>JAPXFQ010000683.1:0-630000 GCA_028564705.1 Apricaphanius iberus | reverse complement strand
AATTGTTATTTATTCCCCTCTCTCTGCAGTTGTGGAGGCAGACTGGGGTGTTGTTTTTGCCCCCCCCATTTGTTTTTTTTCGCTCATTGAATTTTTTTTGTGCTAATAATAATCTATCGAGAACTAAAATTTTAAGTAAAATTAGATATTTGCTGTTGATTTAATGTATATATTACAGCTTTATTAAAATTGGTTTAGAGTAAATTAAAGCAGATTTGCCTAAATTAAATAAAATATATGAAGTATAGAATAGAAATCTTAAATATTTTTAAATAGATTTTTAGAATATATTTTAAAAATGAAATACTTGTTGGTAAATTTATTAATTTATTTTTTGTAGTTAATTGATCACAAATTTGAATATAAATAATCAAAAAATATTCAGTTCACTTTTCTCAGATTGCACTGAGTCATGGACGTGAGGTTGTGCACAGATCATGCAGACTCCAACCACAGCAATTCCTCAGCAATCCCTCATTCTGAGCAGACATGTAGCGACAGGGGACAGGAAAAACTCCCCTTTAACAGGAAGAAACCTCTGATAAAACCTTGCTCAGTAAAAGCAGTTATCATCTGCCACAACCACCTGGGGTCTGAGAAGACAGAAATTTAAATAGAAATGTAATTCCTTTAGTTTTGTACCTACATTTTAATGGTTCATGAGATAAAAGGTATTCCTCTTCTCTTCAGCTCCACAAACAGGATCCCAGGAAGTAGAAAAGGAACAGCAAAGCTGGTGTAAACCTACTCCCTTCTCCCTCCCAAATCAGGTTTGGAATATACCCGGAAAACCTGCAAAGGAAGGCATTCAGATTCTGAAAAGACATCAGATGATGTCTATTGTTCATATAGGAATCTTATTTCTGCCTCTCAAATCCGGGATGTTTTTCTGATCCTAAGGTAGGGGGCCAGTGAATGGAAGGCTTCACCACAAAAGATTCCTCATTGTCTCAACCTTCATGCTTTGTTTTGATAAAATCTGAACTGTTTGAATCAAATGGGTGTATGCTGTTATTTTGGTAATAAGTGTTTCAAAATACAATTCACAACTGAAGATACTCTGTTGCTGTAGGACTGTCTCATGAACAGGATGCTCAGGGTTGTTTATCATCTTTTTAATTTTGCATCATTATTTCCAGTTGTTCCACAGGTGACCCCAGAACAGAACCAGCATTCTTTATCAGGTTGGTGAGCCATTTTAAGTCCCTGGCTCTGATGCTGCTACCCTGACAGATGATGGACGAATAGATGACGCTCTCCACCACAGACTTGTAGAAGATTTGCAGCATCTTGCTGCACTTCCATTTCTTCTCCCATGAAAGAGCCAGTCTTTGACTTATCTCTGTTTCTTCTGAGATCTACAATCATGTTCACATACAAGGTAAGATGATTGTTTCCGCACCATGCCACAAAGCGATCCACCAGCTCTCTGTATTCAGCTTCTTCTCCATCTCTGATGCACAATATTTCTGCAAATGACAGGTTTCCGTCTTATACAGGAAGTCTGAGGTGTACAGAGTGAAAAGGAATGGTGAGAGTACAGTCCCTTGTTGTGCTCCTGTGCTGCTGACCACCTGGTTCAACACACAATCCTTCAAGCTCACAAACTGTGGTCTGTTTGTCAGGTAGTCATTGATCCAGCTGATTGTTGAGGCCTCCACCTGTGTCTTCAGGAGTTTCTGACAAAGCAAATCAGGCTGAAGAGTGTTAAATGAACTGGATAAATCAAAGAACGTGATTATCACGGTGCTGCCTGCTTTGTCCAGATGACATTGAATTGGTTGAAGCAGGTTGATGATGGCATCTTCAACTCCAACACCATGGCGATAAGCAAACTGCAAGGGGTCCTGATAGGGTTTAGTTTGCTTACTCAGGTGGGGCAACAGGATTCCCTCCAGGACCTTCATGATGTGGGATGTCAGGGCGACAGGTCTGCAGTCATTGATGACTTATGGATTAGTTGTCTTTGGAACTGGAACAAGGTAGGATGTCTTCCACAACACTGGAACCTGCTCCTGGGTGAGGCTAAGGTTGAAGATGTGCTGCAGAATCCCACAAAGCGGCTCTGCAAAGGTCTTTAGTACTCTGGGGCTGACACCATCTGGACCTGAAGCCTTTTTCCAGTTCAGTTTCTCCAACTGCCGTACTTTGACGTAACAAATAGTGGCCGATTTTTGTTTTAAATGTGCCAGTGTCAATGGGAGCTCACAGCATCACACATTCCCTACCTCTATGCTGAACAGAGAACGTCCATGGTTTTACACACAGCAGATTCAGCAGATTTTTGTGCCTCTTTTGGAAGAAGATGAAGTCATCTGAGAAACTTTTGGTCTTTGTTTAATGTTTCCACATGCAGATGTTGGACATCTACCTTCATGTATGTTTGTGCACGTATTATTTAAAAAGTGCTTTCCTGAGCAAAATAAGGACAAACTTAATGAGAAGAGGCTCTTTGCAACAGACTGTTTTCCATATCTGATATGCATCTTCCTGCAGTTGGCTATTTCGCTTGCATTCACCCTCAGGCCTGTGAAGTTAAAACCACATCAGTGCATGGAGGCGTTTCTTGGAAAAAATATTTCCACAATGCATTCTCACGATTTGCCATCTGTCCAAACTGATTACTGAGAATCAAGAATGAATGTCTGAGCAGCAGAAACATAACCGGCGTACGGTTGGTGTCCTGCAACATGTCAGTGCAATGCAGCCAAACAGACCAGTTAGTCGGCCTTTGCATCATGTAAAGCTCTGTGGGTTTGGTGGATCTTGTTAAGGCAGCTCTTTACCAAACTGGATTTATGTGAACAATACAGCTGATCCCTGCGTGTCAGAGCTAAAAGTCAAAGTCTGCAGGCAATTAGGGCTGTTTTGACATTCTTTTTTTGGCTGTTTTCCCTGATTTCCACCTTCTCACATGTCATCAAGGCAAGGGTACAGGGAGCAGTTTCCAAACTAAATAGTTTAAGAAGTGTTTAAAACAAACACTGGCGTGCAGAAACAGTCCGTGGAACAGACGGTAGGCCAGTTCAGGCATCCTCCGCCTGAGTGTTTGGCCGAGACACCTGCCGTCTCGTTCTACTTCAACATCTGTTACGTTTCGAGTGTTCGCCTGAGCTGTGACAATCTTCCAAGAAGATGGCGGGAAAAACCTACTCTCTCAGATGTTTCATAAAGCAGTTCAGGGAATTTCACTTCAAGCATGTTGAGAGAACCTTGGCTTTTGTTAGGACAAGCCATTCATGACTGAACCTCCTGAGCGGATGTGCTTGATATCAGTTATTGTGGCACAAAATCAGTGAAGAAAATTTAAAGAGATGTTTCTCCTTGTCTATTTTTACCTAAGCTATACATGACAATCGTTGCTTAAAAATGCAGAAGAAAGCCATCTAGAAAACAAATCTTTAACTACAGATATCCTGGAAGTTAAAGCATTTGGAAATTACTGTTCAACAGGAATTTGAAGCCACCTCAACTGAAATATTTTACATTATGATCAGACACAGAGTGTTCAGCCACAATTACAAGAGTCATATTTGGACTTTAGGATTTAAGAATACTGTACCAGTGAGGCAAGGTGATGGCAGGCTGAGTGTCTATCTTATTGCAAAAGAACAAGGACTACCTCCAAATTCTGTTGCTTCACCTTCAATCTACACCTTGATGATTGAAAGTCTCTAAGCTGGTTTTGGCAGGCAGACATGGAGGTCCGCAGGTTCTCCAGGCTCATCCAAAGTATGCTTCTGGATTGGACCCAACCTCATTCCCAGTGAAAATTTCTAGATTGTCCTTTGGTTGTTACAAATAACATTTTCATAATCAAGTTTGATAAAATCTAATATAGTAATATAAAAAAACACTGAAAAAAATGTTCAGTTCAAACTAAAGCAACAAGCTGAACGACTGATGGAAGTAGCTATTGGCTGTGAAAAACATACTCTGTTTTTTAATTGTATTTATAGCATTTCTGTACTTTCTGTTCCTGTAGGAGGAACTTAAGGACAAGTTTTAACAGGAGTTTTTTGTGGACTGAGCCATGTGCTGTGCTGTCAGCTTTACCAGGCCTCCAGGGGGGAAAAAAAAACCTTAAAAAAATGTACCAAAACAGAAAATGTAAGAGCAACTGATGATTGCAGATAAACAGATGAGTCATCCAAACACATTTAGCCAAAGTTCTGCTGGCTCCAGTACTCTACAACAACCTGCTGGTTTGAAAATATGCATTAAAGGTAATTAATGCTACTAAATGATGGCAACACATAATGAGGACTGTGAAAAAATGTATATTGGATTTGAAAAGAGTTCCTATAACTTTCATTTCTTCATATTTTGAGATATGATATGACAGACCCACACAAAATAGATAGTTTAATAGTTTAATGAGATACAAAATTTCCAAAGCTTAAAAGTAACTAAGAGAAGAAAACAGAACTGAGACATTGAGGAAAGCACAAGAGGAACAACAATGTGGGGGAGCAGGAGATTATTGGAAACGTGAAGCGACGAGTCAAATCTACATTTTAGCAAAGCTAAGGGACAGAGGAAATTTTACAAAGCTAATAATAACTTATAAACATTAGACAACCAGAACCTCAAATAACCCCAAGTGAGCACAAACCAAAATATAAACTAGAAAACCCCTCAACGAGCACAGACGTCAGCTACAGTTGGAGCATATTGTGCATATGCTCCAACTATAGTGGGACTGCTGTGCAAGCTCAGTCATCTGTGAGCTGAGATGGGAAAGGACTCTACTCAAGAGCCGCTAGTGGGTGGGTGGATCCGCAGGTCATACTGGTTCAACCCCAAAATTGAATCGGTTGGTCCTGAAACGTCATCGAAATTCATCCATAACCTCTTGAGTTATGTTGATAACAAATAGACAGACAGAAGTCGGAGGTAAAAAGAGAACTTATATATACAGGGCCGCAACGGTGACAAACAGCATCATTTGTGGGATATCTTGAGCTTTGCACATCTAGAGATTAACATTTGTGCCTCTTCTTCCAAAAAAAAAGATTAATTAGAAATTAAACTGAATGAATTTGGAATAATTCTTGTATTTAATCGAACAGAAAATTTATATTTAGCACCTACAAACAAGCAATTATTCTGTCCCTCGTAGATCTGTTACTTGTTTAAGAAGCTCTTCTATTTTTCACTTTTTACTGTGTATTAATGGCATCTGTTTGAACTCATGATCTGTATAAAAGACACCTGTGCACACCTTTAAACAGACCCCAGCCTCCACCGTGGTCAAATGTTAGGAAACGTCTGTCCAAGGATACCTGGGGCATGATTGTACACCTGCAAAAGACTGGGGTGAGCCAATCTGAAATAGGAAAGACACTTGGTTAGAAAATATTAACTGTTGGAGCAATTATTACACAGGAAAAACTGTCCATCTAACCAAGTCAAAAAATCTATTTCCAGCTAAAAAGTATTTTGATCTTGTTTTGAGACTTATAGACTAAGCATGAGCAGAGGGAGTTAGATCTTATTTTGAGTGCATATGTCTTAGTTTGAGAATTCTTACCAAGCGCAAATTGTCGGATTATTTCACTTAATTTAAGAAGATTTAGGCCATAATCAAGTATTTCAAGGGTTATGGTAGTCTAAAGCCTCTTACTGTAAATTGAGACTAATAATCTAACCCCTTGTGATGTTGCTTAGAATATAAATCTCAAAACAAGATCAAAATACTTTTGAGCAGGAAACAAGATTTTTTGCCACAAAAGGTAAAAACGCTGCAAGAAGGCATCTCTAGCGGTTCCCCACGCCTCATTTTCACTGCGTCAAGCATAAACCAAGCTATAAGGCCAGTTTATTTCTTTACCGTTTTGACGGAGACGGATTGACGCAATAGCATTATCTGTCGATGCAAGGGCCCTCCGTCACCTACGCAACCACGGACAGAGTAGAGGTCCTTTTCCTAACTATCCTTTTCCATCAACAGAGAGCGTATGCTTGGGATTGGTCAGTTCTGCAACAGCCAGAGATCATTTCACTAGAATGGGGTTCTATTGTCAGTGTAATCTGGTCTTTTGGCGATTTTGATCACTAGGAGCTGCAGAAAAACTGTACAAGAAAATATTATTATATCAACTGCAAAAGTTTTACAGCTTAATCTAAATTTATTTCATGTCATCCATTGTTCCTTGAGGGGGGGAATGCATTCACAGACTGAAGTATAAAACAGAAACTACACTGCAATGGTAGGCAGACGACGCCGTGAAAAGTTAGCACCCCCTGCAGTCCTGGTTGAGAATTGATGGAGAACAGAGAGAAAGAAATGGAGAACCATGAACAAAAAAAGGGCTTCCTTCAATACGTCTGCGTCTGAGTGCAAATTTGCGGTCGGAGAAGCATAAACTATGCTTTAGGATCCATACCTGGTAAATCACATGTGAATTCCACATAGACTTCACGTGTAATTTTACATGGTTTTATATGGTTTTTCCACATTTTTTCACATGTAGATTTCAGATGGAAAATAATGTGTTTCACATGTTGTTTACGTTATCTAATAAGCTTCACATGTGAACGTTCATGGTTTTAACAGTTTACTACCATGGATATGTCACATGTTCTACACATATCTCAAGGTTTATTTATTTATTTGTTAATTTCACATGGGTCAAAGCTTGTTCACTTGTGAATTTGCTCTTGTGAAATTCATGCGAGTTTTATGTAAGGGTAAATTTATGCCTGTGAATGCTTTTGCAAAGACCTGTGGTTCCATTTGAGCCCATATCAGGATGGAGTTCTTCTTCATGTTGCACTGGAAGTGTTTAAGATCGTTAAAATCCTGATGTATTGATTCAGATTTGTTTTCCTCTGTTTTCTAACCTTGCACATGTATGAGAAATATATCAAAAACAATGTTCCAAATGATCTGGCCAATCCTTGAGGCTACAGACTGAAATCATATCAAAACAAACCTAATGGCATTATCTGTCGACAGAGTAAAGTGTACTCCACCCACTGTATCTTTAGATCTTAATGCACTGAATTACTCTTGGGTTTGTTCTGTCAGAACATCACCTTTGTCTTTTGCAGCGCTGCTTTGCCAGCAGCATCAGCTTTCACATCACGCATACACCAACGGATCTCCAACCTGCAGAGCCGGAATGGAGCTGAGGATTCAACACGGGAATCATTAAATCAAAATCGAACTTTTTTCTTCCTGTGCAGAAAACGTGACTAGCACGACTCAGAGCAGAAAAATCCTTTAAATGAGTATGTGTCATCATTGGGTCTTTCAGGAGGATAAGGATTCAAAACATGTCACAAAGTCAATACAGAACTGGTTGAAATACTGATCCATCTTTGTCCCCAGTCCTAAATTGGATAAGAGAACCAGTGGAAGAGGAAAAGACACGAAAGGAGGACTCAAGGGTGACAAAGTGTGGCTCCTGGACTGAATTTGTAATGCCCTCTGACAGCAATGAGCAACGCAAATGTTAATTACGACATAAGGTATTCGTCTTTTATGTAAATTCTCTTTAGCCTCGCTGTAAACAGGACCAAATCAAGTCAGTGACTTTAACTCTAAAGCACACTCTAGTGCACCCAAATCTACTTTGATTCATTTATAAGTGTTTTCAAAGAGAATTTGATCCAAATTCTGCCCTTGTTACTGAATATATATAAAAATGTGTAAAATATGTCTTTAATTTTAAGGCAAACATCTGAACACCTTTTTAAGTTTTGGATTTACAGTATTTTACATTTACAAAAAAAACAAACAAAAAAAATTAGTTGTTCAATTAAAAGATTGCATACTCTTTTTTTGAAAGAAAATGTTTCACATCAAAAGAAAAAAAATACATTTGCAAAAAGAAAATGTGTAACAAGTATAAAAAATAAAAAGTTAAAAATAAATAGATAATATAAAATAAAAGCAGCAGCACAAGCGATGAAACAAATAAGAACCTTATATAAAGTTTCAATTCTATAATTACTTCTTGTAACAAAAATAAGATTGGAATAAAAGTAAATGACTCTGTTGTTGATAAGATAAAAATAATTCACAATAGGTTTTGTAAAAGCATTTTCGCCATGGCGGTTTTGGAAAATCTTTAAACGTTTGGAGACTTTATCTTGACAGACTGTCCAGAGAGGACTTGTCTAAAATTCTTGTTTCTGCTCCACCTTTATGAAGTAAGTTTGTATGTTCTGTTGGTGGCTGCATAGTAGCTCTCTTGCCTTACAGCAAGAAGGTCCTGGGTTCAAATCCAGTTCTGGGGTCTTTCTGCTTGTAGTTTACTTGTTCTCCCTGTGCATGTGTTTGTTTGCTCTGGGTACTCTGGTTTCCTCCAGCAATCCAAAAACACGACTACTCTCAAATCAAACTTTATATATAAACGCTCTTCAAACTCAAAAGTTTCTCAAAGTGCTTTACAGATTACAATGACCCCAGAAACCCCACCCTTCCCAAACCCAAAATAAAAACATCATCACGACTATAAAATCACCCCCCAACCCAACCCATCACCCATGCATGCACACACATAAAAGCTACAGTAAATAAAAGCAACAAAGCTTTTCCTGTGTTTCAAGCTTCAAAGTGCATAACGCTAGCAACTAGCAGCTAGTTAAACTTTCGATGGTCTTAACGCAGCACGAAAACCAATCAGAGCGTCTCACTGTAGTGATGTTGCCTGACGTCGACGCTGCCTAGCCAACCACGATCTGCTAGTGTTTAAAACATCCCACAGAGAAAGGCCCTCCTACGAGCTTTAGCTTAAAAATGTATCTTCTGTGTATATGGGTCGAACTAGTCGCTTTATGAGCATTGCTTGACTACGACAAAACTTTCAGTCTGAACACACCTTAAGATTTCCATCCAAGCTACAATCATGAGCATCAACATCTCTTGAAGAATTAAATAGTGTTAGCCACAACTACATTTAATTTCCCTCAATCATCAATAAAGTAGTTTTAATTGAACTGAATTGAAGCAGGGAAACATTGAAAACATGCAAGGCAGTGTGCCTTGAGGACAATGGTTGGGAAACTCTGCTATAGTCAAGGGAGGACGAGATGATATGATACAAGTGTATATGTAAAAACTAAACAACATGGACTCAAAATAAAGGTTGCTTGGTGTTTTCTAAAAATGTTCTTATGCCTCTTGGTAAACTCTATGAAGCATAAAGGACATTGTTTTTTTTTTATTTCAATAATACTACTATTTTTCACCTCACCATTCAACATTTACACACAGTTCAGCATAAGTAAAAGAAATGAGTAAAACTTGTTTCAAATATCTTTTATTATTCAATTGCAACATCACTGTTGTACACAAGGAAAAACAGAAACAAACCATTGTTCTTATTCATTTGTACATCAAAAATGTGATAATTCGTATACACATATTAGGTATCAAAAAAAATTTAAACACACTCTCGCAAACAACCAATCTAAAATCCCATTAGTTAAAAAAGAAAAAAAATATTAATATTATAATAGTAAATAAAACAAATATTTACAGTCTTCGGTTAAAACTAAAACTACAGTTATGTACACAGTGGGTCGGTCAGCGCTCCCTCTTTGAGAGAGACAGGAGAACTTTCTTCCTTGGTGACAGAATAAAAAAAAAAGAAGAGTAAAAGTAGAACAATCACACTGCTGAAATAACAGGAGGAGATTCACTTAAATCATCCAATCAGACAGCGAGACTCCATGGAGTGAAACCTTCAGCTTCATTGGGATCAGTCAGGGCAGCTTACTCAACTCCTCCAGCTAATTTAACTGGGGTCGAGATGGAGACATATTTATTAACAAACTCTCCATTCCATCCCTCCAATAATATTAATAAATGAAGAGGTAAAGTCAAAGCTTTAAGTGTTAGAGAGAGAAGGAAGAAGTTCAAAACAGGCTTTCTAGCCATACAGACAGAGATTTACAGAGGAGCGGCAAAAGCAAATGAGGTGGATAAGCAGTACTGATGGAATCCTTCCTGCCCACAGCATCACCATTCATGACATTTCACTTTAGGGATAAATTTTTTTCATAAAAAAAAAAAAAGTAATTGTATGAATTTTTACACATTTTTCATGAGGTACGTTATTTTAGGAATATCAGATTTCTCCATGTTTTTCCACATAGCATAGGAACTTTGAAGCCAATCTGCCACATAAGGGTGGCCTCCCTTCCTCGATCAGCTAGTCATGCAATCGAGTGAACGTTAACCTGCCTGATTGTAATTTTCCTGCCACGTGGTGCGTTAAAACTATCAGGAAGACAAACCTGATTACATAAAAGCTCCGCCCACCTGTGTCTGTCCTTTCTGAGCTAAAGTTTTAAACAAATAAGGCAAGATTTGAAGCAAAAACAAAACAAAACGCTGATGTGGAAAAAAAGAAAGAGAGAAAGAAAGCAAACCACAACCTGGTGTCTGGCTAATCTGGTTGTCGTGGCAACTGGGATGAAGGATACAAACACTGGTTAGAGTCTGTGCTCTCTGAGCTCGACAGGTATTACCTGCGCTGGAACAGGCCTAACGAGCTTATGATTAACCCCCTTCACGGAGAGCTGCGCGATTTCGTCTGTTGGGTTTCTTATGCCCCCCCCCACACACACCTCCTTTCAGGCCCTCGGCTGGAGATTTTTATCACAAGGAAGTCACAATACAGTGTATTACTCAGGATCATGTTCAGTGGAAATAAAAGTCGTCAAGTATAAATCTCAATACATTCTCTGTATTCTCAAAAACACACACACACAGACATAGACATATGCACAAGTATGTACACAGGCAGGACATGTCTCGTTGAAAGTTCATACATCAGAGAGCTGGAAGATGAAAAGTCATTTTGCAGGAAAAAATATGTTTTTTCCAAAATAATTAGGAGTCGGAGTCCATTCTTGAAACCTGCAAGTGATCTTTAGTATAGGTCTATCTACAAAGTGATTAACCTGTGTGTTAAAATCAGTTCTCCTCGGGTATTCAGGGATAGGTCCTTTGGTGCACCCCATTAGGTTTTCTTTAGGGGTGTTTGAGTTTTTAAGAAAATATTTCCCAACCCAGCGGCTGAGGTACCAGAACCCGGCTCTCTACATGCTTTTGACTGTTACGCTTTGGATCCACAGTCTGTCGATGCTAGTTCTGATGGCGCTTCATGTGCAGAGCCAGGTGGTCAGAGCGTGAGAAGCAGCGGCTGCAGGCCACGCACTTGAAAGGTTTGGCGCCTGTGTGCTTCCGGTAGTGCCGGGTGAGCTCGTCCGATCGGGCGAAGCGCCAGTCGCAGTTTTCCCACGTGCAGCGGTACGGTTTCTCACCTGCGAGAGAAAAGAGGAGAGCATGGGGTTGTTAGGACGATGTAGGATACTTCCTAGTCGTTAAGTTCATGCATTTACATATTGTTACAGGCAGTTACAAGAGGAACCAACAGTCCCTCAAAAGAAATGAGCAGAATTTCCTGAAGTTTGATGGGAGCAATCCAAAATGTTTGGCATGCAACATGCACTCAGCTCTAGAACTAACATCTAAAGCATCTTTCAGGCCTCTTTAATGTATGGTGAACTTCAGTCACTGTTCTGAATGAGTGTCAGATGCTTTGGCGACTGTCTGCTCAAGTCTTGCCACTACTTAGGACCTCTGGTCCAGATCCTTGCAAAAATAAATCACTGGTTAGTATGCGCGCCAAACTATGTCCATATCGGACCATTCCCCTTTCCCTTCCTGTAAAAAAAAAAATCATAGGATCAGGCTAAGATGCCGTCTAAGTCCAGCTATATAACCCAAAACGTTGTCTTCTTCACAGAATCCAAACCAGGCGAGTTCTCTTCCGGCACAACACAAACCTGAATGACTCAAATAAATGATGGCATCCGTGAGAGAAGACGAAAATGTAAATTTACTTTTCCTGAAACTGAACTCGGGTTTTTGTGCAATAGCTTACTTTTTGAAGTAGTCACTCCTTTGTTTACACAGTGATTAAAACGCTAACGCAGATAAGCCATCACAGCTAACTGCATGTTCACAACGAGAGCGGTCCATGACAAAACAATTCCCGAAGAGGCTTTTGAAAAACCTTTAGGCAATAAACAGTTAATATCATCGAGGAGCCTTTCAAAGGTTGCCATAATGCCTTGAAGGGTCTTGTACGATACTTTTAAAGTGGAATTATATGACCCCTCCCCCGAAATTAGGCACATCATTTAACATTTTCATGCCTTAAAACACAAGTAATGCCCAGAAAACCACAAAAGAGTCACAGGTCCCAACGCTTCTCAATGGAGTGAGACGGCAAGAATATCCCAGTGTGTTTATTTACCAGGAAACTAGTGGTTGAATTGGATCGGTTGTGTTTTGAGGAGGGGGCTAAGCCACAAGTCAATTCTTTAAATTGACCTCCATGCAACAAGAGTATCGATAAGGCTTAGACTAACCTGAGCATTCCATAATGACAACTACTGCATCACAATTGGTTTAGAAAGAATAACGAGGATAACATTTAGCCTGTACCTGAACTCTGTGTTAAATTTACAGACTATGGATAGTGAAATAGCCAGGAAATACTAAAAAGAAAATACATTCAGACAGTAAGAAATCCCTGTGAACAAAGTATTGTTTCAAGACACAGAAAAAAAAATCTTGTGTAGCATGTGAGACAAAGGTAATCTAAAACAATATTTGTCTGACTGTTGCAAAACCTTATTGTCCTTGTAATATTGATTCTACAAAACAAGACACGTTCCACTGGTTTTACAAAAAAAGGGCCAATATGGGTAAGAAGGTATGATGACAAAGAACCTGGGAAATGGGTTCAAAGCCGAGCGGAAAAACAAGCCGAGTAAATCTAACTCGACAGTTATCGCACCCCACCCAAAGGCTGACATTTCTCTGCTGTGCCGCAACGTGCCAAAGCCAAACATCTGAGCTAATCATCAACAAAGAGAAAAAAAATAAATAAAGATGGTATGCACATGACAGAGAGGAAAAAAATTTCATAGCTCATAGCTGAGGTGGAAATTAATGCCTGGGAATCAACAAAGGGCACATAATTAAAATGAACAAAAGACCAGAAGTGTACTGAAGACCTAAACTAGGGTTTGGAACTTTCCTGAACCCATGATTTACAAGATCCAAACCTTAAATGTTTCCTAAAAATAGGATTTAGCTACAATTTAAACCCACGGTCTGCAAACTCTAGGTTACTCCTATCAAAAAATGTGGATAGAGTTGACTCAGTTTTGTCTGTTGGGTCATTATGTTCTCATTATTAGCATGGACCCTGTTAGCTCTGATTAGATATCCTCCACTACAGGCCATCAATCACTTAGTCACAGCCATTATGGGTCCAAGGAGCAAACAGTGGGCGGCAAAGAAAACAATAGAAGGTTTTCAAGAATTAGTTTGGTGTCGCTTGGTGTTATTACCAAACTAATAATGTTCTTAATTTGGAATAGTGCCCTGAAGTGTAGCAGCCACACTCTGAAACTGCACTCCTGACTCCCGGTGTTTGTAAGCGGAGTTGGAAGGACAAACATCTCCATATGAAAAGCCCAGGCCTCTCAATGCCACAGGTGTGTTTGGTTTTGCTGTTTCTCAAAAAAAAAAAAAAAAGGAGGCAGTCTGCTCTCTAAGACTATTATCCCTGAGAGCCAGTGAAATACGACACATACGAGTGCAGAGCAAACATTTTTGACTGCTATATGTTCCTCAACAAGCTGCCAGAAGGACAGATGAAAAACCATCAGTCTACACCTGCCTTCATTCGTCTTCAATCCTCAGAAAATGCCTGCAGATTAGCAACACAATCTATTCGATGTTCCAAAGTAAAATACCAAAAAAATAAACTGCATTAAGGTAAAAAAAAATTTCAGGTATTTTCTTCTGTGGAGATAAAGAGAATCAGGGCTGAAAAGCCTTTACAGACGCTGGTAAATGGAAGCCAGCAGCTGTTTGATCAGGTGTCCGATTAGAAAAAGGTCAAACTACAGTATCACTTTCGTCCCCGTTTCAGTCACAGGCGCATTAATGGGTTCACGAACCTTGACCACATCATAAGCTATGATGGATTATGATTATGCAATAGTCTCACCCACGCAATCAAAACAAAACACACATCAGAAACGTACGACGAGAGTGCATCAATCACTCCGGACAAAGAACGGCTTTTATGCTGCCGGACGGGGACTTTATATGGAAGATACATATTTACTTTCTGAGAGCCCTCTTGTATCAACTCCTACGTCTTAAAAGTACAGCACAAGGAATGAATACCTTAGTTCCTTTACTTTTATAGTTTAGGTGAATTCCCATCAGTAAGATCTTGTTTCTGTTTCCTTTTCGTCTTTTTATGTTTAGCTAAATCATTCAAATACTGTGTATTTAAAAAAAAGATAAGAAATGTAACACTATTTGTTATTTTATTCATTTTAATTAATATTAAATCTGAACAAGACAAACAGAGAACTTTATATAAAAAATGTAATTAAACGATTGTAGTTAAAATACGAACAGTTCACCCGATGTGGCGTGAACACACACTGCTCACACACTTGTGCGTAATCAAAAGTTTCAATTGTGGTTTGGTGTACACTCTAAGAAATAAAATGGTAACGTGTAAAACAATATGGGTTTAAAATTGATTAAATCAATTGAAACATTATTAATTACATCCCTAAAATGAAAAGTTTTAATTATATTGAAAATTAAACTGAATTAACTAAAAAAACATGTTTAATTTCTTAGAGTAAGCTGTAATTGTTATGAGGTTTTTGGACTTTTGCCTCGGACAGATTACTTTTCATAGGGGTTTAGATGTTGTGTTTCTCTTTGAAGGCTTTTCTCCGCAGCCCAAAGGGAAACCAGAAGTACCAGCACCACTTCAGCCAAAGTTTAGAAATCAGGGGAGATTTCTTTTTTCTTCTAATTGCAGTGATCAAAAGTCAGAAAGACTTTCTGGAAGAGCCTATCCTGTACCGCAAGCTATTGCTTCAGCAGAGGGAAATCCTACAACATGCGCCGTTTCTGCACCGGTGGTTGGCACGACACCAGGCTCTTTGGGGAGTGTCTACAACCAGCTGGATCGGTCACAGTTAAGCTTCAAAGTCTTTGTAACTCTACAGGTGCTGTCACCTCCTGGTTAGGGGCAACAACGTGTTTCAGGAAAACAAAGGTTTTTCTCTGCAATTCGGCCGATTGTTTTACACGAAAATTAGGTTTCTAGGGACGAAAACACAACCATTTTCGAAAGCGGACTCCAGAGTGGAGAATACTGACAATGCCCGGTAATTCGTTACCATGTAAACAAAAGACCAGGGACTTTTGAAAATGATGTCACTGCCAGCCACTTATGGTATATTGCGCACCCTGCCATCCTTCTACTCTTTTAGAGGTTTTGAGGGGGAAACCATAGAACACAATAGGTGTGAACCAACTTTCCCTTTTCTCAAACCTTCCTTAAAGATGTTACTTAGACTTTGTGTACAATTTTTACCTCAGAACACGGGAAAATGTGTCCTTTTCAAGGCAGTGCCATAATCAAATCTGTACAACTGACTGAATTCGAGCTATACCCTCAGGGAGTAAATGTAAGATGCTCCAAGGGGAAGGGAAGAGAAATTAACCCAATTTTTGAGTTACTTATTAACCATATTCTTAAAACAAGCAATATGCAGCCAACAAAACAAATATGTGCTCCTCAGTGCCTTTTGAAACTACTGTCTGCAAAATAACTGTGATTGGTCTCCCTCCATCAGCAGGGGAATCAAAACTTTGAGACTTGCGCCTGGCTTAACCTTGTTTTTTGTTTAGTTAAAAGGAGAGGTATTTCACTTAAAAAAATATAAAAGGAGAAATATTTAGTCCACTATAGTGGGCAATACTAAGAGCTTACAGCTTACCGTGGCAACCGTGTTACCATGACAACACGTTTTAGACAGTTTTAAATAATTACATTTCTGTACAAACTTCACCAATTCTGCTTTCATACAGAAATTATTTGACCAGACATCGAGCTACCAAATTAGGCCCTTTGTTTTATTTGTTGTAACATACAACAAGTAGTAGTTAGAACATTTTCCTGTTTCTATTTGAGAAACTTTATATTTCCTCTTATTTTGCCAGTTATTATTTGCCAGCTTTTAGTTTTCTGCACAACTGCTATTTTTTTTTTTTGTTCAAACCACTTACGACTATACACAGTCTGGTGTAATGCAAATCACGTGTAATCATTTCTTTTTACAATGTCTCTGCCCGCTTTTTTCTCTTCTTTTAAAAGAGTCAAAGAGCAAACACTTTCAGGCTCTCCAGGACGCCCGTAAACTCCATCTTTATCAGCTTGGATAGTGTTTGTGAAGAGGGCTGGAGGGTTGCCTAATCAGCCTGACTTCATTCTTTAGACACAAACACACAACTTAAAGTCAAAGTGAAGAGCTGTGGCCATGGTCAAGGTTGGCCCCTAACCCCCCCATCTCTTCTTGGATATCCTGGGAAGAGCAGATTTCTAAAACAAAACAACCCCCCCCCCAAAAAAAAAAAAAGTATACATATTGATTCACTTTTATAGAAACAGGAGATTTTTACTGTTAAACCAGATATTTGATGGAGGACATAATTCAAAATTGAACTCTTATTCATGAGGGCAATGGCTGCTAGTATAAATATTATCCACGATTCAGCTCTTTTTCTAAGGGTAACAGAACACAATGTTAAGCACATAAAAATATATTTTTAAAGCTGGGCTATATTATATAGTCCATCACTTAAAGAATACAGAAAGTCTCTAGCTGGTCTGAGGCCTGTACTATGAAGTAAGTCCAACTGTTTTACTGAGATAACTGATTGGCAGATAATGATATGGAGTGCTCTAAGAAAGTAATGAAATTATATACTGTATAAAAAAGATGGCGGTGCACAAACATTTTCATGCTACAGTTTTGACTTGCAGACGAGCAAAGAATTGATTAGAGATTTAGATATCTATCCTAAACCAGAAACCAGTTTAAAGTCTGTTCCTGTTTAAACACAGTTTTCTTTCATCTCCTTTCATCTCCTCAGCAAAACTTTCTAGCTTCTACAGGTATTTATACTCCCTTCCACTGATTTCTGGGTTTACTTTTGGGTTTTCTATGCATGGGGAATTCCAGGAAAACGACCTAAGGGAGGGGTCCTGTAGGAATCCCGATCAGATCTCAGAAACACCTGAGCTGACTCCTTATCATGTTTATTTTTAACATAAAGGACATTTGAAATGTGTTTTAAAATGTTCTTTCAGGCATATTGATGCCATTATCCTTTAATGCATTAACCACCTTACATTCCGCATCTTACTAGTGATTAGTTAGCAGTTACTAGCTTTACATGCTTTTGCTTAAATACACACATAAAACATAGTACCACATGGCATGATCTTCGATGTAAAAAAACATGTAAAAAAATGTAAAAAAGAAAAAAATAAAGTTCTGATTGTAGTAATTCTGAAATTTGGTTCACATGTCTGAACCTTCACTGCTGGACACTTTGCTACAGGCATCTCTGCATCAATCCAGAAATTGAAAATTGGGCAACTGCCAATGCTAGAGTACTGTTTTTTTTTAATCTCTAACAGCCTCAGATAGCTCATAAAGATTTCTAAACAACTTACAAAATGGATTTTCAGTATCCTTGATCAAGAAGTTTAATTATTAAACCCTGTATTAGGTGTCAACCTAAAAAAACTACATGCAAATAACTGTAGTTACCAAGTCTTTATCTACCCTTAAAAGTATAAAACAAGATAAATATCTAAAACAAAAAAACTCCGGTCCTCGACAGACTGGTAATCTGCAGGTGATGCAAGCTGGTACGTTTATGAAATCTAACGCAAGGATACAAAATTACACTTAAAATAAAAGAATAAAATCAGCTTTCGTCATATATGCACATTCAGAACTTCACAAAACCAACTCTGGAAGGAAGAATCGAGCAGTAATGGCTCACTGCCACACTAAAGAACTTCTAACTAGATTTGAAAAGAGGGCAGATGTGATGAAAGGTTTACTTCCACTGGTATTAATTTGCAAAAAAAACTTCCATGTAATAACCTTTACATTTCAATCAACTCATTTAGACTAGAGCTGATCTTATCAGCATGCTGATCAATCTTTGTCCACAAAGCATAAACAGGGAAGAACAATTATGATGATGATAATTTTTAAACAATCTGAAAATACAAAACCAAAAGGTGTGGATAAACAAAAATAAGCAAAATAAGCCAAAAACAGTTTGTAATAAATACAGGGGGACAACAATAGAGCCCTAAGGTAGTTCAGAGGGTAACAAATTTGATCAACCAGTAAAATCCAATCAGTTTTAGATGGATGTTAGGATAATGAAAAGCTCTGTAAATGTCAAGATGGGAAGGAAATATAAGGTATGTATTCCATTCAGTTATATTCTAACAGTAATATTGAATATATTGTAAGAATATATTTTAAATTTGACTGCAGCTGCTTTTTACTCTAAATAATTACCAAAATAGAAATACCGAACCATTTATATTATTTGATAAATGTTTTTTCTAATTTAATTATTACATTTTACATTAACAAATCATTTAAGCAAAAAAGTAATTATTAGCAAACAATTTCTTTATTTAATTTATGTATTTTCAGTGTTACTTAGATGGATACAAAAAACTGTTTCATACCGCTGCTTTTAGCCCTCTACTGTGTTCCATCTTATTAGTAATCTGTGTTCAGCTTTACTCAAGTAGATATTAAAACCTCTTTGATGACAGTTAAAGATTTTTTATAAACACGAAACATAAGAAAGATGTTTTTAACTTCCACTCTTTGATTAAATGAGCTAAATGTTATAAATATGCAATTTTTTGCAATGTGTTAAAAGTCACAAGCCTTGTATTTAATAAACTACAGTTTTAAAATGTATTTATTGCACTGATTATAGTGCTATTTTAAATCTTCTCAGTGGTATCTAAAATATTTTAAATAAAATGCAGCTTGGGAAGCTCAAATACCTAGCTGCAATGCTAGCTGAAGCTATTGACTGCAGCCTGTAAACACAGCCTGTAAAGGAGCAACCTTTTTTTCCTCTTGGTTTTGATTGACTGGACCCCCAAAAGCAGAAATATGAAAGAATGTATATGCAGAAAATATTCACATTTAAATGTGGAAATAGTATTTCTAAAGCACTGCGTTATCGCTAGAGTTTAGACACTTTTTTATGCCTGAACAATTGACAGGTCAGATGTGTAAATTCTGCAGTACTTGACCGTAAACTAGTCCAAAACAAAAAAATAAACAAAGAAACAACTCAGGACTTTTGAAAAGCCTGGAAAAATGTAGATCATGATCACGTTTAAGGATTTGATAGCGCCATGAACATTTTTTGTGTGTGAAAATTGTTACTTATAGACTTACCCTGCAGCTATAATTTCTGTTATAATCTTTATAGTGGTCATTTTCCTGAGAAAATTATATTTGTCTTTAGTCGTTTACTATTCTCATTACATATTTTCAAGTCTGTTTGCACTTCGCTTCTGTAACCTGCTGCTTCAACAGCCAAACTTCCCCACTCACATCAACGAGGTCTCATCTTATCCGTTTATGGTCTGTTTCTGTTTGCTCGTCCATTTGCTCCGGAGACAAACCTCGGCGCTAAAAGAGGCTGAACACCTTTTTTCTTTAAATTGTATTAGTAAATCTCTAGAACATAGGTTGAGCAGAGTCCGCCGGGAGTCGGCAGGTTTCACCTTACAAGAAGGAAATGTCGAAACCAGCCTGCCCCCATTCTGCGAAGCCCCTTTTTAAAATTCCTACTTCTGCTTACACTGAAAAGGAACTGAAAAGCTGGCGTAACTGGTTTGGTCTTCGTTTAATCGCGTGTCTTCCTTCTTTTTATTCTCTTTTCTTCATTCTGCTCTCCTCCCTCCCTACTTTGTTCTCCCTCTCTTGGGAAATGTTGCAGACAAGTGTGAGCATGTACAAATGTGCAGAAGACAAAAAAACAACAAAAAAACAACAAATACAAGGCAAACTCAAATTGCCTGTATGTCATTTTCTTTTTAATTGGGCTCTTGTTCTCCATCTCTATTATCGTTTCAGGGTGTATCGAAACTGGCGAAGTGACAAAAAGTGCAACATATGAATAAGCTTAAAGCAGCTCAGTCAGAAGTATAATAGCTTTAGTATGACTGAATGGGTGTTTGCTGGTTTGGAATTAAACCTGAGACAGTTGGGATACGACGAAAGGATAATAACGAGCGGAGACACGAAGTCCACATAAGCTTCTGCAGGAGAAACTGACATTAAATCCTGAATGCTGATGTGCAGGACACATAACGCAAAAACAAGACTGTTCAGTCATAAAACTTAAAACATAAAATCGTTGAGTGTCTCTTGATATTGTCTTGCAGCATTAAAAGAAGTATTGTGACTGTTAAAAATCTGAAAATACAGTGACTTGTCACTACTGAGCCCATAAATCCCTCCTGAACCAAGCTTCATGTTGTTATATGGCATTTCCAAGCAGCCAGATGTTCTTGTGTCTTTTTACAGTGGTCTCGATTAGCCCTGCAGTCGGTGCTACCAGCTCCAAATTCGTAAATTACACCAGCTTAGGTCTCTTTGAGCCTTCGGTTGCCATTCAATCTGTCTCTGCACGCAAGTGGGCAGTACTAGGACCAATCAGAGCAACAAAAAACTTGATGTATTCATAGGGATGGAAATCAGTCAACAGGGTAGTTGAAAAAAAAGGACTAAAGTGCCTATATCTGGTCATCTCTCAAAGAAAAGCCCAAGTCTAAAACTTCCAAAGTTGTTTCAGCTCAGCAATCATCAAAACAACCAAAAATCACTGCCATAACTGTGCTAAGTCCCAAGTACTGTTTGTAGAGCCCCGCGTCTCTACAAACAGAGCCAACACTCAGTCGAGCCAATTGTAGACGTGCTGTGGCTGCAATGGAGCGCGGCTAGACCAACCTGCAGAGCAAAATCTGTTGCTACTGCTACCGTTTGTCGTTTTCAGATCATTTTCAACTTATGTAATAATAATAATGCATGTACACCCTCTAAAAAAACATTTACTGCTGCAACCAGAACACATTTTTAATATCCAATATAGATTAAATTAAATTTTTTTTAAACAAAAAGTGCTAATAAACAACTAAATAAAATACTATTTTACTCTGCCACTATGGATATTTGGGCCATATATGCCTGTTTTGATCCAGTCTCTTCTAGAAAGGAGGAGAAATGCAAGGAAAACAAACAGGGAAATATTATTCTGGCTGGAAAATGATTGAGCTCATTAGAATTTATCATATGATTAACTGATTAATTGTTTCTTGTGAAAGCCCTAAGTATAGAAAGTAGAGAGAGGAGGGAAGGAAAAATAAGTAAGGAGGAAAGGCCTAAATACGGTTGGGAGCAGGATTATACATGATGAACTGATGGAAAACATACAACCACTTTTCTCACCTGTGTGTGTCCTTTGGTGTGCCTTCAGATGGGAACTCTTTGTGTAAACTTTGGTGCAACCTGTGAAGAAAAGATGGAACAGATGATGAACTGCATGACACTAAAATATCCCTTCAGACGGAATAGAATAAGATCCCCTTCCCAATGCATCTGCAACATGTTTGGGATTATAACGCATTATGGCCAGAGGCCTTTGGACTTCCAGGGAGTTTCCCAGAACATTTTGCCGCAAAAACAACTTTCATAAACTCTAAGAAAGGATGACACAATAATTTGTGCAGACAACTCCTAAGTTCTGCATTTTTGGTTATTTACATTATGTAAGAGGTCCAGATTTAACACACAAGTCTTAAATCCTGCGTATAAGTCTTGCTCATCGAGATAAAATGACCCCTAAATTTGTTGGAGTGCGTGGTTCCTTTTTCTGTTGTGTTTTTAATAGCTCGCTGGTAATGGGAAAATCCTTCCTGAACGGTCGAGTGTGTTTGTGTGCTTTTGCTTTTGGATGTCGGTTTGTTTACAGCACGGCGTCTTTACCTGCCAATTGGACAAACTCGTTGGAGTAGTTGTGCTGAAACTTGCTTTAGTTAACTATTTGTTTATCAAACTGTTAAATCTGGCTGCATGCAGGATGCTGACTGTGACAAATGTATGTGGGCAGCCTGTACTGGAAATTTTAGTTTAGACTGATCGAGGCTGAGGTCAGGGCCCGATCCAAAGCTGCAAGTCTGAACAGCTCCAGGAGAAATGACAACTATGCCGGTTCTGGCTGAAGCGTCACACCGGCATATTTAAGCCCAAGTTATTTTTGCAATTATTACATTTAATACTTCATTGTTTTGTTTTTTTGTGTGACTTACTGCATTACTGCTCTTCTACGTTTTTTGTTCTTGTATCGATTATCTTCCTCCTGACAAATCTCCACAGAAATTCAGCATCTCCGTAAAGCTTGTAGATAGCGCCCTCTGATACAATAGCCATCGTTGGAATTAGCATGTAGCCGATGCTAATGTTAGCTCCTTATATTAGGTCAGATTGTTGGACAAATTATTTAATTACTTCCCAAAGACTACGTGTACAGGTGATACTTTGGGTATTTATTATTTTTAAATTCATTTTAAGCATATCTAGTTATTTTTCCAATGCTACTGTGTTAGCTTTGTGATCACGTCAGAGCAGTGAGTAAAATCTTTGTTTGAAATAAAGTAAAACATATATGATTACCATTATTGTAGTGTTAAAGGGATACTCCACCCCTGTATAGCAAAACAAATTTAAGTAAATGGGAATTACTAGCAAGCTCTCATGCTAGAAGTTCCCATTCACTTATATTGGTTTATGCTAAGCTAGGGCAGGAGTATCCCTTTAAAATCTATAGCCTGCCTTCCTATTTTTGACTCACTCCCAGCTGATAATGAATGGACTTGAATTGGAAGATTTTTTAGAATAGAATAGAATAAAATTGAATAGAACAATTCTTTAATTGTCCCACAAGGAGAAATTTGGTCGTAACAGACGCAAAAAACACATTCAAACAGAACAGGACACAGAACAAAAAACACACAATTTTTACAGAAGAAAAATTGTTTCCATCATGTACAATAGTAACAAAAACAAAGTATTGTACAGTTATTAAGGTTAAGTACAGATAGAGTGGTAAACCCAAGTTGTAGTGTACAAACAGAGCAGAATACTGAAAGACGTTTAAATAATTAGTATATTTAGAAACGTTTGAAAATTACAGAATGTACCTTTTGCGACTTGGACTAATCCTATGTTGACACATGGCTCCCCGAATCATCACTTACTGTGGAAACTACACAGTGGAAGTGAAGTAGCTTGAATTCGGTGCCATTCCACTCTTCCTCCAGACTCTCAGACCTTAACAACTTTCCTCTAAAAAGTGTTTCCTGACCCCTAAGTACTAGGGATGCGAATCTTATAACAACTCATGATTGTATTCGATTCCGATTCGTGCAGTGACGATTCGATTTAGAATCAATTCTCGGTTCAGTTCTTTTATGACTTTTTTTGTAAGTGCCGATTAAGTTTAAATTGAGATTCTTCAATATTGCATACTTTTAATTCACTATGGTATTGAAAAGATATATTAATTTCTGAATGTTCTACTTCCCACATCTTAAACTTTTACAACAGAATTAATGAAAAGCCGTTTACTTTCTGAAGTAAACTGATACATACTTAAATATGCTTCATAATATAGTGAACTTAAACTCTTTTTCCAAGCCTGGGTTGCAAGTAAACAAAAAAAATTTTTTGGTGAAAATTTATTTTTTTATTCTAAAAAAGTCGATTCAAAATCGTTAAGCAAAGAATCGAGATACTCATGTGAATCAATTTTTACCCCACCCCTACTAAGTACCCGTCCATTCTTAAACTCCAGCATCTCTCCTCACCCCTTCACAGTTCTCCAAAGGCTGTGGCCATCCCCTTTTTGGGGGGGGTCTACATGGACATAGGCAACTATCCCCAAGTCGGCTGTACTGATCAGCGTATTGTTGTATACATGCATACGCATTTCAGTGAGAATGGGTGAATGTGGATTCAGTGTAGCAGTGACTCTCTGCTAAATGACTGGCAAGTAAGATGATTTCTCCTTAATAATAACATAACACAACCTTTCTGAATCTTTTTTTATTTTTTGTTTTTTTATGTTAAAAGTCAGTTTTTTTAATCAGTCTCATGTAATATTCTGGATTCCTGTAAAGAAATACACACTTCTACTTTACTCTTTGCGTAATAAGTGTTTGTTCCCATCTGTGACTTAATTTCCTAATTAAATTACCTTTTAGATGATATTCTAATTTACAAAGATACACCTATACGTACATTTAACCCATATACACACCTGGATAGTCACAGAAGTGGATCCTCCTCTTCTCCAGCTCTGGATTGTTCCGTCTGTTGTATTTGGGTCCTGTCAGAACGCCCTGGCCGTGTGTCATTAGAAGTGCATGGGCAGAGAGTCCCGTCACCTTCAGCCCTCCCAGACGCTGCTGGTACAGAGGCGGTGGCTGCGTCCCCAGGCTAAGCAGCTCCGGCTGGCCATCCGGGCTACCTGGCTGCGAGTTCGGAGGCGAGGGCGGCAGGCTGTGGGGCGCTGTGGGCTGGGACGAGGCCTGGTAGTAGCCGTGATGCTGCTGCTGTTGAAGCTGGTGCTCGGCGTGCATTATGTAGCTGCCATTGCTCGTGGACAAAGTGGCGGCGCCCAGATTCAGCATGGTTCTGCCGTCGGCGGAAACCTGCAGCGCCGCGCTGTTGTTGGACAGGGTCAGGTCGGAGCTGGTGATGGGCATGTGGTAGACCTGCGGCTGTGGGGGTGGGGGTCCAATCTGGAGCTCAGTGTCTAAATGTGGCTGCTGCTGAGCTGCTGCAGAGACGGTTGCCCCTCCTCTGGAGCTCATATCTGGTTTGATGAAAACGTTGTTGACTAGTGGCGGCACGCTGAAGACTGAGGTGAAGTCTGGAAGTGCCTGGGTGGTGGCTGGGAGGGAGCAAGGAACCTCCAGTCCAGGTTCTGTCTTGATCTGCTGTGGCGTCAGGGTTTTGGGGTTGCTGGGCCTGTAGAGGCCTGTGCGGAGGTGGGTGGTGTTTGGAAGGATGAGGTTGATGTTAAGGCTGTAGGGGGTGGCAGGTTTGTCCTCGGAGAAATACTCGTCAACCACGGACGCGCTGTCTCGTCTGTACTTCTTGTCTGTGTCAGTGGAGGTCGTCAGGTGGGGGTTGTTGACCAGGGGAAGGTATTTATCCAGTTCTAGCTGAATCTGAAATGAAAAGAGCAGGAGTTAAACTTTGAAGAAATACATAGCTTTTTATTTGATGCTTTGTAACAGGAAGTGTTGGAAGTAGTAATACAGTAAATGAATGGTTCTGTGCGAAATGCATCAATTTTTAATGTTGCATGGATTTCCGTTTGCTTGTTTGCTATACTTCCTTGAAAGCAAGACAGACATAATCACAGGAAGACAGGAGGCGACACGTTTTAGGGTTTAGGTTCTTTTAAGATAAAAAGATGAAGCTGCTATTAGACCAGCACAAGTGCCTAAAACATTACTGTACACTTTATATGACACCTCATCATATGAAACCCATTACATTAAGCACACCCAAAAGCTCTTTAAATAGTTTGTCATGTTTCTAACTGAAACTCAAAAAAAGGACACATATAACTATGGGAAAGCTCAGTCAGACTGAATAAAGAATCAGAACTAGGGGTGCACAGATGCTGGTATTGGGTATCGGCCCCGATACAGTCTAATGTACCCGTATCGGTACCGGTCAGAGTTAACCGACACCACGAGCCAATTCTAAAAATGTGGCAACTCTTAAAATGTGGAAATTTTTAAACTTGATTTTTGGTTTGGTGGTCTTTTTTATTAATATTTTTTATCTAATTCAACCTCATTTGTTATAACAAGCACAGAAGAAAATAAAACCTGCGTTCAAATTCATTGCATTATTTTTGTGCAGTAGAAGTATCACTATTTGTACTTCGTATCGGCAAGTATTCTGATCCAAGTATCGGTATTGTATCGGTTTGGAAGAAGTGGTATCGTTGCATCCCTAGTCAGAGTCGAGGTTTACACATTCTGTAACTGAATTGGATTATTGAATGAAGTGGGTTTCGACCCCACGACACTAGGTGGCATCATATACCCTTTCGCATTGGCATTCTTCACATTGGTCTAGACTCTAGATAGTAAACAGATGCTGGCAGCAGTGAAGCAGTCGGAGTGAAAGCAGGAAATGAACAATGAGCGAAGAAATAGACGTCAACAATGCTGCAGCACAGTATGTTCTGTAAGTACTCTACTGTTTGTGTTATGCTGCTTTTTGCTGCTGTGTTGTTGTCATACTGGTGTTGTTATTCCTGGCTCCACACTCTACTCGATTCCTGTAGGGAGAGCGCCTAGACTGCTAATAATTCTGTCGTTTACACGCAGATAATTTTGTTTTTTAACCACATTATCTAAAAGTGTTAGGTCAATTAGTAGTAGGCCAGTTCGGTTCAACTTCAGCCCGACTAAGGTGTATACATGCATTTCAAAAGTCCATATTTAGTTGGCCAAAGGATTTTTTTTTTTTTTTTGTATCTTCAATCAGTGATTATCAAGTTTTTCCACTTAGATCTGGGCTTTGATTGGATCGTTCTAACATGTTGTGTTTTGAATTAAATCCTTCTGTTGCAGCTTTGGCTGTATCTGGATCTAATTTGACCAGAACCCCTTTTTCCACATGTTAACCAGTCAAGAAATTCTCCCACCAGATCTGTGGATCTCTGCAGTTCATCTAAAGTTATCATGGGCCATCCTCTCTCCATGTACCGATGATGGATTGAACAAAAACAATGTTAGATTTTTAAAGCTTAGGATATTGTATTAGAACCTAATGCTGCTTTAAACTTCTCCACAACATCCCCACTAACCTCTGTGCAAGGAAAAAACACTTTTATTCACTCATTTCAACCTACTAATTATGCACAACTCTTCGTGATCTTAAAAAAAGTTTTTTTTTCTTCTTTTTATAGAAATCTTTCTTACAGCCTTAAAGCTGGAAGATCTGTTGTGAACTCAGAGACTTTTTTCCAGGAAGCAGGACTGGACACGCTCGGCACGGAGTAAAACAAGACGGCAGGTAGTTTCCTGTGTTTGACTGGGAGCCATTATCTGATCTTCATCCCTAATTAACTAGTGTGTCATTCGGAGTCCATGAAGCAGGCAGTGCACGAGCTGTTGAGTAAAGGGTCTGTGCAACAAAGACCACACGCTAACACGTACACACAGAATTCCTGCATATGTCCAGGCTCTTCACACACATTTATCTACATACTTAGACGAGTGGTGAGATCCCTCCATGGGCGTGGCCGTTGGGGTTGAGGCATAAAGGAGACAAACTGAAAAAAAAAGCTGTCTGACAAACCAAAACAAAGGCTGAAGTCATGAGAAAGATGCAGCAAAACCTAAACACCGAGGGGTAAAAATAAACCTGCCAGACAAATCTGATCCCCAGAAACAAAGGCGGCCACGACGAAAAGGAGAACGACTAGGATCAACGTGGGAAAAACAGAGCAGTGAGAGACAAAATGAAAAGAACAAGTATCGGAGGGCTAAAATAAGCAAGAAAAAATGTGCGATATGTGTGTTGCACAAAGGAGTACAGCTAATCTGACTGGGACATCAGCGTAAACTGAAAGTGATGACAGAAACCTGTTGATCAGAACTTTAAACCCCAAACTAACTGTTGCAGTGGGAGAAAAAAAACAACATTACAACTTAAAAGTCGTCTAACTAAGCCATGTGAAACAAACGACTGCAATGAGGCGCTGATGGACTTTGAAGAAAACTTTTGAGTTTTTGTTTCCCTGCAGGTTTTCTGCATAACGGCACTCTTAACTACATAATCTCCCTGTTGATAACCAGGAGAGATGATTTTATCCTACAAAGATGAGAGAGTAATTTGTTTGTTGGCACTCCACATGGGACAATAAAATTTGTTTTGCCTCATTCCAGCTGGTCTGTAAAGTCTCAGAATATAAAAAAGATCTGGTCTTTACCAGGTTTTATCTAAGTGTATTTTAATATAAAGGTCAGGGGCAGAGAGACTTCAACAACGACCTTAGATTAGCAACTAATGCCACCCATCAATCTGAGGAGGGTTATAAGGCCATGTGCGAACCATATAGAATCCACCATTCTGCAGAAAATCACAGACTCCGTTCTGTTCAAATCTGAAAGAAGGCAGAAAGAAACTGACCTAGTATGGCTTGTTTGGAGAGATGGCAAACGCTTCTCTCTAAAAGAATACTGTTGCATGACTTTTAGCAAAGTTTGCATCTGAACTGCACTGTAATTGGGGGAAAACCAAAACACAGCATTTCAGCTCAAACACAACACTCTTTCAAAGTGGTGGAGGTCTCATTATGTGGGCTTGTTCTGCAGCCACAGAACCTTGGAGTCTAGGTCCCATGAGCTTCTCTGAATACTATGAGGTTAATTTATCAAGATTCCTGATAATGACTGCAAAATTGCATGCAACGCTAAACATTTGCTTGAGTGGGTTCTCCTTAATTTGCGGGTGAATTACTAAGATTACGTGAGCAATTCTCAACAGGCGCAAGCAGCAGTATTCAAATGAGGAGTTTGTGACCGCTAATGCGAGCTGCACCACGGCTAAAGAGAGGAGGAATAATGCGCATGGATCCATAATGTGTCTTTGGCAAAAAAAATTAGGCTAAAATGCTGTGAATTCTGTTTTTCGTTCGTCAGTAATAAATGTACATACGGTGTACATGCGCTGCTTTCTGCTGCATGCACAGATCGTATTGCAGGGTTAGAAGGATTAAAACTGCAGCATATCTGAATTTTTTTTTAAAGTCATATATAATGCCAGTTAACATTATGATAGTGTATATGATTACTACATTTTAGTAACTGGACTCCAGGAAGGTTAACCACTACATGAGAAATTAATGAGAATCCACTAGGATCATGTGCGCTCAGCGCATCTTCACCAGGTAGAGACGTGAAAAGAGCGCAGTGAGTTATGATGCGTCTTTGGGGGAAAAACAATTAAACATTTACATAACTTTCAGGTGTATGGCCATTGGAGTGTTATTTACTCTTAGTTTATGTTGTGTGTGATTTTTTTTGTTTTGTTTGTCAATAATAAACTCATGTTGAATTTGGTAGCACAAAATTAAGAGATGCTTTTCAGAAGTGCTAAAAAAAGACGCTAAAATAGCTGGGGCAGACATTGTTATGCTTAGTAAATCACACTGCGCCTGGAACGCCTACTTCTTTGCCTGTTCTGCTCCCAATATTTTACGTCTTTTTACAGAAACCCCCAGATTGCATGTTCATCAAGGGTCAAAAGCGCTAAATGGATTGCGTGCGTCTTGTAATGCGCTGTGCACCGTGTTGATAGATTAGCCAGAGCCTGTTTTTGCGATGCAGTGCGGTTTGCGCGGGTTTTAACAAGTGCAAACCGTTGATAAATCAGCCCCTAAGTGTTTTGGTATCAAATGTGAGAAAACCTGTTCTGGCAGCTCAAGCTAGACCCAAACTGGATCATCAACTGAATATTGAGCCGACTAAAAAACGAAAGCATTCAAAGTAAATACAATGACCCAGTCAAAGTCCAGACCTTAAACTCACTAAAATGCTATGACTCTAAGAGAGCTTTACAAATATAAAACCCTGCTAACCTAAATGAATTGAAGCATTCCTACACAGCAATATGAGGTTTGGCTCTAAAAGCTACCAAATCACACAGTGTTCCTCGTTTTTCAAATTCAGCTTTTCCATTTTTGCTTCATCTTTCCAAAATAAAGTTAAACACTCTTTCTAAGCTCTTTTTTTCAAGCTTCAGTTAGCATGTTTTCTTGTTTGTACATGCATCTACTTGAGAATCCTACAGTATTTCCCTACAGGGCCAGGTCAGATGTCCATCACAGGTCAACTCTCTCCCCAGTGCGATCAGTGCAATCTGAGCGCCCAGTGAGAAGAAGAGACTTCTGTATTTTCTGAGCAGAAAAAAAAGTAGAAAACAAAAACAGTTGCTTTGTGTCTTTCCAAACAGGAGAGAGCTAGTATTTTTCTCAGAACAGGACAGAACCAGGTTCTGTTTTATAGTGGTGGCAGTAAACCTCGGACATCTAGCTGTGAACTTTTCCTAAAGCTAACAAACTTCTGCAAATTACTCTGCTGCGAAATGAGGTCATGCTGTTTGAGTCCTCGATTCATTGAGCTGCAGGAACGCCTGAAACAGGACTAGTTGGTGGACTACAGTTCAGAGCGTCTCTATTGTTTCATGAAGTAAACAAAAGAGAATATTTTTGGGCGGCAAGTCAGTTAATAATTAGAGAAATGTATAACAGCCGTACTATGAATCTTTCAGCCTGATAGCAACAGTCTCTTATCAGCTGCTTTATGGGACAGAGTGGGAGTTTCCACACTTCCGCCCCCCTTTACCTCCATCCTTAAAAGAAGCTCTGCAGACTTTAGCTCCAAGTGCAACATAAAGACAATCCCTTAAGTTTTTGATTTGCGTTGTTACTGCAAGAAAACCTGTTTGAAGATTGATATAATCTAAGTTTTTCAGCTGAAGGAAAGACCATGTGGCTGTGTTTTAGTTGAGAGTTTTTACTGTAGGTGGATACAACTGATAATGAGTAAGAAGTTTGAAATCATCAAACTGATCAAAAGCAACCTTCTGACCATTAAACAAAAAGCCCCTGAGGTAAAACAAAAAAATATCTACATATCTATACTAAACTACTACTACTAAATGAGTGGCTACATGTGCACAGAGTTTCTGCTTTATGGCTTTCAGGAATGCAAAAGGTTAATCGCCTTTGGATTGTCATAAAAATAGAGCAAAAAAAAATATTTGCACTGGGGCCAACAGGTCTGCTCGGAGAAGAAACTGTTTTGGGGTCATTGGAGTTAAAACCAAACCTTTGAGACAACTGTGGTTTTATGGCTTCTGATAGGAAAGAAAAGTAGAAAACAAATCTCTTTAGCTTCCCAAGAACGTCACCAGTTTTCTGGGGGAGTAGTAAACAAATTAAAAGATTTCCCAGATCTTACTCCACACAAACAAAGAAATTAAAGGGGACCCAAACAAATTGCTTTTTTTCTCTATCTAATTGTTCTTTTCCCTATCTCCAAAAGGCTCTATATGTGACTAACCCGCTCCCATGATGAGCCCTTCCAGCTCCTTTTCCCTGCACTGACTGACACATCCTCAGAAAACAGCTCCAGGATGCAGCCACGTGCTAACAAGATCACATCACGTTAGCACGTCACTCTACCACCGCTACGGCTGAGCCACGTCAGCGTGCACATCCAACCTCGTACCACTTTAAACCACCATGATTCATGAAACGTTTGACGATTGCTCAATTTTATCGTTCAATAGTGTCTGACCCTGCAGGGACTATCTGGCAGAGTTTATAATCATAGTGGTGTGTGTCTTGACCTAATCCGAAGTCATCTTAATGATGCAAAGTGAAAGATACATAAAACTGCTTAATTATTAAGCTACAAAGCTGTTTATTCCCTATATACATTAATGTTGACTCTGGAAATCGTCTCCAAGTTTTTTCTCAACCAACTAATCAAATGTTACTGCGACTACTGCTAATGTTAAAGGATTTGGTTCAGTGCAGATTACTAGATTCTCCTTTCTTTTATACGAATTAAATTATTTTTTTTATTCATTTATTTTATATTCTGAGTTGTTTTTGTTTAAATTGTTTAATTCTTGTAATGCATTTATTATTAGCAATTGTTTTACTTTTTAATAATTTTTTTAGAACTTTATTGTATTATTTGCTCTTACCTATTTTTCCCATTTGTTATAAATGGTTTTATTTATTATTTGCCAACATAACCTATTTTTAATGCAATGTTTTTTTAATTATTTATTCACTTCCGTTCGTACTTATTTTTTTTTAAACCTTCATTTGCTTAATGTATTTATCATGTATTTACCTATTTAATGTTTTTATTGTATTATTTTCTACACTATTTTCTGCTCTGTCATGTCTCCACACAAAACTCTACACTTTTTTTCAACTATCACTGCAAAAAGTCATTCCTTTTTGTTAATTAGGAATGTTTCTACCACTTTATTGTGTTAAGGAGAGTCAGTTGTGACATTCTGTCTCTTGTTTTATTTCTAAATTGTCCAACAAAATAAATCAGTTCTCCTCCATTTCGGCTGGCAGTGGTCATTACTGGTTGAGGATCCTGTAGGGATCCATTACAGTACCTAATTACAAGTTTAGCAACAGTTGTTACTTTGAAGCCTTACAGCAGAATGATTTCACCTATTCTTTATCCCTCTAAAGCAATTTAGACTGTTTTCCTTGACGAGTGGGAGATAAACGGATCTATGCTCCTGCAGTAGGTGAGTCTGCACAGAAAACACAATAGAAAACAGAAGAATATGACCGTCTGCAGACATAGAGACGGGCAGGACGGACACAGATTACTGAGCGCACTATGAATCACTCAAGTCAAATGTGAAGGAGGAACATAATGTACAGTGGGATTGGAGATGCAATGTATTAATGTTTTCTCATTAAGTTGCTTTGAAATAAAATCTAATTTCACATGTCTAAGGCCTGCAATATAGTTGAGATGAGCTCCATGGTACCAACAGCAAAAGATGTAATATTCAAGTATAAAAGAAAAGCAAAAAAACTAGATTTTCCTAGATGACTGAAAAAAACTAAAATGTTTCTTCAGACAAGCTTTTACCTCACTGCTGCTGGGATACCAACAAGCTTCAACTCGCACATGGCAGAGACACTCGCTTATATTCAAATCAACTGCATGTGTTTGCCTGGCAGTCAAATCATTAGTCAAACCACAACCTCATCAAACCTCGGCTGCACCGAGAACGGCTGTTGGCAGCAAGTTGCCCGGAAAGCAGAGCTGTTCAGTCTGATAATGCACAAATGGAGGTTCGGGCTTTGTGCGGACAAAAATACTAAAAGAAACTTCTGGTAAAAATCAAGGGTAGTAAAAAATACTTAGGAGTATATCTGAAATATTGATCTTCAGGAATCAGTAGGTGTGACTGGTGACATGTTCTTGATCTGTGTGCCACGAAGTTACTCTGTAACTTATCCTGTCGTCTGCGCTCAGTCTTACAGGAAACCCACTGGTGATTTAACGACAAAAGAATCTGGGAATAGGTTTCATACCCTTCACATGTTTTCCATAATCCTGGAAGGAACAAGGCACCGACTTGACCATAAAAAGCTTTTAATATGGCAGGTAAAAACCCTGCATGGTTTAAAGAAAACTAATAATGATTCTCCTACTACATAATTGTAATCATTGCATCAAATTAATGTATTTAATTAATTTGGATGTGACAACAAGGACTTCTTTCTGTAACATTTAAATCTTATCATGAATGCAATATGTTCAGCTTATGTACACAGGAAATTGGAAGACTGCATAAAGGCAGTCATCACATATTAAGGGTGCACAAACACAAGAAAATGTTTTATTTATCTTTACTGGCTTTTTCACATCATTGTTTTATGCAAATGTAGTGTAGAGTGTGGATAAACTGGGAACAAAGGTTCTATTTAAATGATACAAACAAACAGTAATTTCTTATGTATGTGGGAAGTTACTGCTTTTTAATTATCAACATGAAAGCAATGTAGTCAGGAACCACCAGCAGCCATTACGAATATAATTGGGTTTGAAATGCCTTTTGTCTGAGTTTTTGAGTTGCAAGTCAGAAGTAGTAGTTAGCTTGGTCAGAATGGAACAACAGAAAACTGCTGTAGGTTTTCAGACCTACAACTAGCATAGGTTTGATGTCACTCTCAAATACATGTACTGGCTTTTGAGAAGAATAAAAAATACTATAATTATGCACCTATAAAGGTAACCACATGGCTAAAATATCTTTAAATCTATAAATACTACATTTCACAACTTCGTAACAGATTTATGCTGTTTTTCTAAAAGCTACTTTTCGAACTTCCTGTAGAAGCTAGCCTGGCTGCAGTGCTAACTTTTGCTTAATTGTAAACAGATGCCATAAATGTAATTTGGGTTTCAGTTCTTTTATAAGATAAACAAGAAAAAAATTTACATGATAAATACAGACAAAAACCTCTAGCGATTTTTAATAGCAGCTAGCTTAGTTGCAGATCTAATACTAGTATGTAAAAAATTTCAGATATTTCCCCCATTCTCTATGTAAGAGGTACAAAAATATATACACTTTTGAGAATCCAACACCTACTTTTTTTATGTTCCTGTACAACATTAGCATTGCTAACACTAGCTTGTACATTAACAGATGTAGCTAAAGAAAAATGTATTGTTTAAGTAATAGTTATACTTGTACAGTTTTAAAAGCTTCTTATAAAAAACGAATATTGCAGTTGCCGTTTTAAAAGTTTTCTGTTAAGTAGTTATGTCCACTAATTCTGTGAAGTATCGAATGACGTAAGGAATCAAAGATGTTTCCAACTTGTCTTTCCAATAGGTGGCAATAAATCAAGGATCTTTTAAAGGTGAAATATATGATAATTCATTTTTAATAATTTTTAATCAGGTTTTCTCATTTTATACAAAAATATTTGATAATTGTGCCCCATATTTGTATATTATTTTACATGTAAAACATACTTTAGAGATAAATCTGACTTTACTTTATGACTTTTAACTACTGCATGATTCAGCTGAGCTCCATTAGGTTCACAACTTGAAGCTTAAATCAGTGGGTTTATTCCCAAACCAAGCAAACCTTTACAGAACCGGTGTAGCAGAATATTTATCTCTAACCCCACAGACAGAAACCTTCAAAAAAAGATCCTAGGGAAAATTACTTACAATACCCGAGGGAAAAAATGTTACAAAAGGAATCTGTGCAAAGAACAGAACATTGCTGTTAGTTATTCTTCAGTTTCTGCATTCTTCTAAAGACCTAAATGTTTGAAAAGAAATTCCCCCTGCTGCTTAAGTGCTTTATTTTTATACTTGTTATGAATATTACAAGTTTATTTCAGTTTTGAACCACATCATAAAAATCTAGAAAAGCCAAATATACAGATAACCTGAAAAAAACATTAAAATCAAATTTCTGCTTGTGCTTTAGTCATTGCAGGGCATGCAATGTAAAAATATTTAACTATGAGTTCTCTCTTTGCAGGTTTAGTCAATTAAGTGGGTGATAAAGCTGTAAAAACACATGTTTTTAGAGATATTGATGACTATACCTTCCAACTTATGGGTTTATATCCTAAAAATTTAGCCCCGAGTTAAAAAGATCTTGCAACTTGCATTAGACCTAAATACAAAATTGCCCACAGTGTCAGAAGCTCTAACTTCTCTGTTTCCTGCTCCAAAGCTAAAGCCAATGACAGAATACTACATGTTTTAACATATTTACATAACTTGAATTCTGCTTGGTGGTGTATTTTTTCACAGGTGACTTGAGACGTTAACCATGAACAAGAATTAAATCTATCAGGTGCAGAAATTGTTACCAGTCTCCTACCCACTGTGACAAGCTTTGACATGTTGCAGCGAACTAGAACCAAACATCCCTAAAGTTTTTTCAAGTGCTCCAAGCTAGCTTTTTACTGATGTCTGCATGTGAATCTAAGGGCATTCTGATGTAGAGGTTGATGACAAGCTGGTGACTAATGTTGGACACTAATTAGCCATAACTAAATATTTGCTTCAGTAATTGAGGGAAGCCACACAAAAGGAAGGAGTTGGGTTTCCTTTGGACCATGCTTATGATTTCCCTCGCTTCTCCACATGTCATAATGTCATACTGAACAAAAAAAGTGTTAGCGATAGGGGATTATATCGACTTTTATTAGAAACATCTAATGTTTGTGGCATCAGCACATTTAAAATGAGATATATAAAGAAGTGAAACAAAGTGTAATAAGACACATCACCCTGGCAGCTAATCAAAGAGCTGTTTGTGGCAGGAATCTGGTTATGAGGCACTCATCACGGCTGTGACTTTCTCATGAGGTCGGCCTGCCTCGTGGTGTATCTCTCTCTCTCTGGCCTCAGGGAGGATTGCGGAGATGCGGGCGCTGCTCAGACAGGTTGAGCAACATATGGCTGTCACGACACCGCAGACTTAAGCGCTCTTTAAAAACACCAACACAATTACACAAAGACCTGTCTGAGAGTGGAAAAAAGAAAGTTGAAAAACAAGACAAAGGAGGGATTTGACTTTTTTTCCTCTCTTTCTCTCCCAACTTTCTGTTATACCGTTTAAGTGAAAGAAGCAAAGGAAGAGCTCGTTTTTGATTCTTCTACTCTTACAGAAAGTGACCGATTTGAGAAACAGACTTGATGATCCTCCAGTGAATAGAGAGAACATAAGGTGAACCTCCTCAAAGCAACCGCCTGCAAAAATTTGCCTGAGGGGTTACAATTTCACTTAGCCAGATTTTGAGTAGTTGACGTAATGTTTTTGCATAAAAACAAGTGTCGTAGGTTCCAACGATGAAACAAGATGCATCCGTCCTATTTTACCTCCAGCAAAGCTCCAGAGTGACAGCGAAAATAAGAAAGGCAATTATCTGTTGCAACCTGCTTCACGACGTCAACAACCTGTCGAACCCTACAAGTCGAAATTTTGCCTTATGATGCTGGAGTCAATTATCAACAAGAAAATTACTGCACTGGCCCACTATGGTTCAGGTATTCAGCCTTAGAACATTATGATTCATGGAATCCTGTGAACACACAAACAGGTCAGGGCTGTAAAGTGGTTCATGTTTATGGCTCCTGTAGCGTCCCACGGTAACCTGCAGAAAGATAGCCAGAGAGAACCGTCCAAGAGAAGAGGTGGAACAACGCTATAAAAGCGAGATGCCTAAAGACAATAACTGAGTTAACAACTGTGTTAGATTGAATGTCGGAGCAGACAAAAAAAAAATAAAAAATAAAAAACCGGAAATGCAGTCTTGCTAGTTGTACACAGCTACAGCGTTTGGCTTCTCGTGTTCTCTGTTTACAAAATGAAATCCTCCTGGTCATTCTGTCAAAATACTTCAAACCTGAATGTGTTTCATGCAAGTAGTAAAACAAAAACACAATATTGAGGCTATACAACCCCTAAGCAGAATTGAATGCACCAGGAAGATCACATTTTGAAGGTGTAAATACCAACATGGGAGCTCAGGTCTGGATTCTCCACCTGTTTACCAAATACTAGTGGCAGGTGACCAGACTCTGCAGCACAACAAAAGGGGTTCGGTTTCACTTTGAGCCGTGTTGCGATCACGTATGGCCTTTGTAAAGCCATGTAACTTTAATGCAGCTACATGTTTCTGCTGTCAACGGCTGTCCGTGTTCACGACGGAGGCCAAAAAGGGGCTGCTGAATCTCACCGCGATGGATCGTCAGCAATAAACCGAGTTACATCCGGTCATACTGCAAGCATGAGATCACTTTATGAGGTGGGGATTATTGGAGGAGAAATGCAGCGCCTTCCCAAACTCAGCCTTCCGACAGGATGAGCTCAGATCTCCTGGTGGATGATGGGAGTCTTCAGGCCTGGCTTATGAGGAGAAACAGCGTGGAAGGAGCAGCTTCGCTCTGATCAAGCTTTGTGTTGACTTTAAAGAGTATTTAGGGTGAGACAACCTTAATATCGTCACACTTGTATAAAAAACAAACAACACACAGACCACTTTCTGAGAACTCTATTAAATGTTTCATTCATAATACAATCTTAATTACGGTTTGCTAAGCATGTTGAGCACAAAATAATATATTATTGCAAGTTAAACATTCAAAAAACCTGCATATCTACATAACAGTGTAATATACAATCTAAATGCATATAATTGAGGTTCAATAGTGCGATTTTTACCCATCAAATGTCAGTTGGAGTTTAACCTGCCTACCTGGCTTTACAGGTGAGCTGCTTCTTCTGCAGCCCGTTAAACAAAGGTAATAAAACAGGAATTGAATCTTGAACCTGCTTTGTATTACAAAAGAGGCCGAATCTGCATCACAGATTGTTTATAAGAGCTGAGAATATTGACACAACGAGTTAAAAACCCAGATAGACCGGGCATGGAATTCGGCGGGTTGGCAGATTCTCACCGGGGGCTTGACGTCCTCAAACACGAACGTGTCCTCAGCGCCGTCCGCTCCCGACATCCTCACGGGCTTCAGCTGCGTGAAAACCGCCCTCTCCTCTGTCATATGCGGCGGATTCATGGCCAGTCCTACTCCCGCTGCCATAAAAACAGAGCTTTTTCCTTTTAACAAACTGGGGTATGTATGCGCACCGGCCTTTTATGATTTCTTGCTTTAACTGCGTTGTACTAGGGCTGAAGACAGGCGGTGTAATCCACAGTCCTTCTGGTAATTGTGAGCCCTCAGGTAGACTTTACCTGAGTTCAATATAGACCTGGAGAGCATGACCGACACTAAGTGCAGCCAATCAGAGCAGCGCTGGGATAACGGAAGAAGGCGGGGCTCACCTGACGCACTGCAGGGGGGGAAGGAGAGAGAGCGACACAGATCTGGAGAGCAAACAATGCCTCTTCAACTAATTTTACTTATCTGGATTGAACAATTTTCAAAATGAATACGTTGTTAACGTGTATTACCTCTGAATTCAGCAAAATATATCCGAACATTACCTTATGAGTAAAGTCTGTTGAAACAAATAAAAAAACAGTAAAATCCTGCTGGTGGACGAAATTTGAAGTGCTAAACAGAACATTTGGGAACAGCCAATGGATCTGCAGCTCAGCAGTCGGACATGCAGGGGAAAAAGTTGCACAGCGAAAAGTGAAGAAAAATAGGCAAATAGGCCTATTGAAAAGAAAAAAAGAATGGATTTTATTTTCAAATAAGCATGTGATGTAGACAACATCTATGTTGGTGAGTGCAAGCAATTTATTTATATATGTAATGTTTTTTTTTTGTCATTTTATTTTGATAGTAATCAATCAATGGTAACAAAATATAATGACAAAAATGCTGCTAATAAAAAAATCTGATCCACTGCAATTTATAATGTAAAAAACACTGTGGGACGCAGCTGTGCCAGCATGTTCAGTTGTTTAGCTGTTGCATTTTAAGGAATGCAAATAGTGTGTTTTTTTATTTTCTAATCTCTTAAAATCATCTTTTCTTTTGATACAATTTCCTGGTTTCTCTGTAAATATCAGCCCATTGATGCTTCCCAGGAATTATGTGTGATTCTGTATGGATTCTTGTACCGTGTCATTTTGAAGATATTATGAGTTGCATTCATTTAGGTTGGACTAAATAGGATATAACTAAAGGAAAAGGGGGGAAATGTAAGGACCGCTAACTGCTGTATTTTTTGGGGAGGGTTTGAGCACCCTGATTATATATTATAAAGACCTGCCAATTCCATTTTTTTCATGAAAAAAGTGTTGGAATTGTAATACTGAAATCGTTATAATCATGTTTAGTTAACACTGGAAATGAAGTCATATGTGTTGTTATTTACAAATTTTCTGAGTTATTGTGTAGCAAAGTGGTCAGTGCAGGGTCTTAGAGAAAAGAGGCCCTATTCTGAGTTCGAGTCACATCCCCTGCTGTATATAAATGTATATATGGGTTCCTATATATGTATAGGAACCAAAATGTATTAAGTTTTGTTAAGTTTTTAAAATTCTTTATTGCTAAATCGAATCAAATCAGTTGGGTGGAAGTTATTTACATAATTTTATAATAATAATAATAATAATGAATTGCATTTAAACAGTGCTTTGCAAGACCCTCCTCAAAGCGCTTTACAATTCCATTTTTCATTCACTCTCACATTCACACACTGGTGGAAGCAAGCTATATTTGAAGCCACAGCTGCAGACTGACAGAAGCGAGGCTGCCATATCGCACCATCGGCCCTTCGGGCCAACAGCAGTAGGTAATGTAGGTAAGGTGTGTCTTGCCCAAAGACACATTGGAACACAGCATGCGGAAGCAGGAATCAAACCCACAATTTCTGGGTCGCAGGCCGACAACTCTACCACTGGCTGCAGCAAAGTTTTTTTTGGGAGTGTACTTGAAAGAAGAAAATGTTGAGTGGAGTGACCACATTCAATAGGTGATACGAATATCATAAGATGATGGCAGAAATTATGGTAATATAAAGTTTTTTGTAAGCTCTGTGATCATTTGGATGCTTATTTTCCAGAGGATGCATTAAAGAGTGGTATGAATTAGACATTGAAGCGTTGAGTTCAGAGATCAGTTTTGAGTATCAATAGACATGGCTACACTGGCAAAGAAGTAGGAATACGGAGACAGAAGTGGCAGGAAAGATGAATGACACAGTTACAGTAACTCAAACTAAATCCCATGCTTATGTTGTATCATACACCTCATTCTCCAAAATGTGAACATTTGATCTCAGAAAGGCGTACAGTACAGGTCTCTGTTCTTTCAAGACAGGACCCTCGCTGGCACTGAAATTTAACATACTACAGAGCTGCTAAAAAGGCTTTTTTTCTTTTCATTATTATAATTTTGCCAGATCACTTAAATTTTAAATAATATATCAGAAAGTACATGACACTTATGATCTCAGGGATTTTTTTTTTTTGATACTGGTGTGGCCACAATACGCACATCGGATGTTGCTCACAATGGTCCAAGGAATTCTCAGGTAGTTTGTTTGCATGCTTGCACACATAAAAAAAACATGGTAGGACATTGGTGCTAAGGCTCACATCTATGGCAACTAAAATAATAAGAAATCCACCTTCAACTACTTTATATTTTTCTCTGGCCTACTTTAAAACAAACAACTGATCAAAAGCAATGAAACAAATTAAAGAACCTAAGAAACTGAATATAAAATATCCTGCAAATTAATTGTATTGCTTCTTGACATGGCTAGCAATGCTACAGTGCTAAAGTTAGCCTCTATATCAACAGGAAAAAGAGGTGATACAGTTTTTGTTGCCTTATATTTTTTTGTCCGTTAAACTTACAATAAGCAAAATCAAGAGATATACCACAACATGAATAGTTTGTGTTTTGAAATACAGTTTTTAACAGTGGCTAATCCTAGCAGCTCGTATGGGAGATGCAAGTGGAGTTTCAGTTTCAGCTGCTTTTTTTCTGTCCTTTAGAAAAACCTCAATAGCCTTTTAATCTGAAAAAACTTCTAACAGTTAATGCAACTTTTCTAAAAATCTGTAGCCAAGGCCTATTTATCGAGAGGGCATTATAGGCAAAGGCCCACGCCCACTAAGGTCCCACATGAGCAGTTTAGGAGGAAAAAGGTCTTCAACTTTTTAATATGGCAGATTGGCACTGGAAGAGATAAATAAACAATAAGATTAACACTTTTATTTTAACCTTAACAGAGTTGTGCTAAATTATTTGTAAAGCGCAAATGGAGAAACCATGGTAACATGCCTCATCTCTACACCAGCAAGAACGGCTTCTTAGACCGTCACCAGACAGTGGAAGTAATCATAAGAGAACCGTAAATGAGCGAAGGTTTTAAAAAAAAGGCAGTTTCTAAAAACTAAGGAAAATATGAGAATAAGGCAAATGTATTAAGAAGTCTACCATCTATTGACATGTTCTTTGTAAAATGTACGGAAGAAAACCAGGAGGAAGAAAACATCAAAAAACCCTGAGGCTAGCTGGGTTTATGCGGTGTCAGACACAACATTTTGGGGGACAATTAATGAAAATGCTGACATTGTGTTATTGTAGCTGCTGCTCTCATTATCGGGTGACCAGATAGCCAGCTTCAAGCATAACTGCAACGTTTGGGCTGATACTGGTAATTGATATCAATGTGGTTGTAATAACTCATAACTAATATTTACTATATTATTTATGTTATGTTAGCTTCATACTAGGGATGCATCAATACCACATTTTTCAACACAATGCGATACCGTTACTTTGATCTGAGTACTTGCCAATGCAGAGTACCAATGCCAATACTTACACGATAACAGTGTCAGTAATGTTACATTCCTACTTTAACTAAAGATGGAAATAAACAGCGATTTTAAATATTGGGCCAGGTTTACATGTCAGACCGATACAAATATTCGAAAAGATTATCATAGGCCACTATTGATGTTAGTGCTGGTATACTGTAAAAATGAAAAGCATTTTTTTCATTTGCTTTTATTTGACCATTTATGAGCAAATGCTTTGAAGTATGAGTCAAGTTTCCTACAACTGATTCCAATTTTTTTTAAAGAAAGGAGAAAAGTATGGGACAGACACAGAAGAGCAGGGTTGGAGAGATGAGACGAAAAAAAAGGAAAGAGAGCTGAGAGACAGAAAAAGAGGAACAATGAAAAGGTGCAATAGACTGGAAAGGATTTAACAATTTTGTGACAAGGGGCCTATAGTCTGCATTCATAGTCCACCCTGTCTGTTGCAACTAGTTGCACTACTTTGCCAAGCTAGCTTGTAAGTGAACAGAGCAAACAAGATAAGCATTGCTATTTTTTTAATCTTTTTCATCTTGTTACAATGTTTTTGTTATCATTTCTGTTTTTAAAAAAATATTTCTTGCTTTATTTTTTGTGGAAATCTTACAAAGACTAAACAGTTTGTTGTCATCCTACAACTTACTCTGGAACAAACTTCCTGATGACTGCAAATCTGCTTAAATACTGAGCTGCTGTAAAATCAGCTTAAAATCCATATGTTTAAAGCTGAGTTTGAGTAAACAATGGCCTAATGTTTTTCTTTGAATGATTTTCGTGTTTTATACTTAATTCCTGTTTTTAAATTTCATGCTTTTTTGCTGCTTTAAAAAAAAAATTAAACTTTCGCTAATGTTGATGCTCTTAGTGTGTTATAATTTTTGGGTTTTATTCCTAATTACTGTTTTTACTTTCCATGGTTTTATTATATGTTTGGTTTCTTTACCACCAAATCATGTAAAGCAGCTTGAATTACCTCATGTTGAAAGTGTGCTATACAAATAAAATTGCCTTGTCTTGCCTTGCCTACTTAAAACCATGTAGGCAGAATACCATGTACAAAATGTGCAAAAAGAAACATTAAAGTGTAAGTCATTCCCAGTAGCAGTTTAACAGAACTATATGGAGGTATGATGTCGAAAGAAGCACATTTTGAAGCAGAGTTTTTGTTTAGGTTTTCCGTTTGGCTTTGACGTCAATCCTGGTAGCGTTTCATAAGAGTTACAAAACTGGATATTTTACTATTTAATGATATCTTAAGAATTTTGATTTGTTGGTGTTGACCCTCTGACTCATAGAAGTTAACTCCCTGATGTTTTTTTCCCCCAACGGTTAAAAAGCAAAATATCCAGTTTTGTGATTTCCTTGAATATAAGAGCAAGTCATTGTAGAACAAATGAATCATAAAAGTAACAGCCTGCATTTATATACAGGTTTCTGCCTTTATGATTTGTTTAATTTAGCCTGTACCCACTGAGACGTAAATCAAATAAAAACCTCTACAAATGAAGGAGTTGCATGAGCCACATTTACAGTAATTTCACATAACGATGCAAACCTGTTCAATGTTCTCAGATACAAAAAAATATGAGAAATTTTCCTGAGAACAGCTGCATACACATGAATGTGGTTGGAACGTTGAAAATGCTGATACTTTGATTCATTAGTCGCTTGAAAACTTACACGAATACCCACACAATATATAAAATGTTTTCTATTTCTTCTGATAAATGTGCAAGTATTTAAAGTGGAAAGAAATTGAGGTGAAAATGAAACCATTGAAATACCTGGTTAGAAAAAATGAAAATACTACGGATCGTTTTTAAAATCAATCTTGTTTTCTTTTATGTAATTCGATATATAAAACATAATATGTAAAAAGGTTTCTTTAGCTAGTCTTAGTTAATACTTAGTGAACAACAGTGTCTAATTGCCATATCCTGCATTGCATATGTAATTTCCATGCAAATGTAACATTTATCCACTTGGACAGTCTCACAGCACGAATTGTTCATGCTGGACACAATGACATTTCCCAAAATGCTAAATATCACAGAGGGATGAAAGGACAGATTAGAAGGACAATAGGAAGAAAATATGATATAGGTTGCCATTGATATAACCATTGCCATTTGATTATTGCCATATCAGCTTTTTCCAGTATCTTGCAGCCCTAAGCCAGTCATTCAGGTGCCTCAACTTGATCAAATGGCTAAAGAAGGAGATAGAAAAACAATATCAAAATGTTTTTTGAGATTTCTTGGATGTCATTCCTGTTTCTGTATCCAAGCTTCCAATTGTGAAATTCAATTGAATTTTATTTATATAGCAACAATTCACAACAAATGTCATCTCAAGACACTTTACAACAAAAATCATTTCAATATAATTATACAGACATTCCAATCAGTTAAAAGTTTTCTATGTAAGGAATCCCAGCAGATTTCGATGACTCATGGGCTTGAGGTTGTGCCCGGATCATGCAGACTCCAACCACAGCAATCCCTCATACTGAGCAAGCATGTAGCGACAGTGGAGAGGAAAAACTCTCCTTTAATAGGAAGAAACCTCCAGCAGAACCTTGCTTAGTACAAGCGGTCATCTGCTACGACTGTCTGGGGGTTTGAGAAGACAGAGAAGAGACAGCATGGAGGATGCTCGGTGACTTTGAGCATCATGTTGACCAACGCTCCCCATCCAGCATGGGGCATTATAGCTGAGCAGGGTACCAGACTGTGTGGTGTGAAGCTTCTATGGGGAGAAAAACACTGAGAGAAAACAAGGTTAACAATCAAAATAACAGCAGAAAAAATATATCTAGAGAGTAGTAGAAGAGAAAAGTAGAAGAGAGAGGTAAAGTGGTCAGTCTGTCCTCCAACAGTCTAAGCCTATAGCAGCATAACTACAAAATAGCTCAGGATAACCTAAGCCATTCTAACTATAAGCTTTTTCAAAAAAGGAAATTTTTAAGCCTAGTTCTACAAATATACAGAGTATCTGCCTCACGGACTTAAACTGGGAGCTGGTTTCACAGGAGAGGAGCCTGATAACTAAAATATCTGCCTTTCATTCTACTTTTAGAAATCATAGGAACTACCAGTAGACCTGCATTCTGAGAACAAAGTGCTCTGTTAGGAACATGTGGAACAATCAGATCTCTGATCTAGAATGGAGTTTGATTTTTAAGGCCTTTATACGTAAGGAGGAGGAGCTTAAACTCTATTCTGGATTTAATAGGGAGCCAATGGAGAGAAGCCACAACAGGAGAAATGTGATCTCTCTTTTTAATATTAATTAGGACTCTTGCTGCAATATTTTGGATCAACTGAATTACAGTAGTCCAGCCTTGAAGTAACAAATACATGGAATAGTTTCTCAGCATCACTCCTGGACAGGATGTTTCTAATTTTAGCAATATTCCGGAGGTGGAAGAAATAAATCTTAGAAAGCTGTTTAATATAGGATTTAAATGTCATGATTGACCTAGCAGTTTCCTCTTTAAAGGTTTTCGTCCAAAGAAAACATCTTCTGTCTTGTCTGAATTTAAAAGCAGAAAGTTTAGAGTTATCCAGGTTTTTATGTCTTCAAGACATGCTTGTAATCTACCTAACTGATTGGTTTAATCAGGTTTTATGGATAAATATAATTGTGTATCATCAGCATAACTGTGAAAATTCATCCCATGTTGTCTAATTATTTTACCAATTGGAAGCATATATATAGTAAAGAGAATCAGGCCAAGCACAGAACCCTGTCGTACTCCACAAGTAACCCTTGAGTGTAAAGAAGATTTATCATTGACATGAACAAACTGGAATCTGTTGGACAGATATGATTTAAACCATCCTAGTGCTTCCCCCTGGATCCCTGCAATATGTTCTAGCCTTTCTAAGATAATATTATGATCGGCTGTGTCAAAAGCAGCACTGAGATCTAACAAGACCAGAATAGTCACAAATCCATCAGCTGAGGCCATTACAATATCATTGGTAACTTTCACCAGTGCTGTTTCAGTGCTATGATGAGCTGCTGTTTAGATTCTCACAAACTTGGTTAGCAACAATTTTCTCAAGAATTTTGGATAAGAAAGAAAGGTTAGCTATAGGTCTGTAGTTAGCTAAGTCATCTTGATCTAGGGAGGGTTTTTTTAAGTAAAGGTTTAATTACAGCAACCTTAAGTTCCTGTTGTACATATCCATTTATTAAGGATAGATTCATCATGTTTAAAATAGGGCCAGTACCCGGAGGGAACAAGTCCTTAAATATTTTGGTTGGTATTGGTTCTGACATACAAGTTTAGGGTTTAGACAAAGCTAACATTTATTATAATTCCGAAAGTTCAACAGAATCAAAATGGTACAAACATAAACATGATTCTCCAATACTGCCTAATTTACTGATAGAGAATTAATCATGTTTGGGAGAATGTAGCTTTACAATTAATGGCACTACATCAAGGAATTATAATAATTGTATGTAGCTGATACTCTGATAAATTTAACTTATATTCAATATGATCAGCCTCTTTAGGAAGTCCATTATTTGGGTAAATAAAGTCCATCTGAGTAATTTAATCTCAGTATGAATCTAGGTGCAATGTTAAAGCCTCATAGGTAAAAAGAAGAGCAATACCAAGCAAACAGTGTCACAAAGACCAAGGAACACAGCAGCAAGGGTATAGTGAGATATTTGAATCAGGCTCGTTTTATAAGGAATATCCCAATCTTAGAACATCTGACATAACTCTGTTTAATGTTTTATCTGAAAATGTAAATAGAAATTCTATAACTGCAAACATACTAAGACAAGGTATTTATACTAGGTTTGCCCTTTGGCGACATTGCAAACGTGTAGAAGTTGCTCTGTTCAGACAAGACCATATCAAAACTTTCCAACCCTCACCCAGAACACACCCCAGTGTAAAACATGGTGGTGGCAGCATTATGCTGTGGGGATATTTTTCTTTAGCAAGGACAGAGAAGATGGTCAAAGTTGAGAAGATGGATGGAGCTAAATACAGGACAATGAGAACACATTCCTGTCTCAAGCTGGCAAAACTAGTAGAAGCTTACCCACCTTGTTACTTACCCATGCAGCTTCTTGTAGGTGGTTCTACAAAGTATTTACTGAAAAGAATACAGGTGCTGGCCAGTAAATTAGAATATCATCAAAAGGTTGAATTATTTCAGTAATTCCATTCAAAACGTGAAACTTCTATACTGTATACTTTCCTTCCACACATAGTGATATATTTCAAGTGTTTATTAATTTTCATTTTTATTATTACAACTGACAGCTAATGAAAACACCAAATTCAGTATCTCAGAAAATTAGAATATTCTGAAAAGCTCAATATAGAAGACACATGGTGCCACTCTAATCAGCTGATTAACTCAAAACACCTGCAAAGGCCTTTAAAAGGTCCCTCAGTCTTGTTCTGAAGGTTCCACAATCATGGGGAAGACTTCTGACTTAACAGCTGTCCAAAAGACGACCATTGACACCTTGTACAAGGAGGGCAAGACACAAAAGGTGATTGCTAAAGAAGCTGGCTGTTCGCAGAGCTCTGTGTCCAAGCACATTAACAGACAGGCGAAGGGACGGAAAAAATTTGGTAGAAAAAAGTGTACAAGCTCTAGGGATAACCGCACCCTGCAGAGAATTGCCGTCTACCAGGAAGTTTTAGAGCACTTCATGCTTCCTGCTGCTTACCAACTTTATGGGGATGCAGACTTCACTTTCAACAGGACTTGGCACCTGCACACAGTGCCAAAACCACCAGTACTTGGTTCAAGGACCATGGTATCCCTGTCCTTGATTGGCCAGCAAACTCGCCTGACCTTAACCCCATAGAAAATCTATGGGGTATTGTGAAGCGGAAGATGCAATACGCTAGACCCAACAATGAGAGGAGCTGAAGACGACTATCGAGAACCTGGGCAGTGCCACAGACTGATCGAGTCCATGCCACGCCGCATTACTGCAGTGATGGAGGCAAAAGGAGCCCGATAAGTATTGAGTGCTATACATGCACATTCTTTTCATGTTCATTCTTTTCAGTTGGCCAACATTAAAAAAAAAATTTTTTTTCATTGGCCTTTAAAATATTCTAATTTTTTGAGATACCAAATTTGGAGTTTTATTAGTTGTCACTTATAAATATCAAAATTAAAAGAAATAAACATTGGAAATACATTGGTCTGTGTGTTGTGTTTGTGTTTGTTTTGTGGTTTTGTTTTTTTTGTGTTTTTTTTGGGCTGTATGTTTTTCAAATTCTTATTTGTATGAAATGTAAACAAAATATGTGCAGTTTTTTCCTCCTGGTCTGTTCCTTAAAAGCCCAATAAGTATGTTGTTGTTTACTTTTAAGGTAACATGACTTAGAGGCACAGTGTGTGATTTTTGGCCAGTAGGGGGCAGTGCATACCTAAATTATCACAAGCATGCGGTATCTGTGTCTTCGAGTAAGAAACTCAACAACAGAGGTCCAACTAGTGCTGTTTTCAAACGCTCAATTCCCTGAGAATGATCTATTTGCAACAACATGACGAGCACATCAATCTCTCTTTCATCGCTTGGAACTAACGAAGAGGTAAAAATGTATTTATGCGAGAGGGGAAATCAATGTTTTAATAGCGGGCGTGTTCCGTGCGCTTTGTCCGTCTGGGCTCTTGTAGAAGTAAAGACGTCATTTAATATGGCTTTCCCCTGAAAAGAGGACCCGCGCCTATGTATTTTAAAACTGATTTTTAAAGTCATATTTTACGATATCGCCAATATTTTGCTATTAATGTGCTTTACATAATTATTATAACATAATATTTTAATGCCTGTTTTCAAAGATGTACTGCAAAAACTTCACACTGTCACTTTAAGAAGGTTCAAGAGGAATGAAAACTGTTGCATTACCAAGATAACAAAATGTTGTCTAAAAGGTTTGGGTCACACACAATCAAATTGTTTTTAGTTATTGGTATTTATAAAGAGTAAATCCTTCATATGTGTTAAAAAACAAACAGACAGACATCTGCCCAATAAAGAGACAGCGGTATTTTATTTGAAGCTCTTCACATCAAATCATCTCCAGCAATATCAAAATTACAAAATATATCGGAAATCTTTACCCAAGCGGAAGTGGAGGAATAATTTGTACTAGATTAGAAATGTTAGTAAAAGTTTGTTTGGCACTACATGTCTGAATCACGGTACACATTTGCATAAAACACGTTGTTCATGCTGCCAAGAGCTCTTACCTAGAAATGATGAGCCAACTGGTCTGTATTTTTCCTTTACAACAGAAACTTCATTAGAATGTTCTCTTCCCTTGACTGTCGAAACATACCATGACAGCTTTTAATATCTTATTGTGCAAGTTTACAAACTTTTAAGTGCAGGCGCCAGTGTGACGGCAACCCATGAGAAGGTTCAAACCATTTCATCATTCTTCTCATGCCAAATAAAAGTGTTTGTTATAGTTTTCTCTGCTGGTTAGCTAACATATTTAGTGGTTATGATTGTAAAAGAGAGGTTATGATCATAATACATGAATTACTGAGATTAAGCTGGAGCTCATCTTAAATTTCCCCATTCAGAAACTTCTGTTAACTTCTGTACAATAATGTATATAATGTATATTCATTTCTATATTATAATCAGTGTGTTTTTTGGGTTTGGTTTGGTGGTGTGGTGTTTGGTGTTGGTGGTTTTGGTTGTTTTTTGTGTGTTTTTGTGTTTTGTTTTGGTTTTGTGGGTTGGGTGGGGGTTGGGGGTTCAGGACCACATCATCTACAAAAAGCAGAAACCCAATCCTTAGGTTCTCATAAACCCTTTTCCATTTTTGCATGAAACACTCACTTAAAATACAGAATTCTGTATTTTACATGAAAACAGTGGAGGCCATTTTTATTTGAAAGATATTTCAGATTTTGTGGGATGTGTGACACAGCAACACAGGAGTTAATTCAGAAATGTTGAGCTTTTTCCAAATTAAAACATTGAAACAACTTGCAATCCGCCAGTATTGTTATTATATGCGATGCATTTAGGGTTATAGGTTGGGTTAGAGGTTGGGCTAACAGGTCAACATTTCCGAAAGACAACATTTTTATTGTCTACATGAAAATGAGAGGGAACATTTCTTGTTCTTTTTATAAACATTTAAAACCATGTCCTGTCCAGTGGTATAATCAGAATTGTTTAGATAAATATATATTTATAAAATGTTATATAATTTTATATGTATTATGAATTTATTAGGATTTGCTTGGTGAAAAGACAGGGAGAGCAGAAAAAAGGAAGGAAGAGAGGTGAAGGATAAAGTAAACAGTAGAAGGAGAGAAATAGAACAGAGGAACAGAGAAAAAACATTTTAGGAATCTGCTTCTGTACCTGCAGAAAGAGAGCGAGAAAGAACGAACTGAAAAACCACAGTGACAAGCAACATATGCATATATAAAACATCACTGGAAAGCACACAGTAGCGTTAATGCAAGATATTCTGGAGAAAACCACATCCCATGTTATGCTTGTCACTTGCACCCAAGTGTGTCTTTGAACACCTGAGTGCATGCTTGAGTGAACACCTTTGTAAAAAACTTGGTGTATTCAAAGTTTCTTCGTATGAGTGTTCAATACCATGTGTGAGGAGCTGCAGATCCACACCCAAGGCAGACATGGAGAGCCACACACCCAGGGGAGTGATGGGTGGAGGCACCAGGAAGGCAGGGAGTATGATGGGGAGAATAATAGGTCCACACCTGAGAGGTTCTTCAAAAAGTCACTCCAAACTACCACTTGGAAATGGATCACAAAATGGGATCTTAAATCTTTGTATCTAGTACAGCACCAAAGACAGTTTTAATTCATTTTAAATGTCTTTTTATTTTGGTTTCAACAATACTTTCTTGTAATTTTGATAGGTCACTAAATGCCTATCAATGTTTTTACTCCTGTCCTTATTGACCATCACATCATTTTGGATATTTACAGTTCTTTAAAAAAATCTATCAAAAGAGATTAAGAAGCTACACACTATCCATAAGTCATGGCCTTAATCAATAGAAAAACGTATCTCAAAGACCCAAGAGACTCATCACCTTCATTATCACAACAAATAACTAAAATTTGATAGGTTAGGTTGTGTGGTGGAAAAATTTAGTGTTATGATTAATCTGTACTTTGTAATCGACTGTGACGCATGTTTACTTAATGTTGTAGTATTAGCTTGAATGTTAGTCTTATTGAGTGACGCATTCACCCAAGTCATGATCAGAGTGTTTTGATAATGATAGTGCACATCCTACGTTACCATGGAGATGGCTCTTCGGACTGGGCATCCTTAAAGGTCTACAAAGTTCACAGCTTTCTAATCAAAGAGAATGGCGCCGTCAAGTCTGTTACTCTCACCCTGAGAGTAATACTTTATCAAGTAGAATAGATAGATGCAAGTTTACTAGAAATAATATAAGCTTGTTGTAGTAAAATTGAGACAGGTCAGTATTCGGCATTTTAAAGTGATGTGTTACTGTCCTCCTGTATGATCAATTCAAATCATATTTAAAACGTTTAAAGGAATCTCTCTCATTTTTATTGAGAGTCTAAATCCGATTACATCTGCTTTCTATGAATTGTTTCCTTTAGGTTCAACTCAAATATTGTCAAAAAGTATGATCTTGAAAATGTTTAATCTCGAGGCTTCTTCAACTGAAGACTCAACCTGTGATATAAACTTTCCAAATTCATCTGAATTTTTATCCTCAACTTGTTGTACAACTTTGTGTTCTACAGTATATTACCACACCTCATTGGAGAGATAAATACATAAAACAATAATTGGTTGAGAGGGCAAATTATTCCTGGCAATCAGGTTGTGCACCAATTTGGTAATTCTCATCTATAAATTAGTAACTTTATCAAGATTTACCTTGAGCAGTTATTAAAAGTCATTCCTATTCAAACCAAGCTTTAAAAAATATTGCACAATATTGGTCAATTAGCCTTACTAAAGGTGAAACGGGTAATAAACGTAAATTTGTTCAGCAAACTAGATCTGACAGCATGTCATTAAAATGTAGATGTATCAAAGCCATACTTTCAGTTACTCTGAATGAAAAGCCATTCACGTTGAGGTTTAATGCAGCACAAGAAAAGAAAAAGAAAGATGGAATACCAAATATAATCATGTGTTGCTTCATCAAACCAAGCTAGTGACACCTTCAATTATAAGAAACTGGATGCACGGCATTCCTTTCTGTTTCTTCTTTTTTTATGTCTTTTGCAGCTGGCTGAGGGCACAGGAGGACACGGCACTTTGGTTAACACCCATTTACCTTCAAAAGAAGACTGTAATTTAACACTTAGGTACAATTATGATGACATTTCAGGTCACAGCAGGCTTCTCTCGTTGAGTGAAATATTCAGCGCTTTCAATAAATTATTGCTAATGTAGACATGTTGTAGAACTTCTTATTTGTCTAGTACCAGCTATAATAGGCATCAATATCTGCCTTTGTTAATTCTGTCTGAACAACTAGATTATGTATATTCTTATTTTAAACATTTTGTTTAGATGTTACAACAAACATAAGAACTGGTTGTGTATCAGATGACTTGCAACCAGTTTCAGAACAGGGATCAAGTCTTTCAGAAAAAGGGACATCCATCCATCTGTTATCTATTCCAACTATCAGGGGTTGCGGAGGGGCTGGTGCGAGGCATGAAGCCAGGTTACCAGGAGGGAACCCACGCATGCACAAGGAGAACATGCAAACTCCATGCAGAAAGGCAACAGGCTGGGATTCAAACCCAGGACCAGGTTGGTGATGGGGGCATATCGGCAGCGAACCAGGCAACCCAACAGCTGAAATATTGTTTTTGTAACTACAACCTAGATAAACTAGATGTCGCTATCATGCTCATGTTCCATATACAACCTTTATTGCTAATTCTTATATTAGGTCAGATTACTGGACCAACTTAAGAACAACTTTCCAAAGCTTTTCAAGCGGAATTAACATTTATTATTTTCACATTTACTTAAAGCGTATTTAACTGTTTTTCATGTGCTACTGGTATAGCTTGGTGATGCCAATTAGGTATTGAGTACAATTTTGTTTTTTAAAACAAAGTAAACCATTTGTGGCTGCCATTATTATAAATGTCGAATCTACTATCTGGGATCCATGGGATCAGCCCAAATAAACTGGAGAATATTGTTCAGAAAATAAATCTCTGGGTTTCCTTTTGGACATGTTACCTGAACTAGTCTCGGGTAAGTGGAGGACAGTCAGTTTTTAGCTTGGATGTTAACTGACAAGAAAGGATGTTGTTCCTGGTTAAAAAGAAGATATACATGAGAGCATTTCTCTTATTGTTAGATCATGCTGGGATCAGATGCTTTCTCTCTGTACCCTTTCTTTTGCTGCATTCACCTTTCAACATAAAAAAAGCCATTTGGCAAAGGATACCTCTCTTATCACTGTTACTTTGTGAGTTTGGTCCTGGTCACACAATTCAGAATGAGTCATTTTTTTCTCTCCCTTCCATCAAGACTGAGGAAAGAAAAGGTGTGGTGCAGTTAATTTATGACTTCACAACTTTCAGTTGAACTCTGAAAGCATTATCTAAATACAGGCTCTCTGTGATTGATAACTTAAATATAATGATCAACAATTTTCTTTACTTATTAATCAACAGTTCTTGTTTGCACCCATGACTGCTCTCATGTGGTGTGGGTGGCTGATTTATTTAAGTGTTTCCTAACAGTGCAGTAATGTAATATTAAAATGTAGTAAAACAGGATTTCTGACTGTGTAGACATATAAAATAAGATGGATATGATATATTTTAACACGCTAAAGGACAAGGGCTTAGCTTAGTGTATGATAAAGAGATCAGAAGTAGGTTCAGCTAAGAAGCCTGGGTGTGTGAACATAACACACAGAACAGAAATGGAGGTAATAAATATCTATTATGGTTGTGTAAAAAAATAAAATATAATAATAAATAAGTAAATAAATAATAATATAAAAACCATAAATTAATATTCAGAGTTGAGTTCATGCAGCTTTCTACTGATCACAAAAAATATAGCAATAACATAATTATACACACAAAGCCGTATTTCATACAACAAACTAACCAAGGAAGTCATAACATTTCACTCAAATAATGAAGTGGATTCAAAAACCTGAATACAGTCAAAAAATGTTTTGGTCCTGTGAAAACCAATTAAATTAGAAATAAAGCTAGTAAACATAACAAAATATTTAAACTGTCGATAAAAAAACATTGTTTGGATTTTGTGCAACAGGGTCAGAAATCTACATGACAAGTACAATAATACCGAAAATAAAAAACTTCATGGGCCTGATTTATCAACTGTATGCATTTGTTAAAACCGTGTCGAACAGCACAACGTCACAAAAACAGGCAGTACCTGATTTACTTACAAGGCACAAAGAGCATTGCGCTTGTTAACATCAGCAAACCTATTTAGTGCTTTTCCCTAATCAGAATATCCAATAAGGGCGTTTCTGCAAGAATAAGCAAAATATCGGGAGAACAGCAAATAAGTAGGAAGTTCAGGCACAGTGTGATTTACTAAGCATAGAAATGTTTGTGCTACTATTTTAGGAGCTATTTTTAGCGCTTCTGAAAGGCATGTCTTAACCTTGCGCTACCATATAAATATGAATTTAGTTCTGACAAACAAAAAATGTAATTCACACATAATATAACCTAACAGTAATTAAAACTCTATCGGCCATCATTGTTATAACCTTGAGATAACTTTTTCATTACAGGTTTGGCAAATGGAGTATGCTGTTTCAACTCAGTCACTGATGACCCTCAGAAAATTATATAATATTTTCGCTGCTCCAACTCATCTTTCTTTACATCCAATGTTGCCAACTCCTCAGCTTGTTAGCTGTCCCAAAAGTCACTAGAAATCACCTCATATCCCATTTACCATAATGTGAAAGTAATTGTGATAGATGCTGTAGGATAGGAAAATCTCTTTTTTCTTACAGTTTTTTTCGATTGCTTAAACACGTTTTTCAAAACTGTACATTTTCTTCCAAATTGCATACACAAAACCCCAAACATCACACACAAATTGCTAAAGCCTGGCATTCCTCTGCAAAACAAATTTTTGCCATTAAATCTTTTAACATGGTCACAAAATGGTACTTGTATTTTCATTAGGTAAACAGCCATATTTTCACATGACACATTGAATAAACACAACTCAGCTTTTGGCAGAACACTACAAAACAATTAAAGAATACTCATGAGAAAAATTGAAAACACAATTATAGAAATGGAACACACTGAATGAATTAGAATGCCCAATTCTCTCATAGACAAACATTAAACATCACACAAACTTTCAGATAAAACATTTTGGGTCTGATTTATCAAGATTCCTGATAATGACCGAAAAATTGTGCGTGGTGCTAAATATTTGCGCGAGTGGGTTGTCCTTAATTTGCCGGTGATGTACTAAGATTGCATGGGCAATTCTCAACAGGCACCAGCAGCAGTATTCAAATGAGGAGTTTGTGGCAGCTAATGCGAGCTGCACCGCAGCTAGAGGGAGGAGGAAAAATGTGCATGGATCCATAATGTGTCTTTGGCACAAAAATTAAGCTAAAATGCTGTCAATTCAGTTTTTTGTTTGTCAGTAATAAATGTAATTCATGCGGTGTACATGCGCTGCTCTCTGCTGCATGCATACATCGTATTGCAGGGTTAGACTGATTAAAACTGCATCATGTCTGAATTTAGTTTTTAAAATGTCACATATAATTCCAATTGTTATTGTGGTATTGTATATGATTACTACATTTTATTAATTGGACTCCAGGAAGGTTAACCACTACGTGGTAGCGCAAAATTTATACATGCTTTTCAGAAATAGATGCTAAAATAGCCGGCGCAAATATTTTTATGTTTAGTAAATCAGTGTCAAATTAGTGTCTTGAATGCCTAATTCTTTGCCTATTCTCCGCCCAATATTTTGCATCTTCTTAAAGAAACGCCCAGATTGCATATTCATCAAGGGCAAAAGCGCTAAATGGATTGTGTGCGTCTTGCTGTGGGTTTGAAAGACGCAATGTGCTCTGCGCCGTGCTGATAGATCAGCCAGAGCCTGTTTTTGTGATGCTTTGCAGTTTGCGCGGGTTTTAAAAAGCGCAAGCTGTTGATAAATCAGCCCCTATATGTAATAACGTCCAACTCCCATTCAAGCATTAGCATTATGGGACATCATGCCTCTGGTTTCAGTCCACATTGGACTGTGTTGACTTGTTAGTTAACACGTTAGTTAAGGCTAGCCAAAGCTGACTACCAAGTGTGGAAGCAGCTGTGTTTTAATTTTAAAGCATAAATTTTCGTCTGTTTGAGTGTTTTGCTGACTGGACAAGCTGGCTGGTGTGAACACGGCTTAAGAGTTTGTGCGCGCTCCTGTAGCGGTCGCAGCAGTTACTTACAGCACCAGCCGCGTCGCTCGTGGGTATGTTTATTAATCCTGCCTCATGCTCTTTTAATAATTTTTGCAGAATGGTTTTTTAAACCATTGATGGCAGCATAGTTCTGGTGGAATTGTTAAAAGGTTTTGGCCTGTTCATATTACTAATTGTGGGACTACAAATCAGCCTTAAATACAGAAAGTAGGCCCGTGTGGCATCTCCGACAAATGGCTTTACCCAGAGTCCCATTTTTGCAGTTGTTAAAGACAAACCTTTTTTACATTTACATCCCACCCTGGTTTAGCGGATAAAATAAGACAGCTGCAGCTCTGTACATACGTAGATCAATCAAGATTCAAATATAGTGAGGCCCAGGTAGCCATTTGTTGGTAGTACCTCTTACAAACATTGTTTTTAAGTTGCACTTTCTATGCAAACACCATTTTTATTTCATGAAGTTTAGAGCTGAAGTCGCTTCATGTACAATTGATTTTAGACGCACTCTTATAAGTATGTCTGGTAAAATAAACAGGCTTCCACCACAGATACTATTACTGAAGTGAAGCAGAAGCTACGCTTGGTAGACTCATAAATCTCCGCTTTTATACAATGATTTGCTGAAACTGCTTCACTGTGCTGCTGCATCCTGTTGTCAGACATGTGTACTGCATATGTAGCACAAAGCTCATATGTCAGCGCATCTTTTTTTTCATAGAGGGGCGAGTTGTACCAGCGTATGCAGTTGGCTTCATAGCCTACAGGTTGGCCGGTTTTTTCCATTTCGTAGGCATGGCGCTGGAATTTCTGCCTTGTGGAGAGCCACAGTAACGCCTATTTAAAAGGGAAACTCGGCCCTGGTCTAATGCGCTTGAGAAATCGTATTAATTCCAAAATTACACTGAGATTAATCTAGATTTAAAAAACATTATCTATGCCCACCACACTATATATATATATATATATATATATATATATATATATATATATATAGTGTATTCTTTTAAACATTTAATTTAACATTTAATCTGGTATCATTAATCCTTCTTTAAATAGGCATACATATTTATATTGGCTAAAACTACTATATGTCAAATAAATGATCTTTCAGACTCCACATCTTAAACAATCAAACTCTAAAAGCTGAGAATGAGAGGAAACCTAATCACTCATCACATAATGCTCTGTATCTGTCAGGACAAGATTGGGTCTTCTGCGTTTGTATGTGTCCTTTGTGTTGGTCTCCTGATCCATGGTGCCTAATATCAGGCAGCCTACCGTGTGCCACTGAAAACACTAGCTGTCACCGAAACGTTTTAAAGTAAACCCAGGGGGTGTTCTACTTAGCCAGGGATGGATGTCCTTTTTTTACTTGTCTGCATTTCCACAAAAAGGCTTACATTGCAATGCAGACTTTACTACTCGGTTACATTCATGGGATTATTTCTTGTTTAAACATTTAATCTGTTATGTTCACAAAAGTTCAAAAGAGTTGCTTAGTTATATTACTCCTCAGTTGTCGTTGGTGTCTCTTGTTGCAGCAAAAAAAGTGTGGTTATATGTGTGAGTGGTGTTGGTGGTGGTGGGGAGATCTACACACATCTGCAAAGTGTGGTGTATTTTTTTTTTTTTTACCTCACTTTATTCTGATACTGCTAAGTGAAATCTAGTCAACAAGGTGCTCTAGATCAGCAGTGTCAAACTAATTTCCATTTTGGGTCACATAAACTTGATGAATATCCATAAAGGGCCGGTTGTGGCAGAAAGTATTAATAAAACTATAACAAACCGTTAAAATCCACCTCCGCATTCCAAAAGCACATGTTTACAGATAATCTCAATCTAATCTCAGTTTCAGCCATTTTGCAAAGAAGAATAGAGAAATAAATTCACTTACAAAAAACGGTAAAATGCAGAAAATATTCGGTTAACGTGACCCCTGGGACCCATGAACCAGAAGAGAATAGGTGAGACTTTGGCTCTCCATTTCAGCAGTGAATAGCACCAAAAGGTGCCCATAGCAGCAAACATGACAAGAGAGGCACAATTTTCCAAACCTGTTGTTTTGGCGACGTGGTGAAATAATTTCCTCCAATTTAGTTCTCTGCCCAAAGGGAACCACCAACCTGTCCGCGTTTCTAACAGATTTTTCCCATTCAGTGACGCACCCACTGAGGAACAGACTCTGGTAGTTGGCAGTTCTATAGTCCGAAACGTGGCTTTAGAGACACCATCAACCATAGTCAAATGTTTTCCAGGGGCCAGAACAGGCGACATAAAATCCCACCTGAAACTGCTGGCTAAGGATAAGCGTAAATACAGTAAGATTGTTATTCACGCTGGCGGAAATGACACGCAGTTACGCCAACCGGAGGTCACTAAAATTAGTGTTGCTTCGGTGTGTAAGTTTGCTAAAAAAAATTTCAGACTGTGTAATCTTTTCTGGACCCCTGGCCGAACGGACCAGTGACGACATGTTTAGCCGGATGCTGTCATTTCATCGATGGTTGTTTGAGTGGTGTCCAGCAAACAACTTGGGCTACATTGATCATTGGAAAACCTTTTGGGGATAACCTGGTCTGAAACAGCACTGGTAAAAGTAACTAATGATATTCTAATGGCCTCAGATAATGGATTTGTGACTGTTCTGGTCTTGTTAGATCTCAGTGCTGCTTTTGACACAGTCGATCATAATATTCTCTTAGAAAGGCTCGAACATGTAGGGGTAAAGGGAACAGCACTAGGTTGGTTTAAATCATATATGTCCAACAGATTCCAGTTTGTTCAAGTCAATGATTAATCTTCTTCACACTCAAGGGTTACTTGTGGAGTACCACAGGGTTCTGTGCTTGGCCTGATTCTCTTTACTATACATATGCTTCCAATTGGTAAAATAATTAGACAACATGGTATGAATTTCCACAGTTATGCTGATGATACTGATTTATCCATAAAACCTGATGAAACCAATCAGTTGGGTAGATTACAAGCATGTCTGGAAGACATAAAAACTTGGATGACTCTGAATTTTCTGCTTCTAAATTCACACAAGACAGAGGTTGTTGTCTTTGGACCAGAACTTTTAAAAAGGAAACTGCTAGGTCAATCACTTCATTTGGATGGCATTAATTTGGCCTCTGGTAATAATGTAAACAACCTTGGTGTAATGTTTGACCAAGACATGACATTTAAATCTCATATAAAACAGGTTTCTAGGATTTCTTTCTTTCACCTCCGGAATGTTGCTAAAATTAGAAACATCCTGTCCAGGAGTGATGCAGAGAAACTAGTCCATGCATTTGTGACTTTGAGGCTGAACTACTGTAATTCCTGTAATTACTGTAATTTATCATCAGGAAGTCCACAAAATGCAATCAAAAGCCTTCAGTTGACCGAAAATGCTGCAGCAGGAGTTCTGATGAATATTCAAATCAAATCAAACTTTATTTATAAAACGCTTTTTAAATATGGTTTCTCAAAGTGCTTTACAGATTTAAAATGACCCCACAAACCGCCAACCCCCGTTCAAAAACCAAAAATAAAATCATCATCAAAACTACACCCCCCTCCCAACCCATCAGCATATACACACACACACACTTAAAAGCTTAAAAAAATAATAATAATTAAAAAAATAAAGTAAAAAATAGTGGGCTGAGTACAGATGAGCCAGGAAACACCATCATGGGAGCCATCTGCATCGGCAGCAGATCAGCAGCAGCAGCCAAGGAACTAACCCAGGGCGCCCAGAGGAGTGAGGGATGATACCCCCACCTCCACCCAGGCACTACCTGTGGGGCATCCAGGCACCCACAGCAGACCACCACCCCCGATGCAGATGGGCTCCCATAGAGGAAACACTAGGACGAAACATTAAAATAAGTTAAATTATAAAGTTTACAAAATATAAAGTATATAAAGTGTAAAACAATGAGTATAAAACAATAAGATGTAATCAAGATAAAATGCTAAGCAGATTAATCAATAAACAATTGAAAGCTAAACTAAAAAGTAGATTGAGTAAAACATCTAATTTAAACAGATATTAATAAATAATAGCCAATTAAAAGCATGGTTAAAAAGGTGAGTCTTGAGCCTGCTCTTAAAAACATCAACGTTCTCTGCGGCCCTGAGATCCTCTGGCAGCCTGTTCCAGAGGTGAGGGCCATAATAATGAAAATACGCCTCACCATGAGTTCGTGTCCTGACTTTGGGAATGATAAGGACACGGCTGCCAGAGGAGCGCAGAGACCACGAGGGTTCATATGATACAAGCATCTCTGAAAGATAAGAAGGCCCAAGACCATTAAGACACTTAAAAACCATTAAAAGAACCTTAAAATCGATCCTAAAACATACGGGGAGCCAATGCAGCGATTCTAAGATCAGTGTAATGTGCTCCCACCTCCTGGTCTTCATCAGGACACGAGCTGCTGAATTCTGTAAAAGATGTAAACTTGAGGTTGTCTTTTTGGGAAGACCAGAAAGCAGGGCGTTACAATAATCAATTCTACTAGTGATAAAAGCATGCATTAGCATCTATTGGCCCGAGAGAGAATGGGGCGGACTCTGGCGATGTTCTTTCGGTGAGAAAAATCTATTTTAGTGATATTTTTAATGTGTGGAATAAAAGTCAGCTCAGAGTCAAAAATCACGCCCAGATTCTTCACTTGTAAAGAACGCTTGAAAGACAATGAGTGTAGTTTTGGTAAAAGTTTCTCTCTCTGAGCTTCAGGCCGATAAGTATAACCTCAGTTTTGTCCTGGTTGAGCTGGAGAAAGTTTTTTGCCATGCAGGATTTAATGTCTAAAATGCAGTTAAAAAGTGCATCCATTGGCCGTGTGTCATCAGGAGACATGGAGATGAACAACTGTGTATCATCAGCATAACTGTGAAAGTTAACTCCATGTCTTCTGATGAGACTGCCAAGAGGGAGCATATAAAGGTAAAAAAGCACTGGGCCCAAAACTGAACCCTGGGACACACCACATGCAATCTTATGGACCTTAGAGACCTTAAAAAGAGAGATCACATTTCTCCTGTTTTGGCTTCTCTCCATTGGCTCCCTGTTAAATCCAGAATAGAGTTTAAAATCCTCCTTACGTATAAAGGCCTTAATAATCAAGCTCCATCGTACATAAGAAATCTGATTGTTCCATATGTTCCCAACAGAGCACTTCGTTCTCAGAATGCAGGTCTACTGGTAGTTCCTAGGATTTCAAAAAGTACAATAGGAGGCAGATCTTTAAGTTATCAGGCCTCTATGCTAAGCCGATTGAGCATTTATTCTGATATCTTGATATCAACCATAATTGTCATGAACATGCAAGTCTTTTCTGTCCACTAGTTAACTAGTGAGCCATGTTTGTGTGAACTAGTTAACTAGTGACAGCCAAAATGTCCACTAGTTAACTAGTCAGACCCAAATTATCTCTAGTTAACTAGTTCTTATTTTTCGTGTCTTACTATTTAACTAGTATTGATCAGCATGTTCACTAGTTAACTAGTGCACATTTCAATGTGCACTATTTAACTGTTTAAAAGACGTTTAAATTTTACTAGTCAACTAGTAAGGTAAAAAAAGTATACTAGCTGACTACTGAATGTGAAATTCCCACTTGTTAACTTCAACATAATTTGGCCAGCTGCATGAGCATTTATTCTGATATATTGATATCACGCCAACATACATGCCATTTTTGTCAACTAGTTAACTAGTGAGCCATGTTTGTGCACACTAGTTAACAAGTGAAGGCAAAAATTCCCACTATTTAACTAGTGAACAAATTTTGGCTACACTAGTTAACTAGTGAGAGCTGGGAATGTCCACCAGTTAACTAGTAAAGGCCAAAATTCATACCAGTCAGCTAGTTGAAGGTTTTATTGTCTCACTAGTTAACTAGTGGCAGTCAAAAAATTGCACAAGTTTATTAGTGAAGGCATAACTCCTCACTAGTTAACTAGCTGGAATAGGTCAATGTCACAAGTTAACTAGTGAAACATAAATGGCTTACTTGCTAGCTAGGCGATGGCAGCAGGGTCACTAGTTAACTAGTTGATGCATCCTTTGTCCAAACTAATTAACTAGTGAGGTCATAAATGTATACTAGTAAACTAGTTCAAAGCTAAATTCACATTAGTCAGCTAGTGGCGCAGAATTCTAATTAGGAGGTTGAGAATTCCTGAAACTGAGGCTTTCTATTGGCTCCTTATGTCCAAGTAAAATATGACAACCAATCACAGTGCATAATTTCACAAAATCCCACCCAAAACATTTGGATGTGCCACAGTAGTTAACATCCTGGCCAAAGGAACTTTAGCTAGTAAACTAGTGGCTTCAGTTCGACACTTACATGTAAACTAGTGAAGGCAGAACTGCTCACTAGTTAACTAGTGAAGATACAAATGTCCACTAGTTAACTAGTGAGGTGCAAAAAGTGTCACTAGTTTACTAGTGTGCCCCAAAACCCACTAGTGAACTAGTAATGGCAATTTCCATTTGACTTGTTAACTAGTGAGGTGCAAAAAGTGTTAGTAGTTTACTAGTAAGCCCCAAAATACCCACTAGTTAACTAGTGAGGGCCATTTCAGCCCCACTAGTTAACTAGTGAGATGCCAAAATGGTCACTTGTTAACATGTAAAGGCAAAAATACCCCATAGTTTACTAGTGAGGGTGTGGCGGGCCTTACTAGTTAACTAGTGGCATGCATATTTCATTCGCTAGTAAACTAGTTACACCTAAAAACACAAGTGGAGCATTTTTGTCCACTAGTTAACTAGTGGAACATTTGAAGTCTCACTAGTTTGCGTGTGTGGCAGTGAAGCAGCTCACTAGTTAACTAGTGCCTGAAACAGTTATTATGCAAATCCTAATGAGAGGGTGGTTAGAAGACTCCTATTGGGTATCATGAATCCCACCCATTCTAAAATGTAAATGTACATTTCATAGCCTCACAATCAGATCCTGAAGGGTGTTTAATGGCTAAAGTGATACACTGCTATGCAATAGTGATACAGAAAGCAGAGCCTGCAGTATATATATATATATATATATATATATATATATATATATATATATATATATATATATATATGCCTACCATTAAATCAATACTGTAGGCAGATTTCCTATTCACCTAATATCCTTCTCCAAGCTTTATGACATAAATTAAGTTTTGCTTAAAATATATCATTGTTATATTTTATTATAATTTTATATTACAATTACAATTATTACAATTATTACACTGATTCGTGCTATTAATTGGAATGCTTCCTTGAGTCTGATGAATTTGTGACCTGGGAACACTAAAAACATGTACAGTAGTGGTTTCAGTGCAAGGGTCACATTTTTTGCAGCCAGACAGGTGGTTGCCATGGACATATGCTCCGCATCACCGATTAATACAAAATACTGATGTTTGCGAAAAAACCGAAGTGCCAACCAAACAGAAGAATTTGCTCGGACCGGAGAGCATTTCCACGATTTCTTGAGAAATGTGTGGACTGAGAACGTTCGCTCCTGTCCGCTTGATAGTGTTACCTGGTTGTCTTTAAAAATATGATGCTGCTTTGATGAAGTGGTTATGGTGCAGGGTCAGTACTTGGAATACTGTGGTTTGAAGCCTGGTGACATCAGATGCCACTTTATCTTACATCCATTTTTGGGGTTCCATTAGGAAAGTAGGCTATACACATAAGTGTTGTTTAAACCGGGGACATTTCCCCACCATCATTTATAAATTCTAGTTTTGTCCCCACCACATAAAAACCAGATGTGTAAGTTTTTTAACAGTGCAAGTCTAACATCCACTTATGCTCCAATTGTTATTTTCATATATTCAATATTCAATCTGATATTCCACTATCTTAAACAGTTTCTTTATGTGTCAATGTTGTAGAATTCTTTGCCAAGATTCATGTTAGATCAAATAAAGACTTGCATTCGAAGTGGGCACTGTATCAACAAGTAACTGGTTAACCCATATATCTTTAATGCATGGTGTTTATGCTTCGCCCTCTGCTCCATGCATCTATGCAGATAGTGCAGGACTGTGCCTGTATTCCAGGGGGTAAGGTGGGAATACACTATGATTTATGGCCCATTTCTAGGTCATTTTTCAACCATGCAACACATTTTGCAACTGGTTTGTCTTCAAGTATTGCATTTGTTGTGCATGGACTCTGCCAGGGTGCATAGGTGGCTACAAAACTGTTATCTATAAATATTAGGGATGAGCGAGTACAGCAATTGTCTGCATTTGTATCTGTTAACCCATCGGAATTATCTGTATCTGTTTCTGTTCTCGGACAGGGCGTGTCCTAATCCATGAATGGGCGGAGTTTAACCCGGAAGTGGGTCTGGTTATATTGAAATGGGCGTACCGTTAACTGGTATATATTTTTAAGCATGCAATTAATATGGGTTTATCAGAAATTTCTAGATTTATTCCTGATAAGAAAAAAAAATATTTACATAACATCAGCATTAATCTTCAGATCAATGGTTTTGGATACATGCACTATACATGCAACTTGATGCGGTTGTATCCATCAACCGCATCAACCGTTGTATCCATTGTATCCAGGAGGTTTATTAACTTCCTGGATACGCCCCTGCTCAGCAGCACTTAACATTTAGAAATAATCCCTTAGTATTCATCCATAAAACTCATAGGAGTCTCTGTGTCAGAAGAGGGTGAGATTTTGTTTATTTTTCTCACTTTGGTAGCAGGGCAGCATTAAGTCTGTTGATTTTAAGCTCTGACTTCGTTTTCTGCCAGATAAGCGCGATAGATGCGCTCTTGGGCCAAAAGAGCTGTGGAAAAAATATCCACTGCCATCGTGCAGCCGAAATAAAAGGAAACTAGATGTGAGGTCAGTGGAAACATTTTTAAATCATTAATTACTGGGATGATGTAAATAGTGATTGAAACTACAGCTTCTGTCAATCACATAAAAACTGTTCTGAAAACTTGCGGCTGGCTGCTGCACCATACTTCATGTACACGAGTCACAAAGGTCACCTATTTTGGATTAAAAAGGCGAACTACGCGACCTGGTGATGATTATTTATGACTGGAATGAGGACATTTTACCCAATAGCACCATTCTTGGCAAAATGCAAGTGTGACATGTTTTATTCTCCATCCCTCTCATAAGAAACAGAGTGTTTATGAAAGGCAATGCCATCAGATATCAGGAGAAATTCGGGAGTTTGATGGCTGCTGGAGAGCGCACACAGTCAGCTAGAATGTTTATTCAATCCGAGCACAGATACTGACTGGTATTGCTCGTATGATAGTCGTACTCGGCAAAAGTGCATTATCCGGCTCAACTCTAATAATTATAAGACATACGTTTATTGCGTTCTCTTTTGCAAGGACCAAAAACAACACATGTAAGTTAACTCATGGATCAACAAAGTCTTTTTAATTAAGATGCACTCCCCATACAGGATTCAATCCCCCATTCCCCAGATGTTAAGCATGGATCTTTACCACTGCGCCACATGTACTACACTGAAGTGTTCAGTAACTGATTAGGCTACTATCACCACTTCTATGTCAACAGAAAGGTCAGACTGCAGGCTTTTTCAGACTAATAACTGAAAAACTAAAGACTGTACACATTAACTATACAAATATTACAGCAATGCACCACAACTTTGTCACTAGAAATGTTATCAAAACATATTTTTATGCTCAAACGATCTTAGTTTTATAAAATTTGCTCTAAGAACAGCCTGGACGAAGTCAGCCATGCTTTGTAGGTTTTTGAGTCCTAAATGGACCAATCAACATCCTTCTTCTTCATTTGCATGCAAGAGCGACATTACTCACTAGTAAACTAATGGCCAGTGTTGCAGTCCCACTAGTTAACTAGTGGCACAAAATGCCAGCCGTTTGTGTATTTATTAAAATTCCACTAGTTTACTAGTGTGAGGGACATTTTTCTCCAGCTAGTTCATTATGGACAGTGTTTTGTCTTCACTAGCTAACATGGAAGGCTCAATTTGTCCTCTATAAGCTACTGAAATAAACTATAATGCAGATATGCTCACTAGTTAACTAGTGAGTCTGTCCTGTTCCATTACACGTTAACTAGTAAGGCCAAAAATGCAAACTACTTAACTAGTGAGGGCCAATTAATCACTAGTTAACAAGTAAGAGCACATTTTTGCATTACAAGTTAACTAGATAGCTCCAAAAACAGCCATTAGTGTGTATCTTGTGCGCACTAGTTAACTAGTGAGCTGCTTCACTGCCACACACGCAAACTAGTGAGACTTCAATTGTTCCACAAGTTAACTAGTGAAAAAAATAGCTCCGCTTGTTTGTTTTTTTAGTTGTAACTAGTTTACTGGTGAACAAAATATGCATGCAACTAGTTAACTAGTAAGGCCTGCAACACCCTCACTGGTAAACTAGGGGGTATTTTTGCCTTTACATGTTAACAAGTGACCATTTTGGCAACTCACTAGTTAACTAGTGGTGCTGAAATTGCCTTCACTAGTTAACTAGTGGGCGTTTTGGGGCCCACTAGTAAACTAGTGACACTTTTTGCACCTCACTAGTTAACTAATCAAATGGAAATTGCCATCTCTAGTTCACTAGTGGGCATTTTGGGGCACACTAGTAAACTAGTGACACTTTTCGCACCTCACTAGTTAACTAGTTGTCATTTGTGTCTTAACTAGTTAACTGGTGAGCAGTTCGACCTTCACTAGTTTACATTAAAGTGTCAGCCAGCATGTTAACTTGTGTGCCACATGCAAATGTTTTGGGTGGGATTTTGTGAAATTCTGCATTGTGATTGGTTGTCATATTTTACTTGGGCATGGGGTGCTAACCTAGGAGCACCTAGCTAGCTAGTAAGCCATTTATGGTTCATTAGTTAACTGGAGACATTGACCTATTCCAACTAGTTAACTAGTGAGGAGTTATGCCTTCACTAGTAAACTTGTGCACATTCTTGGCTGTCTCTAGTTAACTAGTGAGACACAAAAACCTTCAAGCTTACTGGTATGCATTTTGGCCTTTACTAGTTAACTAGTGGACATTTCCAGCTCTCACTAGTTAACTAGTGAAACCTAAATGTGTTCACTAGTTAAATAGTGGGCATTTTTGCTGTCACTAGTTAACTAGTGTGCATAATTTCAACCTCATTAGTTAACTAGTTCACAAAAACATGGCTCATTAGTCAACTAGTGGACAGAAATGGCTTGCATGTTCATGACAATTATGCCTGATATCAAGATATCAGAATAAATGCTCATTCGGCTTGCCATAGACTCCTCTCTTGTGGAACCAGCTCCCAGTTTTTGTTCGTGAGGCAGATACTGTCTGTTTTTAAGACTAGGCTTAAAACCTTCCTTTTTGATAAAGCTTATAGTTACTTATATAGACACTAGACCTTATAATCCCTTCCGATTTCTAACAGAAATTTATTAATTTACCAGAATAAAATTATTAGAGAATTGAACAAAGGTTGAATCATGAATCAGGACAGAAAATATTTACAACAGGTTTTAAGGCTAGACAGTGATGGACAAAGATAATGCCAGAGTCTTTGGAAGAGCGGGCCTTTATCTACTCCAGTTATATCACTTACCAATAATAGTATCTGTCTAATACATAGATTCTGGAGAGGGCGCAGTCCGATAAGCAAGGAGAGATGCACAAGCACTACAATACTTACCCGTTTACCTCCTTCTTTCCTCCTGGATTTCCAGGCAGGGAGTAGAGGGAGATGGAGTGTTCAGCCCGATCCGGCGAGGGGAGGATGCAGCCCGGTCAGGCAGCCCTCCTCAACTTCATCTCCCTCACACCGTACATTGCTAATAGACTTAAGAATTAAGGGAAAAAAAATGATTCTTTTTCAGACTGAACTGACCCTAACACACCTTCTAATTTTCTTTTCTACTACTCTCCAGATATATTTTTCCTAATGTTAATGCAATTGTTAACCCAGTTTTCTCTCAGTGTTTTTCTCCCCGTAGAAGCTCTGTGGTACCCTGCTCAGCTATAATGCCCCCTGCTGGATGGGGAGCGTTGGTCCAGATGATGCTCAAAGTCATCGAGCATCCTCCATGCTGTCTCTTTTCTATCTTCTCAGACCCCCAGACGGTCGTGGCAGATGACCGCTTGTACTGAGCCAGGATTCTGCCAGAGGTTTATTCCTGTTAAAGGGGAGTTTTTCCTCTCCACTGTCACTATGTGCTTGCTCAGTATTAGGGTTTGCTGAGGAATTGCTGTGGTTGGAGTCTGCATGAGCCGGGCACAACCTCACGCCAATGACTCAACGCAATCTGCTGGGATTCCTTACATATAAAACTTAACTGATTGGAATGTTTGTATAATTGTATCGAGATTACTTTTGTTGTAAAGTGCCTTTAGATGACATTTGTTGTGAACTGGCGCTATATAAATAAAAGTGAATTGAATTGAATTGAATCGATTTACAACCAATCAGAATGACTTAATCACAGTTCCCTCCCAGAGACTCTACCGGACAATTTCTGAGTACATACCCCAAAACTGGTACTCGATTAGTACCTGAAATGACCGTGAAAACGGCCAGGTGAAGTGGAGACACTTAAGCTTGTTTTGTGCTTGAAATATCGGCGAGCTTCACACGGCTCCACGAGGCAAAATAAAGTAATTTCAGCAACCACACATCTCCGCGCGGCCCCCGCAGAGAGCCAAATTTCCGCAACGCGCACCTAGGACATTAACTAAAGCTTGGTTTATGCTTGACGCATCCGCGTGGTCCGCACGGCTCCACGCGGCCAAATTACGTCATTTCAGCAACCACGTGGCCATCGCGGAGACCCAAATTTCTGAACCGTGCACCAAGGACATTTTTTTAACAACGTGGACCGCCCCGTGCGGAAAAACATGGAGGACTGGCAAGAGCTCCTTTTGCCGGAGGTTCGTAAATACAGACATCTTTATGACTCGGCCGATAGAGATCACTGCGATCAACTGTTTTAATGGACGAGTGGACAGTCTCTTTTTAGTCTTTTTTTCCTAAATAAGCAGCATAAAACTTCTGCTTTGTTTAAATTCATGGGTGTCGCCATCTTGTAAACATCAGTGATTACTACTTCTACTGTGGTGTAGTGTTGTATGCATGCTGTAGAGCCCTGCGCTGCCCCCTACAGTCTTCAAGAATATTGGTTCTCAGCAGGGACAAGCAGCAAAAAGTATAAACGCTAATAGAAGGCATCTCGTCCGGTTCCGCACCAAGCTTAACTACGCGGACGGTCCCGTGCAGAAAAACATGGCGGACTGGCAAGAGCTCCTATTAGCGGAGGTTCATAAATACAGACATCTTTATGATTCGGCCCATAGAGATCGCTGTGATCAACTGTGTTTTAATGGATGAGTGGACCGTCTTCTTTTTCGTCTTTTTTCCTAACAGTAGTAAACAGCATAAAGGTTCTTCCCCAACGGGTGTAAACAACAGTGATTTCTACTTCTACTATGGTGTACTGTTGTATGCATGCCGTAGAGCCCCCATACAGTCTTCAAGAATATTGTCTCTCAGCAGGGACAACGTGCAAAAAGTATAAACGCTGCCTCGGCCGATTCCGCAGAATGTACAGTACAAACGTCAAGCATAAAACAAGCTTTACGTTTCGTAGATAGTGGACGCTTTACAAAGCAAACTTTACATTTATAAACATTCATGGATTCACAAACCTCCATGAGACCAAGATACTTGAAAATATAAATACTTGTAGTCCAGTTCCCATGTTACTACTGTGTGTAGATAAAAAGGTCTAATCTAGAAACGTGGTGATTATTGCTTGATTGCTCTGCCTGTTTGAGGAAAAGTCAAATCCTTTGTTGCGAAACTCAGAGTTTTCTTCTTTTAGAGTGTCTGTGTCATCACACTCAGCATGAAACATTTCCTATTCATCTTTCACTGAAGGGTTGCTGATAGTTCCTGCTGCATTACTGGACATTTGAACACGGATGTGAGTGGAACTTTTTGAACCAAGGCTATTTGAATGTTTTATGACATTTGTTTTTTATAGGTTGAGTATTTCCTTCTAGAGGGCTTAAAATTAATCATAAATCCATTGTGCTGCAGACACATAAAGCTTCACAGATACGATCCCAGGTATATTACGACAGAGATGGTGGGGGGTAGTCATACATCATGCTGGGAAACCCGGGATTGTATACTCTATGTCTAAACTTGTCAGGAAAAGTGTGTTTAAGTTTAAAATCAAAACAGTGGCTAGGAAAGTCCATCAGTACCCGAGGACTTGACTAGTAACTATTAACTATTAACATGAAGAGCTTAATACAAAACATTTTCATGCTGTTTAATCTTCATGTCTAAAGCTCTGTATAAATACAATGTGGTTTCATAAAAAAAAGAAAGAAAAAAATTCTGTTTCTTATCATGTTAGATTAGAGTTCAAAATAAAAAAGATTTTCAAGAGGTGATCATGACTTAAGTTTCAATCTCTGTCAGTTGAACTCTGAGCTGGTCAACACACTATTTGGAATGGCTTTTATCACCAACAGAATTGATTATTGTAATGCCCTGATTTCTGGTCTTCCCAAAAAGAGTATCCCAGGAAGGAGAACATTATACCTTTCTTTAATAAATTCACTTCCTTCCATAGACCACTATTATATGCAATTCACAATGGCCAGCACATTTTTTGAGCCAATAGAATTCGAGTTTCCGCTTGTTGGCTGTCAACCAATGTTCATGCGCATCACACAAACCTATCAAGATGAGCCATTTGCTCAGCAGATTGCTCTCTGTATGCACCTATTTTTTTGGTGAGAATTCTGCCTCATTAGGCAGCCGATTGATTGAAAACATAAGACCGGCCCCAACCCTATAACCGATTGGCTTAAGTAGGCCTACAGTGGTGTGGTTTAGAGTGAAAGTGACTCTCAGATCTTAGGCCACGTCCACACTAAGCCGGCTAATGCCTTAAACGTATAATTATGTAGTCTACACCCCCCTATCGTCCATACTAACCCGGCGTCGTTTAAGGTCTGTGGCCGGATAACTATTAGCCGGGTAAGAGAGCCGTATAAATCTTAATTCAACGGCTAAACGAGCCAGTGTGGACAGCTTCCCCGGATAATGAAAGGTAGTGGCGTCAATGAATGCTGCGTCAATAACAATATGACACTACAGACAAAGACAACAGCGAAGAGTAATAAATCGATCTCATCGTCTGTCCACACCAAAAATTATCTCTTCTTCTGAGCAGCTATTGTTCTCTTCGGTTAACGGGACAAGCAGCTATGTACTGTGCTGTAGAGCTTCTTGTATATATTATATAGGCGCCTGCGTCACGTAGGTTATACGCGTTTTCCGTTCGTCTTTTCGCTAATGCCCAGTAATTGCACAGGTCTGTATGGGATTGCGCAATCATTGGAATTTAAACGGACCTTAAACGGGGCGTAAATGCTCGTGTTGAGTGGATAACATTAGGCGTCTAACTCCCCGTATAAACTTATAGGCTTAGTGTGGACGTAGCCTTAGGAAGTTTCAGATCACGCAAACCTGATTTTTCCATTTTTTTCTCAAACACTTCAGTACGCCGGAAATCCGTCGTGGCGCTGGAGTGCTATCAGGCCTGCATTAAACTGATCTTTTGAGCATGGTGGACCATTGGCTCTTTTCTCAAAATACATTGCCTAACAATCCAAAGAAATCCTTCATCCCTTCTCAGCTCTCCCCTCTCTTACGACAGTCTTCAAGCACCAGCTTCCCACCGCTGTTCTCTCCGTCACTGTCTGACACTGAGAGCGGGCTGAAAAAGAAACAAAATCAAAGTTTTGTTGGATATAGTTCAGATTTAAGCTTTCAAATCAGCAGCAGACTACAGTTAACTGCAAGGAGCCTAAAAAAAAAAAGGAGTGCGAGTTTTTTGTTTTTTAAAACGGCGCTGAAGTTAGGGAAAGTTTGGGGGTCCTGTCACTATAGATCCTATTGAATTTTATTTTGATGTCCCTTTGGCTGAGTAATTAGCATGCATGACTCTTACCTAGAAGTCTGGGAATTTTATCCTGTACGGGCCTTCATTGTGTTCTTTTCCACATTAGGTTCAAGTTGATAGACATTCTTCCCAGTTTGAGAGATACTTTTTACATTTTCTTTAGCATTTTACCAAGTTCTGATTAGGGATGGGTACCGATATGGTTCTGTCATAAACGAAAGTAACCAGACCGAAAAGAAACGTCATTTTGGTGCCTTATTTCAGTTCTTTTTTTTCTGGGGATATTAAGCATTAGGGATTCTCGGCATGCCATCACCAGAAAAGGTAAACATGGCTTTTTTTTGCAACAAAAAAAAAAAAGCTAAAAGTTAGAGTGAGAGCTTTCAAAATTAACGCATTAGCACAAGACGATTAATTCCTAGAATTAATTACAGCATGCACAGTACCACCCTGTTTATAATTCAACCTGCAACACATCAGTTCTCCTTCCTAACTTGCCAAACTGCAAATTGTTTTACTGTCTATTTTTTTGGTTTGCTTCTACCTGTATTTGTTATTATTTTTATATGAGACCACACGTACATTGTGAATCTGAATGTGGAGTTAAAAAACAAAAATCAATTGATTTCTCCTATAATTCATTTTAAAAAGAGCAACTGCATCTAGATTTGTCCTTTATTTACACAAAAATTTGTATTTTTTGGGTCATATTTAGGAATGGTGCTAATTTCACAGCTACCCTGTGATTAATTAGATAAATTTCGTTATTGTTTGACAGCCCTAATAAAAAAAAACAACAACACTGTAAACCCAAATTAGTTCAGTGAACTCAAAATTTATGAGGAAACTGATTACATAATAATTTTTTAAGTAAACTTACTTAAAAACTATAAGTTCACCATAACTTAAAAAAATTGGACCTGAATACAATCAAAGCAATTAACTATGTCCAACTTATAACTTATTACTTAAATAACTTACATACATTACTTCACCAACTCAAATAATATAAGTTGTGTAAACTCTGTAATGATCTATTGAACACTAAAATCTATGGCCTACACTTGCATAGCACATTTCCTGTCAGAAGAAAATAAAGGGTTTTATGCCATATTCAGTAATAAACTCACTGATGCTGAAAGGGAGTTTTGTAGCCACAGCTGCCAATGGTCAGAGTGACAATAGTGAAGATACCATTATGTCTGCACTGCCAAGCATCACAACAGATTTAGCAGAAGTGCCTTGCCAAAGGGCACAGCAATCAACACAACAATACTGGAGATTTCAACTTGCAACCCACAGCTTATTAGACAAGCTCCTACCACCTTAGTCATGGTTGCCAACAACCCTTATCAGTTAGTGACTCCTCCTCCTTCTGCAATGAACACAGTCACATGGCCTGACATCTTTATGTTATCATGTCTCTTTACTCAAAACTTTTGATACGAAGATTTCACTATCTCGCAATGTTTAATTTGATTAAACCTATAACTACAGTGAAAGTTGAATCTGGTTATACATTTTAAGCTGGCTTGACTTTGTTGCTAAATGGTTGTCTCAAAGATATTGTAGCTCTTTAGGCTTCACATCTGTTCACACACAGTGGAGTTATTTGTCTACTAATAAAGTACACATGCAGTTTAAGCATATGTAGCTCTGACTTTAAACTATCTTCTTTATATTGTAAACTCTTATTCCATCATAGGTCACGTTCATATAATTAAAATGAATACAACTTATACTGATATGATTTTGGGATGAAAATAAAACATTTATCAGCTTGATATAGTATAGCTGACTTCAACTCTGCTTTCTGTTTCCTTCAGTGTCACTTTTAGAGCTCATAATTCTTCTAAACTAAAGGCAAAATTGTGTAGGCTATGTTATAAACAGTATATTTCATAAAACATAGAAAATATGTCTTTAACGCTTAAATACCCGCTTAGGTGCTGTGTGCTTTGCAGATTTTTTATATGATTATAGCGGGCCGACATGACCAAAAATACCGGGGCCACTTTTTGGTCCCAGCTTTGTTGTGAAATAATCAGATGTTTTCACATTTATACTTTATCTTGTTCTTTATAATTTAGCTGATAAGTGAGTAACTAAATAAGTGAACAAGAAAATATTTAATTATCCAATCATAAATATTTCTTTTTCTGCTTGAAAACTTTTTAAAAATTACTTTTGACTCGGACATTTTGGGGAGAAATTTAGTACTAAAATTTAGTTTTAACGCTTCCTAAACCATGAACTTCAATTCGGTCTTTTTCTGAACATGCTTTGTTAACTGGGGAAATTTAACAGTTTCTTTTATTGTTTAACATAAGTTGTTTTAAATAGTAAATTTCCTGAGCTGTATGCATTAAAGTGAACAATGGAAAAAAGAGATAACAATCCACTTGTTATGACAACGATGACTAACACTGAATGTGATAGTTGTGAGTGAGTATTTACCTCACTCCTCACAGTGAATAGGGGTGTGATGAAACAAAGCATCTGATTGGCCATTTGAGTTCTCCTATTGACTGAAGGAGGAACCTGTGGACAAGTGAGTAATTGTTCTCAAGAGAGATTCCTCCAGTAGAAGTGTGTTTGACTTTCTTCAAGGAAAGAGCCCAGGAATTGATCCGAGTAAACTCTGAGCTGCTATGCTTCATTACGTCAGTCATGAGCATTGTGTACAAAGGTGAGACCTTTTCAAGTTCAAGTCAGTGGGAAGCCTTCTGACAAAAGGAGGCGAAGGAAGATAAACTCTTCTTTTTCTTACTCTGGATTTGTTGGAAGCATTCACATAAAGAAAATTCCAGAAACGTTGTTTTCCTTTCACATATCTTTCCGCCACTTCATAACTGTTCAGACAAAGGTGAAATAAAAAGAAATAAAAATAGAAAATCTCTTAGAGTGCAACATTCACATGGAACTTAGAAAGACTTACATCCAACATAAACATTGTATTAGACCAAGCGAACGCCCACATGGCAACAGCAGTGCTTGAGCACGAGCTCCAAAGCCTTGCAAGATAACATTCCACCATTTTACATTCCAAACTGTTTGGAAATAGAGAGCACAGACAGTCGGTTTAAGACTCATGACACAACATATCAATAGTAGGGCCCTTCATCCTCTATCAGAGTGTCCAAAAGTGGGTGATTATGAGGGTTTATCAGTCTCTAAGCTTTATTTTTCTACTCTGATCTAGTTCATTAAACAATGTTGAAAATATTACCCTTTTTGTCCTGAGCTTAAGGCAGCAGTAGTTGGACAGGAAAGTAGGTTGGACAATCCTGGCCAAAAAGCTGTTGGGCGTTGGAGGAGACTTGAGACTTGGGTGCAGGTTGACATTCCTACAGGCATAGGTCTCATTTTAACCGAGGTCGCCGGGGACATGTGCCCAGCAATATTTAGATTGATGGGTCTGTCCCCACCAAACCTGAAGTTTTTACTGACCTAACAGCCACTTCTGCTCCAAGCAAAGTTTCCGTATCAGTATCTAAACAGAATATTATTTAATTCACTCCATTCCAGTTTCTTATGCAGTCATGTTTCTTTCTGCTAATATGCTACAGTAGAGATGAAGATCTTTGCCCGAACCCGACCAGACTTAATTTCTATCATTGTCCACAGGCTCGGCTCAGGTTTCAGCAGCCAGCTGATCAACTTATTAGTGCAATCATTTATAATAAAGTGCTGCAGTGGGCCACTTACATTATTCCGAATCTACATGTCAAAATGTTGTAGGCACACCTCATGCGTCATGATGTGAAAAACCCACTCCTCTCAGATCAAAACAGAAAACATGCGCCGACTGCTGTGCTCTCACAGAAAACGCTGAAGTGTAAATGCACTATTATCCCAAGTTTCAAGTTGCAGAAATCTCCTGCATTTATATAGCAGCTCCCTGATGCCCACAAGACAGATAAAATCTCCTGAAATCTAGAGCAAGTGGTCAAGAGCGCACACAGAAACGCACGCAGACGAGACAGACTTTTATGCAACAGAAGCATTTAAAGCTTCATATAGCAGCAGATTTAAAAAAAAGATTACAAATCAACACGCCTTGAAATTATTCTTATTCATTTATCATTTTAAGCTTCTATACCGGACAACGTTTTAAAAGCAAACGGACGCCCTTGCCTACAGGATAACGACTCTAAAACATACAGCCAGAGATACAGTGGTGTGGTTTAGATCAAAGTCTGCTCATGAGTTAGAATAGTCTAGTCAAAGTTCAGAGTTAATCCAACTAAGAATCGGTAGCAAGACTTAGAAATTGATGGCCACAAATTTCACTGTTTTCCTAAGAAGAATGCTCTTGACGCAGCACGCTACATGACGCAAAGGTTGACCGCAACGGGACCAGAACTGGGGATACCTCCGTCGAGGACTGAGGCCTCCACACATGGTGCACCTGCACTAACCAATACGCCATGCGATGCCCGAGGATGTAGGATTTAAGGGTGATGTGGACTTAAAAAAAAAGTTATTCTCTTACCCCTCCTTTCCACAACACACGTAAGCAGCGCGTAATGTAATAGACGCGCGTCCCTTCCCACTCGGAGACGCATATCATTCGCGAAAGCCTTCCTCCCAGCTTGTCCCAAGAGATCACGGAATCACAGGAGAATTGCAATTGCATTACTTCAGGGGTAGCATGCAGGGGAAAATGTAATTCTATGTTCATAAGTAGCATAAACTCATCGTCCACTCCCAGAACTACAGGTACTTCTGTCCATGCTTTCTCCTCTTTTTTAATGTGGTCCTTATAAAAATGATCACTGGCGTCATATAAGCTGGGTGATTCTCCACTTTAAGGCTTAAGTACTCCTCCCACATGATAAAAATCAAAAGATTAGACCCACAGACCAACAGACTTTAACCCGTGTCACAGGTAATGATGTTTTTTGTTTTAATAGATAAGCAATCGGAAATCCTTCATTTCTAAACGTCCGGGTATTTTACTTCTCCCGAACGCCTAATTTCCTGTCTGGTCCAAACTAAACTGCCTAGCTGAATGCATTTTAGAAGCGTAGCTGCTTGAATTTTTAGGAGAGGACCGTGACACTACACCTCTGACCCACATCCTGCTTCGTGTCCATTGGAAACAGTCCCATAGACTTTGAAGTGGGCTATCAGCCGCTTAATATCTTTCACTGACATTACGCACTGCTTACATGTCTGGTGGAAAGGAGGGGTAACTAGCTCTAAGTTTCAGCTTTGTTACTGAGGTGGGACTCCTCCCACTTGCAGCAAAGCAGTCTTCCTAGCCCTGTTTATATGGGTGGGGCTAGGGGTGTAACTGTACATGTATCCATATTCTCCTTTTTTTAGTATTTCCGAAACACAGTACGTCACGCAGGGGTACTGAGTTTTCACACAGACGCACTGTTCTTCATCTTCTTAGGTCTTCTGGTGTAAGATAACTTTTTCATGTGAACTCGGCAGTGTCTGCGGCTGCTGTTAGCTACCACAGATATAACTTAGCAGAAGGAGACCACTTAGCTTCCCTTGTTGGTGCAGTTTTCTTAACATAGCAATAAAGTATAAGCAGACTGACAATCTGACTGTAATAACGTGTGTTATAAATATTTATTACAGGAATTAGTCAGTGACCTTTTTGTTGTTTAGCAGCAGCAGAAAGATGCTAACGGAAGGAGGACCCTGCCCACCAAACTGTCTAGTATTTTTTATTTTCAGTTAACAAAATGGTATATAAAATATACAGAAATACATAGTACGGCTGCAGGAAATTTTTATTTCATATCCCAGATTTTTGTGACTTTGGTAGAAAGTCAAAGTACTGATGCTGTGGTTTCCTAAAAAATATTTAAACTGGTCTGGTATTTATTTATTTAACATTTTGTTGTATACATTTTTAAGCATTCTGAGAATTATTTTTGGAAGATTTACTGCAAATACAGTTTGATTTTCTAAATGTAATGCACAAATACTTCTTTTTTACACGAGCAGAACTGTCCATTAAAACTAAGGTAAGTACTCAACCGTGATTTTCGCCGTACCATTACACCTTACATGTATAGGACTTGCACAGCTAATTTGTAACATTGCATGACAGTTTAAGACAAGTCATACTGTTTATAGCTTTGACCCTGTCTAGCTAAATTCTACAGTGAATACTTTAAAACATACTTGCATATAAGTCACTACAAAACACTTTTAAAATAATACATGATTAACAAAGAGACAACTCCTGATATCCATATAAATATAAAACAAACCTAATCTACATGTATATATATGAAAAGACTTGCAGAAACTGTCTCGAGGAGAGACTGAAATGCTACTCATTCAATTCCCTTTGATTTCTGTAAGTCAGACTTACCTGATGATAGTTTTTAAATCCTTGTTCATAAAGTTTTTTTATGATTTCTAAGCACACATATTATAAACCTACTATTGGAGAAACATTAGTTGCACTCTTTGATAAAGACAGACATGAATTCAGGTGGTTTATGGCAAGAGATTGGCTTGAGCAGACATATCGTCAGGTGTAAGTTACACAACAGCTAAATACTGTAAAACTTAGGAGTAAAGGCTGATGTCCTTCCTCAAAATAACAAACTTCTTTAAGTTGACAAAACCAACACAAAGTTAAAGAATAACTTTCCTACAAGGTAAACATTTTTATATCAATGTCGATTTCTGTTGTTCACACAAGTACCAACAGATAATGCTTTTCCAGCTCTTTAGGATGTGTGACCATATTTGGTTTTCAGGAAGTCCTGGAATTACTTCTGATGAAATGTGAGTAAGTTAGTGATTTCATCAGACAGGACGCCAAATGATTGGATAATAGATGCTCAAGATGCTGAAAAGCTGCCAGTCACAGCGTTTCTGCTGTAGCCCACATGATCCACTTGGCTGATTATGTGACTGACTAGTTGGCAAAAGCATAAATCGTCCATTCTGGAGTCCTTTATCAGACCCACAGAAAAGTTTCAAATGCATAATGTCCTGCTTTGGCGACTGGTGGATTAAGTGGGTGATTTCTAAAGGACGTTATAGCCTATGAGCAAAGAAAGTTCTCACTATATCATATTACCCCTTCAACTTGCTTCAAAGGTAGATTGTGGGGTGTAAGGGAATTATATAGAGAGAGGTCTGGACTATTATTAAGTGTTTATTGTTGGTGTGTAAAAAGTGTAAAATTCTCAAAAATTTGCTTTAAGCCTTAAATAATTCCAAAATTTCTCCTTTGTCTCTTTATATCTTCCTCTGAGTTGCGTCTTCTTGTAAAACCCATTTATCTCCTTGAGCAATCCAATTATGATAAGATTCAATAATCATCATCCCTTTTATTGCCATTGTACAACCATACCATGGAATTGCACTACACTATTTCAAAGCACTAAACTCTGTGAAAGAAGTTCACTATTTAACAGGATTTACTTTTGCTGCTTACAATGAGGCATTTGAGTTTGTTTTAAGATGGTTTTAATTATTTGAATTGAATCTGATGAGTCCATGCAAATTAGGATGATTTTGAAAAGAAAAAGGGTTTACTAATTCAAACCAGACTCCAGATTATCTTACCCTATGTAACAAGATAATATGATCTATAAATTTTAATTCAGAAATGTACAGTTAGAAGCGCTTTTCAGCACTCACTGTGTCACTCTCTAGAGCGATCGTGTAGCAACACCACCTAATGCGCATTAATCCCATGCAGGCCCACAAGCTTTTTTTATGGAGCTGTTGTTCCCCTTTTTTAGTCATGATTTTTTTTTTTATGAATGTAGGATGCATTAGTAATCCTTTCTCTGCCCGAAAGACGAATGCAACTTTTCTTTCTTTCCATTCTCACTTATCTAGCATCGATTGACAGGAGCTGCCTTTAATGTAACGTTGATGTGGATGAGTCTGTCTTGTTAAGTCTCATTTGAATTAGCAGTGATTGAATCCACCTAAGCTTCGTTTGGATTGGGAATCTATTTCTTTTTTTATTTTTATATTTTTTGGCCTCAGTCCTCTACGCAATCTATTTCTGCCTGTCATATAGTTATTTACACAATCGAAAATCGATCGTGATAGCTCAACTACTGTTGTCTGGAATGCACCAAAAGAATAATAATAAAAATAATTACTCCCTGTATGTGTCCGCGTTTTTTTTTCTTTCTCACTAGCCTTACCAAACCGCCACTGCCTTGAGTGTATTTTTTATCTGGGTGTGTTAGCTTGATTAGTAGTGGGCCAGTTCGGTTCGACTCCAGACAGATAGAGGTGTATACATGCATTTCAAAAGACAGAATTTAATTGGACTTGGTAATAATTAGGTTTACTCTCACTGCATGTAAACCCACTGACTGATACATTTATTCAGAAACCTCAGAACAGTTGTCGTTTATTTAGTTTCATTCTAACAATTAAAAATAGGGGAACAATTTTCCATCCAGTTTAATGCTGAGTCCTGCAGAAAAACAGGGATCTGGGCGTCTTTAGTCATGCTTCCATTCTCTTTGTAATAAAAAAAACGGACAAATAAAATAATAATTAGCCCTAAAGTGAGAACAATACTGTAACATGTTTGGACATGCCTGGAAGACTAAAGTCTTTGATCCCACACAGCATCATTGACACGCAACGTGATGATTTGCGTTGCGTCACGATCAACATTCCAGGCCTGACTACAAAATCCAATCGACTGACTCCATTCAACTGTTCTTGATACTGTTGCCAAAATGCACAAAGTTAAAAGCTGAATGACCTCACTGCAGCAGATAGATACCAGCGAAGAGACGTCCACATTTTAAACTTATTCCGCCACAGACCTGAGTCAGGTTCTAAGAACAGGAAACATTTCATTCATACGTTACTCCAAATCAGGTTAGCCTTTTTTGGACATGACTTCCTTCCTGTCGAAAGAGAAAACTAATAAAAAAAACACAGCCGGTTGAGGCAGGTTGAGGCATGGCCTTAAGAAGATAACAGAGAAGATATCTTAGTATATAATTCTTCCTGTTCTCATTCAGACTCACCAAGTAAACAGAAAGTGACATGATGTGGGAAACCATCTCCATCAGATAAAAAGAGCTTATTCCAAATTTATTTCAGAAATGTTACTCTCACGAGGGATATGCTTTGTGATTTATTGGTTTGTTTCATAGTCTATCCTTTCATACACGTCAGGCCAAAAGATTCCAACAGATAAACATACCCTTTGCTTAAATAAATTCAGGTGATTCAGATTGAATTAGGATAAATTACAGAGTAGGAGTCCAGAGAGCGGAATGTGTCTAAATTCTTTGGTGTGGATGAGCACTGGTAATGATTTTAGTTTTTTTATCTTAGCAGACAATCCAGTCAGCAAAAGGTAAAGCTTTTCAAATTGACGGTTTGTATAACAACCCTTGGGGTGGAGAAAAAGACTGAATCTTTCTCACAACCTAAAGATTTTTACATCTTTGAAGCTTACAAATCAGCAACTCCATCAGTTGAGCAAATATTTCTCCACACGGATGAGGGATTGTTTTCCTTTTCATGTTCCGGTTGAAAGTATGAAATACAAGTCATGTAAGTAAATTGATTTCGTAAACGCAAAAGCAAATAAATAATGAGGTCATCCCAATCCACCAACGGCGAGGAAGTTTGCAGAGACAAATAGTGCATGTGGGAACCATTCTGTGAGCATTCAGAGACTGAGGTCAGCTGACTATCTTTTCAAGAAGACAATGCCAGAATTCATCAAACTTTGCAAGAGTGTCTCAAAGTACGTGAGAGATTTGGATGGTCCACGTGTGTAAAGATCCACTAATACTTCAGATTGACTCAGAATTTAGTGGCAGCAGAGCAGTACCTTAAAAAACATGGAGGGGTCTGTCAGAAACCCAGAAACATTTTACGCACACAAGTAAACCAGTTCACAGGTGAGGATGATAGCTTAATAAGTTAGCAGGCCAGTACTTCCATGATTGTTTACTGATTTTAAAAGATCAAACACAAGCATAAGTGACAGAAATGTTAGGGTATTTAAATTTATTAGCACAACTGTATTCTCTTTAATGGTATTATGGAGTTTTTAGAGTTTTTGTAGGAGCTATGTGGAAAAGTTTAGTCTGTTCTTGCTTTTCAGAGCTTAAAGAGATGAAATGTCTGTCTGTCTGTCAGCCACTAATTGAGAGGGAGTGATAATGTTTTTGTATTTTGTCCCCTGCTGCTGTGCAACCAGAAGTTAGCTGTAGCAGGATGCCGGAGGACTTTTCCACTCAGCCTTGTTCAGACTCAGTCAGCGCTTTTCTACATCCTTTTTTTTTTTTTTTTTTTGAGCTGCTGCTGATGACCTCATCATTGACGTGCGCAGGCTTCTGTAAGTGAATGCACTCACGCTCAGCTTTGTGCTCGCACACGCCTCTACTCAACGGTCTTCTTAAAAATCAGCAGTGATCACGCCTGAGGAGGAACACCGAAATAAAACTGCAAACAGATTCACTTATGATATAAGCAAAACAGTGACTATTTTTATTAAGAGGTTTTAATAAATATTGATAGTGGTGCTCACATGAGGGCAATACAAAAGCAGACACTATATTTTACAGTTTGAAGAAAACATGAAAACATAATGAAGGAGTTAAGCTAAGAGCTCAACTGTGTCAGACTGTTGGGTGTACTAAACATGCTACAATTAACCTCATCCTCAAAGCAGTCTTAAAATATAAGACTAAAGTTGATTGCACATCACAGGAGAGGTACTCCTAAATTGAACTGTCACTGTAAATCCACAGTATATTCTGATTTGTTTAAAAGTTAGTTCAGCTTAATTTTATTTAATATATATGACTTTGATTTAATGTAGTTAATAAAACTGAATATAGTAAAGTTCAGTTTTATTCAGTGAAGTTCATTTCATAACTATAAGGTCAACCAGTTTACATGTCTTTTGTCGACTGTGTCCCTTTGAGGAGTACTATTAGGGGAGAACGAGGTACCAGACCCGTTGATATGGGTCTAGAGGCTCCCTTCATAACCAGTGTTGAACACGGCCGAGTTTGCCCTTCGTCACCTATTTTCAAAAGTAATAATTTACTTTTACAAAACATGTTGCCCAGCCGGAATGTGCTATAGCCTCAAGCGATCGTAAATGTCCTATATTTGTATAGCACTTTACTCAGTTCCTACTGACCCCAAAGTGCTTTACACTACATTCAGTCATTCACCCATTCACATACTGGTGAAGCTGGCAAGCTACTTTGTAGCCACAGCTGCCTTGGGGCGTACTGATTTAGTGAAGGCTGCCTGACACTGGCACCACCGGGCCCTCTGACCACCACCACTCAATACTTCCTAATGTAACCTTGGTTCGTACTGACAGAGGTCAAATGTTTCCTGTAGGTGCTCAACAGTTTTAGACACACTGTAGCTGGTATTTTGGCCCATTCTTCCATACAGATGTCCTCTAGAGCTGTGATATTTTGGAGGTGTCACTAGGTAACACAGACTTTTGATCTCCCTCCACATGTTCTTTATTGGATTGAGATCTTGAGATTGACTAGGCCACTCCAGAACTTTGAAATGCTTTTTACACAGCCTGGATGGTGTGTTTGGGATCACTGTCATGCTGGAATATCCAGACACATTTCATTTTCAATGACTTGCTGATGGAAGGAGATTTTTATTTATTTTTTACAAAATCTCTTGATAGGTGTCCCAGTTATCCCTTCCTTAATACGGATCAGTCTTCCTGTCCACTTTGCAAAAAAGCATTCCCAAAGCATGATATTTCCAGCTCCTTGCTTTGCAGTGGGTATGGTTTTCTTGGGATACAACTCAGCGTTCTTCCCCTCCAAACACGACCAGTGGTGTTTATACCAAAGAGTTCTACTTTGGTCTCAACAACCACATGGAATTCATCTAGTCCTCCTCGGGATCATCCAGATGGTCTCTGGCAAACTTTAGAAGTGCCTGGACATGAGCTGGCTTAAACAGGGGGACCTTTTGAGTGCACCAGAATTTTAATCTATGATATTATAGTCTGTTACTAATAGTAACCTCTGCCACAGTTGTCACAGCTCTTTTCAGATCAATGACCAGTTTCCCCCATGTAGTTCTGGGCTGTTTCCTTAACATTCTCAATATCATGCATACCCCACAAGGGGAGATCCTGAATGGAGCCCCAGGTCGTGAGACATTGTCATTGATCTTGTTTTTACTGTATATCAGTTTCTTACATTTTCTTAATTGCTCCAACGGTTGATCTCTTCTCACCAAAGTGCTCGCCTAATGAGATTGGCTCATCCAAATCTTGTGCAGGTGTACAGTCTTGTTCCTGGTGTTCTTGGACAGCTCTCTTGGTCATGGTGGAGGTTGAAGTCTGACTGTTGGAAGGTGTGCAGAGGTGTCTTTTATACAAATAATGAAGTCCCATTAATACAGGACACAAGTGAAGGATAGAAGTGCTTGTTAAAGATTAACTTATAGGTCTGGTGGGGGTAATATTCTTAGGTTGTAGGTGCTCCAAATACAACAATACAAATTAATTGGTCTTGTGAGTTGGAGGGGGTTGGTGGCTCCGATGTTTCTCATGAGTTTTACATTCCTGTGCTGGTTTGCTAGATACTTGCTCAGATTTGAGGTGGAATTTGTCCCTGTAAGTAATTTTTTTCATCCCATGCATTGTGTACAGTGGACACTAATGTTTTTGTCAATTTACCAAGTCAAATCCACATAATATCGGTATACCCAAGCGTTAAAATGCTGCAAGTCTACCTCTATTCCGGTCTGCATGTTACCTGTTATTGATATATGTGACTGTCATGAAACACAAACCAATTCAAGGTTTAGTAATGCTGTCTGCTTGCAGATAAGTATAAGTAAGTCATGGTCATTCCGGGTCCAGTTGTGGCAGAATGTATTGCTAAAACAAAACAAGCTGTTAAAATATTATACATTTCTCTGCATCTGTAGAGAAATTTTAAAAATAAAGTGTTTAACATTTATTTTTACGCTGATGTAATTTGGCACTATACAAATAAATTTTGACTTGACTTGATTGATAAAACATTTAACCACACAGCTGTTATCTTGAAGTTCTACTTATTTTAACCCATTAGAGGGATACATTTTTGGTTACGGTGGGCCGGATTTGGGCATTGAGTTTGACACCTGTGTGTTGGGGAGACGATGTTTGTTGGCTGGCCTCTGAGCGCCTTAGGATTCTCCCGGAGAAACTGGACCTTGTGTCTGGACAGAGGGAAGTCTAGGCTTCTTTGTTTAGGCTCCTGTACTTCAACCCGACCCCTGATAAAGCAGAAAATGATAAATGGATGGATGGATGCCACAAAGGTGGAAAGGACAAGTTACATGAATTTTGCATTATAATGCTGCAGCTCCGGAAATGGTGTTGAAAAGCAGCAGTTGATATTTGTGCCAAAAGGTCAATAGTCTGAGTTTTTCAGCTGCGGTTATGTTTTAATCGTTGGTATTCAATTGTATGAAAAAAGGCGGGGCCAACATCTTTCACTCCCTTGTTTGCAGAGCTGTGCTGTGTAAATCCAAACACACGTTTAATTGGAAATGCCAGAGCACTGACGGACTGCATACCTCAGCTGAGGCTGATTTCAAAGATGAAAATCTAAATCAACATCACTGCGGATTAATCAATTCTAAGATTTGCCACACCCTGTCTCTATGAAGACAACTCTGTGCAAACAAATCTGCCTTTGTTTGACCACATTAATTACTTTCAGCTTTAGACTTTCTCTAACTTTTATGTCAGTTTTGATACTTGAATTAGTTGTTGCATGTTTAATCTAATTGAGAAAAAAAAGTCTTTGCTGTTATGTTTTTGGTTTTCAATGAAAATATTCTCACATTATTTCTGTCGTGGCAAGACAGCCATATCAACAGAATAGCACACCTTTGCCGATGGCGTTAGGGTTGCCTTTGTTCACAGATGCCTCCGAAAGGGTAAAAATCCAGTTAATGAGCGAGATAATGAAAATGCAGATGAATAAGCGTGAGAAATGCTTCTCCATTTTTCTTTCCCCTGTATTTTTAATAATGTGATGAAGGAAATGGGTGTGTGAATGTTTGGATTGTCTTTGCTAAGTTTAGTTTGTTTTCTCTCAGATCATAGCAACAAAACCTGCAATTTGTTGTGACCTTTGACCAACTTTGCTATGACAGCTGATATAACTTACAGATGTATGTTTTAACCACGTGACTCTCCAAACAGCTACAGTAAGGGTCAGGGGTTTCCATGTGCTTCAAGTCAAATCTTTGGTGTTGCTCAGAGTTTTTAATGTGTCAATCATGCTTTAAATAAAGTTAAACTAAAAGGAAATCTAAGTTTATTTCACCTACAAATGCGCATCGAGTAGACAGAGCATTATACCCACTGAACCTTCTCACCAAAAAAACAGATATTTTTCAAAAAAATACAAATCTGAGTAGAAGTTTGCCTGTATTTTTGCCCCTTTTCTCTGATATTACTTAATAGGCAAAGCTTTTGTGACATCAATGTTTAAGTTTCCTCCCAGTTTATCATGGGTTGGTGGTAAGAAAATGCGTATTTTAACTATAAATCGATTGTTTTGCATGTTTGGAGGAGGATTTAGCAAACCAGATGGGTCACTCTTGCTGTTTGGTTGATTACTGAGGGCCTGATAAAACGTTTTAGCTTTTTTCAAATTCTCTCCAAAGAGGACTGAGAAAAACTAAACATTGTGGGCAATCAGGAGATTAAACTCAGACGCTTCAAAGAAAGCCTGGATTCCAGCAGAAGCTGAGAAGCTTTCAGAAATATTCAGGTATGCGTATTTTAAAATCATCTGCATTATATTGTTTTCTAGGTTTCCCAAACCACGGTCAGCACCTTGACTGCACACTGCTGTAAGTACTGTCCTGACAGCTGCTTCTACTTTTAACAAAAAAGTTGCTGCATGATAGGATTACTGGATAAAAAGAAATAATTGTTTAAGCATTGATATTCAGTTTTTTACCAGAGACCAGACGTCACTAAATTCCTTAAATTCTTTTTTGCAGAGATTTGATCAACTTTCCTTTAATAAGTTGAGGAATCCATACTGTGAAAGCCTTTAACCTTTTTATGGTTGATAGGTCCAGGGCTTTCTATTAAATAGGAATTAATGTTTCCACAGGCGAATCAATCCAATATTTGTCACAGATCTCATATTGGCTTTAAATAACTTTGATTTTGTTGTCTATAGAGATTTTACAATTTTCTCTAAACCTATACCGTGTTCAGACCTTAAAGTGATTATATATCAATATTAATATATAGATATACACTCTAGAACCAGTTACATAGATGATACACAGCTATATCTATCCATAAATCCTGATGAATCCAATCAGTTAGGTAGACTACAGGCATGTCCCGAAGATATAAAAACTTGGATGACTCTAAACTTCTTGCTTCTGAATTCTGATAAAACAGAAGTTGTCATCTTTGGACCAGAAGCTCTGAAAAAGAAACTACTTAGTCAGCCCCTTCACCTGGACGGCATTAAATTAGCCTCCAGTAATAAAGCAAAGAACCTCAGTGTTATTTTTGACCAAGATATGTTATTTACATCTCACATTAAAGAAGTCTCTAGGATTTCCTTTTTCCACCTTAGGAATATTGCAAAAAATTAGAACCATCCTGTCCAGGAGTGATGCTGAAAAACTAGTCCATGTCTTTGTTACTTCAAGGCTGGATTACTGTAACTCTTTATTATCAGGGAAGTCCACATAATACAATTAAAAGTCTTCAGTTAGTCCAAAATGCTGCTGCAAGGGTTCTAATTAATAAAAGAAGAAGAGATCACATTTCCCCTGTTTTAGCTTCTCTTAACTGGCTCCCAGTAAAATCTAGAATATAATTCAAGATCCTCCTTCTGACATATAAAGCTCTTAATAATCAAGCTCCATCATACATAAGAGACCTAATTGTTCCATATGTTCCTAACAGAGCCCTTCACTCTCAGACTGCAGGTTTACTGGTAGTTCCTAGGATTTCTGAAAGTAGAACGGGTGGCAGATCTTTCAGCTATCAGGCTCCCCTCCTATGGAACCAGCTCCCAGGGTTGGTTCGTGAAGCAGACAATTTGTATATCTTTAAAACTAGGCTTAAAACGTTCCTCTTTGACAAAGCTTACAGTTAGAGATATGTTAATAGGTAGTTAGAGACAGGTTAGACAGGTAGCTAGGAAGAGACACGTTAATGTTAGTAGTCAGGTAGAGTGTCAAAAGCTAGGAAGAGATAGGAAGAGGTAGAGTAGCTAGGTAGAGATAGATTAATGTAAGCCAGGTAGAGAGTCTTAGTAGCTAGGTCTCCTAGTAGCTAGAAGACAGGTTAATGTGAGTAGCTATGCTGCTTTAGCCTAGGCTGTTGGAGGACATTATTAGAGTCTGTTCCTACTTTCTCTCCTACTTCTCCCCAACTGATGATGAGCTGTCAATTCAAGCGCTAACCTGTTTTCTCTTAGTCTCTTCCTACAATAGATGCTCCTGCTTGATGACCCTGACTAAGATGGCATTCCAGTGGAGGAACGTTCTCCACGTCCTGCTACCAACTTCTGCTTCTGCATCAGTTCTGTTGCTGTTTCTTTGTCTCTGCTGCCTTCTCCAAACCACAGACGGTCTCGGCAGATGACCGCTTATGCTGAGCCTGGTTCTGCTGGAGGTTTCTTCTTATTAAAAGGGAGTTTTTCCTCTCCACTGTCGCTTCATGCTTGCTCAGTGTGAGGGATTGCTGAGAAGTCACGACGTAATCTTCATCATCACCGCATCACCGCACTTCTAAAGTCCTTTCACTGGCTGTAGCTTAAAGACTAGACCTCTAAATACTCCTAGTTCATAAATCAATGAAGTGCTTCGCACCAAAATATGTTGGAGACCTTGCGTCACTTTACCAACCCCCTAGACCACTGAGGTCCTCCAACTCTAGTCTTCTAATAATCCCTAGACTCCGAACCAAACATGTTTAAATATGTTTCACACATCATCTATCTTAGTTAACATGGTTTTTATTAAACAACATTCTTGTATTACATTTGTTATATAACATTCTAAACTAATGGTGTAGTTTTCATTATCTTTAAGTAGAAAATGTATCATAATTAACAAAAGTAATAGAGTATACATAATTCCCGATCACTAACTGGCTTTGGCTAAGAAAGCGGGTACAAGCCTTCTATTGGATAATTACTGTACGGGTGATTATCATTACGCTGGCAACAAATTATTTAAGCCCAAACAGTGCAGTGAGTAGTTTCTCCTTTCTTAAACAACCATCTGGAAAGACTTATCCTCTGGTTAAAAAGATGTTGGTCTGTTTTAGAAGGGTCAGATCATTGGCATCAAGTAGAAAAAAGAACATCTGAAGATATGCAGAAACTCCGAAAATTTTGATTACGAATCTTCCACATGTTATCAGAAACTGAAAAGATAGAAAAAACGTTGAGGAGGAAGAAATGTGAGGATTAAAGCTGAAACAAGTAATCGCTTTAATCGATTGTTAAAATGGTTCTCAACTAATTTAGTCATCGACTAGTTGCTTTATAATCACGTTTTACCGTAAGCGATCTTTTTTTTAAAACACAATCTGTTATATCGGTTACAATCTGTTATATTTGCGGCCAGAATACAACTGAAGAAAAAAAAATGAACAAAGACATCAAAATTATACAGCCACTTCAGTCTAGATGCTGTGAAAAGGCGGGTGACCTGCAAGATATGCAAAGACGATCTAGCATGGCATGGAAGTACGACTTCTCTAAATGAACATCCGAGACATAAACATGTCAGAGTAGATGTGGCAAAGGAAGAACAAGCCCGGTAAGTAAGTCACAACTACTAAGAAAAATACGCTAAATACAGTGGTCCCTCACAATAATGCGGTTCACCTTTTGTGACTTCGTTGTTTTTTATAACACAATTTTACATGGTTTCTTTACAGCATACTTATTGGGTTTTGCTGCTGACTGATTGGAGGCAATTGTGAATCTCCTCTGTGTCGTGTATCCTTTGCTTGCCATATTTAGCACATCTGTTTATAAGAATGTTCTCGTCTAGAGAAAAACAGCACAAACCCATAACTATGTTACTCACTGGAAGAAAGACAACTGCGGGGAGAAAGATGTAGGCGAGCGAGGTGCGGATGAAAAGAAACGCTTAATATTGCTACTTTTATGCTCAAAAAAGGTTTGAGAATATTTAAAGTAGCGAGAAAGAAACATCTTTAAAGTGTGTTACGATGTGTTTTACAACCTTAAAACATTTAATTGTAAAAAATTAAGATTAATTCTTTGCGGATTTCTCCTGTTGCGGGTTATTTTAATTAAACTGAACCACACAATTATTATTAATAAATACTAATTTTATAAGAAAATTTTTCTCATTCTAAGGTATCAACAGCAGCTAAATTGCTAGCTTTAGAAGAAGAAATATTTAAGGTAAAGTTGAAAATCTTTAAACTGATATACTGAATGTGGAGAGGTATGGTCCCTTGCTGTTTATTTTAAGTCATTTCTGAGGAATGTTTGAATTCATTAAATTGACACCCCATAGACCATGGAAATATTGTGTTTAGTGAAAGTAGGTTATTTAATTCTGAGAGCCCCAATGTTGCCCCAAAACACTGCCCAGCTAAGTCAGCCTCTATACCATTCAGAATATAAATAAATGTGATTTTCATTTAATAGGCTGAGATATTTTTGTTAATATACCGTACATTAATTTGTATGGAATTCTAGCACATGTTGTGTTTTTGATGCCTAAAAATGATTCTGGACAAATATTTTGCACTGTTACGCTCATTTTACACTGACTGTGTTCAGGTCCAATAAAATAGATTGCAGTGAACTGCACAATTCTCTTGTGTTTTAGTTGTTCTTAATGAAAATTTGTTCTTAATAAATTATATAGGTAAAAGTAATGGCCAAATATAATCATTAATTAAAAGCGATTAATCGAATAAATAATTAATTGTAAGATTAATCGATTATGAAAATAATAGTAAATTGCATCCCTAGTCAGAATAAAATCTCTTAATGGTTAAGCCTTAATGGTTAAGCCTCTTAATGGTTGTCACTGGAGATCACTTTTGGTGAAAGCAAATAGAAGAAGAACAACAGTGGAGCTCCGGAAATGTTTAATATTGAAAGTTAAATCTTTTCCACATTCACAATACTAAGGGAACCCAATGGATTGGGACTGAACAAATATATAACCACAAGAAAGTCACTAATCAGACAGGTTAACAAAAAAAAAAAAGCTTTAATTAGCAAGGGAGTATAAAGGTTAGACCTTGAAGCAATGGAAGGTCATGTGGTCTAATGAGTCCAGATTTACCCTGTTCCAATATGATGGGTACATCAGGGTAAGTAGAGAGGCAGATGAAGAGATGTATAGTACCCATCATGGCTAGTGCCTATGAACTATGCTGTGGGGATGATGTTGTAATCTGGGATTGCTGGAGTTGGTCAGGTCCAGGTTCACCATAATTGACTAATTTAACATTCTGACTGACCACTTTATTCCATCAATGGATGTTCTTTTTCCTGATGCCAGAATCCATCAGGGCTCACATTTTGAAAGAGAGATTCAGGGGGCAGTAGACATAATATTCACTCATTAATCGGCCACTGCAGAGTCCGGATTTTAACCCCGATCAGAATCTTTAGGATGTCCTGGAGAAGGCTTTGAGCAGTCGTTGGGCTCTTGCGTCATCACTACAAGGTCTTGGTGAAAAATGAATGCAATTCTGATTGGAAACAAATCTGTTGGAGGTTCCTGAAGTTGGTCGAAGCAACGCCACAATGAATTAGTGCTGTTATCAAACCAAAATGCAGTTCAGTTAAATATATGTGTGTGTGTGCTTGTGTTTTAAGTTATTACTAATAGCAACTGTAATTGATTAAGACATTTTCACAGCATTAGTTAAAGCTTTATTATCCTATAGAGGCCAAAATTGAATTTTTTTGCTATTAATATTCATCTGCACAAAATATTCAGAGATTTTTCTTTACCCTTGACTGCTTCCTTTTTTTTTTCCAACTGCTTTGATCTCTTTATCTTAAGTAAATGAGCGTTTAGTTTAAGTTGCTGGTTGTTTTCCTCGTTCACAAAACTTGTTGAGCAGCATCCCTGCGTGAAAAATTACATCAAGTCCTCACCTCTAATACCGCAAGCATGAAGAGTTTGGTTTGCGTAACATGTAGTAGATTCGTTGGAGACATTTAAAATCCCCCAAAATGCAGAATGAGGCATGTTTGAGCAAAACAAGATCATAATTTGCTATCGGCAGACTTTATTAAAGGGCTTGAGTGTCTCAGTCAGAGTAATTCCCCGTCAAGTCTCTGTACCTGTAAACCGATGGGAGCAGACTGATGAAAAGGGACCTGGATTTAAGGGATTTGTGGTTTTAAACTTTCCTCATCAGTTTGTTTTTGCAGACAATACGTGTTCCTGCCAGATCTTGTCCATGGTGTACATCATGCTGTCAGAAATCTATATGATGATGATTTGAATAATAATATACAAGTGCAAAATCACATTGTCCTATTTTCCGGGCCAAACACTATTAGACAGACAATGGATCTAATATTGAAAAATAAAAAATGGTTCAATAGAAACATGTTTTAAGTTAAATATTCAGATCTTGAATTTGACTCTGAATCTGACTTTTTATTTTCTTATTTCAAATTTCTATAAAACACATCAGCCTCAGTTAACACAGTTAAAGAGAGTAGATTAGAAATCTTACTTATAAGTGGAATATCACCAAAATGTTAGGTATTTACCCCTAGGAAGACGTAGCCCTGTCAACTTCTATGCATTGGTCACAGCTCCCTCTGCTGGATGAAATATTGTACTTAAAAAAAAGATAAACCTAAACATTTGATTACAGGTGTACAAGCTTTGATTTGAATCAGATATTGGATTATTATTTTAAATGTAAGTTTTGTTTAAAATTGTCAAAGTAAATAAAGGAAATACTGCAAAAATACAAACAAAAAGCAAATCATACAAGCTTATGTCATTAAATGCTGGTATGAAGGACCAGAGAGATAAGAGATTACAGCGCACATCAGAACAACTAATAAAATATTCAAGTACAGCACAAAATAATTTAATTTCAAGACCAAAAGTTCAAAAGAGTCTCATAGGGATTCTTATTGATAGACCAAATAAATATCTGAAAAGGATGGATGGATGAAAAGATTGAAAAATGTTAGTCTATTCTCTATTTCTTGTTCAGTGCTTGACTTAGAAAAAACATAAACGTCTGTACTGTACTTTTTCCCAGACCCAATGAGGACCCGGTTTGTCCCTCTGAGAGAGAGGGAGATAATCTGCAGTCCTAACATGTTTCTTAAAGAGAATCTTTGGAAATATATAAAATGACAGCCACTCACTGTTGGACACATTAGAAGAGCTGGAATCAAACAACAAAAGATGATCAACATAAAATGATTGAATCATGTTACGTATGTCAGGTCTTTACTTTTTCCTCTTTTATTTCTTACAAGACATGACTATAGCTACAGTTCATCTGTTGATACTTCATTTCTTCTCCTTCACAAACTTTAAGCACACATTATTATAATGATGTTCTTGGACTGGTTGGAAGATGAGAGAATCTGAAAAAAAATTCTTACATGGTGTATTTGTTCACATAAATTTTGGTCTGAAGCGTTCACATATCCATTTATACTTTTATATAAATACTTCCTATACTGCGGGTGTAGAATTTGTATTTAAGTAAAAATAAAAGATAAGGTTTGGGATAACACCCTGATTATACCTCCATTCTAACCCCTAAGTGTTACTACTTAGAGATCTGCACTGGTTCAACTTCATCATTACGTCAGCGAGGATTGATCCTTTTATTGTTTTCTGATTTTAAAGATTATTCATGCCATATATATATATATATATAAGTAATAAATACATTGACTAACAAAGCAAGCCTCCCATTGAGTAATTACAGCATGCACGGGTGAGCAACAAGTTATTCAACCCCAAAAATGAGTAGCTTTTTATTTCTTTAAGAACCATGTAGAAAGACTCATCCTGTGTGCATGAAAGAGATGTTGGTTGATGTTATTTATGATACATTTATACTTTCTAAAAAAAAGATTTTTATACTTTAAGTGCAGAATCAATTAAATAAAAGTAAAAAAGAGAAATATGATATTTAGGATAAAATGAGAATATAACTTCATTTTACCCCCGAAGGAGCTTAGTGTTACTCAACAGTTGGCAACTCACACACCCTCAGAGATCTGCACCGGTTCCAGATCATCATTACGTCAGGGAGAGTTGATCCTTTTATTCCTTTCTATGATTTTAAAGATGATTCACGCCAATTCCAACCCACGTACGAAACGCACACACACCTCCATACAAAGAGCCATTTGTGTTCACACGTCATGGTAAAGAGGTGTCGGATTTCCCTTAGCAACGTGGTCCTGTGGTAAACAGATGTGATCTGACTGAAAAAGATCAATGCAGGTGAGTGTGTGTTTCTGTTTGTCCCCCTGTGTGTGTGTGTGTCAAAGGTTACAACAATAATCAGAGCTGCTTAATGATGCCTCCAGAGAGACTTCAGCTAATCCGCTGCACCTCTGGGACAAACACACACACTATCAGACATTGTGCAGCCTCACTCTCAGCCATTTCTCCTGGGGTTCACTTGGTTCTGGTCTGACGTGGATCATGGGGTTGACGGGAGTTTGAGAACAGACATATGTGTGTTTGTCTGGCTGAAGTCCAATTGATTTCCAGTCTATTCATTTGATAAGTATTGATTCTGTGAAATGGACAGGCAGAAAGAAACCTAGAAAAAAAAACACTCCGCCATTATCTAAAATCTCTGAGAATTTAGAATTGTAAAGGAGAAATTCCAGCAGGAACATAAAGTTAATTAATCAATTATCAGGCAAACAGCTGATTAGATTTTCTTCCTGTTGAAAGAATTATTGACTCGTTGCTTGTTCAAAATGTGTTCCTGGATGAAGCTGTTGCTGCTCATGTACACTGTGTTTTTTTTCCATTTCTTTAATCTAAAGTACAACTGGCTTAGTGCTGATGGAGTCACTTAGATACAAATAATCTTCTCTTATTTGAACACGTTTTTTGTCGTTCCCATTTTAGAGAGTGGCTAAGAGAAATTAGCCTCTGTGACTCATTTATACAGGAAAAATGATTACATATTAAAATAAATGCATCAGTTGCATATAATTATTCGTATAACATACTTCACTATTTGTTATTTTAAAAAAGCATTTTTTTATGTAAAGAACTAGTGTATTTCCTCCCCTGGTGTCCTCAGTATTTTAACATTTAAAAAATAAATACAATTATGCACATTTATTTTTGTTTTTTTGCAATTCTTTATCAAAGTAGTTGAAGATTTAAAAAAAGTTGAAAAATGTTGAAAATTACAGAAAACAATCAGTTTAAAATGGACAAACGCATTAAAATAACTGTAAGAAAACAGTACCTGGGAAAAAAGCTACACATACGAGGAAGGAATAATATAAATGATGTCATATTTAGTTTCATATTAAACCATAAGTTGATTTACCAAGTTTGACATATTTCATTTAGACAGAGATGTCTGGATTTATTACGTGTGTTTCTAAAATGTCAGAAGCAGCGATCTTGTGCAGCTGTGATGAAAGAAGCAAGCCTTGTAAATCCAGGTAAATGCTTTGATTTTTGCTTTACATCTTCAGTCCTGCTCTGATAGAGGAGATGAAAGGCAGGAACTTGGTTTTCAAACACAAGCTTGAACCTTCACACCTGAAAGGGGATTCTGAAAACAGGTACATGTTACATTTGTATTCCCCACCTCCTACCCAGCTGTACACCTTGACTAAAATGTTAAAAGAATCAAAAAGCCTGATTCTATTTCAAACATGAGCTTTTGGCTGCAGAGGACATGTTTTATGGTTTGGCAACATAGATCTGATCAGCCTCAACGTTACCTTAGGCCACCTTCAGCTTCAATGTAGATCAGCTGCCAGCAGAGAGCAGATACAGCCTTTTCTCTCAGCCACAGATCATTTGATTGAGGAAACATTTAAAACCACCAGCAGGTGGCGACAGATGCTAGGCTTTGAGGTCATCTCCACGTTGCCCTTGTCAACAGTTTCCTCTTCTTGGCAGAGAGCCACATTTATATTAGGCACAAGTTATTCTGGGTTAATTTGCACCTGATGTTCACTTAATGAAGACAGAGGCAGACAGAGGCGGGGGACGAGGCAAATCTCTTGACATGATGTAGCAGGGAAGCCTCCCAGTAATTAAGAGTCGAGCATTTAAACAGCTCACAAAAAACACGTAAAACACTAATGAGCTCAACAACCTGTTCTAATCAAAACATCCGCCAGCAAATTAACAGCAGGATCTGTCACTCAGAGAGGCCTGGAGGGTTTTTCCCATAATTATCACACATTTACTGCTTTCCATGCTATTTGGTACTTTAAAGTTTATCTAAAAAAATGTTATCTTGCCCACCACCTTAAAAAAATTAATTACACATTACGTTCAGATTAAAGGTTGAATATGGAACATGGGCACCAAAGCGACATCTAATGTGTTGAGGTTGTAGCAATAACAAAACGCTGTCTGGATGCCAGTTTTGTTGCTGTACCCAGCCAGGGCCATGTCCAGCGACAAATCTTACAAGGTAAGGACTATTTTGCACTAATAAGTTTAAAATACTAAACGAAAAATAATTATAACAAAATATGGGCCAAAGGCAACAATATGCTTTTGTACCTGTCCTCTCGGCATCCTATATGATGTAGTACTGTGTGGTATCCTCCAATCCTCTTGGTGATGTCCTCTTTAAATAAATAATTGAAAGCTTAGAATTTACAAAAAAACTCTCACAGATTTCACAGCGTGCGTATTTGACTGAGGTGTGTGGTCAATACAGAAAGCTAGCTAGAACAGTCTTTATAATAGCCACTCATTGTGGCGGTGAAAGTGGGCCTCCTATACTGGTCAGAGCAGGTGGAAACCGCTTCCTTTTCTTCCATTTACTCGGTGTGGAGGTTGATGGGTCATGATCAGTGCTCTCATATCTAAGAACAACGTCATATACACAAGTATTGCAAAGCTGTTTTACCGACAGCTAACTTTAGCTGTTAGCAAGCTTTTCCTACCTTTCTGCTTGAAAAACTTTGCCATTTCCGAGTGCGTTTTGATGCCGTGAAAGTTTTTCAATTGTGTCCATCTGTTGTAGGCTTCACCTGAACTAACTCTGGTTTTAGATATTATAAGGTCGCTCCTCTTCTGAGAAAGATAATGAAATCTCTGGAGCTTAGACATAGCAGCTAAACTTACAGATTGCCCCTTTTTGTCTACAGTACATGCCCCGTTGCTCCAATACAATAGTATTTGGCAACCGGCAATGGCGTGCCGCTGTTGGCTGGAAAACGTGAATATAAACACAGGGTGATGGTCGGAAAATGTTGTGTTTTTTAATGATTTTAGGTGAAATTGCACTTTCATTCTGCTAACCTCTAACCTCCCCAATGAAATATTACTTTTTTAAAGAGATAGCTTTTAAGAAAAAATGTTCCATATTCAACCTTTAAGACACTAGCTGTACCAAAACTTCTTCCTCTGTTGACGCCATTCAAGATTAAATTTTGTATTCGAAGTCTGATTCTGTCCCAACACCCAGTACATTTACATGCACATCTAAATCGAGCTTGTGGCAGAAATCAGACTAATGGCTCAGTCAGAGTTGAGAATCATGTCCCAGTTTAAAAGTAACTCAGAAATATCTAAATATTGACTGAAGTGAGTTCCACTCTGCAACACTAGGTGGATACATGCCCTCTTTCACGCTGACATTCTTTAGATAGTAAAACTGTAGGGATGCAATGATTCTACTTTTATAGGGTACTGATACTTGAAAAGTGATTACTAATGCCGATACTTTTACCATACAAAAGAATGCAATGAATTTGAAGACAGGTTTTATTTTCTTCTCTGGTTGTTACAACAAATAATGGTGAATTGGATACAAAACAAAATATTAATAAAATGACCACAAAAAGTAAAACTTCAGGTGAAAACAGAATAAATTTCGATTGCAGGTTTTCCACATTTTAACTATCGATTCATTGTTTCTGTTAATTAACCGATTCTAATATGAGTACATTAGAATGGTATCGGCCCTGATACCCAATACCAGTATCTGTATCAGTGCAACCCAATAAATAAAGTGCTAAAGTCAATGAAGCAGATGGTGTGAAAGCAAGATATGCACAATGAGCAAAGCAATGGGTGACAGCAAAGCTGAAGCACAGAGCGCTTTATATGCTCTGCACTGTTTGATTGTGTTACACTCCTTTCTGGCCTTTTGCTGCTGTTCCTGCTTCTGTGGTCTCATTACTTTGCGAAGGGAGTGCCCAGGCTGCCAGTAGCTCGACTTGTCCTAACAGTTGTTTACATGCAGAGAAGTTCAATTCTCAAATTGCCCTATCTGGGTACCTTAGTCCGATTTCTCAAACTCCAGTTTGGTTAGACATAAGTCGAGCTAAGGTGTATAATTGCACTTCAAATTTTCAACTAAGGGAATAATTCAACTTTCTCTTCCTGCATGTAACACACTGATTGACTGGTATTTGAAACTCTGCATCATTTTCCAATTTTGCCAAGGCTCAAAGTCCTGCTGCAGAAAACCAGCCTCAATGTAAGATACTCGCACCACTGTGCTTAACTGTAGATATGGTGTTCTTTTGTTGACATTGTGCCGTTTAAGAACCTAACATTCAATTTGGAATTAGGGAAAAAATATTAATCCTTGAATTCATTAGACCAAAAACACATTTCTGCTTTTGGGATTCTTTAAATTATTATTATTATTTTTATTAATCAAGCTTGGATGATTATATTCCTAAGAAAACAGATTCTTGTCAGATGTACAACACATCCAGTGCTACTTCCAAACCTTGCTCCTTTAAAATTGGCAACCTCCCTCACCAATTTCTTTATTTTTTTATCCATTTAAGATGAATATCAACTTATGTTTGTGCAATATTTAGTTTATTAGTTACTGAAAAAATACATACAAGTAGCAACACTTAATTCTCATTCCTGTGTTATGTAGTTTATACAACGCCTTTGGGTTAATTTTGCAGTCTTCTCCTGACTGATACCTTTTGCAGTGAGTAGGGCCAATAAATACACGGGTAAAGCTTGGCTTATGCTTGCCGCATGAACATTCCGCGCGGAAATAAGACGTGCGGAACCGGCCGAGACGCCTTCGAGCAGCGTTTATACTTTTTGTGGCTTGTCCCTGCTGAGGGCCAATATTCTTGATGACTGTAGGGGGCGGCGTAGGGCTCTACGGCATGCATACAACACTACACCATAGTAGAAGTAGTAATCACTGTTGTTTACTAGATGGTGACACCTGTGATCTTAAACAAAGCAGAACTTTTATGGTGTTTACTTAGGAAAAAATACGAAAAAGGAGACTGTCCTCTTGTCCATTAAAACACAGTTGATCACAGTGATCTCTATCGGCCGAATCATAAAGATTTCTATTTACGAACCTCCGGCAATATGAGCTCTTACCAGTCCGCCATGTTTTCCCGCGCGGGACCGTCCGCGTAGTTACAAATTTTCCTAGGTGCACGGTGCGAAAGTTTTGGGGAGGGGGGAGGCCGCGTGGAGAGGCGCGGTTACTGAAATGACGTAATTTAGCTGCGTGGAGCCGTGCGGACCTCGCGGACGCGGCAAGCATAAACCAAGCTTAAGTAGTTGTGGAAGAGCCTGAATGACCTGGGTCCTCACTTCAACCCAACAGCAAATTTTTAGGATGAGATAGGGCAGGGAGGGTGAGCCAGGCCTTCTCATCCAACATCAGTGAATGACCTCACTGAAGGGCTTCCTGAAGAAAGGTGACATATTCCCATAAACACACTTCTAAAACTTGTGGAACGCATTCCCTGAAGAATGAGGATGGGCTGACATAAAATCATATGGATTCACAATGGGATGTTACTCAAATTGAGTAAATACTTTTGAGAGTATAATGTACATTTGATCATAAAATAACAGTACATCTGCAATATCAAATCCCTTATTTGTCTATATACTACAGGTGGGAAGTCACAGTTTAAAAGAAAAGTCCAAATAATGTAGCTCACAAATTCTAAGACAATAGATTTTAACAGAATAACATATCTTTTTGGAGTATTTAAAGGGGATAAAAGGTAAAAGAAAAATAAATAAATTAATAAATAAATCCCTTATTAGTTTTCAACTTAGATAAACTGTGGTGAAAAAGTACTTATCTACTTGGATACATTAGGACAACAGTTTTTTTTATTTGTCCATACACAAGTTGTTTTTTCATGTGATTTCATTGTTTAATTTGTACCTCAAAAAGTATAAACCACAAAATATTTTTGGCATCTAACACCACAGGCTACCTACTATCTTTTTGCCCCTGAATACAACATTCCCAAATTTTCCTGTTAGTTTTTAATCCCTACAGTGTGAATGTGCAATGTTAACCTAACTGACTCTGTGGTTTATTAAGAGAAAGATTTATGAAAAGGCTTCATTAAAATTGCATTCAGGCTTTCAGTGCCTGTAATGAAAGTTGGTGTGGGTGTCAAAACCTCTACCATTAACTAAACTCAACTAGTGTTGTACTTCTGGAGATTCATGTGATTACAATTTCGAACTGTCTGCTTTGACGATTAGCACTTTCTATGATTTTAACAGTATCAGCTGTGTAGATCATATTTTTTAACAATGACCAAGCTTCAAATCTTTCGTCAGTAGTACTTTTAGTATCACATTAGCAGAACTCTGTAGACAGTTCATAAAAGAGCAAACTCATTCTTGCAGTAAACGCACCACTGCATTGTCAAGCACTCACCCACGATTGGAGCCTCAAAAGAAATTGCAGAAGGAGGTTTTTTTATTAATCCATAATGTATCTTGACAGGCTGACGATGTTGTATCAGGTTAGACAGAGTTGATGTGTCCTAGACCAACAAGAGTAGAGCAGAGCAGGGTTAGGAGACCTCTTAACACTCCACTGTGATATAAAAACATTGAGTTCTATGCCTAAAGTATTAAACTACCCATAATTCCTTATCAGTATGCATACAAGATGACAGACTTCCCTCCAAAATAATCTCCAAAATGTGGTCATATTAATTGTTTTTCAGGCTTTTTATATATCTTCATTGATTAAATTCCATGCTGATATTGAAAAACTGAGCTAACTTCTGCTCAACACTTCTGAAATATTTGCAGTTTTGCTACCTTAAATGCTCTTTTCTCTGTTTTGAAGGTATGTTTGGGCCAATTTGCATTACTTGAACACAGCCTTTGATTGTGGGTGCTCTAACTCTTTTTTTTTGTTCCCACAGTAAGCGTGCCTGAGCCACTGTCTTTCATTAATACAGGCTTATTCTTGTGCTTTCATAGTTTTTTTTCTCTAGAAAGTATGCCTTGCCCAGTACACCTGTGTTAAAAATAAATTTGATGATTATTTTTTCTGAATTTAACTTCCGATCCAATCCAGATCAGACTTCAATGGCAGACGACACACAGACTGAAATGAGCACCTCCATGCTTGCTTCAAGATTGGCATTAACTAAGCTAACAGAGTTAAGCTTGATTAAAATGTCAGATTCTCCTGTGTGAATCTCACATTAGCCCCAATATCCATCTGAATTGTGATTAATGAATCTTTTTTAAACATTGTGTAATGTTTTCATAGGCAATGGCTTGACTGCAGCTTTCTGTATAATGAAGTGACCAGAAGTAGGTTCAGATAAAGAGCGTGTGTGAATAAAACACAAACAATAGGAATAGAGTTCATAAATATATGTTATGGTCGTGTGTAGAAGGTGGAGGTTATCAATGCATAATTATTTACTGAAAGAAAAACAAAAACAAAAGAAAACCCAACAAAATATTAATTCAGTGAGATACAATTAACCCTACTTATAACAATACAACAAAACAAACAATTTAATCACAAAAAGAAAAAAAAAGTAAGAAGTTCAGTCTATTTTGTTTGACCCACAACAGGTCACGTAAAACAAATAAATAATTAAACAGGTTCTATGTTAAGTTGTGATGGAGTAAGTATTTCCTACCGTTATGCAACTGTGTTTGAGTAGCTCCCTTGTTGATAAGCATTGATCACAGGAACAAAAAAACATGACCTTAACAAGGGAAAAAACCAACAAAAGTTAACATTCAAAAATAAGTTTATATAACTTTCTACTGATTACAAATACATGTATAAATTACACAATTCTATATTTTATACTATATACTATATACTTTCATACCATACATACTAAACAAGCAATTTGTAACATTCCATTCAAATAATGAAGTTACCAGTAATTCAAATTCAAAACATTTATGGGTCCCATCAAAGTAGATTACGTTATCAGTCAACCTAGTAATCATCATTATTCCAACGTTCAAGTAGTCACAAACATTGTATGGTGTGCAACATGCATACATGCATTTAAATCATTTGAAAAGTAGAAAAATGCAAAAAAAGTGTTCAATAGAGTTGCAACTATTTATTTAATATAATCATATTTAATCAAAATTATACCAAATACATTTTTAAGTTCTAATAAATTTTTTCAATTTTAACAACTAAACGAATAAAGCAACCGACTCATCGTCAAGGATATAGGTTTAGGGCACAATTTGGAATCAATCTACCTGGGTATTCCAGGTTGCCAATGTGTTTTTTTTTTCATTAGTAATAATCTATATACTGACAAAGCAAACCAGCCACAAAGACAGCAGCAGTGATTAGACAAAAGGGACTGCAGGAAGGTCACCCTGGGACTTAAGAAAAGTTTATTACCCCTACAATAAAATAATGCCATGAAGTGGGGTCTGATGTTACACTTGCATACATATTTCGTGTTATGTGACAATACATTCTAAAAGAACCTTCCCTTGTGGTATCTCTGTGAATGAGGGAAATTTGTGGTTAAGTGGTAAACATGCAGTTTTAGCTTGTCACATTATTATTTTATTTGCATTTTAGTTGTTTTGAGTTTTACATGAAAACTAATTTATCTAGGTCTAAAAATGAATATTACAGATTTTAATGACATATTAAACTGTGCAAAGAATTTAGCTAAAGATTAGCTTAATTTTTTAAGCCAGGTCATTTTTTTCCAAAGTGGTAGCTCTGGGGTAAAGTGAGGGAGATGCCTTGGGGTAAGTTAAGCCAGTGGTTCAACTTACCCCACCTTGAAGTACAAGTTATACTATGTATAAAATATCAAAAATGTTTATTTAATTGTTGTATTACATAGGCACCCCACCTGGCCGGGCATTTAGGGTTTTTTTCTCAGACAACACAAGAAAAAAAAGTACCAGTATTTTGTAATTATAACTAAATGGGAAAGGATATCAGCAAACACTGCCAAAAACCAACCTTGCAATGCTGGAGCATTTTATAACAACATAGCAAACAGAAATGTTGCAATCGTTCCTTCTTCTTCCATTGTCAGTCTTTTGTTATTTCTGCTGCTTGCAGCACCTTTTAACACTCATTCACTGCCAAAACAGTTGCAATATGCTGAGATCTTAGCAAATTAGTTAAAGTGCCATGACCAATGAGACGACAGGGCAAGCTCAAGATCAGATGAAGGACCTTGACGTTCTGATAGCGTAAACACTTTTTAGTGAACTGGTAAAGAAACTGAATCAACCTCACAAGGCTGAAGGAATTGCTCGAATAGAGCTGCAATTAATGTTTCCCTGCAAAATTTAGAGGTGGAATGTGGAGCAGATAATTAAAAAAAAACATGCTATTCTTTTTTGTTAGTTGGTCACAATTCTTACACTCTGTCGATAGTGTTCAGTGGTATCATTGGGGGAGCGGTGGACAATCATCGGGCGAGAGGCGGGGTACATCCTGGACATGTTACCAGTTCATCATTTTGATTACATTTTTTTTTTAACAGTACACTTGTATTTGACTTATGTCTAATTTAAAGTTTCCTTTATCATATTTCAAAGTGACAGTCAGGTTTAAACTGTCAAAATTTGATTGCTCAGTTTACTCCCATGTGGGTCAATTTACCCCCTGACTTGGCTTAACTTACCCTCCAGTTAAAAGCAAGTTGAGCAACGTGACCATTTTTTTTTAAGAGGTCATATTTTTTTCCTTATATCATCTATGGATTTTTAGTATTTCAACTGACAGGAAGAATCTTGAAATAATTGTAGACATATTGGTTTTACTTTTGTATCACCTTCACTTGCCTAGAAACCAACATAAGTCAAATGTCTCAACTTACCCCACTCATCCCTGAGCAAAGAAAAACAATGTAAAAGAAAATAAAACATTATAGCTACAAAGTCTAACTGCTGTCTTTGATATTTTTCTTAGATTCAGCTAAAGCAATGGGAACAATCTGACTCTTTATGCAGAACTATGCTAAAGTGGCTTAAGATCTACCCACAAAACAGCAAACCACAAAAAAAACAGCAATAGATGAGTAATTTTGACTGTTTTCAGATTTTTTTATTGCATCTTCTTTGTTAAGGTTTAGTGAAATCTTCCTTTTAATGTTGACGATTAGTTGCTTGGGGGTCTGTGTGGAAGTAGTCACTCCACCTCCATCATCACCAATCTTCACTAACTCTTTTTCCTGTTCTAATTGCTTGAATAGTAATAATGTTTCCATTAGTATAATATCCATTAGTCTGCTTTTTTTCTACCCTCAGACTAACACTCCTTGTCTTTACAACACCGCTGAGACACGTGCACACATGCTTGAAGGCAAGGCATTATATGGACATGCACAAATGCATCTGATACAAAATAACATTAACTGAGGTATTTATCCCCCTAAGCTTTTCTACAGGAGAAAACTAAAATCTTCAGTAGATCTCTTTGCAAGTAAAAACAACTACCAGAAAATTTGAACTGGAAGGAAAATAATACTTTGTTTTTAAGAAGTTCGGTCCATTATTTAAAGCCACTCAGGCCCTGTGCCAATGGGTCCATTCACAGCAGATTACAAATCCCATGTAAATTAAGTCACAACCATGCAATGTATTACCCGAAGACAACCAACAGAGGGTGCTGTAGGCTATTAATCTGGGCTTTTGGAGGCAGTGAAGAAGATACTTTGATACGGTTGTATGCCAAAATGGATATTAGAAGTTAGCTTAATAAAAACATAGCAAAGCCAGCACAAGCACGGATGATACTAATACATCACCAACTTTATGGTATGTTCCCACCACACGCTTTGGCAGCATAAAAAAAAACAAAAACGCTAACAAAGCAAATAGTTTGACGTCTGGACGCTGAAGCTTGCAAAGCCTGCCACTTGCGTGGGCGGGGCTTCCCCAGTTGCCGGATGTTTTAAACAATGGTGGATTGTGGCTGGCTATAAAATGTTGATGTTGGGCGTTGTCTCTTTAGTGAGATGTTCTGATTGGTTGACGCTCAGACTGCAATCCTGAAAGTGCAGCTAGCTCAACTTCTGTGTTACTGGCTTTTACCACTTTGAAGCTTGGAACGCAGGAAAAGTTTCAAAAAATGTATCCGTCCAACACACATGCCGCAGAGACTCTGACAGGCCTCTGACGGCCTAAACCACAGACTTTACATCTAATCTTGACACTCTTACGTTGAGGTTTCTGGCGGTGTGAACACGCCATTAGAGAGGTAAATGCAACCTTAAGTGGCATTCTGGTTCACACTCCTTACCAGTCGGTGACGATTATGCACTAATTTATTGTTTGCCAATTGTCAATAAACATATCAAAGATGATGGAAGGGTTTTTCTAGGTTAATATCCGCAAGTTAATGGTAGCGGTCGTATAAAGTTTCTGAGAAATACACACAAGGAAGGGAATTATGAAGGTTTTGAGCAGCAGATTTTGTTGGTTTTTGGATCTAATACTTATTATGGACTAGTTACTATATTGGAGGAGATAAATTGAACCATTGTGAGCCTAAAAGGAATGTGAGATTCACAGTCTTGACAAAACCGTTCACTGTGACTACAGTTACGATTGTATCCCTGATTGGCCGAAATAGGTGATTGATCCATTTAGTGATGTTGGGCTGCTTTAATTTCAAACATGTCCGAATTATCTTACACATTTGTAATAAACAGTTTGAGTTGATCTTCCTCCAAAGAGAGCATTGAATTTGACAACTGATGTCAAATTTACTCAACACCATATCAGTTTAAGGGGTAGAATGAAAGGAAAATGAAAGGACAGAAGTGAGGGACTTAAGTAGAGTTATATCAGAATCTTAGGAGGCAGAGCCATGTTAAAGCTTTGCAATGTCAAGTTACTGCTGAGGATCAAGCCTTTGCATGTATTTTATGTATGTGAGTGGGTGTAAGAATTGTCACTGGTACATTTTCGCTGTGTACCTGTCAGGCTTTGCTTAGGGGCAACAGAGTTGGTAGAATTGCAGCTGGATTACTCAAAGTGGGGAAAAAATAGATTAAATATTAAAGATGCACAACTCTGACCCACCTGAAAATATACAGCAAACTGATCTGAGAGAGGTCAGGCCCTTTAAGGTCACAGGTCCGAAAGCAGAAGGAGTGAATAAAGTAGGAAGAGGAGTTGGGGGAGCAGTGGTGCTGCCTCATCTCCTTCCTCAGGCCTGCAGCCTCAAGGCAATTCGCTGCTGCCGTTTCAGCCAACTGAACCTGGACCTTGGGCCACCAGCACTCTCAAGGCGGGAGATGTCATAATCAAAAGAGGTGTCAGTCACTGAAGATTAAAGTGGAAACAACTTGAGATGAGGCCTTCTGGGGATTCTCCCTACATCCAGCTGTTTCAACCTGTGTTCTGTCCACATGTGTGAACAAACAAATACGAGGAGGCACAAGTGGATCGCTCAAACTCCCCTCCGGCATGAAAGAAAGATGATGCTGATGAATGATGCATTGTACTGTTAGAGAGTACAAACACTAGCACAGACAAGAGGTGCAGGGCAGAAATACACACAGACATGATGAATTCTGTAATACTAATGGGAATGAAAGAAAGAGGCTGATAGACTGATGAGTAAACACCCAATTAATTCATCTTTAACGCAAAGAAAACCAAATAAGCGTGCTGGAATTGTGTGGGATTCTCTTATCAGAAGTCCAAAGTTTCTTTTTGTAAAACAATTTGAAATCATAGTAAGGTTCCAGAACCTTGGTGCAGTTTCTATATGGGGAACAGTGTTCTGCCATGTTTTTTACCAAAAATATCTCTAACTGGCCGTAGGGTCTACCTCGAAAAGGTCTTGAGAAAATTAATTTCATTCCAACCTCTCACATATATGTAATGTTTGCTTCAAAAAATAAATTGTTTGTACTGAGTTCAAGTGTAAAAGTAATCCTCTGGTAATATCGCAGTAGTTTATCATTGATGATTTAATGCCGAACTACTGGTAGTAAAACATATGCCATTTTAGACCTGATGGATTTAGTGAAAAATATCCAACTTGACATGTGGATAGTGACATTTACTATAAGGAAAATACGTCTGAAACTGTACTTCACAGGGACAGAATCAAGAACTGGATTTCACACTTATGCAATTGAATACATACAGAAATATGATCATGGACAGTGAGTACACTACAAGCCAACACGGCCACTTGCACTGTTTATGAAAACATTGTTTCTGATTGATTGATTTTGACATTTGTTTGGATTGTGAAAAGAAAGATAAGAAAAAGGTTTTGTATGAATGTTTATGCCCCCAAATGTGATTGTTTCCACAGATGCTTCTAAGGTCCACAACTGGTAATTATAAACTAAACAGTTGTATAGCTTAGTTGCATAGTTGCAATCTTCTGGGATTCTTTACAAAAAACTTAACTGATTGTAATGTTTGTATTATAGTAATAGTAATAGTAATAATTGTATAGTTTGTATTGAAATTACTTTTTTTGTTGTGGTCGGAGAAACATTTTAAATAAAGAGGTGAGAGAGATTCATTAATTTTCTTGGAGGTTTATTTTTACTGAGTATGATCAAACATAAGGAGGTACAGAGTTTTACAGTAACACTAGGAATCGTGTGAAGCTGACCTAACGTCCCCCAACTGCTTAAGCATTTTAAAGATTTTAGCAACCTTGTTCTAATCTCTTTCCATCTGTAAATAAGTCTCCCTGGTGAAGTTTCCAGACTCCGAGGCATCTTGGTCAGATACGAAAGGTACTGATCTAAGGAGAGTCAGCATAATCCAGGGCTCCGAGGGTTGTTTCCATTGAAACACTAGACGTAGGAATTCCATTATCAATTAATTTGACCCAACCTATTATTATACAATGTCACACAATCAGACTATCACTATGTCATGAAGAAATGGCACACAGTTCTCTCAGTATGTAAGAATACACAGAAAAGATCATTCTTAATATAAATTTCTCAATATAACTTCTCAATATAAAATTTTCCACAACAGTGCCCCCTTTTTATCATAACACAGTGATAAACAAACAAACTAAAAAAATTAATAATTTAGAATGACACATTTAGAAATTAACACTATTGGGCAGGCAGGCAGCAAAAAAAACACACACAACAATAATAAATCAAGAACCAACAAACTTTTGCATTACAAGTCACTGTAAATCTTATGAACGAAATGGTTTAATCAATACATCCTTCTTGATGACAAATTATTTGAACCGCTACAGAAGCTCATCCAAAAACCCACAGGGCGTAATATGAACAACCTCCTAGCCTACGGTCGTGTTTGTGTCTCTCATGACTGTAGGACAAAAGAATGAGGCAGCCCTTATGCACCCGAGGTGGCACTTCTGTATGGCTCCTCATCAGTCAGGATGCTCAAAAATAACTGCAAAACGGAGAGAGGGCACGATGTTAGGCACTATCAGTCAAGTTTACCATAAAAAGTCTAAAATTTTTACAACAAATTGAGACATGTACTCTTCCCTTTAAGTGAGGCTTGAATCCACAGTGTGAACCCCACTGTGACCCTTAAAGAGGTTATAAAAAAAAAAAAAACACAGATCAGTAGTAATCATAAAGACCGAACACACTTACTATGTTGAACATCCACGGATTGGACAGGGTGATAGTAAACTCTACAGAAAGGATCAGACCTACTGAGGAGATTGAAATTTTCTCGTTTAGTATGTTGGGACCGCAGCTTTTCTACAGCTGAGCGAATCCGGTTAGATAAGATCATCAGGAAGAGTAGCTCTTTTCTAGGATGCTCCCTAGACAGAAGTACTATAGTGAAAATAGTGGACAGCATTTCGCACCCAATGCATAACCTAAATGGAGAACTCCTTCAACAATAAAATATTGCACTTGTGGTGCATAAAGGAGCATTACCACATATCCTTCCTACCAACAGCCATAAGACTGAATAAGCATCATTGCTCCCATAAAACTAAATAAGTGTTTATATATCTGCTGTTATTTTCACTTTCATCTCATGTAAAATATAACTTATTCTGTTATTGTGCATTGCTTGCACAATATTGCTGCATTGTTTGCAGTTCTTTGTCACTTTTTTTTAAAAACATAGTCTTGTTAAGTCCACAAATACATATTTTGTGTTTTAAAATTATACTGCTCAGCTGCACAGTTCATCAACCGAAGTAAGCTATTTTTAACAACCTCAGTATTTTAGTGTTATATTTTTTTCCTTACTGTACATTTTTTTAAATACAGCTTCTTATATTTTTTATCTTTGTGTGAATCTATCACTTTGTCACTGTCAATCCTAAATTTCCCCAGAGTATGATAAGCAATGCAATTTATATCTTACTCTAGTCTGTTTTATTCTAATCAGATAATTTCATACAAAGCTACATAGGTACATTTAAGTCAAGTTTATTTGTATATCATATTACAGGAACAAGGCAATTAAAAGTTCTTACATGATAAAAGCATAAAGAAGTAATCAATCAAACAAAAAAGATCTTAAAGAAGCAAAATAAAGAAACTGGTAAAAAGTTGTAATCCAGAAGAGAACTAATGACATTCCAGTGATTATTTATCAAAAGCAGTTTTAAACAGATGGATTTTTAGCTTTGATTTAAATGAACTCATTGTTTCAGCAGTTACCTGTAAATTTGTTTTTGATAAGAGGAACATAAAAACTAATTCCTGCTTCTCCATGTTTGGTTCTGATTCTAGGGATGCACAGTTGACTTGAACCCGAAGACCTGAATGGTGAGGAAGCTTGATACACCAACAAAACAATGCTTAGATAGACCTAATCCTTTGCGTCATCGTCTCCAGAGGTTCCACAATCATCCCCAGAACAGAACCAGCCTTCTTCATGAGGTTGTTGAGCCTTTTTAGGTCCCTGGCTCTGATGCTGCTACCCCAACAGATTTGTAGAAGATGTGCAGTATCTTGCTGCAAACCTTGAAGGACCTAAGCATGGAACATTGGAATGTGCATGTATATTGTGCTTAAAAAAAAAAAAAAAAAAAACTATTTGCAAAAAATGAAAAACTTAATGTGCTGAGATGTACAAATAACAGCAGCAGAAATGTTAATTGACAAAACATGCAGATTACAACTAGGGATTTCCTGATCTCAAGATCGCATCGGTCCGATATTTTCACATTTTCCAGGGATTGAAGAACTGCTATATTAGCTGACAAGTCGTGCCAATTTATAGGAAAGTACCTCCTAGTTATGTTTGATGGTGATTGTTCAATAAAAACAAGGAATCCTAATTACCACAAATCAGCATAGCAGATTAAACACAATTGTAATATGGGTAAACTTGAAACATATGCTTAACCATACTTTAAAAACAATATACTAAAAGTATAGAAACTCACCTTCTGGCATTTAGACACAACAATAAACCGAAATAAACAAGAAAAACCCTTCTTAGATACTGTAGCGGGAGAGAAAAAAGGCAGATGCTGAACTGCACCTTTGGTGCTGTCAAATAGTATTGGAAATCTATGCAAAAACACCAATAATAATACTGCAACTTACAAATTAGAACAATGTGGGCTTTCTAAAATGTATCTACTAAAAATATGTGAATGCAATCCCATGACAGTGAAAGGCATCATTGTGCACACCAGCATATTGCCCACTGGAATGTTTTTAATAAATTATAAAGTACCAAGTATAAGTGTTTTGGTTTTTACTTTTGTCTGAACTATTAAACTGGAGATGACTGATTTCATGGGATTTACAACAATAATGTTAATGCTAATCAATGAAATGAGTCTTTTTTAAAAGTTAGGTAGAGTTACTTGCTAAAAATGTATTTCAGTTTTACACATTTCAAAACTAAGGCAAAATATCAGATTGTGACTCAAAATCGAATCGGATTTGAGGTTAAAAGAATTGGGATCGGAGGCCTAAAATGCTATTCGGGACATTCCAAATTAGAGCAGAAATGTATGATAAGAGTTACAGCTAGTCACTGAAATCATTAATTGAGATGATTTGACAAAAATTAAATCAATCACAGTCCATGTCCACAAGCCTTCAAGAATCACTTTTAGGTACAATATTCAGAATGATTTGACAACCTTGACATATACAGGACACCTTTAGTCTCTCACATCATTGTGGAGGTGTTCTGACCAACTCTGATTTACAACATGGCTTCAGCTCCGGGGTTTACAGAGATTTCTTTGTGCATGACTCTATTTAATTCCTCTCATATAATTTCAGCTAGGTAAACAGTCTAGGCTTTTACTGGGCTATTGAAGAACTTCAGTTTTTTTTACTCTACCAATTATTCTGATGTGGATTTGCTGCCATATTTTGCATCGATTTCCCGGTTGATAACAGAGTTTGGGCTAAGATTTAGCTGTCTGATAGTTCAACTCAGATATAAAGGGACTATGGTTGCAAAAACTAGCCCAAACTATCATACCTTCAACACTATGCACAAATATTGGTCCAGTGGCTACAATAAAATAGCCGAAACCATCATGCTTCCCACCCCGTGCTATACAGATGGTATAAGGAGTTTGTTTTGATATGATGGGTAAAGTTTCTGGTTTATTTACAGGAAATATTGCAAAAAATAAAATTGAAAAGCAGCTCTCTCACACTAGCGATCCTCACTCATTTTCTTGTACTGCAACGTTTAGAATGATAAAGTCTAAAAGTCTTTTACTGTTTTTTGATATTAACTAAAATTGTTAAATGCCACAAATGAATACTTTTTCCTCATTTGATAGAATGATGGGCCTCTGAATATTTGGAGATGTACATTGTTCTTCACACTCATATTTGTCATACTGTATGTTGATTATTCCTTTGAGGTTTGTAAAGAAAACTGTTACATACAGTAAGGCAACCTGTTGCCATCAAAAATACGTTAGTGCTACTTTAAAATATATGGGCAGATAAGGCTCCTTCTTAAAGTGTAAAGATTGTAATCTTTAATGCTGTGGGAATTTGTATTTACATATCAACTGTCATGAGATGATAACATCATTAGCATTTTGTATGGGTGACCTGGAAACTTAAACAACATCAGATGTAACCAGTTTTCTGAGAAGTTTCCATACATTTGAAATAATTTATTTCATGTAAACCAACATGCTGAAGGGTACACAGCCAAACTAACCACAATTATAACATTAAAGCTCCCTAAGGGCTTAATTTTGTATTGCTTATACTAGAAAACAAACTGTGCGTATCATCACATGAACAGAGCTATTGGCTACTTTGGAAGACAAACAAAAGCAAACTCCTTTAACCGCAGATACAGGTTATTGAATTAATCTACAAACAAATTCAACGAGTCATTTGCAGCATCCACCCAAAAGGTTCTGCAGCTGTTCCAGTTATCGGTTCCTCTTTTCTGCTCTCAGGTGGCGCCAGGTTGTTTTATGTAAGATGCAGTTCTAATGTAAGCTCAGTGGCCGAGATAAGAACAACAGAAATTCGTCCCCAGTGAGACATAACACTGAAAATACCTCACCGGGTAATGCAAAGCACCATTACACAAACATCTCACCTGGGAATAACTGGAAATGTGGGAATCACAAAAGATTTCATCTGTTTTGGTTATGGGAAGCTGCATGGCTACAACAGCAATCTTTTTATGTGTACATTGGGATGTCTGAACAAAACACTGTAAGGTCTACAGATGGGATATAGACGTATACACACATGAGTAAACATGCATGCGATGCTGAAAAATAAAATTAATCTTCAGTCTTTCAGCAGATAATTAAAGTTTTTGTCCAAAACTGGCTATATTTTGGAAATGGTCCCCTTTGCAGAAAAGCAGCCCGAAAGCATAACGTTTCAATCCCTTTGCTTCACAGTGGGGGTTTGAAGCTAACGGTATATGGTGTTTATACCAAAACGTTTTATTTGGGCCTTATCTGACCACATGACATTCTCTCTTAATCTTCCTCTAGATCATCCAGATTGTCTCTGGAAAACTTTAGACAGGCCTGGAAATGTGCTGGTTTAAGCAGGCAGACCTTTCAAGTGCTCCAGGATATTAAGGCATAGCCACCTAGTATGTTACAAATAGTAACCTTTGTTACTATGGTTCCAGTTCTATTCAGGTCACTTCACATGTTGCCTACTGGTGATGGTCAGAGGGCCCAGTGGCACTAGTGTCCGGCAGCCTCGTCTCTGTCAGTGCACCCCAGGGCAGCTGTAGCTACATCCTAGCTTGTCATCACCACTGTGTGACTATGTGTGTGAATGGGTGAAGGACTGAATGTAGTATAAAGTGCTTTGGGGACCGTAGGGACTAAGTAAAACGCTATACAAACACAGGCTATTTATCATTGACCAGTTTAAGGGATGCACTGATACCGATACTGGTATCAGATATTGGGGCTGATACCGTCTGAATGTACTCGTATCAGTAGCACGAAACGGCACTTAAAATGTGGAAACTCTGAAATAATTTCACAGAAAATGTTTATTTTTTTACTTGAAATTTTAGGTTTGTGGACATTTTTATTAATGTTCTATTTCTATCTAATTCGCCTTCAACTGTTGAAAGAATCTTCCAATTCATTGCATTTTTTGTGTGGTAGAAGTATTGGCAGTGATACTCAGTATCTGCAAGTTCTCAGATCCAAGTATCGGTATCATATTGGTTTGAAAAATGAGGTATCATTGCATCCCTGACTAGTTGTGCAACTGTAGTTCTTGGCTGTTTTCTCAACTTTCTGAAGTTTATGTGTACCCCACGACGTGAGTTCTTGCATGGAGACCCAGGTCAAGGGAGATTTTCAGTGATCTTGTATTTAATCAATTTCCTAAAAAAATGGTCCAACTGTTGATCTCTTCTCACCAAGCTGTTTGCCTATTGTAGATTGGCTCATCCCAGTATTGTGCAGGTGTACAATCTTGTCTCTGGTGTCCTTAGACATCTCTCTGGTCTTAGCCATTTTGGAGGTTGGAGTCTGACCGTTTGAAGGTGTGGACAGTGTCTTTTATACAGATAACAGAAACAGGTGCCATTAATACATGTAACAGTTGCAGGATAGAATAAACTTCTTAAAAATTTGTATTATGTCTCTGAGGGTGAGAAGGTTTGCTTTTTTTAGGTGTTAATTCCTTTTTTTCTGCACCTATTATATAAATAAATTATTTAAAAAAACATACAATGTTATTTATACCTATTATGCAATTTACAGACCCTCTCATCTTTTCAAATGGAGCAAGTTGTTCAAATCAATGCCTGCCAAATGCTTTTTTGCCCTACTGTATGTTAGAAAAAAGGTTTTGAAATCAACTATTTTATTAATTAATCCCCAAACTGTATTTTTGATAATGGATGTGCATAAAAAACTAATTTTGGTTAAACAAGATGAACAGAAAGTCCTTATAACTCATTCAAATACAAACTATAGGTAGTTATATTTGTGCAGGTTAAGTTTGTGTTTTAGTAATGAGTAGCTGATTTGAACTCTGCTGTGATGTTTCTTTGCTGTCGTCTATTGCTGTTTTAGATCAATGCAGACTAATGACAAACAGGTTATGATCTCCAAATGACCAAGTAAGTGGTGTAAATTGATTGCCTTTGCTGTACCTCTGTGTATGTAAAAGCGCACGTGTGCGCCTTCCTGTCTGTCGCTGTTTGTGTGAGTGAGTGAGTGAGTGTGTTCCCCCCACTGGGACTGTGTGCTCTGTGATCCAGGTAATGCAGAGCAGAGAGTGAAAAAACCAGAGCAAACGAGGGGGCAATTGCTCTCTATCCATCTTCTCCCTCTCAGTGAACTTGTTCATCCTGTCTCCTGTTTATTGATCGATGGGATGAAGCTCTGTGTTGTGTTTGCAGCTTGCTCGTTACAACCTGGTGACAAGCCTCCCACGGCGAGCGCAGACAGAAACGACCAGATAAATGCTTATTCTCAGGGCACAGGGCAACATGTATATGTGTAACTTTGACACTTTATTTGATTAAAATTACTTGTAGAAGTACATGCCATTTGCATTTACAAGGATAAAAAAGGAAGCTATAGTCTTGGAAAAAGTATTCCACGTTGCTTTTACATTTCCAAACTCTGTCTCATTAATCATATATTTCAATGTGTTTTGTTGGGATTTTATGTATCAGACTAACACAAAGTAGTGCATCAGTGTAAAGCATATCAAAAAGGGTGTATGATGATTTTTTTAATAATTAAAAATCAGAAAAGTTTGGGATGCTTTTGCATTGAGACCGTATAGAAATTAAGCTGGGGCTGAAGAAGTTTAAAGCAAGGTTAGGTTCCAAAACATCTCAGAGCTCTGTTGAATTCCTCATCTGAACATAGAACCAGTATGTTATAAAGTCAAACCAGCCCAGGCAGGGCAAGAAGGGCAGTGATCAGTTACGCAACAAAGAGCCTTGTTATAACTCCACAGGAGCTGGAGAGATCCAGACGTCAGGTTGGAGACTCTGTCGACAGGACAAATGTTAGTCTTGCCCTCTCATAATCCTAATTTTATGGAGAGGTCGCCATTCACCACAGGGGAAAACAGAGACAAACAGAACATAAAAACATGAACATACACATTCATTCCTAAGGTCAAATTAGAAAGACCATTTTACTAGTTATATTGTACTGTGGGAGAAATCCGGAATACCTGGTAAGAACCCACATATGCATGGTGAGAGCAGATAAACAGAAAGTCTGGGATTTGAACCCCGGAATTTTTTCCTGCAATGCAAAATTGCTACCTACAGCAACATTTTTCTGAACGGAGGAGATCGAATACTTTTGCATTTAAGCAAACCTTTATATGTGACGATAATCCAACACTGCAGTGAAACACCTACAGTGAAACACAATGATCGCAGCATCATGCTGTGGTGATGCTTTCAAAAGGGCTGATGGGAAGTTAGATGGCGCAAAATACAGGAAATTCATGGAATAAAAAATGTTAAGCATGTTTTAAGGTTGGTTTACCCTTCCAGCAGAGCAAAACCAAACATACAGCCAGAGATACAATGAAATGGTTTAGATCACTTCATGCTTATCAACTACTTTATGTTGGTCGATCACATAAAATTACAGTAAAATACTTCAAAGGGTGAGGTTGTAATGGCACACAATACGCAAAAGGACAGAAAGCATCTGAATGTTGATCTTCTTGAATAATTAAAGGGGTGCAAGAAAATAGCAACTCATCCAAACTTGTCCATGTTGACAGTCATATCTACCCTAACCCACCACTCACAGTGAGGAGGATGACAAGAGAGGTGAACCTAAGCTTCCTGAAACTCACTGTTGGAGAACTGTAGCACAGAGTGAGTTTATGCCGCTGCAATAAAGAGGAATTTGTTGTAAAGCTTTTTACACATCCTTCCCCATAAATCAAATGACGCAGAAGGTAGTAAAGATATCTGTTGAAATGTGGTGAGAAAAATAATTGAAAAACAGACCCAAAGAGCATAATTGAGCCTTGCTATTGCATACCCATCTAAAGTTAGCTCAGCTATTACAGTATTTTAGAGGTATTAGAGGAAAATAGATCACATTTGTGGAAATAATATTTTCTTAAGTCTTAATCTCAGTATGAAATATCAAATTGTGTTAAATTTCCTTCAAATAGAAATAATTGATAAAAGCCCAGCAACATCTGCAGGATACTTTCTTTTAAATGTGCCCTTCAAGGTAAAAAAAAAAGGCTCATCTGAGTTATTCCACATGATGATAAATCACTGGCTTTATCTCTGAGACACTGCCATGATGGATCATTTGAATCAACACAGTGTTACTAATTATCAGGTTCCAGGCTGATCGCTCTGAATGTCAACATCCATAATCAAAAGCCTCTTTTGAGGAGGATGCCAATAAAGGAGCTGCATAATAAAATGTGGGGTGCAGATTACTTGCGACCACTATCGATTGACCCGTAGGGAAATGTCTGCAGCGATTGTGTCCTGAAGCCACAGAAAAGTCCAGCAGATTGGAAGAATAATGGCCCTAGTTTTAGATCCAGTCAGCAGCAAAATGCAAAAGTGGGGATAATCAATGTGTGTTCTTGTCCTCTGTTCATGAACTTTACATTTGGAAAATTAAACTGCATATTTGGTCAATGAATATTTGGTGCAATTAATTTAAATAGACTTCTGTGTTAGTAAAATCTTAATCTTGTTAAGTGGAGATTTTCCCCCTTAAACTTGGCCGACATAGACTTCCCGGGCACAAAGAAGTTGCTACCAAATCAAAAATCAACATTTGCTGGGTTGCCTTCATCTTTGTAGTCACTGTGGCATGTTTTGATCAGACTTCTTTCCATCCATTTTTCATTAATTTTTCACCAAGATCTTCTATTGATGATGGTAGAGTCTGACCACTGCTCAAAGCCTTCTCCAGCACATTCCAAAGATTCTACACGAGGTTATTCATGAGTGAAAATTAGGTCTCCTCTCACAAAATCAACCCCTCGCATTGTCATCTTAGAATGTAGCCATGCCATCAGGAAAGAGAACATACAAGGATGGAATAACTTGGTCAGTCAGTATCTTCAGGTTTTCAGCTGACCTTGGTGAACTTGGACCAACTGCAGTAAACCCATGTAACAGTACCACCCCCGCAGGCTTCTACAGTAGTCACTAGGCATGATGCCTCTCTTCTTTCTTGGATGCACCCATCATTTTGTAAGTGGGTAAATTTAGACTCATCAGACCATATGACCCAGCACTCAAAAGTCCAATCATTATGCTGTGTTGCACTTCAAGCCTTTTTCTCCAGTTAGCCACACTGATTAGTGGTTTTCTTATGGTAAGAGAGTTGTTCAGTTCCAAATGCCCTAAATTCCCCTTTGTATCATGCAAGGGGAAATCCTCACTTGTTTTTCACTTAAACATAGTCCTGAGTTCTGCTCTTGTTGTTCTTAAATTTGATTTCACCAAACATTTCTGAATGCCGATCGTGATCACTCAGGATATCTGGAGGGAAACTGAATGATCTGACAAAAAAGGAGCATATGTTGCTGTGATAATGCTAAAACAGATAAGGCCGTTTTCAAAGTGGAACATAAAAGTTAACCATTGAGTTTGAACCAGTTTGGAAGGACATCCTGTGAGGGTAACTGATGTGAGGTCTCTGTTGGTCAGCTGGACCTCAGACACTGACAGACACCCAGCAGAGAGCAGTGGTGATAACGGCAGCAGTTGGTTTGTGTGAGACAGATGTGACTGCTGTTATAGGCTTACACTGCATTATCTCCAAAGCCTTAGGCCAAACGACAGCCTTGCAGGATACAAAAGGTACCCCCCCCCCACACACACACACAAACACAAACACACACATCAATCTCAGACAGTTGGGAGAGATGTAGCCTCTTTGATTTAGTGGAGGTAAACACATTTTGTTCAGAATAGAATAAAACACTATAGAAAAGTATTTTCCATTAGGAGTAAACTCCACCTGTGGTGGACTTAGTTTTTTTAGTTTTGAGTTGTAGTTTTCATGGTGTTTAATAGAGAAGACAGACGGACGACACACGTTTGAATTCTGTGGTTGTTACAGCATTAATTACTATTAGACTAGAATGTTGTGAATAATGTTCGTAATACATGTGGTGTATATGCACTGCTTTCTGCTCAATGTACACAGCTTACTCCACGCTTAGACTGATTTAAGCTGCAGCAAGTCCAGAACAAGGTCACCAAGATGTCCATATTCCACAAATTTTGTTGAAATGTACCTCACTTTATCATGGCCTCTATTAAACGTAAGTTGCACAGTGAGTTATGATGTGTTTTTGTGGGAAAAAAACTATTATATATATATAATATATATATAATATATATATATAAAAAAACTATACTACTATTAGGTTATATTGTGTGTGAATTACATTTTTCTTTTGACATTAATAAATTACTGTTAAATGTGTTGGAGCAAAGTTAACACATGCCTTTCAGAGATTGGTAAAAATAGACGCTAAAATAACTGGCGCAAACATTTTGATGTTTAATAAATCACACTGCACCTAGAACGCCAACTTATTTGCCTGTTCTCCTCCCAATATTTTGCGTCTTCTTACAGAAACTCGCACATTGCATATTCGGATTAGAAAAAAGCGCTAAATGGATTGCGTGCATCTTACTCCGGGTTTAACAGGCACCATGGTCTCATCATGTAAGTTAACCAGGTACGGTGTGTTTTTGCGACACTGTGCTGTTTGCACCAGTTTTAATAAGTGCAAACCATTAATAAATCACGCCCTATGTGTATAAATGAGTGTGTAAAAGTGTTGTCTACATTTCTGGTCATTATATTGGTATTTTGGTGCATCTAGGCGAAAATATCATTTTCTGCCCAAAACTCTTAGTGAGGCACCATCTTTAGGTTAATACTCTGTGCTCCGCTTCAATTTGAATTGGGCATAGGTATTAACCCAGCAGTGATGGCCCGCTGTGGAGTATGAAACAGGCCGAGTCTCTGACCACGCCTCTTCCACAGACCTTTCCTCTCTTTTTTCTGGTAAAGGAGATGCAGACAATCCTCCATCTCAAAAGATTCCTCTGAGGCAAAGGAGCTCATGTTGTTCTCCATCTATCTCGCTGTCTGTGCCACTGCCCAGTCAACTCCCCTTGCACGTTCACTGCTCCACAAGGCAACACCTCCTGTTGCCGCATTTTTTAAACTGGACATGTGTCCAGGGTAAGACTCTAGTAGGGGGATGAGTTGCTTTTCAAAGTTGATTTCACATGTATAAAGATTATCCCCATCTCCTCCTGAAGGGAAAATCGAGCAAATCCATCAAAATATCAAAGCATGAAGTGTTCCAAGAAATTACAACAAACAAACAAACAAACAAAAAAAAACCTGCAACAGCTCCAACTGTGATGATTTGAGCTTGTGTCAGAGTTCTCTGTACATCAGAGTATCCGGGAGACAAGTATGATGCTATCAGCAATATCTTGGTCCAAACTTCAATAGAAAGATGACCTCAAACACAGCAGAAGAAACACCACAGCAGAATGCAAGAAAAAACAGAAGAGAATCCAGGCGTTGCAAAAGCCTAGTGTAACCCAGGTTTAGAAGAAAGTCTTTAAAGAACAAACCCCCCTAAATATCTATATATATTTTTATAAAATAAAATTTCACTAAAATATGCTTAGATAATTAATTGTGAAATAATATAATTAAAACCCGTCAAATAAATAAGAAATTCATTAAAACCTGTCAGATAAATAAGAAATTAATTAAAAACGTCAAATAAATAAATAATGCATTGATAAACTGTCAAGTAAATAAGATTTCATTGAATAAAAACTGTTATTTAACAGAATTCCGGTTGAAATACGGCCGTACTACATTTCCCATAATCCCGCGGGTGAACCCAGCCAATCAGAGGCCTAAAACCGATCGACGTCATGACATTCCGGTTCACTTCCGGTGTTTCACTTCCTGAAAGTGAGAGAGAGCAGCGTGAGTTCCGCTAGTAATTGTGAACTATAATCCTTCACCATCCGTGGGAACTCCGTCATTAGCACTCGGTCGGCGCAGATGCTAACTGAATTAGAGAAACCACACCTTTGACTCAACGGTCAGGTTTTTTTTTCCTACAGATCCGGACATTGAAGGGTGAGCTTGTTGGATGAAGCATCCTTGTGAATTCTCATCAAAAATTCGGAGCTTGAACCCTCGGAAGATTCCCAGCGAAGCTGGGTGGCGAGCCAGTTGAACCACAGGACTGAAGCGCGGGTAGTATCTCTCCTCTCCAAACGTCTTTGTGGTATTTTTTTTTCTAATTAGGATAAGTTTGGCCGGCCATTTGTATTTTTTTTTTTTATTATCCTGCTTATCGGTTCATGTTAATGTGTTTAATTTTTTATTGTAATTCCTTTATTAATAAGTGAATAAAAAAAAAGAAAGAAAAGGGAAAGAAAAGAAAACATACCTTGTGTCTTTCATTCATATTGATGCTCAACCTTGGCTCTCCTTACGAACTAGTATCTTCTGACACTGGTCCAGAAATAATTGTTTTTTTTTTATCTCTTTCATTTAATATATGTTACTCGGTTATTACATAGTTAGTAAAAGGGTTACACTAGTCAAAGTCCAAATCTTAACTAAACTGAGGCAACGTTGCAAAAGTCCGCCACATTAAAGCGACAATCTGAAAACAAAGAGTTATCACTCATAAATATGGATCTTCAAGCTATTAAATTATGACGTGTGTTTAGGGTTTTACATCAGAATATGAGAACATTTGGAGGACACCCTCTCAGCTAATTAGGAAGGTAAATATTTTTTTTGTCCTGGTATAAAGGACAAAATCAGCCAGGAGCAGAGTGATTTTTAAAGCCACTTGAAGCTGAATGGACAGTTTTCTGGATTTCTTTATAGCATATTTTTAAAATGTGTGATTTTGAACAAAAATGACAACAAAAATCCTGCTTAAGCACACACTCACGGGACATGAGCTGTAAGTTTTTTGAATGTCCCGCCAACAGGTAACCTAAGACATGGGCCTTAAGTGACACACACGCACACAGAAACCAAAACCTGTCCGTCAAACAATGACTATCTCACCTCACAAAAGACAGAGAAGATACTGGAGATAAGTGTCGGTTTGAGATACATTGACAAGTAGAGGAACAAGGGATTGGTTAAAAAGTCTAGTCAAAGCAAAACAAAAGCTGTTTGCATTGTAACATATGGTTTGATGAGATAGAAAGTTACATATGGGAGATGGGAGATTAATGGTAACCTTACTAACTGATTATATATATATATATATATATATATATATATATATATATATATATATATATATATATATTGGGCTGCACGGTGGCGCAGCAAGAAGGTCGTGGGTTCGTATCCCGGCGCAGGGTCTTTCTGCATGGAGTTTGCATGTTCTCCCCGTGTATGCGTGGGTGAATTGATCACTCTAAATTGTCCCTAGGAATGAATGTGAGTGTGAATGGTTGTCTGTCTCTATGTGTTGGCCCTGCAACAGACTGGCGTCCTGTTCAGAGTGTACCCTGCCTAACGCCTGATTATTGCTGGGATAGGCTCCAGCTGCCCCGTGACCCTGAATTGGATAAGCGGTTAAGAAGATGGATGGATGGATGGATATATATATATATATATACACCGTACTGTGTTTTCCATGAAAAGTCACACTTATTCACCACCATACGTTGTGAAATGAATAAAAAATAGAGTCAAGACATTGACAAGGTTAGAAATAATGATTTTTATTTGAAATAACATTGTTTTTACATCAAACTTTGCTTTCATCAAAGAATCCTCCATTTGCAGCAATTACAGCATTGCAGACCTTTGGCATTCTAGCTGTTAATTTGTTGAGGTAATCTGGAGAAATTGCACCCCACGCTTCTAGAAGCAGCTCCCACAATTTGGATTGGTTGGATGGGCACTTCTTGCGTACCATACGGTCAAGCTGCTCCCACAACAGCTCAACGGGGTTCAAATCTGGTGACTGCGCTGGCCACTCCATTACCGATAGAATACCAGCTGCCTGCTTCTTCTCTAAATAGTTCTTGCACAATTTCGAGGTGTGTTTTGGGTCATTGTCCTGTTGTAGGATGAAATTGGCTCCAATCAAGCGCTGTCCACTGGGTATGGCATGGCGTTGCAAAATGGAGTGATAGCCTTCCTTATTCAGAATCCCTTTTACCCTGTACAAATCTCCTACCTTACCAGCACCAAAGCAACCCCAGACCATCACATTACCTCCACCATGCTTAACAGATGGCGTCAGGCATTCTTCCAGCATCTTTTCAGTTGTTCTGCGTCTCACAAACGTTCTTCTTTGTGATCCAAACACCTCAAACTTGGATTCATCCGTCCACAGCACTTTTTTCCAGTCTTCCTCTGTCCAATGTCTGTGTTCTTTTGCCCATCTTAATCTTTTTCTTTTATTGGCCAGTCTCAGATATGGCTTTTTCTTTGCCACTCTGCCCTGAAGCCCAGAATCCCGCAGCCGCCTCTTCACTGTAGATGTTGACACTGGTGTTTTGCGGGTACTATTTAATGAAGATGCCAGTTGGGGACCTGTGAGGCGTCTGTTTCTCAAACTAGAGACTCTAATGTACTTATCTTCTTGCTCAGTTGTGCAACGCGGCCTCCCACTTCTTTTTCTACTCTGGTTAGAGCCTGTTTGTGCTGTCCTCTGAAGGGAGTAGTACACACCGTTGTAGGAAATCTTCAATTTCTTAGCAATTTCTCGCATGGAATAGCCTTCATTTCTAAGAACAAGAATAGACTGTCGAGTTTCAGATGAAAGTTCTCTTTTTCTGGCCATTTTGAGCGTTTAATTGACCCCACAAATGTGATGCTCCAGAAACTCAATCTGCTCAAAGGAAGGTCAGTTTTGTAGCTTCTGTACCGAGCTAAACTGTTTTCAGATGTGTGAACATGATTGCACAAGGGTTTTCTAATCATCAATTAGCCTTCTGAGCCAATGAGCAAACACATTGTACCATTAGAACACTGGAGTGATAGTTGCTGGAAATGGGCCTCTATACACCTATGTAGATATTGCACCAAAAACCAGACATTTGCAGCTAGAATAGTCATTTACCACATTAGCAATGTATAGCGTGTGTTTCTTTAAAGTTAAGACTAGTTTAAAGTTATCTTCATTGAAAAGTACAGTGCTTTTCCTTCAAAAATAAGGACATTTCAGTGTGACCCCAAACTTTTGAACGGTAGTGTATATATATATATATATATATATAACGTATATTTTATTAGTGTATCATATCATATTTATCCCCTATTATTGTAGTTAACCTTCTATTTAAATCTTCTTTCTTCCTTCCATCTTCCTAGAAGTGGGTGACTCGGCCTGGCCTCCTGTGTTGTTGTCTGTGATGCTGCTGTTAATGTGCTGCTGCCAGTGCAGATGGCTCCTTTAATGGCGTTTCCTTACCTAACCTGGCTCATCTGCAATTGGCCCAGCTTCCATTTTAATGTTGCTCTCGAGTGTGTGCGCATGGGATGGGGATGGGGGGTATAAATGTCCTTTTAATCTTTAAAGCACTGCAAAGTTGCTGTAATTACTGCCTATGCTATTAATAAAAGTTAAAGCTAGGTACGTCTGGAGTCATTATTGCTACCATCAGTCTACAACCCAAAGCAAAATAGAACCATATAGAATGGAGTCAAGTCAAGTAGTAGTAACGGAAAACAAAATATCCATGCTCCTTAGTACCTGTTTAGCATCATTCAAATGACATGGCTTACCTCATTATTATTGCTGATCATGTTCATCCCTTACCACAGTATTGCCTTCTAAAGGCTACTTCCAGGAAGACAATGCTCCATGTCACAAAGCTCAAATAATCTCCAACTGGTTTCTTATATGTGACAATGATTTCCAGGTCCTCCAATGGCAGACTTAAGGTCTCTGTTCAATGGAGCAACATTAGGATCTGGCTGAACAGGATATCAAATCCAGAGCTGATGGGTTGGGTCGGTTTCGGGTCTAGGGTCGGGCTCGAGCTTTAGCTGATCATCTGATCATTTCAGTGCGATAATTTATAATAAAGCGCTGCAATGTACCATGCACACCACATGTGTCTTGATGTGAAAGACCCACTTCTCTCAGATCAAAACAGAAAACATGCTCTGGCTGCTATGCTCTCAGAGAAAATGCTGACGTGTAAAGGCACTATTATCCCATGTTTCAAGTTGCAGAGGTTTCGAGCATTTATATAGCAGCTTCCTGATGCCCTCAGATAAAATGTCCTGAAATCTAGAGCAAACATTTGTCCAGTAAATTAAAAACGTGCTGGTCACGTTGTCCGGTGCCAGTTTTTTCTAGCGGAAAATGTCAGGCTGTAATTGGGGTCAGGCTTTAATAAGCTGTCAATCAAAATATACTCTTCGGGTTCGGGCTGAATTCTCTCGGGCTCGGGTCAGGTCAGGCCCAACTTTTAAGGCCCGATTACAGCTCTACATCTGACTAATGATCTCACCTGAGTACAGACCAAAATCTCTAGCCGATGTTTCACACACCTCGTGGAATCAATGTCACAAACAACTTAAAGCCATTTCTAAAGGCTAAAGTGGATCTAGCAAGTTTTTTCTAATACACTGTTCCTTGAGTGAATGCTAATTAAAGGTGTTAAACACAAAAAATTTAATTAGAAATAATTGAAAAGATTTTCATGAAATAAATATTTTAACTCTGTCTTGTTCGTTTTAAAAGAACTACATTTTTCCTCATCACATTTGGCGACAGCGATGATTCCATATTACCTGGAAACTGTTCGCCACCTTAAACCGTTCAAATCCCTCAATTTGCAGTCAATTAAATAGCTGTTAAGTGAAAACTAGTTCAATATAGAAAAAAAAATCAAATTATTTCCCCAATTAGCTCCTGAAATTATGTTCCAATTGTATGTGTGCGATGGAGCCAGTGCTAACATGTCTAGACATGGACGTATGGTAACATGGTCAAACCCCGGCGCGCCGACACTTGTCGAGCAACACGATGGTCTGTAGGTTCTTTTGTTTGGGGGCCATCAGCTCCAGCGGAGAGGCTGGGCTGTCGTGGTCAAAGGTCAATGTGATCTTTAAAAAAGAAGGGACCTTGTTTTCTAAATGACCCCAATTAAATACCCCCTGCCTTTAAAGGTCCTGCTCCAGCTGACCTGATGGGGCCCTCCTTACAGAAATGTCTGGACTGCATGACAGTAGGAAGTAAATTATTAAAGGACACTTTTTTTTTGGGTCAATGTTTTCTTTTTTCACCTTACAACAGAAAAAGTGTAGAACATTACATAAACTGAGCTGTGAAATGTCATGATCAAAGCAGTTTCGAAAAGAAAAAAAAAAAAACTGTAACAATCATAAGTATGATATTTATTAAAACACATAAAACATAAATCGTTATCCATATTAAGTATTCAGTTTTAAGCATATAAGTTAAAGATAAGATATCATCTATGAGAAAAAATAAGTCAGAGTACCAGCAGGTGTTCATGTCTTTTCTTCCATAAATGGAAAGTCTATTTTATTTTATTTTTCAACCTGGACCTTATTTTTATCATTTAATATGCTCATTTACTCACCCTGTCAAATTTGGTGCCTCTTGCCGTCCTTCTGGAGAAGTTTCTATCCAGTCGCGATCAGCGTATATCCATATAATGTAATAATGTACTGTGTAATAGGAGTCTAGGTGAGTAGATAAACATAATAAATGCTAAAAATAAGGTCCAGGTAAAAAAAAAAAAAGAACAAAACAACAAACTTCTCCTTTAAGTATTTTCTATTCTAAATCTCACAGACTGAAGGGAAGAAATCAAAATAATAATAATAAAACCTCTTGTTTTTATGTGACAGCATTTTTAATCTGACTGCCAAAATTCGTTATTAAGAGATTGAATTGCAATGCTTTAAACAGGATTATAGTTTGGAAATTTGGCTGCATCTGATTGAGGCCAAATAAAGGGGAAGAACCATTTGTGGGAAATTTACGTATTTACAGATTTTTCATAAAGATCTAAAATATTCAAAAGAAAATTCAGCTTGACTGGTTTAAATATCTCATCACAATGCTACTCGACATGCTATTTACTGATGTTTTTAAAACCGCCAAATTAGGAATGTCTTTTATTTTTACTGGCAATGATTGGCTGTTCCCCCCAAGAGTAGACATAAGTTAGAGTCTGCAAGTTAGCTTCTGCAGTAGTGCTGGTTTCCACTGTGCGTATTAATATATATAAAAGCACAGTATATTTGGTGTTTGAACTAAATAGACACTTACAAACACATCATATTTATAAACTAGGGAACCAGAAATTCACTGGTTGGTAATTAGAATTTCCTAGAAAATCTGGTCCAACAACCACAATAAAATGTATACGTTTAAAAAATTTTCAGCTACATTTAGTGGAATTGAAAGAGCAACAACTCTGGTTGAAGTATCTACATATTTCAACGTCAGACTGTTTCTCTAACTGAAAAACACTTAATTTTAAAGTGCATCTGTTTTTGCCTGAAGGAAGTTGTATTCATGAAAGAACCTATAAAACAAAGTGATTATCACCCCCTTCAACTGCTTTTCTGCTCCTCCCCTCACATCTCTCAGGGTGTCGTGTGACTGCCCCATCCTCATTCTTCCCATTAATCCTCTCCGTGATCTTTGAGCTGCTGTTTAATCCTCAATCTGCTGCTCTTTTATCTCAGTGTCTCTGCTGAGAAGCCAGAAACCAGCCAATAGAAGCAGGAAAGAAATGCAACATGGTGGTAGTTTGATGTTGATGAGTTTATAGCAGTAAACAAATACATAGCAATAATGAATTTTGTTGAGTGAACTAAATATAAACATGCTGGGTCAACCTAATACATTTGGGTTGCTATAAGGCACAAAAATAAACAGCAGGGGATGGGACTCAAACTCAGAAAAGCAGTTGCACTAACGACTTTGCTACGGTATCACTCAAAAAACTTGTATATAATAATATATAAGACTTCATTTACAGTGTTAACTAAACGAAAATAAAAGGGGATTGGTAGGTCTTTATAATATTCTGATAATTTTAGTTAACACTTGAAATGAAGCCATATATGAGTATATATATAGTGAGACTGGGGTTATACAGAATCGAGTGCTTCTCAAGATTCTTATGGTCAACCGGTCGTTGTCATTGATGAAACACAAATGAGACTCTCCCGCGAGGTGCTGACTTCTCACCGGGCCGGTCAGGTAGTGAACTTTTTTCAAGTAAAGCAACCGGAAAGCAGATATTCTTTTATTTTGAAAACTTCTGGATGGCGAGCCGTCTGATTTCCTGTCTTCCCCTATCCAAAATGTCGAAATTTACACGTTTCACAGGCGTAGCGCGTAGAAAATGGGACTGTGGCATATATATTTAGAAAAGTTGTGCGACATAACGCTCCTGTGACTGACTCCTGATGCTTTCGCCTCCAGTGGAAAGGGTTCTATTGACTACAATGGTGGATATCAGCTGCGTATGACGTGCTGCTCCTGTAACGTGCTGCTTACGCGTCTGGTGGAAAGGAGGGGTAATGGATACCTCCTACTGCAGCTTGTGTAGTACTCAGAGAACACAAGAAAAATTCTATGTCCAAATGATGTATCAAGAACAAAATACTGGAACAGGATTTTGTCATTTTTTTCTTGCAGCCCTGGAAAACAGAGCACATATCTCTGTTCTTGTGCCTAAATGTTATTTTCTCGGAACTCAGAAGTTCCTTGCTAGCAATGGCGTCTCTGGAATGATTAGGTTAGGTGGGCGACAGCAACTCCACATCTTATTGCAATGACTATTCATTCTGTTATTCATACAATTTGACTTGGATCAATAATACTGATTTCCATTTTAATGTGATTAATTTAATACTGACTTAATATTAAAAGAAGAAAAATAGTACACATCTATACACTTCAAACACCATTTTTTGTAACTGAAGAAGGGAACCTTTTTATAGCCTACATCATGGGTGTCAAAGTCATTTCTATTTTGGGCCATATCAAGCTCATAAATATCGTTAAAGGGCTGGTTATGGCAGAAAGCATTGATAAAACTATAAAAAACTGTTGAAATATTACTAAAATAACTGTCTCTGCATTCAACAAGTACTTCTTAAAATTAAATGACACTGAACATGTTTCATAATGATGTGATTTAGGACTTTTCAAATAAACTCTGGATTGATTTTAGTGATCAAATGGATTCTAGGTGCACATAAATAGAACTTAAGTTTCTGTTTATAGGTTCCTCTACAGTTTAGAAGGCCACTTAAATAGCTATAGCAGGCCGGATCTGAGTTGACATGTGTGGCCTACGTTAAATTACAAATAAAGGGTCATCCATCCATCCATCCATCTATCCATACATACATCCATCCATCCATCCATCCATCAGGTCACGGGAGCAGCAGCTTAAGTAGAGAGACCCAGACTTCCCTCTCGCCAGCTAATTGGGAGGAATCCCAAGGTGTTCCCAGGCCAGCCGAGAGACATAGTCCCTCCAGCGTGTCCTTAGTCTTCCCTTGGGTCTCCTCCTGGTGGGACGTGCCCAGAACACTTCTCCAGGGTTGCGCTCAGAAGGCCTCCTGACCAGATGCCCAAGCCACTTTAACTGGCTTCTCTCAATGTGGAGGATTTGTAAACTCCATACAGAAAGAGCCCAAGCGGGGATTCGACCCAGAACATTCTTGCTGCAAGGCATCAGTGCTACCAACTATGTCACTTTGCAGCCCCATTAATTGGCTTATTACAGTTTTTCTCAGTCGCTTTGGTGCTTTTCTCAGATCAGAATGAAAGTTCTCACAACGATTAGTTCAACCTCCACAACATTGACTCATTTGTCCACATCATCCTAGCAGTTTCCATTCCTTTTAACAAATTGCAAATGCTTTTGGACATGTATCAGTTACTTTCATACAATTCTTTGCTGTTTTATAAGATTATCATATGCTTATGTCATGTAAGCCAAAATGAAACACACTTATGAATGCTAAATAGTCATTCCCTATAAAACGAATAGTCCTAATTTCATTGCTTGAGGCATTACATACAACATTGTTGGACTAAATCAGTCAAGCTAATTTCATACATTCCTTTATCTTTTTTTTCCTGAAAATGTCACCTAAATTGAACAATAGCTCTCAGGTGAACTTCAGCTTTCACTCATAAGGAGGTGTGTGAAGCCTTACTGTAGTTATAACCAATGACAAGCCATTTATCCACAGTCACTTAAAGCTGAATCCCATGAACCATCACTTGGCAAGCATACATGAACAAAGCAGGAAATAGTTTGTACCATTTCTTCAATTCTGTGACACAAAAATAGAACATCAGCGTCGTGGAGGAGGTTGTGAGAATCCGCAGAGGAAGGGGACAAAACCGGGCAGTGGAAGAAGTGGTGAAGGACATAGGCAAATCCCTGATGAAATTATGACTACACTTGTTGTGAAAAATGGACTCACTATGGCTGAGGCTGGTCGATGAGTGCAACCAAATGTAGGGAGAAACACTGAATAATTATATTTACTGTATATTACTATAATTTTACTCTGCAACACATAGGACTGCATGACACCCTTACAGAGGTGGAAAGAGGCCTGTTTTTACGCCACAACAAGAGGAAGCCATTTTTGCAATTGTGATTGCAAATAATGCAATAAGATTGAGAGAGATTCAAAGCAGGTGTTATAGATTATGACAATATCTTTGGCAATATTGAATCTGTTTCAATTGCAACAATTGACCAAGTGTTTAGGAGGAATGAAATGCGCACGCAACAACTTTACAATGTCCAGGAATAATTTATGTTTAGTTTACAGTGCACAGTTCTACCATAATGGTATTGTTTGTTCTAAAAAAAGGACTGATATTTTTTTGCACAATGCTGTAGAATAGCAAAGAGCATATGCAGTAAAAATGTGAAACATACATATGTTACTTGTACTGAGTTGCCTCACTAAATACAGTAATGTTTAACTGTAATGTAGTTTTCAAATGGCTGTAGAGGTGTATAGTGCTGTCTAGAGCATTTTCCAGAAGTGTCACCAAGATCTGACCTTTATGCATTGGAAAACACAGAAAGAGTAAACTGTCACAATGAAAACACGACAAAGCCATTTAACTGTCTAGTCAATAAACAATGGTGTCCTGACACTATGGTGTCAGGACTTCTTATTCTGATGACACAGACAGTTTCATTGACATGAATACTTGCTTTGATGAATCAACTATTCATTTTTGAGCAAGTGACACACTTTTGCATGTCATCCACTAGGTTTTGCAGTTTGTACTAATTGTTCTGAGAAATGCACTAACTGTTGTGCAAATGTTAATAGTGATGTGAGAAAAGCAGCAAAGCGACTGAGAAAAACTGTATTATTAAATGTATAATAAATGTAGTCAAACTGAAAAACTCTTCATGAGACTTTGCTCTAATATTTTTGAAACATTGTAATATAGTTTTTGTTCCATTAATTCTGATCAAAATGCCTTTTTGTTGGAACAGTTTGTTGGGGGGATATTCTGTGTGATGCCCCTTGACCTTATCCAAAAAAAAGAAGAAGAAAAAAGGCTGTGGTCATGAGGCTCCACCACTCAGATCAGTCTTAATCAATGTGTGTGTAGCTCTAATCTGCCACATAAAAAGCTGGACATGAGGACAGTGTTGTGGCCTGCGGAGGGGCCTGTTAAATGTGAGAATGTGTAATGAACAAGAAGCATCCATAATACATCACACACATCATTTATTAATCTGTCTGCTGTGTTTGCCTGTCTGTGAACATGCCTGTTGTCCACAGATTCTCCGTGCGATTGGTCCAGTAGATGTTCTAGTTCAGGCGTGTGTTGCTGATCACTTGTTGCTTCAGAAGGAGACTTCCTGCAGAGGAGAGTGACTGGCAGGTTTTGCCTGAAGGATTCCTGCGAATCAGAACAATTAAGCCGAAGAGATGTGTTGGCATTCTCCGTCTTATTTCCATTTCTCTAAGAGCAAATGTTCCATTAAGTTATTGTATGCTTTTATTGAAAAGATGAGAGATAAACAAACCCATATGGAAAACATAATCAATCAGCATACCAAGGACTCCCCATCAGGTAGGTCTGTAACTTTCTGTGCTCTCTGTTGATCCAGGTTTTTATTTTATTTTGTCAGTACTCTGTGCTTCTCCTAATGGCTCCTGAAATGCTGATATCATCGAAATGCATTAATGCCCATGTGAGTGAGACAGCTTGATGAGCGGCAAGTGCAGATGATCTATGGATCAAACCTCAGCGAGTCTCTCAACAAGACAACGGGAGGATAATTTGTTGTGCTTTGACATGTACAAATGTCAATACAGTACATTATGTCTGTGCTGTTAATTTCAACACACACACAAGGGAATATCAGTGCAGAACGAGTGAAGATTCAAAGACAGAAGAGAGAAAAGACACGCCTGCTGGACCAGACGGAATTATGCTGGAAGAAATAATGAAATCATTGATTTTAGGAAAATCTTGGGACTCTTGACAGCCAAAAAACCTGACAGCAAAAAGCCCGAAAATAATTTATTATTAATATATTTTGCTTCAGCATAAACACACACTGAGAAATATTGAAAGATAAAATCTCAAATGAACATGTTTGGTAGGTAAATTTTTTTTAATTATGAAATGATTGATATACACAACAAGCTTAAATAAATGATCATACACATTCAAATGATTTATTCTGGGAAATATATCATTCATTCTTTCTTGTGTTTACTGCAACCCTAACCCCAATATTTCCTTCCAATTATACAATAATACAAAATATAAATATAAAAAAAACACATCCATCAATTATCTAAACCACTTATCCTCAAGAGGATACAGGGGGGTTGTCACTAGCGGTCAATGGGCAAGAGGCAGGGTAGATCCTGGACAGTTGGATGGATGGGTTGATGGATAGATGGATGAATGGATGGACAGTGGATGGATGGATGGATACTAGGGGTGGAGCCAAACCCGAATACGGTTTTCGGAAAGGCACAAATATCGTGGTTTTTACGAATACTTATTTAAAACAAATACTTTATAAACTATTTGTATTTGCAAACAAGAAAAACTTACATCAAGAAGCTGCATTTCCTAATGAGACCGCAGTGCATGTGAGTTATTGAGTTATGATGTTCAGCAGTCGGGGAGAGAGGAGGAAGAGGTAAAATGGGTGACTGAAGTAGGTACTCTACACAGCAGTGAAGGAGGCTCGCCTGAGCCAAGAAAAAAAAAAAACTTAACTGAATCACTATTTTTGTTGAATATGTTTTTGTACCTTGACTGAGTTCCAGAGGGAGTTTATACCTTTTGGAAATCAGAGTTTGATCGTCAGATTATTTAATTACGCTACATTGAGTCTAGTTTATACCTCTCCGTTTTCACAGAGAAGGATTGACACAGTGCCTTTATCCGTCGACGCAAGGACTCTCCATCACCTACGCAAAGATGGACGGAGTCGAGCCCCATTTTCTAACTATCTGTCTCTATAAATGGAGAGCGTATGCCTCTGATTGGTCAGCTCAGCAATAGCCAGTTGCTGTAATGAGTAGTTAACGTAGCGTTTGGGCACTGCATGCTTTATACTGAAAGTATGTAGTTCAGGAGTGCCCAAACTCTGTCCCCAAGATCCTCTATCAAGCAAGTTTGACTTATTTCCCTGTTTTATCAGATGGTGCATCGTTAGCAGGCTTCTGCAATGCTGAGGAGATAGTTTGAACATTTGAATCAGCTGTGTTGGAGCAGAGACGCATCTAAAACTGGCAGGATACCGGCCATTGGGGACTGGAATTGGACACCCCTGAGGTAGTTTATCTGATATGGTCTTATGACCATTTTGAGCACAAGGAAGTGTAGATAAACAACAAAACAAGCAGCTGTGTTTGTTTACGTGCCTTCTTCGAGTATTCTGTGAACTGAACTTCTTGTGAAAAGCTTTATAGTGAATCAAAACGTACCTTCTTTTGTTCACTCCTCCTTGAGGGGGGGATTCATTCATAAACTGAAGAAAAAACAAACTCAGATTAACCTTTAATGACGGTTGGCAGACTCACAATGAAAAGTTAGCCCCCTTGCTGTCCTGGTTGGTAATTCCTTGCACAGAAAAATGTACAGCAAACAGACAGACAGAAGCAGAGTACAATAAACAAAAAATGGCTCCATTAATACGTCTGTGTCTGGGTGCAAAGTTGCTGTTGGAGAAGTATAAACTAGACTTTGGTATTATCATCTGCAGTTGGGTGCTCACATGTTTGTTCCGTTGTGAAAGCAGCTCTGTGGGCCCGGTAATTTTGACAAAGTAACTTTAGCGTTCTGTTAAAAAGGTTAAAACAAGTGATTTGGTAAGTTTAAGTTAATCTTTTGCAGACAGCAAGCTGCAAGTAGCCTGGATTTATAAGCTAGTTATTCTTAGCATAGCTTCCCGTCATTATGAAACTACCAACAGATAGGCAACTAAACAAATAGGCAACCAAACAGAAAAGACTGTGCCTGGCTCTGTAGAGGCAGATATATCAAACATCTGTCAACATCTGCAATGCATAATTATGTGCACAAATTCATCATCAGACCCATGGTTCTGCCCCTGTTGGTTTAACCAAGGATGAAGTGATGGCCTTCTATGTAAATTATCTTTTTAATGACATTTCTTGTTACATGTTCATTGCTGGATTTATGAAAAAAAACAAAACAATATTGCATATCCATAATTATTATAATGGATAATTATATAAAACGTAAATTAGAAGTGTAATGTGAAAAAGAACGATTTTTAAACCCATTTTTAATTTTACTTGAATACAAACATAAATACACACTTTGCACACTCCGAATGGATACCATGACTTTCTTATTTTATAGCAGTAAACTTGTTTAGAAATTACCCAATCACTGTTGGTGGAGAGCTGGATGCAGAAGAAAAGTTAGAGAATGGAGCACCTGAATACACCACCATTCACAAGTGAATGACAGGAACTAATGAGAGGATGTTATTTAGCTGAGTTCAGGCCGTCTAAGATGAGATGGTAATTTTCTGTGTTTTGACATGTCAGGAATCAATGTGGTGCATTATGTTCTTGCACTTCATTTTATTGTTTTGCACAAGGAGATAAAAGGCAAATTGCTTAGAGTGCATGTTAGAAAACTGGCCAAAAGCATTGAACCCTGGCTTGTGATTTAGGAATCTAGAGTGATTTAAGAACAGTAACATGTTTTAAAACTGTAAAATTGAGGTTATTGATATTTTTTTCCAATTATAATAGATAATAGTGAAACTATAAATAAAATTATAAAAATATAAAAATAAAACATTGATAAATGAAGATCAATAAAATAACTCAATTAAAACCCAAGCTAAAAAGGCAAATCTACAGCCTCTTTTTAAAAACATCACTAATTTCTGCGGCCCTGAGGTTCTCTGGCAGGCTGTTACACAGACGAGGGCCTTAGTTGTAGAATGTAGAATGAGGCTTCCCCATATGTCTTAGTCTTGACTTTTGAACAACAAAAAGGTAAGTGCCAAAAGACTTCAGAGACAAGGAGGGCTCATTATTTAAAAGAAGGTTGAATAAATAAGAAGGACCAAGACCATTAAATGATTTATTAAGGGATAGAAGAACCTTAAAAACATTCCTAATATGCACAGTGAGCCAATGCGGCGACTTTAAAACTGGTAAAGTATGTTCTCGTCCTCTGGTTCTCCCGTCATCACATGTCCAGTAGAGTTTTGAAGTAGTTGTAGATATAAAATATTGTTTTGGGATGATATGGAAGCAGTGCATTACAATAATCTAATCTATAATAGCAGGGATCAACACTTCAGTGCTGGCAAGAGAGAGAAATGAGTAGACCCGTTTCGCTAAACATGTTTAGAAGGAAGAACTTGTGAACAGGAAAAACTTTAGTATTGACCACTACTAATATAGCCTCAATGTAAGACTTCGCAGAATAACTTCACAGTTTGTCACAGGCATATGCTCTGATTCTATATCTATCCATCAATCGATGGTGGAGTCCGTCTGACAAAGCATAAATCAGTTGCGATAGCTATCAGCTCTCGAATCTGTAAAACTAACGTCATCTACGAACATGAGAATGTTGGAGAAGTATGAACTAGGATTTAGGCTGAAGCTGACATGAATGTGTCCAGTGACTGGATTAGAGCCTGAGAGGCAGCATTTTGAAAAACATCTGAACTTAACCTTCAGATTCGTTAGCTATCGGCAGCAATGAGTGTATTTTTTAATCCAACATTAAAGGAGAAGAGGGGATTGATTTGGTTTGCAGACAGACTTTTCAAGAAAAATGGATCTTGTGAGAAAATGTTTTATGACCCCTATGCTAGCTGCTCTGTCTCAGCAGGGAAAATGGTTTGTCAATTTCCAACAATGGCTAACAGCTTCAGAGAAACACGGCAAATGATAGTGCAGGGAAGGCCAGTTGCTCGCATTTGATCGATTTGGTGTTTCGAGCTACAGTACGCTGGGTTCGCCAACTTAATGTGTTTCACCAAGGCAGCAATGAGACACCAAAACGCAGCAGGACACTTTTAAACTACGATGCTTTTAAAAATGTTTGGGGACTTCTGAGTGGATCTGCAGCTCAGCGAACAGGCACGCAGTTCCACAACCAAAAGGTGAAAATAGATAGACATATAAATCTATTGAAAACAAAGAAGGATGGAATTTTATATTTAAAAAAGCAAGCGAGGTGAAGAACACTCATGTTGGTGAGTGCAAACATTTTTTTTAATATTTGATATGTTTTTGTCATTTTATTTTGTTAGTAATCAGTCAATAGGAACAAAATAAAACAACAAAAATGCTACAAATAAAATAAAAAATGGATCCACAGCAATTCATAATGTATACAAAATGAGGGGCACATAACTGTGGAAGCATTATGTGTTCTTTTCTTTTGCATTTTAAGGATTGCAAATACCATGTTTTCATTTTATTCTTCGTTTTTATTATAACCTCGTTGGCTCCATATGTGAAATGGGGACACTGCATGTTTTACTGGACAAACTAAGCTTACATAAAATACTTATAGTAAACTTATTAAAGCTTTGGGAATAATCTCTTAAAGTGGTCTCTAATCTTTTTGATTTTACACTATCTCTGATTTTTCCTAGTTTTTAAAGTGAATGCGAGCTCATTGATGCTCCCCTTAAACGAAGTGCTGCTTGACCAGCTAACATTAACAGTGATGTAACAATTACATGTCAGGAATGTGATGAAGGAGGAAAATAAGCAGGAAAATAAAATTAGACAGTTTTAATGAAAAAAGGATAATAAACTTACAGAAAACAACAGGAGACAATGGCGACGAACTAGAGAGGAAATGGCTGAACTTGGAGCTTAAATATACTGAGGTGAAGTAAGGAGTGGAATGAGAAAGCTTGATAACCTAATTACTAGGATATGGATGCAAGTGAGGGGAAGAAACAGGTGGAGGCAATCAACTGGCCTTGGGAGCAGAATGGCAAGGAGGAAACAGGAAATACCAAACAGAAAATAATCCTAAATGAGAAACTACAGAAATAACTGAGAATGGAATTCCAAAGTAGAAACACAGACTGATAATCTAAGGAAACATAAATAAAAGGTAAAACATAAAACAAAGGTGAAAACATCTAAAACATAAGAAGAGAAAACATATGGAAACAAGGTAGTATTGCCAGAAGTCCTATAGTAAAACATTAAAGGTATAGTGGAGGATTTTTAAGAATTTCAGGAAAGAACCGCTCTCTCCACTTTTAGAAGAAAAAAAAGCGCAGTCACAACAACAGCTCTTCCTGTGAAAGTTACCATTTAGACGTAGATAATTTATTCGAGCAGTAATCTGAAATGCATTTCTCCAAACGTGTCAAAGTTACCAGGGTGAAGTTAGTGGGACATTTAACACATATCCTTTTCACTACAGCGAAGACTCCCTCCAAGGTCTCCCCCAGAACTGTGCTCATGGAGCAGATACACTCCTGAAGGCTCGGTCCTGAAGGCGGTGGTTTTGGTTAGGGACCATTGCTAAATTTCCAAACATCACGGAAAAGAAACCAATACCTATGTGAACTCCTGATAAAGTAACCCCAAAGCTTTTTGATGGGAAGATAAATGGAGACTACAGAGGTTTTTTTTCTTCCATTCTGACATCAGCCCTAAATGTTCAGCTAATGCAAGAAGTTAATGGAAACTTCCTTTAGATCAAAGCACATTTATGAGTTAGAATGGCCTGGTCAAAGTCCAGACCTAAAGAAACCCGAGAATCTGTGGAAAAACTTGAACATTGATCTTCACATCATTTTAAATATCTATCACTTGGATAAAATAGATGTTTTCCTTTCAAAATTTATTTGAATGTCACATTCAACCTTCTTTTTAATGGTTTTAGGAAAAAAGGTAAAATCAGAACCCAGCATGATACCTGCATCTACTTCCTGTTTAAAGACCAAAACAATTTAAGGTCCAAGTAGCAGAAATACTAAAAACATAATTTAAGTGTTAATTTGATTTTACCTCATCGTAGATAGAACCTCTTACCCTGATGAAAGTCTATTCACCACCAAATTATATAATTTGGAAGTCAACACCGTTGTTTTGGATTTGTTAATCCTTTTTATGTACTAACTTTGAAAAAGAAAAGAGTTAATAATTTGTTTTGTTTCTTAATTCAAATTAGAAAAGAAATGGATTGTTAATTCAAATTATTACTGTTGAAACAGCATTCATTTTACCTTAATAACAGTAACACCTGCATTTAAAGCAGGGATAATTGATTAAATGCATACTTAGAGTTGAACCTACATTTTGAAATTAAATCTAGAATTGCTTTCTGACTTTATTATGTAATTATAACCTCCAACAGTATCCTTTGAGCAGTTTTATTGACTTGTCTTCGGTCAGTGAACACATCCTGGGGTCTTTTATTTTAAATGTACATGTTGTTCCTGCTTCAGAAACTAGACTTGGCACAAGGGGCAGCATTCATGAGCAGCTGTCAGGGACAACAACCAACTGTATGTCACCACAGAGAAACAGGATAGCATTTAGTACTCTGCAAAGCTGATCCTTTGGCCCATGTGCCATATGTTATCCCATAGCTCCAGGTTGAGCTTAACTAGAAAAGCTGCTCTATGTGAGGATTCTTATTTGCTTTGTGTCCAAGATCATCAGAGGAAAGTGAAAGATGGTTAAAAAAGTTTTAATTACTTTTCCATAAAGTTGAAGATGACAAAGGACACATGGGGTTTCGTTTCTAAAGTCACACAGGTTATTTAGCCTGTGTTCAGAAGTACAAGGTTCCTCTTGAACTACGCTATATTGATTATAGAATGTGTATGTATTGTGAACAATCTGTGTCCCAAAGTCATAAGGTTTGCTGCTTGCCATATGCACAAATCCTCTGTGGCAACCATCTTGTTGCAACTAAAGTGGAAGCCCAATTCAAATGCAACTCTTATATAGGAAATGATAACATGAGAGGACACTGAAAAAAATAGGTGAATTAATGACTTTTAAATTGTGTATGTGCTTTGCATGCTTAATGAAAAACTGTTGTTGATGGTGATGGGGTTGACCTTATTGATTTGTTTTCTTCTTTGGAAGGCTCAGGTGACTGGTTGGTCTGAATTGGGAAGACAGTGTCTCAATGTCCCAATTTAAAAGCAAATATTTAGTTAGCACTCTAAATATTAACTGCCAAACTAAATATTTATTTGGCTAGCTAAACATTTTGTTCAAAGCTAGATATTAAACAGCACGCTAAACTGGCCTTCTAAGTAGGCCTATATAGCTTTAAAGTAAATATTTACATCAATACTAAATTAAAAAATATATATAATGACTTGATGCAATCTGCTGGGATTCCTTAAATATACATTTTTTGTTGTGATGTTTGCATAATTGCATTGAAATGATTTTTTCTTGGAAAGTGTCCTGAGATTGCATCTTTTGTGAATTGGAGCTATAAAAGTATAGTGAATTGAATTGAACTGAAATTTACTTGCTGATAAGGATAAGTGGACTATCAACACAAAAGCTGGTTCTTGGAACCTCTATATAAACTTACTGCTGGAGCAGTCACTGTTGTACATCTATTGATAGACATCTGTATTGCAGTTTTAATGACTCATCCTATATTTTAAGATTACATTTTGGACATTTTGGATTAAAACAAAAAATTAAAAAAGGGGGCATTAACACCATTCTATAGCATTTGCAAGATCTGGCTTTTTTTTGTTCTTCACTTCTGGTTATTGGCAAGTAAATTTACATAGGCTCTTAGCTAAGTATTAGGTCTGTACTAAGTGTTTAATTCAAAGCTCAATATGACAAGTGGTTACAGGAGATATTTACAAATGAATACCTGTGGTCAAAATGAGCTCTCTTTGTAGGGAGGGTGGAGTCAAACTTAGAGAAAGGGAGACTTTGTCATCACGGGGGAGCTCAAAGTAGAGCCACAGCTTCTCAGTATCAAAAGGAGATAGAGGAGGTGGTTCGGACACCTGATCAGGATGCCCCCTGCTGGGTGCTTCCTTTTTGAGGTTAGCTGGGCACATCCCAAGGAAGACCCTGAACTCAATGACCTTGGGAACAGGTTTCCACCTGGCAGTGGTATAGCAAGCTTTCTAAAAGTGCAGGGGGTTGATCTGGTTTCCTCACAAACACCTAAATCAAGAAATTAAAAAAAACGAAATGGTGAATTTAATACAAAAACACCTTTGATGGAAAGAAGAAGCACCCATGACACATACTTTTACAATTTCTCTCTTCCTTTGTAGACCTGTTGAGTTCACTTACAGGATTTATCTTGAAAAGGTGTCAATTTTCTCCTCCCTCTTTCTATTCTGCATGTTAATGAGACTGCGTGACAAAAATATAGTGTTAAGCTTGATAGTGACATAGGTCTGACAGGACTGTTACTGCAACATTGTGCCTACTTGCTTGAAAAGGGGATATATCGAGAAGAGATATAAAAGAAACAAAAAACAGACACACAAAGCTTTATTTCTGGTGGTATAATTTAAAGGTTTCCTGTTTATAAACACTGACATTATATACAAATTTATTTAATTGTGTGACTACCTGTTGAAGAAGTATGACATAATTTCTCACTTTTTTCTTCTCAAGTGGTGCAATTAAACACAACAGCTAAGCATCGGAAAAATGAATCTGCTTATCAACAAACGATGCTCAAAATATCCAGTGAACCAATGAATAGTCTGCTTATCAATGACACTTCCACATGTTCATCCTCCTATCAGTCAGACTCTTATTGCCGGTCTCCTCCACTGATTGCAGTTGTTCTTTTTGAGCCTTGAGGTACTGAAGTGTATTTTGACAGACAGACCACACCTCAGCCATCACAGTTTGTCACCTCAGGGCAAAAAGCCAGAACGGTACATCTGATGACAGACCTGGGCCAACACCATCTCTCGTATTCACAGTAATTGGGAATTTGCTTTGGCTGAAATTCTCAGGTGACAAAAGTTACATTCGTTAAAAAAAGGAGCAGGGAGGCCAATGGTGGCCAACAGGTAAACAACCTTCTGTTTCTCAATTCTCTTCTATCAATTCGTTGGCTACAAAAGCTTAAAGTTCAGCTCAAGTTGTAATGCTGAAAGTTACAAGTTTTTATTGGTTCAAAAATGAGTTCTCCAACCCCCAAATACAATTCAATTCTATTGTCAGTGTAGTAAAACTACTCTTAAAAGTACATTCTTTTCAAATACTTACTCAAATAAATGTGAATAGTCGCTACCCACATCGGGAAAGAACAGCTGAGGTTGAACACTCCTCCAGTGAAGATGAAAAATGGATGAGAGCTGACATTAACATAACCGAGCATCCTCATCAGTAACAACATTCATTGATCCATCATTTTTCAACCAGTTTTGTTCGTTCAAACTCTGTATGTTTCTCTCAAAGCTTCATGGAATGGATGGTTTTCTCTTAGAAATCCTTCATCTTTTCTCTTCTATATGTTGACGTCCTTCATTTTGTCCCTTTTCTCATTCTCCTTTGACTCCTCACTTCTTTCTCCCACTTCCCACCACCACCACCATCCAACCCATCTTACCTTCCAATGGAGGTCATTAAATATTCACAGCTCCATCCCGAGCTAATTGTCCTCAATATGGCAGAAAGCAGCGGAATGAAATTAACCCATTAGCTTGGAATTGCTTTCATCAGAGCGGGGGACTCAGGAAGTGTGTGTGTGTGTGTGTGTGTGTGTGTGTGTGTAAGATGCTCTCTCTCTTCTGACATTCACTCAGACCAGCGTGCTGGTCCATCATGACATGCAGATGTCATTATTCAGGGACCTGGAAGGATGATTGGATTCTAATGTTTGCTCATTTATTATATTTATTTTATGTCACCTCGTTTTTATGTCTGGTCTGACTTTTGCCTTCCCCCATTGTTAGGAAGTGTCTGTAACTCTTAAAAAATCATGCCGTAGAACTTTAATATTTTCCTCTACAAAGAATACCTTTAAAAAAAAAAGATTTGAATGTACTCAAAAATAATTTGATTTAATATTGTAGGTATCTAGATGAGCAAAAACTCTTACAGATGGACACAAATTATGTATCTTCATCCAAAATACTCATCATGGTGAAGTAATCAAGATACAGTTTAGTTATTAGAGATTAAGCATATTATTAAAGCCCATCTTTCCAGTTATGCCATATCAGCTCCTCATCATCTTTATTTTAATAATTTATTTAACTGCTGCAAGTAGTTCTGCATCAAAAATACTTCAAACTTGGTTTGAGGGAAAAATAATCTTTCTACTTGATTCTATTATAGAAAACAATTGTCATATTTGTATCTGATTTTCTTAGATTTAAGCAAATAAATAATATAAAATGCAATCCAAAACCACGTATTATCCTTTTTATTGTTTTTGTACTTTGGTCTCAGGCAGTTATTGAAAGGTCCAGTATATTACCGACCATATCAGCTGATACAATATCAAAATTTTGAAAGATATGATAAATGAGTGATTTGTCTTCTGTCTGTTGAACATATACAGTTTTACAAAAATATTCATCCCTGATTGTTTTTAAAAGATTTCATCAGCGGGAGAAGTCCCACACACAGAGTGCATGCAAAATGCAAAACTTCTAATTTATTCCAAGAAATTACATCACATATATAAAGGCAAAAACATCTGTCCTTCTCTTTCTAAATTGGGCATCAGCAAATCACAAGCAAATCACAATCTACTGACCTTCAAACATCAAAGACATTAAGCTGACCAGTTGTTGACCAGTAAGCATCTGCAGCATTACCATTAAGCAGGGTGAGCTTAGTGAATAAAAAAAGAAAACATTATCCATTAATATAATACTTATAAGAATTTCTCTAAAAGGGCTTTAGCATTTTTGTTCCTCCTCATCGGCCGACCTGAGATAGGTGTAAAAATGCATGTAGCTGTTTATATACATATATTTGGAGGCAACGTACACTAGTGCTCAAACAATTGAAATCTATTAAAAATAACAAAACTCTATGGATTATTTATAATTATACAGATGAACGTTCCTTTAAAATAAGGATTACTTTACATAAGAAGGACTGAGTTTTTATGCTGCAGTCTTCATTAGTAAGCATTGATCACAGCATGATATTCATTAATATATAGAAGCTGTCCTTTGAAGACAGACACAGGTCAGAATGATTTTTTTCAGCTGGATTACTGAGCAGTTTTCAAGTCTTCCTCCTTTGTCACAGGGTGACTCTCTCAAAGCTGAAGTCAATAGCGCTCTGTTGAAGGTATTGACAGCATAAAGTGGTCCTACTTAACGGGCAGAGCATCCCACTCTCATGGCAGTCTCCAGGGGGAAAGGACGAGAAAAGGGAAGGAGAATCAGGAGGAGGACAGCATGAGCAAGAAAGAGCAAACAAAAGACAAATCAAAGCAGGCTGGGCAGAGTTGTAATGGATTACTTTATGGTTCATTTGATATACGTGATTTTCTTTCACCTTAGGAAAATAATATTAACTCTGTTTCTTTCAGGGTCGCTGCTATACTAAGATTTCGGCAATAACAGTGCTATAAAAGCTGTAAAATTGTGAACATATATACCACAAGGATACAGTTAGAGTCCTTACTACACTCCAACATAGAGGGAAAAAGCACTGTACACCTTAGTTCATAACGGTTATGTGAAATTACATATAAAAAAAAATGATAAAGAAACAAACAACACAATTAAATTCTTGACCAATAGCAACACAGTGGTTCAGATTGTATTAAATGAGGAAGCATTGTAAAAAAATCCTTACTCACAAGACTTGGACTTGCCTCTGAAAGACATTAAACTTGACTTGGACCTGGGAGAAATGACTTTTGTGACATCTATGGAGGAGACTTAAGTTTGAGCTAAAATTTACGTTGAAAGACAGATTAAATTGTAGAAAAGAACCTCACGCATCATGACCACTGAGCATAGTAGAAAATTAGTGCTGCTGTAGGCCTCTTTCTCTGCAAGAGGCTAAAAGCATTTTACAGCACACAGCATTGTGAACTTTAAAAAAAGATTTTAATTTAAAAAAGGATGGAAAATTTGGTGTCAGTGAGACTGACAATTGAATGCTATTGGTTTGTTTACAGGCAGGGTTGTGGGGGACGGAGTGACTGGTCATTTGTCAAGTTAAAATCATTTTGTAGTTACAGATATATTTTTTTTTACATTAAATGTATTTACGATTCTTAAAGTAATCTTAAAGAAAACTTGTGCTTCTACCAGCCATTTGAAAATTTGCTCTATTGCAACGTCAGAATATGCATAATTAGCATATAAACACCCTGCACCTGTCAAACCTCACCCACTAAATCCAATTCAATGCCATTCTCGTCTTAACTATGGAGGACAAATTCTTCCAAAATGATAAATAAAAAATAAAATTGGAGATAAAATTGGAAATAGATAAATTAATGTGTAAGTAAAAAAATAAATGTGAAATAAATTAATTTATGAGGAGATACAATTGTGTAATAAGTTATGACCAGGACTCTTGGGTGATCTACGGAGATCGTACAATGTGCGGGTTAAGATCTCTCTTCATCTCTGCTCCAACGTTATTAAGACTTACTGTCTTTCCCTGTAGGCAAAAAGGACTTAAACAAACACGGTTTACTGTAAAAAAGATATGTCCCGGGATGTTTTTGAAATGTGTAACTGATTCAACTAAAATGGTGTTTCTTGAGAAGTGCCTTGAGATGACATCTGGTATGAATTGGCGCTAATAAACTGAATTGAACAGATGTACACCAAAAAAATCTTGTGAGATTATGGATCCGTCATAATTCATATATTTATTTCAAGGTGTTTTCCACATCCTTAAAAGGTGCCAGGTAATGTGGAGGATGTTGTACAATGTTACAGACCTATGGATTAATAATTATATTAATCTATATGTGTAATAGATTTACCAATATAAGATACCATAGTAGTGGCTTACTAAGATTTTAAGATATTGTTATAAATGGTTTAAACTTGAATAATTAGGTAATAAAAAGCAAATTGTATGAGGGGTCTAATAAAAAAATTAGTCTTTAGTGTGAAAAAATATAACTGGTTTTATGTCATTTTTTAAAAGGTGACAACAGAAAGTAATAGGTCATATTTTATTGATCTATTAATCTGTTTAAAATTGAGACTATTGTCAAAAATGTAAATAAAATAAGAAAGAAAAGAAAAAGGAGGGAAACACAGAGAGATTCATGGTTAGAAATACTCTGCGATAACTGCACCCACCTCTGGGACTTAACTGCTACCTGTCTGCTAATTAAGAAGCTGTCTCATTAGTCCTAATTTGTCTTCCCCTCCCTGAGCCTTTTGTTGGCTTTTCATTCTTTCTTTTTCCCCATCCCAGATTCCTTCCCCTTTCAGAAAAACACACACAAAAAAAACACTTCTTCCATTCGTTTGTTTTTTTCAGTTCACTGACTCTGCTGCGGTGGATAAATTAAATTTGATAAATGAGTCAATCTTTAAATATTAATTATGTATTAATTACATTCACAAGGCAAAACAAACCTTGCTTAATGATTTATGAGGATCGGTCCCACTTTACTCCAGATTTCATTGTCCAATGAGAATCAGGAGAGAGAAGGGAAATGGAAGGGTTGGCAAATTAAAACAATGAAACAAAATGCGATTAAAGAGGGAGAGGATTTTTCAGTCAGGCAGCCGCATTTAGGCAGCTGGAAAGCCTGAATGTGGCTCTCTGACAATGAAATGGCTGTCAAAACCTAAAAAAGATATACATATTACAATTTTCTAAAGTTTTCATTAATGTTTAACCCCTGATCTGCCTGCTATAGAGTAAGTAATTGGATTAAGGCCTATAACAATCCCTCCCTATGTCACAACTTGTAGTATCTTAATTTTCTCAACAAACTTAATGGACTTTAACATTAATTAATCTGCTTTGACCTCAGTCATTTGAGGTAACACTAAACTTCTGAGCTGAGAAATCAAAAAGGCCCAGCATCCTGGTTTAATCTAAGAAGTAACACCTACCACAGGAGCTGCTGGTTGTCTTTTACAATGCTAGGATTTGGTATGTCCTGTGGTTGTCAATCACTGTTTTGTTAAGCTCAGCCACCGAACAAGAAAGGATAAACTTTGACAAACAATCAGGTTCATAAAATTATAATCCAGGCGGACCTTCCCTCCATGCAGGATTTATACAGATCAAGGGTTGCAGAAAGGGCAGCTAACATCTCTGCAGGCCCCACATATCCTGGACACAAACTATTTCACCGTTTACCTTCAGATTGGCGCTAGTTTTCAAATACCCGATGTCACAGAGACAGTCCACATTCACCCTACATGGCTCGGTAGGACAATGTTTTTTGGGGTTAGGTGCCCACATCGACATGTGACTGGAGGGAGCTGAAATTGATCCTACAACCCTCCGATTGCAAGCCAACTCTACTCTAGCACTGAGCCACAGTCGCTGTGTGTTTTAATAAATGTGTTTTAATAAAAAGACATTTGAATGTCTCTGGTTTCATTTTCAAAACAGACCACAACAAGACAGAATAAAAATAGTTTTTTTACTTTTATTCAATTTTTCCCTTGATCATAAAATCTTCATTTATTTGTTAAACGAAATTAGAATATTATTGAAAACTGCATTTATTTTTAGTTACTCAAATTATCAAGTGAAACACACTATATAGATATATTTTGCACAAACTGAAGTTTTCAAATGTTTATTTCAGTTCATTACGATTATTTTCTGCTTACAACTAAAGAAATCATGTTATTTAAGATCAGAATATTACATCAGACCAATAGAAAAGGCATTTTAATACTAAAGTGTGGACTCATTGAAAAGTATGCACAATGCCCGCTTAAAGGATGTTAATTTAAAAAAGGACTTTTAATATGTCAAACAAGGATGCATCTTCTAATTGACTAAATATTATTGTATATTACATTTTTTCTCAGTAAAAGCTGTAAACAGCATTTTCCAATATTATGCTTGAAAAGGTATGCACATTAATTGCTTTTCCACCATGTGTGTATTTGTGACTTCCTCTTGGACAGCTGTCAAGGATACACTCTTCTCCATGATTCTCCCCATTGTCTCTCAGTATCTGATAACCATGAACCATTTTTCTGAACGAGGACAGTTTAAAATGTTTGTGACACACGTTCACTCGGAAACTGGACATTCTTTAAGAAAAAAAGGGGGATTCCAGAGTAAAGATTTATTCCTTGCCTATTCAACCGGAGAGTGAAAACACTTTTGTTGAGAAAACATTGATGTATTAGCCCAACCTCTAACCTGCAACCTAAAATATGTAACATATCTCCTGCATTGCAACAACAGAAGCACTTATGTCTCTGTACTTTGAATGACATGACTCCCAGTCAATGCCGTCTTTTGTTCGTTTTATAATCCAACATGACACAGAAGAGGAATCTCTGCGTGGCTATCACTCCACCTGTGCTTTGTCGTTGACCATTTGTCTTTTTTTGTACTTGACCCTAAGCTTGTGTGGAGGCTTTATCCGCATGTCCCATACTCCATCTTCACGTAGAAGTCTAATGATAAACAAAATAGTGTTTTTGATTGTTCTCTGTGTTTCTGCTTTGATTAAAACATTCCTTGAGTCCAGTTTGGACATTGTTGTTTTTTAAACTGACAACACATTTCAGAAATAAACTTTCCAATGTGGACAGGCCGCTTGTTAACCTATTTCTGCATAGCAACTAGCTTGAGTAGTTGTTATTTTAGGAATAGGTTACCTTGACTCTTAGGTTGACTTAGAGTTGCTGTTAGCTTCAGTAGCTGCTAGCTTAGGTAGCTATAACCCTTACTCTGCGTTGCTCTTATCTTTTTTATGTGTTATGTGTTAAATGACTGAATGTAGTGTGAAATGCTTTGCGGTCTTCTGGACTAGATAAAGTGCTATACAAGTAGGCTACATTGTTCTTATCTTAAGTAGTTGTTATCTTGGGATTACCGTAAGTAGCTGTTAGCATGACTATTATGCTTTATCCACAAGTATCTCAGGAAACAGAGATATTTTTCTAAGGTTTGGCTTGTCATCCACACATAAATGCAGATTTTTGGCACCAAAAACTAATCTTTTTAAAAACTCTGGCCAAAGTGAAGATGCTTTTTCTCCATTTTTGGTGTCTGCGTGTGGGCAGATAAAACCGGAGTTTTAAGTGTCACTATCCGTGACAAAACGTGCTCCAAAATCAGTTGTGTTTATACTTAGAAACAGTATTTACTGTATGCCCTCAGAGCTGTGTTGGTATTATCGATTGTCAAAGCTCACTTGTTTTTGCCAGCTCTATGACAGCTCATCCAGAAGTTAGAGAGTAGAAAGTTACTCTGAGTGGATAGAATTTGGGAGAACTACTGCCCCCTACAGGTTTGCCATGTCTATGAATGTGCTTAAACATGCATTTATCCAATTATGAGTGGAGATGCGGAGGAGAATATGTTTAAAAATATATGTTTAAAAAAAACAAAAAACAGCTACGTGTGTACATGGCCTCAGGCACCGTTAACTTGAGAGATTTTCCATGATTGTCTGAACTAACATCCATTTTATTGATGACTGTGATGCTGACTACTCTTAGTGGTCTTCCAACAATAATTTCACAAAAAACAATTGTATAGGGAGTGTTAAATAAAGAGCCTTGAAAAAATGCTCACGTCTGTAGGGGTGACATCAGGTAAATTGGGCCATCAGATAAGATGAGTCACTTAGGGTTTGAGACTCCTAGCTCTTTAATTTTGTATGGATAATGTTTGCAAAAATCTTAATTTGTTGGCACTACTGTTCTAAAAAAAGAAACAATTGTTTTGATTGGTCTATAGTTTCCAAAAAGTGGTCCAATTTACCTGATGTCACTCTGAGTGCGCTTGTGTGAACTGATGCACATTTACATTCTCTCTCAAATGAGCGTGACCCAGTCTTTTGCCCTCTCTACTCACACAGACTCATCACCCATTTCCTTGATGACTGGCTGTCTCTTGGGCAACCTCCCACTGCTTTACACACTCATATACACACAGACAGAGAAACGCACACAGGTACGTTGAGACTCCCAACGCTAATAAATATTTCAAAGCCGGAAAGTTTAGTAAACAAAGGTTGTGTGTTTCTGTGTGTGCACGCCGTATCTCAGATTCTGAGGGATGCTGCAAAAAGGTGTTGTATGGAGGCCTCTTCCCTTCTCAGTTTTCGTCTTCTTCTTCTTTGTCGTCCGTGTCCAGCCATTGTCTCTGAAATTTGACCTCGCGGTTGTGAAGCTTTAACCAAACAAACGTTGACCACTGCTGCATCCTGTGTCAGGCTGAGAGGAGAGGAGAGCGGGCCCACAAACCGCAGCCAGCAGTATCAGGTACGCACAGACACAATGACAGCATACATATGTTGTTGAGTGTGAGTTTGATCTTGTGAAATTAAAAATCTAAAGTCTGTGGAGTGTGGAATTTATTGTGATGTGATATAGAATAACATTTCTGAATGAATGTTGCAGAATTTGTGGTTTTAAACTGTAAAGAAATCTGTTTGATCAGAAATATCTGAAGCCAGTGTCAGTGGCTGTTATAGGCTTTTTTTATTTATAGCCTACATGTTTTGAGGTGCAGCTCTTACATCCTAGGCACAACTTTAAACAAGCTAGTGAAACACAATTCTTTTCATTAATCCAATCTTTCTCTGGTTAGGCTGCACATAAGTCCTAATAGGCAGCATTGATTGTGATATTGTATGATTGTATTTAGGTTGCTTCATTCATGGTGAAATATAGTACAAAATTCATGAGCATACATTTTTAAGTTAAAGAGCAGGATTCCTTCTTTTCTGAGTCAAATATTGCCATCCTCACCCTCAATCCTCCTCTAACACTAAAAGATTCTCGGTACCCAGTTTCCTCAGTGATTGCGTATATATTATATATCGGTATAGAAACGACAGTAAGCATAAATTCCATTATATAGGTTTGCTCTTTCAAGTTCTTTGCTTTTCAAATTACTCAAGGTCAAACAGATGCTAGCAACTTCATGTTGTTTTCCTGATGATTTGGAGAATTTTTCATTTGAGTTTGGGAAATATGATAAATATGCATTTGCATATATCATTCTAATGACATGTAAGAATGTTTAACTTATTTTTCAGTATACATTCTCATTGGGGCGGTTTAACAATTGTATCACAAAAAACAAACAAACAATAAAGTTGAAAACTCAAGTACATATTTTTTGATAAACAACACGTCAACATTAATGGTTTTTTTTTCCAAAACATTAATATAAGGAAAACTGACCTGCTCAAGGGGAACATATGAGAATAGGATTAACAGAGAAAAAGAAATTCCAGTTATTTGTATCAGAACCATACATGTTGAACACCTAACAGCACGCAAGTTTGAGTACAAGCTGAAGCTTTGAAAACACAACAGTCAGGGGGTTAAAATTTGCAGAGTGTTCATGATGAAATTGGAAATTGACCCACAGACTGTGTGAGGTGTCCTCTTGAGGAAAGAGTGGCGCCAGTTTCAGAAGATGGTAAAGTTGGAGGCGGAGGAGACATGCAGCTTCACTGGAGGGTGTAGATGCTGAAGAAAAGCAGAAAACATTTTTTTACAAACAGAAGACAACAAACAAAAGTTGATGTTTTTTTTTTTTTTGCTGTCTGATCCAAATAAGTTCATAGAATGTGTGATCAGAATGCGTTATTTAAAACCAACCAATTAATGTGAAGTTATACATGTATATGTGTTAAAGCAATCCTATCATTAAATGGAAATTTTTATAGCATCCACTTGGAGGTTGAGAGGGCAGAGAAGACACAAAAAACCTAAATTAGGACAGGAGTAGATTCTACAGGAATGAAAAACTGTCTACATAACATTAATTGAAGCAACGCCTCAATCAGATGCTTTGTTAAAGAAGGAAATATAGATAAATCAAATTGTGCTGAACCGAAGGTCTAAAAACATTTTAAAAAATATACACTTGAGTAAGTCAACCACCAGCCATTAGTATAAAGATATTCTATTGTAGTATTTTGTTAAATTCTAAAGATTTGCTGTGTACGGTTCAACCTGAGAAAAAGGCATATTTTGTAGCCCTCTGCATAATGTTATCTGTTCCACCATATTCTGCTTCTGGCACTCCAAATAACTTAAAAACACTTAAAATCTAAAATGCAAAAAAAAAAAAAAAAAACGTTATTTATACATTTGGATTCTCTGTGTTTTCATGTTTAAGATTTGTTTTGCATTGTGAGTGTGTGTGTTCGATGTTTGATGTTATGTACCATAGCCTCAAACTGTCACAGAGAAGAGTGTGACTCAGGAATCCTCGAAACCCCACAGCAGAGGCAGATAATTATCATACTGCTGCTCACCAGCTCACAGTAAATAAAACATTAAAGTTTCACAGATTTGGCTCACAAATTTTGGAGAGGGGAAAAAATCAAGTACTTAATACTTAATACTTACTTTACTACATGATCTGCTGTATCAATATATAATGAGGACTAACTGCCTGTCCGTTAATATGCTGTTTCTGCCGTGATGGTTGGATCTGATGGGAGAAAACAGCTCATCCATCCATCCATCCATCCATCCATCCATCCCATATTTCTCTATATTCCAAGTTCTGAGTTGGATTTGTTTTTAATTAATAAGTTGTTAACTACTTAGGTTTCTCATGCTTCCTTTCAAAATCTTTCTTTTACTTTTAAAGAGGAAATGAGGCAAAACTGATAAAATAAGAAAAAAACAATCATACAAATGTTTTGTTTAAATCTGATTGTTTGTTTTTCTTTGCTTTAATACAGTATTATTGCATATTATGAACTATAAGTTGTCTTGATGGCAAAATCAATCAGCTAAACAGAAAGATAACTGACTAATATCTATGAGAATCACTTCAAATGAATCTCACCTCTAGCCCCTAAAGCCTTCTAACATTCTGATCAGCTATTGCTCCTCAAATCTTAACTAATAAATATAAAAAATCCAGAGGAAGTTCATGTTTCTGTTTATTAAGGAAGTCCTAATGTATATTACAGAGATGTAAAAGGTAAAGAAAGACGTAATGAATGGGAAAGGAGACAGGGGTGGTGGAGCAGATTAAAAGCCAGCATTGATAATATGATTATGTAGCTTGGTGTGTGTAAGCAGGGGGTCGGCTAAGTGACAGCAGTGAGAGCAGGAATAATGAAACTGTAGCTGACCCTGAATCTCTGCCAGGGGCCCACACAGGACGAGGGGTGGGGTGGAGAGTCGGAGGATAAAAGATACCATGAAGGAGGAGTTCCTTTTCCTTCAGGAGAAATATGGCTCTGGTTGCTCATCCAAACATAGAATAATGCAAAAAGCCTAGTTTTGACAAAAATAAATTCAATTTGCCATGCATGTTATATTTTTGCTTTTTTGTTTCCGTTTAGGAGAATAGCCGGTGCTAAATTATTCGCAGAGAGCTCTTCTGGGTAGAAATTACATCTAAAAAGGAGATTTTGTTTATTTGTAGTCATCAGAGTTTAATCTCTGAAATTGTTCAGGGAAAAAATATTTTGTCGAGATATAGAACCAACAGCATTGATTTATGTTTAGTTTGGCTCGTTATTACTAATTTATCCTGAACAGTTGTAATCTATTCATCTTGATTTCTATTCCAACATAATGCTATCGAGGCTGTAAGGAGGCTGGAGCCAAAAGACGAAGAACAATCTGACAAAGTCCCATTCTGTCAACACTGAATCCTGGCCACACTAATTAGGATATTTTACTAAACTTATACACTTATTAAAAATGCATCTGTAGCAGTAGGTGGTGATTAACAACTTTAAAACTGAAGAAAAGAGGCTAAAGCAACAGTAGGCTTATGATTGTTGTAAAACAGCTGTAGTTTTCTTGGTGCTGTTTACAGTCACCGCTCAGTCATTAACTTTAGCTGTGAAGTTGAGTGGAAAGTGTGGCTTAAAAAATCATGCAAGCTGCTCATTTTTTTTGTGTGTGCAGTTTTTAGTTTTGAAGGACATAGTTGGCATTCATAAACTGGGCCTCTGTTGATTTTTTCAATAATGTATGGCTAGATTGCACTATTTTGAGAAGTGACTTAAGCAAAATATGTTTGTAAGACAATACAGGTAAGGAGGCTAAGAAGAGGAACTTCATACATACTCTCACCTCCAGACCATTTACAAACTCCAGTTAACATAAACTGCAAGGTGGTTTAAAAGGTGGAAGTACCAGGATAAAAAAGTGGGTTTTCTGGGAAGGAATGGTACCCTGTAAATTGAAGGACACCCTGTGATAAGGACGCACAGCTGCACTAACTTTTAGACAGTTATCCACCATGGGGAGAACTCACATCTTTTTCTCAGAGGAATAAAAATCACTGAAACGCAGGAAATATTAAGGGAAGGGAAAACAAGCCGGGCTTTTCAGGTGCAGTTGTCTATGCAAATGGTCTGATACTGACCATATTATTTTTTTGTCCTTATAGAATTGTGTTACAAACCGCTAACTTAGATATCTTCTCAAACCCCCTGATGGTTGTGGCAAATGGCCGCTCATAGTGAGCCGGATTCTGGTTCTGCTCTAGGTTTCTTCCTGTTAAAAAGGAGTTTTCTCTCTCCTCTCCTCTCCACTGTTGCTACCTGATTGCTTAGTATGAGGGATTGATTTGAAGTCAGTGACACAACACAGATGACTGTCCAACACATCCTCACTCCCGTTGTTTCTACTGTTGCTATATGATCGTCCAGGCAGATTGTATTCAGCAAATGATTGAACTGATTGGAATTATAATTATAATTAACTGAAGGTTTAATTGGAACGTATGTATGATTGAACTGAAATGACCTTTTTTGTAAAGTGCTTTAAGATGACATGAGTTATGAATTTTTACTATATGAATAGATTTGAACAGAATTAAATCATAGTTGGGAGCCATGCTAAAACATTAATATTATTTCACGTCAGAGTAAATATGCTGGTAAAACTAAAAGAAGAAGTAAAATGCTGTTAGATTACAGTTGTTGTCATTTAGTTGTTTGTATTCTACTAAGTGAAAACGTTCGATTATTTTGGGCTTGTAATTATCCTCTCTGTCCTGTTGATAACAACAACAATAAACTAACAACATTTTTCTTGTTTATCCATAGCCATATTATCATTTATTTGCAGGGTTAGCTACATTCATTTGAAGCTTTAGGTTCCTAAACACCCTCCCCCAGTAATCTCAGTTTAAAATGGCTATATAGCCAACAGGCCTCAGATTGGATACAGTAGAAGTCTTTTCTGAAACCATACTAGCTGTGGTGGGAGCTGACAGTGGCACTGGGTTGGATGGGGGGTAGGGGGGGAGTAAGGGCATTGTAATGCTGGTGGTTTGGGATTGGGAAATTGGGAATGGGGGGTGTTCAGGCTACTCCAAGGATAATGGGAGCAATGGGAGCAGCCCAGGCAACATATGGCCAGGCTGGGCTGCCTGCTGGTGCACCAGCTGTGGAACTGGTGGCTGCGATCACACAACCACTAAAGAACCCATCATCCCTCCCTCTTCCCCTCCCTCACTCTTCTTCTCTTGCGCATTTGAGTTCAACTCGATTCCAGAAACAAATACTCCCAGGCAGTCACACGGAACACTATTTGTGAGATATCAATAAAAGTTTGAAGAAGTTCATGATCTTTATTTTGTGTAAGTCCCATATTTCTCATGCTTTAGTAGGGGTTTTACAAGCTAGTTGAACTCCAGGTGGGCTCCAGTTTTCTATTTTTGGATTAAAAATTGTCATATGCGTTTTTGTTGAGATGATCACATCCAGTCGCACTGCACATTGATGGTTGCAGACAGCAAAGACTCATATTATCAAGAATTTCCTCCCTGGATTACTACTTTCCACAAAACAAAAATAAAATGGTATTTTCCTGAATGTTACAAAATATCCCATTTACCTTGACAAGTTTAGTCAGAGTTTTTATTAAATTGTTAATAATTGCTGGAAGGTCATAACAGTTATATGTTTCAATGTTCTTAAGTCTTTAATTTTGCATTTTCTTTTTGTCAGTGTTGTTGCATTTTTCTCTTAATCTCTCAAAGTACATTGAATAGCCTTGTTGCTGAAAGTGTTCTATAAATTTTTTTTTACAGTTATTATAATCCCTTATAAATACACACCAACTATTTTAAGTAATTTAGCATCACAAGCTATTTCTCACCATTTTGATGATAGATGTTCACAAATAGAGTGTGTGCCACTGGATTAACAAGATAAAGATTAGTGCTAAGAAATGTTTCATATTTTCAATGTACTGCCTTTCATCTGTGCAGTAACCACACTGGACTCTAAACTCAAGGCTGCTTTTGATCTTTAACGTAAGGAATTGATAATGGCTCAAAGGGATCACTTAACTGTATCAACTAATAAATGACCTAATTGAACCTATAGTCATATCAGTCTCGTCTTTCAGTTGCTACTTCTTATCAACTCCAAAAATATGTCAGAGGGGTAATTATTTTACGTATTTATTAAACCCTGATTAAGAAATTTACAACAGGAGTGAGACTGCTTACATTTAAATACATTTCTTCTCACGATCAAAATATTGATTCAATTAGAATCTGAATGGTTATATTGGAACAGGTTATAAATAGGATATTTAATTGTCTTAATAATGATCATAATAATATATTTGACTGATTGATTAAGGAAATAAATTAAATGAAAAGATATGACTGGGCAAATTAAACCTGGTTTTAAATAAGATTTATCTGGAAAGCATTAAGCCTTTGGAGAAAACCTTATTGAACATTTAGGACTCAGGAAACTCACCCTCTGAAATTCTCTACCAAATCAACCAAGAAAACTGGCGATATATATACAGCCAAAATTATGCTAGGGGCTTTTTGCACAAATGCCTTGTGCTCAAGATTCAGCTTGCATACACGTGTAGCAAAGTGTATAGAGTGTACCTCCACCAATCATGGTTCAGTACTCGTGTTTTTTTCTGTGGATCGTAGCTCTGTATTATTTGCAGAAAATCTACCTTTTTATTTACTTTTTTCATAGTTTATCTAAAATATCCACAAGAAAAATCAGTTTGGGAATCCTAAACACTGGCGTAGGCAAAGCAGCCAATCCGGGAACCCCTATCATTTTCCTTGGTGCTGATTGGTGAGAGCGGAGCTAAAGGAGAATGTAGATATTAGCTTCTCCACTGTTTGTATTAATGGATATTAAGGCATATCTGGTGTTAGGAATATTGAAAGGAGGAGTTACAAGTGTTTTTGAAGGGGTCTGAACTATTGGTGTATTTCAGCTGTTGTGAGTTTAGTGATTTTGCCCCCCCACACACCGATTAATAGGGTATTCCACTGTACTTAAACCTGTATATATCGAAATTTCAGTTGGATGAGTGGCAATTAAAGTAGGATTTTATTTTCATGTAGGTACGCATTCAGATAGATTTAGCTAAACTGACAAGCAAACGTCATAATTTGCTTGAAGAAGGAAAGACAGATTTGTTCTACAGTTGCCGTCGTTGGCTGTTTAATTCAAACTTCTCAGGTACATTTTTGAGAAGTGACCAAAAACACAAAGGATCTAATATAACATCTTCAGCCAGCCCTAGTCACTGTAAACCCTCAACCTTCTATGTCTGTGCTTGCAGCTAATCCCAGAGCTAACTTTTATTTAAACGACAGCTCTTAACAGTCTGATCTCCCCCTACATCCACTCTACTGTCTCTGCCCGGCTGCCTCAGTATGTCTGAGCCTCGCATGCCCCGAGGCGGCTCCTAATGCAGAGGGACAGGAGGCTGATGGGAGTGTGTGTGTCTCTGTGTGAGTCTCTGCGTGTGAGTGTGGAGCAGTGGAAAGATGACTCAAGAGTTGGGTGTGTCGTTTAACATAAAAGCATCTGACTTTCTTCTATTTTTAAGCATCCCATCGACTTGTTTAAATGTTGTTTTTCCCTTTATGTTGCCTTTTCTTAGCCTGTCTTTTATAACTTGCACCCAAACTCCACTTGAGGGCCCATTCTTCCTCTCTTCTTCACATTTTCCCTTTATTCAGATTTTCTGATACTTCCATCTTATATTTCTGCTGCCCAACGATTTTTTAGAGGTTTCTGTCCTTTTTGCTTTTCAGCTCACATCATGTCTTGTTGTTCCTTTATATCTCTGTAAGGCGATCAGAGCTCATACTAAAGATGATGTAATATAGATTATGTTGTCTCAGAGGCCCTGGAATACCACCAGAGCCTCCCAGTAGGCAGACGTACTGACTTCTCATGCAGGAAAACACTTAGCTTCATAAGCTATATATGTGCACAGATTTTCTCTCTACAGTTGAAATCAGAAATTTACACACAGTATTTTAAAAGAGACACCTGAATTATTTCTGTTAACTGAATGCCGGAATAGTGAGTGAAATATTTTGAATATTTGTTTAATTGTGTTTCTTAAGTTCAACAGTTTACATACATTTGCATTTATATTAATTCAATGTTTTATGATATAAAGTGCTCAAGAAAGGAGAACACCTGAGGTGTTTAAATCTGCCTTAAACTGCAGGTTAAATAGTTGTTAATATGAATATAAAATGTACAAAAATTAAGTCAAAGTCAAAATCAGTTTTATTTGTCAATTTCTTCACATGTTCTAAACATACAAAGGAATCGAAATTACATTTCCCACTATCCCATGCAAACAAGTATCAGGACACGACAACATACATTAAAGTATGCAGGCACAATAGAACATTCTATTTAAAGACAAATAATAAATAGAGTACAAAAGGCTTATATTAAGATTACTGACTAGTACTAAAAACTTAAAAATCCCATTTGAAATGTTTATTTAGGTCATTTTAACCACAAATATTCAAATTAAAAAGTTTCATAATCTTGACATGTGACGTAAAGGGGGGTTTAGTGCTCCAGAGGTGCTCCAATTGTTATTGCTTCATGGGACCTCAGTCCACGGCTACTTCTAAAAACTACAGCAGCCGGCTGGGAGCCACAAACATGAATCGATCAGAAGCACTGCTCTACGCAACAGACATCTCTGCTTTTTAAGTCTTGTCTAAAACCTGCTAATCACCAACTTTTTTAAAAGATTGCTATCAAATATTAGAATCAATGTGATATGTGGGTTGTAAAAGAAACAGTACAGCTAGCTTGTAGCACTGAGGCTAAGCGTTAGCGTCGGCTAGCATCGGTTTGATAAGGGCTTTAATGTTTCCCCTGCTGTCCCTCCTCCTCTCTCATTGTTTTATCTGGGGCAAGCAGTAGGCTCATAGCTGTATGGTTGTGGTCCATCATCATATATTTAAAGTTTAATCCTTGTCAAAGTTGGCTGTAAAATCTATAGTTTTCTTCTCCCCTCCCCCACACCACTTCCGGTCTGGCATTCTCACGATTCTAAAAGCTCAATAATGTATATATTAGTAAATTTTTATTCAGAAAGTGTTCCTAATATATTTCTCTAAATTATGGTTTAAGGGAGGCTCTCACTTGCAACCTGCACTTTAATTTAACTCAAATAATATGAACACAACAGTCAGAAGTTAAAAATGCCATGACATCATCAAGGCTTTCCCAAATTGCTACTGTACACTATATATGTAAATGTCTAACAATGAAAACCTAAAAAATGGCAAAAATCTTCTCTCATGATTCTTGCATTATGCAAATAGAAATAAATTGGTTGATTCTGATTTGATTAAGGCTAACCATTTTTCTTAATGACGTTATTTTAAAATCTTATATGAAGGTGAACTTCAAGTGAGTCTTCTAAAGTGACTGTTTCCATAGTCTAAGAGCGTTTATACTTTCACACTTCAGAAATCCTCCGACTGTTTCTGTGGTGGAGCTCTAGTCGTATTTCTGCTCTTCCGCAACATTCTGGTTCCCATCAGTCAATTTAAGGTTATTTCGTCTGTCTAATCTTAAATAAATTTTTCTCTCATTTCAGTTTATGTCTTAAGTTTTGTTTTAATCCCCTGTCTCCAACAGACTTAAGATATCCTGTTGATATTATGGAGGAAGTCAAACTCATTCCTTAACATTTGATCATAAAATATGAATGAAAACAGCATTGATGTAAAATATTTATTCTCTCTCAGGGGAAGTCATTGTCTGTGGCTTCTGAATAAAAGAAGCATGACTTAATCAGGACTATAGTATCTATCACGACATGTATATATAGATATATATAGATATATATATATGCTGCAGGCTAAGCACACATGATCAATTTTTTTGTCTTTAATGCATTTTACTTTACATTGTTGCTTTACAGATTTGTGTTTTTTTATTATTCACATATATTTTATTTTAAGCAAGAAAAATTTAACTTCAGAGCATTTATATTAAAATTAAGATTATTTTAACTGGATGTCTCTTAGTTAATTCATTTAGAGTCAACAGATTTTTCCGATTTTTATGCTGGAACAAACTTTCAGACGACAAAGCTAAAATCTTTTCTGTTTAAAGCTGCCCTTGAGTCAGCGATTAGTATTATTAGGTATACCAGTTGTAAAGAGACAGACAAATCCTATAGAGCAGATCCCCCACAAAGGTAAAAATATAACAGCAGAAGGTAAGAAATGAGAATGTAAAATGTAAAAAGGGTGAATTTACCAAATTTACAAAACAGAAGAAAAAAAACATTGAAAAAAATAGCAGATTCAGATTAAAAGAAACATTCCCACTCAAAAAGGTAATTCAAAAATGTTAAATGTACATGCACATTATTTTAGTGCAAAAAAAATGCCGACAGTTTAAAAGAAATGAATAAAAAAATGCAAATAGCAGTAACGTAAACATTTATTCAGTTTGTTGGGAGCGATGCTGCTTATAGAGTTTTAAAGTTGCTGGGTGTAAGAACCAATAATAATGCTTCTTCATATCTCTAGGATGCAGCAGTCTGTAGTTCTCCATGTCAGTAACAGCTTCATGCATCGGTCGGCAGACTAATTTGCCCAAAAGAGCGCTATAAAGTGCATTATAAGTGCAGGGTAAATACAGGGTAACAGTGATTTAATTTTAGCCAGAGTTCTTCTGTCTCCTACCACCAGCACTGGGTTAAAGGGAAATCATAGGATGGATTATGTGCTCATCAAACTGCTGTTGAGTAGTTTTGCTCTCTGTAGAACAAAAGACCTCAGATTGCGTGGAAAGTGCCTTACAACTTTTAACAGCCTGTTGGTCAGGTGCTTCACCAAGATTATTACTGCTTTTTTTCCTTCTGTACACACCTGTATGCTCCAGAACATCAAATTTAAAAAAGTTATAGTTGTGAAGGAAGCAAAGGTGTGCTTAATTTGCCTACGACAGTGATAGCAAAACATTTCAAAATCTTCACTGTGGATAAGAACTTAACCAAGTACCTGGTTTAGAAAGTATGTTAAATCTGCATCGAGTTAAAATGACCCACTGTTCATATTAGTGGGTGTAAGTGGTTTAAACACCTCGTAAATAAGAAATCATCTTGTACAACCTAAATAAAGGTCAAGAAAGGCATAAAAAATGCATCTCGTCTTCAATGAAAGGCTGTCAGTGTGGCCGACAACGGGGATTGTTTATTCTGGAATTATTTATGGCGATGTTGGACTTCAAGCACTCTGCCAATAAATAACATGCAGCCTTAATCACCCGAACAAAGTTGGACAAATTACAAAAACACACAGACACACACCTACACACAAGTTTGTATTACTACCTCTTTTAGGACCATCCATTGACTTCCATTGATTTTAGTAACTGAATTTATGCCTAACCGTAAAAAGGGGGTGGGGGGGTCCACAGTATTCGGTCCTAACAAGGTCCATTGTTCCTAAGATGGTTAGTGAATATCCTAAAACTGGTCCTAAGTAGGCTAGTAAAACCAGGAACACAGACACACACACAAAGAGTGACGCTTCCCAGTAGTCTCAACCATCCACCAAGTACTACCGTACAAGGGGTATTAATCGCAACATCGTGGTTTAAAGAGGGAGAGATGGCAGGAAGGAATTCCTGTTCACAACAATAAGTCCCATACCGCCACCTCCAATATACAGGGGGTTTCATTAAAGGTGCAATATGTAAGAATCTTACAGTGAAATAACAACACAACACTCTAATCTCTCAATCTTTGGAAGGAAGATTTCTCTGAAACACATTTACATCTCATCCAGGGGTGGTTGCAGGGTGGTTGCAAGTTTTTATTAATTTAAAAAAGCAGCAGCAGGGACATACTCATTGTTTAAATATTTCCTACCTCGGTAGTTGCTGGTTTAAGAGCCAATCACATGCAATCCCACAAGGTTGCTAACTGTTCAAGAGAAACATTTGTAATTCAACACCGACTGGGGAAGAAGCTAATGCTGAGCAAACAAGGCTAGTGGTGAATCAGAAAAGAATAGTACGTTCCAAAAATATGTCAAGCAACTGTTATCAAATATCAATTACTCAATATTGAAGTGAAATGTATGTATGTACTTATCAACTTACTGTGTACTACTCTTCTTCGATTGTCAACTTGAATCTTTTACCACCAATCAGTAACAGGCAACCAGGTATGAAAGTCACAAAGGGGAGGGAGTGAGAGGCTGAGAGCGGACTCTTGTTTTTCTACATGGATGGCAGTACTCTGAATTGACCACAAGATGTCATTCTTACACACTGCACCTTTAATCTCCACAACAATAGGTCATCATTATTTTGTTCTTATTCAAAATCTTTTTCTCACACATATTGTTTTAACTTCAACATTTTCATCCATAAGACATTTTTTAAGCTTTGCTTTTACTTGTCCCTGGTTTTTATGGTAGGGTTTTTGTTAATAGTACAATCTGTTTTTATTGAGGTTGTATCTTTGTGTTCCATGTTTAGCTTTTTAAATTTTCTATCTATATATAATTTTGTATATTATGTATGTCTCTAAATGTGTTTCTTTTTTAATAATACTTAACCCTCCATACAGCACTTTGTTTGACCGCCTTGTCTTTGTAAATCCCTTTATAAATAGATTGGTATGGTATGGTATGGTATGGTATAAAAATCCAATGTTAGAAGTAGCTATTAAAAACTACCAGAGTTCCCTGAGTGGAGGAGTGGGGAAATTTTCTGGCTAAGAAGAGATTCCTTTGGTAAGATCTTCCAACAAGCCAAGTGTTGTAAATAAAAAGTCAACTGCTATTTAAATAATTAAAAAATAGGTGAAGGTTTAATAATTTACCACTACAAATCGCGGGAGGAGGACGGTGATAAATGTTTAAAACATTACAGGAGACTCTATAATTGACCACTGCACTGTTGAATGGACACACCTTCTGCTCATGTTTGTTTTCTTTCACTACTATACAACCCAGTGACACAATTCTTAATACATTTAATCTTTGACAATATATTGATTTAAGTGAATTACACTTATTCTCAACTAATCTTTGCCAAAGCATTGGCCCAAAGCGTTCTGTCCAGAACTCACCTCATTATCTTCTGGATTTCTGTTACTTATGATTTTAATTGAAGGCTTTTTATGATTCTTCAAATCGGTGCCAATAAGTGTGAAGGGGGCTTTAATTAAGGGCATGTTGATCATTTTATGATTACTTCAACAATGCTGGGGATACTGCGGGGATACTGGGCTGGTATAATGGGGAAATCCGAGGATTACCCATCAGCAAAAACAAACAGTACTAATACATCGCGTTGTGTTGTTATTTCAAATAACCTTTGAAGCTTTCAGATTTGAATGTTTGGGATCAATAGCAAAACATACCCCCCCCCCCCCCATTCCTCCCATTTCTCTCTATGATCTCAGACATTTTCTTTTACCTCCTCTGCTCAACTCCTTTTAATCAGCTACAAGTATGACCGTTCTCCCTCTCTTCTGTCTCATGCTCTCTCTGTGATACAGGATGCAGGCATTGCCGTCGTGGTTGCCAGGCAGTTTCCCCTGAAACATTTTGCATTATTGATGAAGTGCACACATTGTGTCCCACCAAGCAGCACCCAAACTGTCTCCACAGAGCAATGCTAACAAAGCATCTGCTGACATGAGTGAAGAACAGAAAGACAAATACTGACAGTGGGGATCTGCTGATCAACATATGAGTTGCAATCTTTATTTTCAAAAATGACATAAAGGGATGAAGGTAAAAAGAGTCTGATGGGAGCACAGTGGTCTTAGGTGCTTAAAATATCAATAAGTTAACTTTTTTGTTTAAAGTCTCTTTAAGATATTCCAGTTCTGTTTCTGAGCACACCACCTCACTAAGACACACTTAGATTTTTAACAAAATTTATCTTAAGAGTATACAACCAGATCTTTGCGCTTAGTTTGAAATTGACCTTTCGTTTTGTTCTGCTAAGCCTCGCCCTACTTAGTTACTGTTGCTAACTCAGACAAACTGTCGCTGCTAACTCCATGTTTTCAAAGAAAACTTTGAGAAAGATCAGCAAATAAAATAATTTTGTCATTCATTTTTAGTGTATATTGCCAAAATACAAACACAAAGAGCAGTTAAAGAAATTTCAGCATTGTATACATTTTTTAAAGCCACAAATAGTATTAGTTTTAAAGGGGCTGTATCATGCTATTTTTCAGCTTTCAACTTCTGGGATAGACATATATGAAATGAATAGTAAAATAATGAATAATATAATTTTACCATTGTTGTTACAGTATTAATTAGTCCTGAAATTTAACTTGTATCCTTTAGTTAATGTTAGACCATGAAGTGAAACGACTCGTTTCTCTATAAACCCGCCTCCTGCACCCAACGCTCCGCCGCATTGCAGAGCCAGGAGCAGATCAGACTGAAACAAACAGTGCTAAGCTTCATCACAAACAGTATTCTCACAAATAATTTGAAAAGTGCGAAGTACCACAATGAAACTGTTATATTAAGGGCTCAGACGTTTGGTTTATTTTTATTTGTTTGTAAAAAAAACTGAGTCAATAAAGCCTATTTCATTTGTTAAATCTCCACGCTTTAGACGGAGCCGAAAGCAACAGCTGAGTCTAGTTAGCAGATCTTCCCAGTCCAGTATATAAAAAAAGCCGTGGGTGTAATTAACCTCACGAGGCTGTTAAGCTGCATTCAGACCGCATCTGTTGGATACGTCGAGCAACGCATCCAACGGATGAAGTTTGACGTATGTACTTTTTGGCTTCCATAGCCTGCTTCTGAGGAAAAAACAACGCATGGGCGGGGCTTCCTCTGGTGCCGCAGGTTCTGTACTATGGTGGATTGTAACGAGAGAGTGGCTTGGCTTTATTAGCTAGATAAAGCTAGACAACGTTGACATCGGGTGCATCAGCGCCCATTATTCAGATGCGTTCTGAGTTCGGGGAGTTTGAACATTTGCTCCAGGAGTTGCTTATGGATGAGGTTCGCTTTCAGTGCTACTTCCGTCTCTCCCGCACCTTATTTTACGACCTCCTGGGCCGCATCAGAGCTTAAATCTCCTACCAGGACACCAACTACAGGTTCTCTGTTCCTCTTTAGGAGCGCCTGTCCATCTGTCTTCGGTAAGTGTTATTTATGATTTTTTAAATCTGCGTTTGTTGAAAATGTTTTCACTGGGCCCGCGCTTCATTCAAGATACGGCGTATAATGACACAACTACAGTGAGACGCTCTGATTGGTTGCCGCACTGCGTTAACTGCGTTGGATCCGTCAAAAGTTCAGCGTCCTGAACTTCTGTAACGCATGCGTTAGTACGTTGCCGTATGAAACGCAAGCGTAGTTGACGGAGCCAACGTACTCAACGCAACGCAGAGCCCTTGACGGACCTCTGATGTACTCCACCATAGACTTTACATGTTATCTTGCCGCAGCTAACGCAGACCAAATGTGCGGTTTGAATGCAGCTTTATAAGATCACATAAGCTGCTTGATAAATGGCTAACCCACATTAGCATTAGCATGTAGCCACTTACTTCTCCATCTATCAGGTGTCATTGTTCTTTGATCCAGCTGCTGTTCTTTAGGAATGTAGAATAAAATCCTCTAATCCATGCAGCCAAATTGAGTTTTTCACAGTGAAAGTAAAAAATCCAACAAAAAATGTGATTTAAGCTGCCACGAACCGAAGCAGCCATTAGCTGTGAAAAGGACGAGGTTGTGTTTGAAAATCTACCAGGGGTAAGCTGCTCTGCCTGCAGGGGCGGTGCAGACACCTCTAGCACTAAACTTTCACCCAGTGATGTCACTAGTTGAACACTCAGTTGATTTATAGGAGAGGGAGGGGCAGCTGCTCAGAGAACAGAATTCAGGAGGATTACTCAAACATTCATGAATAAAGCCAAAAACCACTCTGGTGGGTATTTTTCTGAGAAAATTGCATTACCATATGGTTGAAAACTCCAAAAACGTGATTTTGCATGATATAGCCCCTTTAAGAATTAGTGTGGATGAAAAAAACGCCAGAAGAATATCTGGGTTGGTCAGAGGAAGAAAGTGAATGGGACACCAAGAGAAGGTTCAGTAATGCCCCATTTAACAACTGAACATACTGGATGTCTTGGAAAGATTTTTGCCCTGATCTTATTTAATTAACTAGTTAAAAAATACACTGTTTCAAACAAGGACATTTCTCCAGTACTTACAGGTCAGGAATTTTTATCAGTGAAAGACTACACTCGTGGTCTATCATGGCATATAAGATACAGAAAGACAGCCATTTTCTGACCATGTTGGCTACTTTAATTTGCACATTTATATTGCTATAAAATGTAACAATTATGAAAACTAACTTATTTGAAGGAATTGTGGGAAAGTAAACTTAAGTGCAACGTTAATGATAATGAATGGAATGATGGTTGGTGAAACGTAAAATAATTTGCAGAAGTTATGTGATTTTCTCACTTATGATTTGAAGCAGTTAACTAACTTCTGTCCATTTATCTAAACAATAATCCTTTTTACTTCTTAGCATACATGCAGTTAACACTTGGCTATGACTCCTGAATGTCTTTATGAGTCAAATGTTTTGTTCTTTACATTATATATGTTCCACATAATTGGTAAACATTCAATAGATATATCTTCAAAAAAAAAAGATGAAAGGGACATTTCATACATAAAGGTAAATTACTATTTGGCTCATTAGCACCACTTGCGTTTGGACTTGGAATTGTATAAACCTATAACCTGTTCATGGTGCAAAAGACAAATGAGTGACAGAACAGGGCATCTCAGGGGGCCAATAGACTTCAGCAGGGGCCAGTGCCTCTGTGGCACAATCTCTCGTATCGGCCCTGACATAAATTGAAATTAGATGCACAGATGTTTAGCTCTCAAAGCGAGAGGAAGAATCCTCACCTGGTATCAATCGTCTTTGACAAGAGAAACATTGAAAACCAACAGTGTTCATGTACACCCGGGTAATTAGTTAAACTCATTTACCATTCATTAAAATAACAGCCTGCTAGGAGGTTAGGTTAAAGGGCAACTCACCCCAAAATAAACTTTTTTTTTGCAGATGAACTCTCTAAATGAGTGTTTAATAACACTGTGTACATGTCCGGTCATTATTTTTGATATTTTAGTACATTTTAGTAAAAAATATGAATTTTGTACCAAAACCTGTTGGTGGAGTGCCATCCTCTGGTTAAAACTTTACACTGCACTTGAATTTGAGTCATGGTTTGCTACCGGCTCAGCTTGGACTTCTGACGTCAGCTTGAGTTTCTGGTGACTTTCTGGTTGTCTGTGTGTGTGTGTCTCCAGGCACTCATGTCAGTAAACAGCACATCTAGCCTTACCCCTCCATATACCACGAGGCAATGCCTCATTTTGAGACATTTTTCAAGCAGAAAATATGGTTGGATTTTGACTCGCGTAACGGGTGAGTTACTCTTTAAGAGAGCTAAGTTTTATGTGATTGATATTAACTTACCTAGTTGCCATGTTGTGTTGACAGTATGGACTCCCAAACTTAACGAAAAAATTGGTCCATATATTTGTTTTGGGTTGGGAAGCGGAACAAAATATACAATGTAGCTCATCTTCTCAGGATATCCTGTATTGGTTGCGTGCTCTGTTTTGTGCACCAGCCTGCCCCATGCAACGTCCAGCAGCCAGAGAGAAAGATGCGCTGGAGAGGAGTGCTCAGTGGAGAAAAGATGCGTCTTTCCCAAAAAAAGGGAAGAAACAAAATAACTGTGAAGTTTGTGAGCTTCAGAATTTTAATTACTATTAGGCTAGATTATGTATGAATGTACTTTGTATGAATGTCAATTGTCATTCATGTAGAATTATGGTGGCCCGAAGTTAAGACATGCTTTTTTTATGTGATAAATACAGGCACAAAAAACAGTCAGCACAAACAGTTTCATCTTTGACAAATCATTCTGCGTGTGCAACGCTTTCATTTGCATGTTCACCTTCCATTTTTTTGTGCCTTCTAACAGAAACACACATATTGCATAGTCATCAACTGTAAAAGTCCTAAATTAATTGCACACATCTTGCTTCAGTTTTAACACATGCAGTTCTCCCTCCGCCTGCTTAGTAAATCACCTGCTGCATGTTTTTGCGCCTGCTATGAGGTTTATGCTTTTTTTTAACCACTGATAAATCAGGCACATTGTTTAATAATTTTTAAGCGTTAAAACAGAAATGAAGTCCAGAACACCATAAAAGTGTTGCAGGCCCTGATGCTTCTCTATTACGCGAGACAGAGAAAATGTCCTAGTCTGTTTATTTTTTGGAATGTAGTAGTTAAATGCTATTGACCAAAGTAACAGCAAGGAACCCTTAACATTTCACCAAAATTGTAACATTTAAAAGGCAATTCCAACTCATATTGAAGGTTTTATGTAAACTGCAGGTAATAACCTAAAATACTTTTTTTTGTAGTTTAATGCCAGACTTTGACAAAAATTGAATAATTTGAACCCGAGGAAGGAGAGTAGAAAGTAACGCTAAGTTACTGTATATTTTTTTTAATCACAGCTTCATATCCCAATTTTTTTTTCAAACAAGTTTAATGTGTTTCGAGAAAATCAGGGAGTATTGACTTCCTTCTTAAGCGTTACTGTTAATTATATTGTCTTTTTGTAGGAGTGGGCTTCATCCAAGCAGTACCTCAGCCACACCAGCCACAGAGTAACACTGTAATTATCCTCCGCTGAGAGCTTCCAGCCAAGCAGCCGGACTGTCAGCCGGGGAGCAGCTTCACTCACCTGTTGTGCCCGGGGCGATGCCTTTCTCCTGATCTCCATCATGCAGCTGTCACTGCAGCCCATTCGCTGCCCGCTCTCTTTCTCCCGCTCTCTTTATTCTCCATCAGCGTTTGCGGCACCATCATATGGAGCGTTGCCTCTGAATGAGGCCCTTTGTGCTGCGCCTGCAATGTTGTAGCTGCAGCTTCATCCTGCCCGGGCAACAATGTTCCTACTCTTGGTGCAGATGAACTTTGTGCAGCTTTCATGTTGCAGCCACCATTATCCTTCTTCTGTACACCCTTAAAGAACCTCTTTGTTCCTTTCCCCACATTCTGTGTAGCCCAAAATAGGAATATCAAAGATCAACATTCAGGAGTGAATATTTAAAATCAGGATATCACAAAAATAAACTGAATGTCTGTAAATTTACTGACCATAATATAGATGTAAAAACAGAGATTTCTTCATTTTATGTCTTGTTTGAAGCCTATTTCTAAGGGTTGTAGAGAAAAGAGGCCTCAGGGTTGCTGTAGACGCTCCCAGTGCTGTTCCTGGTGTGAAAACAGATAGAGAAAAAGAATGAAGAAGAGCAGCAAATGAAAGAGAAAATCCAAGCCAGGGAGGGCCTCCGCTTTGAGCTGCAAACAGCAGCTTGAATGTGGAGGAGAGAAGCATGGCTGCAAGTTTATATGTGTTCTCTCCCCCTGAACCAGGGGACTGGCTGAATAAATAATACAATAGATATTCTTGTGATGAGGTCTCTGCGCACCATTCATAATTATTTCATTGTAGCTGTAATGAGAGCTCTGGCCCTCCCAATGCGCCCTGCCATGGAAGGTAGGCCTCTGAAGAAACCAGGGCCCAAAGGCAAAAGGTAGACCTGTGCTTTGGCTGTAGAGCCCAGAACACAGGTCATTATTGTAAGTCTATACAAAAACATCTGTCACAGGATAGTATCATGCTGAGAGATGACACATGATGAGGTAATTCAATAACCCACTGCTGCAGAATCATCATCAAACCTTCTCAGCAAGCAACTAAAGAGCTTTCAGGGACTGAATTGTCTTAATTGGGTATAAAACACTGAAAACATTTCTGAAGACATTGATGGTTTTAAATCATGATACAGGAAAGGCTAATCCTGATTAGATTCTTGCCTCTTCGCATCAGAGCTTTACTAAAAACGTATTAGATTTCCTTGAATGTACAAGTACACACAACAGGTTCAGCGCTGTCATTATCTTTTAAACTAAAACAAATCAGACCTGAATCCAACTGACTTTATCCTTTAAAGTCGTTTAGGAGGAATTTTGGTCCACAACAGTGCTTCAGCTCAGTGGGTTTTACAGAAATTAATTTCTGCACTGGATTTGAAATGGTTTGGGGTCTGGATTTGATTTATTTTCTTTTCCAACCATTGTGTTGTAGATTTGCTGCATATTTGGGATCATTGTGCAGATGATTATTCCGTTTTGGCCAAACATCAGTTGTCGACAGATTGCCTGACGTTTGAATCTGGAATACTTTGGTATGTGGAGGAGTTCATGGTCAGCCCATCTCGTGATTGCAAAACCAGTTCACATCATCCACCGTGCTTTACAGTTACTTGTGCCTTTTTAAAAACTTTAACCCCTCATGTCCACTACATGCGCTTCGCCCTGCCAGAAGTGCTTAAAGAAGCATGCGCGGGAATGGCGGAAATACAGAAGTCAGACCAAAACTACTCATATGTGGAAGACAAACAGAACACAGCTTAATCTACTTCTCTTTGTTATTATTCTGTGTCAAAACAACAGAATGAGGCTTCTCTTCATCCATTTTGTCCTCCTGGTTTTCTGTCATAAATGAAGACCTACTTCTTGACCCACACACCTACTGCAGGAAATGACAACATTTCAGAATTAGATACGTTTTAGATAAGTAAGTTTAGATTTTATTATGTGTGCAAATTATGTATAAACACAGACAATTATTTTAGATATATGTATAAATTTAAGTGAGATTATTTTAATATAGCTATGCATTCAAAGAAAAATCTAGTCTGTCTTTACTGATTTATTTTGAAAAAACAGATGTGCATGTTCAGTATCCTGTGGTGCTTTGTCATGTGTGTTATTTGTGTCGTTTGGTTGTGGAGTTTGCACGTTCTCTTCAACATGCTTCGGTTCTCTCATGGTACTCCAGCTTTCTAACTCAGTCCAAACGCATGACAGTTAGGTTATTTTGTCTCCCTTAATAGGTGTGAGTGAGTGTGTTCATTGTTCTGTGTCTGTGTCGATGGTAACACTGATGACAATTTTATTGGTACATCTGTTGTGTGCAGAAACGGTGTGCTTATTTTTCTTACACAAAGCTTTTCAATTTAGACCAAAGGTACCCAACCCTGGTCCTCGGGGGCTGCTGCCCTGCATGTTATAGGACTTCTGCTGCACACCTGGCTTTAAAGAATTGATATTCAACAGGCTTCTCCAGCAACTGGATAAATATTATGTGACACACAGGCCTATTTCTCATAGCCACTCCTCAAAATGAGAAAGGCCATCAAATAAGGCATTTAAGTAAGGCTACAACAATGGATAATAAGCTAAACATGCCAATAAATTAAATTAAACCATTGTTAAAAAGTTTAAAACAAGTGGAACTGGAATGTATCTTGCACGGTGAGGAATAAGGCAACAGAGGTAAAAAACTATTAGAGAACTGCAGCAAACATTTAGCTTGGGTCAGCAGTTCTGTGCTACAAACATTAGATCCCATCTGCATTGAGTAATTGGGGCATGCCAGGAAAAATCACTTTTCTGTCCTACAATAAACAAAAACGTGTTGTTTTCTAAAGTGAGCAGGGACTTTAACTTTAACTCAGATGAGAATAAGGTCCTGTAAACATGAAGATGACACCAGGTATAGCAAAGATATTTAATCGGATAGGTATCTCATCCACAAGGACTTGGCATTTCAGGACACCATAAATGATAACTTTTGAAACAGAGTCCCCGAAAGGAGAGATCTCACAATGCCAGCTCAGTTGTCTCCGTGACTATGACTCCCCTAGACGTGGACGATGTCGCTGCTCAATTCCTATATTAAACGTGCATCTCCAACTCTGGGAAACTGTCAACAAACTTGCTGCAATACGGTGTTGTACTCCCAATATGAATACTGAGCTTATATGGATCTTAGAATACGATTTACTGTCCCTGCTCTATCACCCGTGGCAAAAAAAAGGATCCCCAAGAACCACAGACTCCATATATTTTTGAGTAAAGCTCTCACTTGAAGTTAAATTTGTCATGTTTGCAACCAGGTTGACAGTGCCACCAATGGGCCCGGCATAGGTAGTACAGAAGTTTCAGTAGTTTGTGTGAATCTGTGTGGTTAAAAGTTTGAATTATTGCGGTGCAGTTTTTAAAAACTCTACCTGTACGTGTTTTGTCTTCATGTAAACAGGGCCAAAGTTTGAGCTTTTTAGCGCTCCAGATTTATCCAATGTAATGTTACTTGGTTTTTTTTTCTTCGTTTTTCAGAGCACTAAACTTATTTAAACGAGCACACTTTCTCGATGTCAATAAGTGTGGATGATGCTGTCAAATGTAAAATAAGCTGCTTTTCTATTAAAAAACACGCAGAGTAGCTCAACACATGGTGAGGCACAAAAACGCATAGACTCCCAGTGTTTGGTCTCCCCTGGGACCACCGCCTCAAAGCTGTTGTGAGACCTATCACAGCTAAACACATAACAGTGGGCATTTTCGTCCCTAAAGCCCCATCCTCTCTCTCTCTCTCTCTCTCTCTCTCTCTCTCTCTCTCTCTCTCTCTCTCTCTCTCTCTCTCTCTCTCTCTCACACACACACATACACATACACACAACCACCTCTTTTGCTTTCAGTCTCTCGCTTAAACATACGTTCAGAGGTCTGCCGAGCACCCGGCTTCCAGCTTCTAATCCTGTTAGAGTGAGACGGAGGAATTGGGGTAAGGGGGAGTGAGGGTGAAGACAAGTGATGGAGGGGAGGATAGTTGGGACACAAAGACCCCCACTGGTCTGCAGCAGCTGGAGCTGCTGCAGAGACCTGTATGTGTATGTGAGACCTGAATGCCCTCTTTACAACATGAACGGTACATTTATTCACAGAGCACCCTTTTAACAAATAAATAACACATTTACTAAAGTAGAGTTCCCTAAGCATGGCAGCTTTACCTATAAACAACAGCATAACCGAGGAGTACACAAGCCAATTAGACTGGGGTATGGCTACAACACCAATGATTAAGATGTCATTCGTATCTACATGTATCTACTAGTGTGTGTCTGTTTTAACATCTATGGCAGAAATCGAATCATTCTCATGTTTTTATTTTTGACATTTACATCGAGTCACAGGATACACCTTTTATTGCATGGTGTAACAAGAGTGCAGTCCTCCCAGCTTAATGAACCTCAGCATTAACTAAAGCAGGGGTCATGTTAAACGAACACTTCCTGCATTTGACTGCTTTTTTAAATGGTGACGTGAAAATCTGAATGCTGTCACTAACTTTTACAGATTATTATTCATACCTCTGAACACTTGGTGCAAATGTAAACACATTTTTAGCTTTACGTACAGAGTGCAGGTGACTAAATCCATGAAAACAAGGTTCCAGTAAGAGCACCTGGGTATCATCTCACAGCTGGACACCATACTCAATGCATCTCGCTAACCGGGAGCTGACAGCAGGTTGAAGAGTTAGTGAGACTTTAGAGTACATCACCTGAGTGATGCGTGGCGTTGTGCCAACCACCGGTACATGCTGTGAGAATTCCTCCTGCTGAAGTAATTGCTTGTGGGTCAGAAAATTGGTTTTCTTAGTGAGTCTTTCTGACTTCTGATTACTTCAACTGGAGAAATGTTCTCTTATTTCAAAACGTTGACGTGGGACCTAATTGCAGTCTCCAATATAGAAGTGGGGGATTGATTCAGCCTTCAGGACAACATCTAAACACCCATGACAAGTCATCTGTCCATGGTAGAAATCCAGATCTTATGCCAACAACCTCTGCAACAATTCCCCTATTTGATTAGGCACAAATGAGTGTGCATCTCTCTTCCATAGGGAAGAGGAGAACTTATGAGGCGTTCAGGCCACAGCAGTTTAACGGTTTGTGTTTTAAGCACAATTGTTTAAGTTAATTCTTTTTATGTAATTTTCTGTCAAGATTTTTGGAATATAGTATATTCACAAGAACAAATAAAGAATTTTGAATATGTTATTATTTTAAAAGTTAAAAGATAAATATAGCTTATGACTGCATTGTTTTTTTCAGTTAAAATGACACCCAAACTGTCTCGCACAACCTCTAATTCAGAGGTAGACATCCAGTCAGTCCTAAAAGCTAATTAAGAGCAATGTCTGAGGTAGAAGACAACTTCGTGCTTCACCCTGTTGGATTTAGTCATAACTGCTGTCCACTAGTGGCACCTACAAAATCAGGTCACAGCTAATGAAAGCCACATTTGGAAATAACTGGGTTGAATACCCCATCTTCCTTGAGATGAGGTTTGAAGCTGTAAGTTGAAGAAATTGGGTCCTCTTCCAGACATTTCCAGCTCATCTTAAACGAACCGTTTGGTTTCTCAGGGCTGTTTGTCATGACTACCGTGCCTCAGGAGGTAGGACATTGTCCTGTAACTGGAGGGTTGCTAGTTTGTCTGTCTTGGTCGCTGTGTCCTTGGGTAAGACACTTCACCCACCTTAACTGCTAGTGGTGGGATGTTTCTGGGCTTTCATCCTCGTGGAGGAAGAATCTGCATTTTTATTAGCTTTCAGATCCTTAGGAAGATGCAGGTGAAAGACATTTCTCATTTGAGGACACTTTACCTTTGGCATAAATACCAGTCAAGAAATTAAGATCAATTGTCCTAAACACTTCTCAAATCCTTGTAGACATGTCTGAGAAGCCTTTTACAATTTCATTTATTTGTATAGTCCTAACACTTTGGATACATTCAACTGAAACATCCCTACTTTATCTGTTGAACCACAAAATAACAATAGATTCTGTCTTTGAATTTTTATTTTTTATTCAGCATAAAAAGTAATGTAATTTGGTAGCAAAGCAGTAATGGCTTCTTTCTTGTTAATATTTCCATGTGAGTATGAACTCTCTGCCATCAAAGCTTCCATACAGCAGGATCTTCAAATAGCTTTGACATGTCTCTTCTGAGTATTAACATCTTTTTCTTCTTATTTATCCCTCCGGTTCCAAACACCAGAGACATTAGTGGAGAAATTTGGTAATTTCAGTTTGGATGAATACACTCTTCTAATTTAATTCAACACATGGCACTCCCCCATTCCTCCCCCAGTCTCAGCAACATGTTCATACACCATTTTGTTTGTTTACTTGTTTTCCCTTTGTTCAACTGCTCTCTATTCTTGTAGTACAGGGGAGAAAAGGGGATTTTGTTTGTATGGAAATAAACACGTCTGTATCTGGGGAAGTGCTCAAGGGCTTTAGATGTTTGATGCTCGGCCCTTCGTGTATTGTCTGGATGTTATTTTTTCAAGAGAGAGAGGGATAGGAAGGAACCAGCAGGTTATGTCAAGAGCAGCCTCAGATGTCGCTTTCAAAAGGTGATTTCGTCTTGTTGATCCAAAGGTGAATAAAGTCCAATATCAGACAATATTAGACCCTTTTTTTTCTTCACGTGGCCCAGATTGGAATTTTCAGAGTTGAAAAACCTGAAAGACAGTTTAAAAATACACATTTATCTGGTTTGCAATTAATGTCCAAATTCTTCCACTCCATCTGTGTGACAGATTCAGGTCTTTTTTTATATTTAAATTTCTTAATTAGAATAATTTGACATTATTTGTCATCATAAAATGTTTATTCGGCTAACAACAACCCTAAAATCTTTCGAATCAGTTTACCCTCTGAGTGCAAAAAAGGTGCAAAAATGAGAGACAATAAATGAATCATTTTAAATCCATTAAGTGCCATCACAGAAGTCAGCTTTCAAACTATTTAAAGGGGACATATTATTCATCTTCTTAAACAATGTAGAATAATTTATGGTCTGTACAAAACATTTTAATCAATTTCTTTGCACACATCTCACCAGCGCAGTTCTTGACAATTTCAGTCCCCTTCAGAATGATTAGAATGTTTAGAGGGCGCTGTCACTTGTTTGCAAATTAGCAGTTGCAGAACATGCCCTGATCTTGTTACCAGGCTGCAATCTTGTTACTAGGCTGTTAGTTTACCACTCATAAGAATTGAAATGTGGGCGGAGTTTAAGGGGTGATGGGCTAGGTTTCACAGGTGAGGGATGGTGATATGCAAATTACTTTTTGATAAATCACAATCAGGCACATTTTCAAATGGCTTGTAGAAGCACAAGATTTATGACAGTAAAAATTGGTAAAATAAAAATCCCAATTTGCAAATGGCTCTTTGCTGCTTAGAGCCATACAGATATGGGTTACCATCAGGCTTCACTGCAAAGATAATAACACTGACCATAAAAATAGTAGCTGTTAATGTCTATAAATCTGGAAAGGGTAAATATTTTCCAAATAATTGTAAATTCTATTTCAGAGTCTACAGGACCACGTGGACATGTTAAATGTTAAGGTACATGATGGGACAATTAGAAAACGTGGAAATGAATATATTAGGATGTAGTAAGTTTATAGATTATGTGTTGTTATAAAACAAAACTTTTGGAACAATATCTGTCAGAGAGATGTGGCCAAAGTAGACATGTTGGACCATAATGCACATTACTGATAAGCAAATATAAAGTTCTAATATCAACTGCAAACCATGATGGTAGAGGGATGATGCTTGTGCTTGTTTTGTAGCAGCAAAACCTGGGTTATTTGCTGTCATTGATTTTATATTTAAATCATCTGTGTATGAAAGTATATTATGTTGTATGCACAATTATCAATCACATGATAAGATTTGTATTACTGTAATGAATGTGGGTGTGGCCAATGGAGATCAACATCCTCTTTAAAGGTGTGTATAGTTATTGGGCATTGTTACGACCCCTGGGTGGAACAGCAACACGACAAACAAAATAAAATGATCGTCCTTCTTAAAAGCAACTATGTGACGTTTGAAAGTTTTTTGCTCACGAACACATCCTCAGGCTGATCCTTACCTTTCTGGCTTAACTGCAGCCAGAAAGGTAAGCTCATGCATGAGGCAGACATGCTCACTCCCGAACGATCAGAAACAACAGCTGAGTCAGTCCCGTCCAGGACAATTTACTAATTTGCAGCTATGACTTCAACTGGAGTAAGAAATGTTACTGTTGTGTAAGTTTAGTTGGTGTCTGGGCTGGAGGTTTTTTTTGCTGCTAAAAGCTGTTCTCTGCTGAATCGATCCTTCAGTTAACTCTCGCTCCGCGGTTGTTTATGATGGAGATAGAGCATGCTACACGTGAGTGTAAACGTGCATGACGCCATAATGCAGGCTGCCCTGGAAATCTGCTTTTTCGACCTGAACACTTGCTATTTACGTGAATTTACAGGCATGTAGAGGCAATCGCAGTGAAAAGGCCAGGGCTCATTCTACTGACCAGGGCATTGCTCGAGCATTTATGAAGAGGACATTTTAAGTGTGGTTATATATGTGGTTAAGCTCATCTATAGTCCCTTTAAAATAAATAACAATGAAGAAAGTTCATTTTTCTTGTACACAAAAGTTGCAGGCTGCACAAAATGTGGGGGAGAAAGGTACCGTTGGGCGACGCCGAAACAAAGAAATAATGAAAACAAACTTTCTAATATATTCTCCCAAGAAAGTCAAAAGCTCACCTTTACTTTTTTTTTACTTTGGCTCTACTGTTTATTAGCGTGCTGGATGGACTTGAAGCTTTTCTGTTGTTCAACAATACAAGCTCACCCCTTGTCTATTAACCATGCACACAGTGCAGAGTGTAATGTGAGATCGACTTTTCAAGCTTGGCTAAAATTGCATCATGATGGGAATAAAATAATGCTATAAAAAGAGAAAAAAGATCCACAATTATGAAGCCAGAAATAAACTAATTCATCTTATTTTTTTTGTACACAGTTTTTTTTTTTCTACATGGCATCATTGTTGGGTCTTCTATACGTTTAGGTGCCCTTGAGGCAAATACTTCTTGAATCTGTGAAAAAAAGATAATTTTTTTTTCTGATGATAAACCTTAGACTAACAACAAACAGTGTACTTTAAAAAAAAAATTCACTTCTATAGCATAGAAATGAAATGTCAGTTTCTTGTCCTGTAAAACCACAACCAGTTTGATTATGTAATATTCAACATCAGTTGAAATGTTGATTAAGGCTTGTTTAAGCTGCGGTTGAATCAGGTTTCTGTGTGGGGTTCTGGGTCCAGGATGGTTTGCTGCCTTCAACCAGTTAGGCTTTGGAAGTTCGGTGCGAGAGTGGTCCCCATGAACACTCTGAGTAAACAGGCCTGCAGTTATAAAGCTTTTACACGCCAATCCTGCCCAACATTCTCTTTATGTGAAAGTGCTGCAGGGCTCCGATGCATAATACATGGGCACTCACTTAATCTATTGATCCAAAATATGTCTTCTCTCTTTCTCTCTCATTTACTATCTGTCTTTTTTGGTTTTGTCAGTCCTTCTCTTTGCTCTTTGGGCTGTTTTTCTTTGCTCCTGCTTCTTTTTCTTTATCTGCCCGTTTTCCATCAACACCCTAATTATAGCATGTGGAGAGACTCAACACAAGATTAGACGAAGAGATGAGAGAAAGACTGACATTAAGGAGGTAGAGATAATGAAAACAGCAAACATGAAAAATGCAGAAATCGTAAATAAGAAATAACCCAGTGTCAAAACACTGGTTGGAATACAAAGAGCAGAAAAGAAAATCAGCACGATGATGAAAAAATTTCACAAACTCATGGATCGGTGCTGCATGTGGTGCAAACAGTCAACAAACTCAATGAATAAACTATATAAGGTGCAAGTTGGAGCTCATTTCTTGGTGGTAGATTTTTTAAAAATGAGATTGTCATGTTCAGGCTCAGGGAGGACCCAGATGCGGAGCGGCGTTTGTGGCTCTTACGGCCCATGTTTATTAATTGTCCAAAAAAAGACGAGAAGCACAGAGAACTAGGGGAGGTAGCGACAACAACGACCCGACGAGGACAGACAGACACAGAAGGGCATATATACTGTGGGAAGAGGTAATCACAAAACAGGGAACACCTGGGAGCAGAGGAGGGAAACACAGGGAGGACAAAAGAACAGGTGAAACAAACTAGGACTAATAAACTCAAACAGACTGGGAGGAAACGGAGGAAAAAACAACACAGACAGGGACGGATCATGACAGTACCCCCCCCTCAAGGTGCGCCACCTGGCGCACCAAGCAGGAAACTCAAGCCAGGGCGGGAGGAGGGGGTCCAGGACGGAGGGACAAAACCACAGTCCCCAGAAGACCCATGACGTGGCGGCCGGCGGCGAGGGATCATCAGGCGAGGAGGCCGGCGACGAGGAACCAACAGACGAGGAGGCCGGCGACGAGGAACCAACAGACGAGGAGGCCGGCGACGAGGAACCGACAGACGAGGAGGCCGGCGACGAGGAACCGACAGACGAGGAGGCCGGCGACGAGGAACCAACAGACGAGGAGGCCGGCGACGAGGAACCAACAGACGAGGAGGCCGGCGACGAGGAAACCAACAGACGAGGAGGCCGGCGACGAGGAACCAACAGACGAGGAGGCCGGCGCGGACGAGGAGGGAGAAACAGCAGACGAGGAGGCCGGCGACGAGGAAACAGCAGACGAGGAGGCCGGCGACGAGGAAACAGCAGACGAGGAGGCCGACGACGAGGGACCGTCAGACGAGGAGGCCGACGACGAGGGACCGTCAGACGAGGAGGCCGACGACGAGGGACCGTCAGACGAGGAGGCCGACGACGAGGAACCTTGAGCCTTGGGGGCCGGCGGCGTGGAACCTTGAGCCTTGGGGGCCGGCGGCGTGGAACCTTGAGCCTTGGGGGCCGGCGGCGTGGAACCTTGAGCCTTGGGGGCCGGCGGCGTGGAACCTTGAGCCTTGGGGGCCGGCGGCGTGGAACCTTGAGCCTTGGGGGCCGGCGGCGTGGAACCTTGAGCCTTGGGGGCCGGCGGCGTGGAACCTTGAGCTCTGGAGGCCGGCGGCGTGGAACCTTGAGCTCTGGAGGCCGGCGGCGTGGAACCTTGAGCTCTGGAGGCCGGCGTGTTCGCCTGAACACCCTGGCAGAGTCGGAACCGGAGGCGTGTTCTCCTGAACACCCTGGACGAGGCAGGAACCGGAGGCGTGTTCTCCTGAACACCCTCGGACGAGGCAGGAACCGGAGGCGTGTTCTCCTGAACACCCTCGGACGAGGCAGGAACCGGAGGCGTGTTCTCCTGAACACCCTCGGACGAGGCAGGAACCGGAGGCGTGTTCTCCTGAACACCCTCGGCGGAGTCGGGAACCGGAGGCGTGTTCTCCTGAACACCCTCGGCGGAGTCGGGAACCGGAGGCGTGTTCTCCAGAACACCCTCGGCGGAGTCGGGAACCGGAGGCGTGTTCTCCTGAACACCCTTGGACGAGGCAGGAACCGGAGGCGTGTTCTCCTGAACACCCTCGGCGGAGTCGGAAACCGGAGGCGTGTTCGCCTGAACACCCTCGGAAGAGTCGGGAACCGGAGGCGTGTTCGCCTGAACACCCTCGGAAGAGTCGGGAACCGGAGGCGTGTTCGCCTGAACACCCTCGGAGGAGTCAGGAACCGGAGGCGTGTTCGCCTGAACACCCTCGGAAGAGTCGGGAACCAGAGGCGTGTTCTCCTGAACACCCTCGGAGGAGTCGGGAACCAGAGGCGTGTTCCCCTGAACACCCTCGGCGGAGTCGGGAACCAGAGGCGTGTTCCCCTGAACACCCTCGGCGGAGTCGGGAACCAGAGGCGTGTTCCCCTGAACACCCTCGGCGGAGTCGGGAACCAGAGGCGTGTTCCCCTGAACACCCTCGGCGGAGTCGGGAACCAGAGGCGTGTTCCCCTGAACACCCTCGGTGGAATCAGGAACCCGAGGCGTGTTCTCCAGAACACCCTCGGAGGAATCAGGAACCCGAGGCGTGTTCTCCAGAACACCCTCGGAGGAATCAGGAACCCGAGGCGTGCTCTCCAGAACACCCTCGGAGGAATCAGGAACCCGAGGCGTGTTCTCCAGAACACCCTCGGAGGAATCAGGAACCCGAGGCGTGCTCTCCAGAACACCCTCGGAGGAATCAGGAACCCGAGGCGTGCTCTCCAGAACACCCTCGGAGGAATCAGGAACCCGAGGCGTGCTCTCCAGAACACCCTCGGAGGAATCAGGAACCCGAGGCGTGCTCTCCAGAACACCCTCGGAGGAATCAGGAACCCGAGGCGTGTTCTCCAGAACACCCTCGGAGGAATCAGGAACCCGAGGCGTGTTCTCCAGAACACCCTCGGAGGAATCTCGGAGCCGAGGCGCATCCGTCTGGACGCCCTCGGAGGGAACTCGGAACCGAGGCGCATCCGTCTGGACGCCCTCGGAGGGAACTCGGAACCGAGGCGCATCCGTCTGGACGCCCTCGGAGGGAACTCGGAACCGAGGCGCATCCGTCTGGATGCCCTCGGAGGGAACTCGGAACCGGGGTTCCAGGTGAGCCTCTGAAGAGCGCTCAAATACAGTCTCCACAGGGGACCTGGGCTCAACATTCCTTACGGAACTCTTTCCTTTGTTCCGAACGAACTCATAATAGAGTTCAAAGATGCTCTCAAGCATCCCAGAGTCATTCCTGAATACCCCAAACAACACCTCAAAGTCCGCTTCAGTCGACGGCCGCCAGATGGCGCCACCTCCACCGGTGCCAGCGTGAAGCCCCGCGGCCGGACGCACCGAGCAAGCGACCGCGGAAGAGGGCTGCAGCGGCCGGGAGCTCGAAACAGAAGGCTGGACGCCGGGGCAAGCATCCGCCACCGAAGTGCCACCAGGGGCGGCCCGCTCCGGAGAGAGGAGAGAGGAAGCCGCGCTCCCCTGCGGCGGAGGACAGCGAGCCGAGACCGGCAGAGGTGGACGAGGACAGGCCGGCTGGGAACAGACCGACTCCCGGTGGTGCCGAAGGGATTGAGGAGGCAGACCCGAAACTGGCTGCTGGCGGCAGGAGGAAGCGGAGCTCCCCTGAAGCGAAGATGGAGCAGCTCGGCGACGCCTCCTTCCTCGACTCCGAGAAGCAGGACGAAGACCAGCCTCAGAGGGACCGGAGACAGGTGGAGGACCGGTGGAAGGGGCCAGGGAGGACGACCGGCCGGACCAGGAGGCGGAAAGCCGTGGAGAAACCGGCGCACCCTGGGCGCCGCTGCAGAAGTCCAGCCCGTCGTCCAGGGAGTCCGAAAAGAAATCCGGGAAACCGTCATCCTCCTCCTCCGAATCGCCATACATGGAGGCAAGGAGAGATGCTGGGGAAACAGCAGCCGTGTTCCCAGGAGGGCGCTTAGGAGCGACACGATGGCCCAAAACCCAAGGAGCGGGGAGGCCGCCCCCCTCACGACGACGGGGCCCAACTCCGGGCGGACAGAGAGCCAGCCGCGAACCACAAAAAGGTGAGTCTGAATAGAAATCCGCTGAGTCCAGTTGGTCGGGTCGTACTGTCATGTTCAGGCTCAGGGAGGACCCAGATGCGGAGCGGCGTTTGTGGCTCTTACGGTCCATGTTTATTAATTGTCCAAAAAAAGACGAGAAGCACAGAGAACTAGGGGAGGTAGCGACAACAACGACCCGACGAGGACAGACAGACACAGAAGGGCATATATACTGTGGGAAGAGGTAATCACAAAACAGGGAACACCTGGGAGCAGAGGAGGGAAACACAGGGAGGACAAAAGAACAGGTGAAACAAACTAGGACTAATAAACTCAAACAGACTGGGAGGAAACGGAGGAAAAAACAAACAGGCAGGGACGGATCATGACAGAGATTACAATTGCCTTGCCTTGTTTGAATTAGAAATAAGAGGACCTTTCCAAATTGTGTTATACATTGATGAGGTGTTCATTTGGTATTCAGCCCTGCTCTGGGAAACCTGTGGTAACAAACTGCTTGCTGGAGCTCCTGGCTGCTAAATCAAACTGTGTCATCCACCTTGAACCTCTTTTTTTTAGGTTTCTGCTCATTCCTTGTTTAGGCTAAAGACATTAATTTTACACATTCAGAACAGGGAACACATTAATCTGACACACAGATTGTCAAAACGTTTATACCATTATTCCAAAATCATTTTGCAAAGAAGTCACATTAATCAGTATTCTTTTTAAAGGAAATCAATGAGTTACATATAATCTATAATGCTTTATACATTCCCCTTTTTAATTTTTATGTTTTGAAATTGTGTGAAACCAATAATAAATCTCACCCATCTTTCATTCTGGTCAATAGATTGTGCACTCAGTTAAGGTTAAGGTCTCACTGCAGCATTTCAGTCAGGCCGACATCTGGACTTAACACTTTAATTCTTAATTTTTTATCCAATGTGTTGAAGATTCGGTGCTGTTTCCATTGTTTTACTTTCTTTACTTGATTTTGTTTTTTATTACATTAAAATAGAATATTAACAGTGATTTTCAGTTTAATTTGTGCTAAACGATCCCAGTGCTAGACACTATGCATAATTCCACTATCGTACCTTTAGTGTAATTTAACCAGATCTTTTTCTAATGGGGTAATATTTTGGCCTACCCCTTTTAGCTGCTGTGTCTCAATACACAATCAGCCCTTTAAGGAATCAGCTAAGATACATCTGTATGTCACACTGTTTCAGCAGGGAGTAGCATCACTAATCCTCGCAAAAAGGCACCCAGAGTGGCAACAATAACAAGAGATCAACAAGTAAGAAGCAGAGCTTGTTGCTTGGTTTCTGTTTCCTGTTGTTATAAACTGTTTTGATAGTAACTCTTCTTATTTCCACAAAACTGCTTGTTTGGCGATGTCTGCTCATTTCCCTCTGAATTACAACCAATCAGCGCGACTTAACCCAAGCTCCCGCTGAGTAGCTCGATTGGGCCATTCCAAGTACATCTGTTGTTATTTCCTGCTGCTAATCAGTGATGCTACTCGTGGTGATATGTAGGTTGGAAACGGCTTTGCAAAATTGGAAGAGTTGCTGGCCAGGCAGTTTATAACAACCTAGTAAACTGAAATGGGGCAACAATCCCTGCTTCTTCCATTGTCGATTTCTTGTTATTCTCTGCTGCTGTGGGAACCTTTTAGTGCTGATCAGTGACGCTGCTCACTGCTGAAACTGTAGCAATATACTTTCATCCTAGCGAATTCCGTAAAGGGCCAATTTTGCATGGAGAGACAACAGCTGAGAGGACTGAGCGGACCGATTTATCTTACCTCCCCATTCAGATGAAGTTCCAGTAAAATTACCCTGAAGTTTTGATTATTAGTAAAAATTAGTATATGTATTTCCAAACTCAAAGGCAAAGGAAATCCAAATAATATTGAAAAAAACAGACTGTGAGAGCTGACTTCGAACCTACTGATGTGAAAACTAGGTTCTCTGTATCTGTCTCCTACAGCTGCAGAAACCAACGCCTGGCAGATAGCCAACAAAATGACAAAGCAGAGGAACCTATTCCGCACCGAATCCTGAGGCATAATAACATTAAAAGATAACATAAACCATCCATTTAACACAGTCTCACATTTGAATACTTTGGTATACAGAAAAGCTCTGGGTGGACTAAGTTTTTACAAGATGCCCAGCTGTTGTAAAATGAACCCAAATTATCATCCTTCTATTACCATGCTTGACTGTGTGTAAAGAAAATTTGTTTTGGTTTATGGCCACACATATCTCCTTTTGTCTCATCTGTAACAGCTGTAGTTTTGTACGTTCGGGCACACATTGCTGATCATCAGTTTATCTAGTCACCAGGCTCCTGCAGTTTCTTTTAAATCCTTTAGAATAAATCTGGGCAAATTTAGGTTTTCACAAGTTTTTTTTATCATGTCCTCCTGTACCTTATAATAAATAATGACAGTTAGTATGTTTACATGCACATCTTAATCAAGCTTTTTGGAGTAATGGGACTAAGGGCTTGCACCCTGTTGAGAGTCCAGTCCCAGTATACAGTAACTTAGAAAATCGAATTATTAAATGAAGTACGTTTGACTCTGCAATGTTGGATGGCGTAATGCACCCCTTCATGTTACTATTCTATCTTAGCCCCGAGCAGCAAACAGACAGTAAACAGAGGCTGGCGGGAGTGAAGCAGATGGGATAAAAGCTGGAGATTTAAAATTACAATGCTCCGCCTCTTCCTCAGTCCAAAAATCCCCGGATCCCTCCCTTTTTGTTTTAGCCGCCATATTCTATTCTACCTATACTACTACTGTGTTGTTGTTGAGTCGCGCTTCCGTGTCTTGTCACTTCCTGATGGAGTGAGCGAGTTTGGGCAGGGCTGGGGGCTTGGGTGCAGAGAAATATGATTAGAAATCAGATTATCTGACTAGCTTAGTCCAATTTCTCCAGCTCCGGTTTGGTTTCATGCATGTCGGACTAAGGTTTATACAAGCAATTCAAAAATTCGATTTCACTCGGATTATGGTAGTAAGTCCATTGCTTAATTTTACGGTAATTTTCTTTTGCTAAATGTAAAAGCACTGAGTGTGGAGTCCGTTAGAGTTTTTTATTCATTTGAGGTTATATTTAAATAAGTTTAGACCCTGGACAAATCAGATTATTTTAATTTGACCTGATACCCAAACCCGTCAAACAACAAGAGGATGTACTGTCTTTCTAAAGAGAGAATAAGTGTCAGTAATGGGTAAAGCAAAATTTCAGGGAAATTTGGGAAATTCTACGTTTATTATTAAAAAAACAATAATTTTGTTTCAATTCAATTCAGTTTATTTATATAGCGCCATTTCACAACAGATGTCATCTCAAGGCACTTTACAAAAAGAGTTATTACAATACAATGTTTAGTGTAGAAATTACAGAACCACAGAAGATTGCGTCGTGGAATTCTCAGCAATCCCTCATACTGAGCAAGCATGCAGCGACAGTGGGAAGGAAAAACTCCCTTTTAACAGGAAGAAACCTCCGGCAGAACCAGGCTCAGCACAAGCGGTTATCTGCCGCGACCGTCTGTGGCTTGGAGAATACACAACAGAGACACAGAAAGAGCAACAGAACCGATGCACAAGTTTGTTGCAGGACGTGGAGAATTTTCCGTCACTGCAATGCCATCTTAGTCAGGGTCGTCAAGCAGGGCTAATCCGGAGCACCTACTATAATAGAAAACAGGTTAGTGCTTGAATTGACAGCACATCATGCAGTTGGGGAGAAGTAGGAGAGAAAGTAGGAACAGACCCTAATAATGTCCTCCAACAGCCTAAAGCAGCATAGCTACTAACATTAACCTGTCTCCTAGCTACTAGGAGACCTGGCTACCAACACTCTGTCTGAGTCCTCCTGACCCGTGGACGGTGTAGGGCCGGTAACGGCCCCCGTCATGCCGGGGTCTTCTCGGAGTCGGGTTGTTTGAGAATGCAGCCCAAAGTGGGTGGTAAACTCCATCTAAGGCTAAATACCGGCACGAGACCGATAGTCGACAACTATCTTAAGGAAAAATAGACAGAACTGAGAGGACAGAGTTGAAGAGGGCGAGAAACGTTTAAGAGATAAACGGGTGGGGTCCGCACAGTCTGCCCGGGGGATTCAACCCGGCAGGTAATGGGCGGCCGCACTGTGCGGGAGGATCCCCTTGAGGGACCTCTCTCCGGCGCTGGCTGGCCCCTGTGGGGCACATTTCTTCCGCGGCGGTAAGCCGCGACCGGCTCCGGATCTTTACCTGGCTTACATTAATCTATCTCTACCTAGCTACTCTACCTCTTCCTATCTCTTCCTAACTTTTGACACTCTGCCTGACTACTAACATTAACCTGTCTCTTCCTATCTACCTGTCTGACCTGACTCTAACTACCTATAAACATATCTCTAACTGTAAGCTTTGTCAAAGAGGAAAGTTTTTAGCCTAGTTTTAAAGATAGACAAATTGTCTGCTTCACGAACCAACCCTGGGAGCCGGTTCCATAGGAGGGGAGCCTGATAGCTGAAAGATCTGCCACCCATTCTACTTTTAGAAATCCTAGGAACTACCAGTAAACCTGCAGTCTGAGAGCGAAGGTCTCTGTTAGGAACATATGGAACAATCAGATCTCTTATGTATGATGGAGCTAGATTATTAAGGGCTTTATATGTCAGAAGGAGGATCTTGAATTCTATTCTAGATTTTACTGGGAGCCAGTGAAGAGAAGCTAAAACAGGGGAAATGTGATCTCTTCTTTTAATATTCATCAGAATCCTAGCAGCAGCATTTTGAACTAACTGAAGACTTTTAATTGTATTCTGTGGACTACCTGATAATAGACAGTTACAGTAATCCAGCCTTGAAGTAACAAAGGCATGGACTAGTTTTTCAGCATCATTCCTGGACAGGATGGTTCTAATTTTTGCAATATTCCTAAGGTGAAAAAAGGAAATCCTACAGACTTCTTTAATGTAAGTTCTAAATGACATATCTTGGTCAAAAATGACACCGAGGTTTTTTGCTTTATTACTGGAGGCTAATTTAATGCCGTCCAGGTGAAGGGGCTGACTAAGTAGTTTCTTTTTCAGAGCTTCTGGTCCAAAGACGACAACTTCTGTTTTATCAGAATTTAGAAGCAAGAAGTTTAGAGTCATCCAAGTTTTTATGTCTTCCAGACATGCCTGTAGTCTACCTAACTGATTGGATTCATCAGGATTTATGGATAGATATAGCTGTGTATCATCTGCGTAACTATGGAATTTTATCCCATGCTGCCTAATTATTTTACCAATAGGAAGCATATATATAGTAAAGAGAATCGGCCCAAGCACTGAACCCTGTGGTACTCCGCAAGTAACTATTGAGGTTGAGGAAGATCTATTGTTTACCTGAACAAACTGAAATCTGTTAGACAAATAAGATTTAAACCAACCTAGTGCTGTTCCTATTATACCGACACTTTGAAGCCTTTCTATGAGAATATTGTGGTCAACAGTGTCAAAGGCAGCACTGAGATCTAACAGGACCAGAATGGTCACCAGTCCATTGTCTGAGGCTATGAGAATATCATTAGTAACCTTCACCAGAGCTGTTTCAGTGCTGTGATGAGCTCTAAAGCCTGACTGAAACTTCTCAAACAGCTCATTATTGTTTAAATGCTCACATATCTGGTGTGCAACTATTTTCTCAAGAATTTTAGATAAGAAGGGAAGATTAGATATCGGTCTATAGTTAATTAAGTCGTTTTGATCAAGAGAGGGTTTCTTAAGTAGAGGTTTAATTACAGCAATCTTAAACTCCTGTGGTACATATCCATTGACTAAGGATAGATTCATTATATTTAAAATTGGAGCAGCGATCAGAGGGAAAACTTCTTTTAAGAGTTTAGTTGGGATTCAGGCAAGACATTTTAAAATGTTTTTTTTCCAATGTGTTTTCTGGACAGGTCAGTTGTTTTGTACAACTTTCTGATAATTAGGTTTAGTCTCAGTCTGCTCTGTTCTTACATCTTGGTATTCGGATCTCCTGGTAATACACTACATGGAGAACCTTTGTGCTTAGGTTCTCATCACTGAAAGCTAAATGAAGCAGAAGAACAGTCTATCTCCCTCTTTCACTATTTGAACAACAAAGCCCTTTTCAGAACCAACAGGCACAGGTAAAGTGCACAGAATCTCTCCCTAAGCGAACCTACTAACCTTTTCTTCAAGCCTTGTGTCTTTAATTTGTACTGGCAGACAATTAAATATTTACCAGGAACCCTACAGGCAATTACATTAAAAGTGTGTGGTTAGACCCTTCGGCGAGCCCCCTCGTGGAGGCCGATTTTGGTGAATGGTCGCAAACTTTACAACGTCAGATTTTACTCGCTATCAATAATTCAGAGATGCAGGAAGTGGAAAGAGGAGGAGAAAGGAGGACAAGAGCGTACAGAAAAGAATTTGGCTAAAAAAATAGGAGGAGGCAAAGGCAGGAGGTGGGGAGTGAGGTGAGGAGGCTGTGGTAGACGTTGTTGGAGGGCTGCACTTCAGTGTCCATTTGCTAAATGTGGCAGAAATACACGTAGCAACCATGTTCTACTCCCTGAAAGCTTTGTGGGATGTTAGATCCCTCAGAGTCCATACTACACCCTGAACATACAAAGGCACCCGTGCTTAGCTGCACCTACCACACACGCATGCCCTCACTTTGTTAAAGTACACAGTTAAAAATACTTTTAACAAGTACTTGACATTTATCCTAATCAAACAAAAGATCCTCCAAAAGTATCTCTTTAAGTTAAAAAAATAGTTAAACCAAGAAATATTGAGAATTTACGCTTGTAAAACTGTTTTTAGTTGATTTTGATGTTGCTGACCATCAGTTTGGGAAGTGTTATAAGGTAATTTAAAACCAATTTAAAGTCCATCATCCTGCCGAGAAAGGTTACCTACAAGTGGAAAATATGTAAGAAGCCTGCCAATCTGCACAGGAGTGAAGCCCTCTCGAAAAAAAATAATCTCAGGAAAACGTGGCTATAGAAGGTACCTCTCAGTTTAGTTTTTAACTCCATGATAAATTGTTTCTCATTGCTTCACAGTAAACTCAAATGTCCTGACATGTATTGAGAGGTTGAGGTTGACCCACCAGTAGTGTGCACTGATCTACCTGCAAAGATAGTCCCAAACCTATAACCAGCATGAAATGTAAAACCTAGTTGATGCTTCTCAGTGGACAAGTTTGTACTTAAATGCATAACTATTGACAAATATGTTTTGCTTTTATATTTCTCCGTTATCGTGTCAGTGTTACAAAGCAATTCTCAGCCAGGACAGCAGGGGTTGGAGACCTTTTCTGGCAGATCTGCCTATCATTGGAGTGATGTCCCTGGTCAATGTTTATCTACTTCAGTGTAAACACATATCCACTCAAGAAGCAATGCCTGACAGAAAGGGAGTTTTGATGGAGCTGCAAAGCTTTTTACTATTAGTTACTATTACGTTTTACCATTATTGCAGCTCATTAAATACTCAAAAGCGCACGGGTTCGGATGTGTAATGAAGAAACTGGGTTCAGGCTTCCATAACATCCTTTTTTACGATGTATTCACTGGTAAAACAGTGGGAACAGTGGTGGGAAAGGATACTAACTTACAAACCTGACATTGTACATGCTCAGCGTACTTTTCAATTCTAAAAGGTAAAAAAGGAACATTCATTATTCCGAATTAGTCAACAACATTAGTTAAATGTTCTACATTCACTTTCTTTAGCTTATGATTGTATAAACAATAAAGGAAATCTTTGGCATAGTGCATTTACAAAAGACTCTAATCCATGCTGTTATAGCTTGGATTCATCAACCATTCATTTCAAACCTTTAGCTGTTTAACTAGTAGGAACATAGTCAAATGATTACTAATAAAAATGTTGGCTCTACTCCTTCTGCCATTGCGTGCTTGTCGGAAAGCCTTTGCGTTGACGGATAATGGTGCTGTTTGTCTCCACACATATGCTGATGGAGAAGTATAAACTAAGCTTTAGGAGTTATATAGTACAGCAAAAAAGTTTACAAAGTGAATACATCTGCTGAAGCAACTAGAGAGAAGACAAACCCTATGAGCTTATAGAGTCCACCTGATCTCAAAAATACTTAAGTCAGCAGAATCTGAAAAGGCAAAAGTATACTCTGAGAGCACACAGGTTATGTGATCTCAAATGATCAGCTTGTACCATGTGAAACAACAAAGTGATCCATACTTGGACGAATGTGGTTGTGTGTTTATTTGTGGAATTATGACCTGAAAGAACTGTTTAGGCTTAAAGTATCAAATCAACATAACAGGAAGCTAAAATAACTATTGATTCCTTAAGGTGTTCGTGGGCCAGAAGAGAGATATGGTTCATCCAGCTCTTGGTCATAACCAAACCACATCAACTAATTTATTTTAAGATTGAGGAAGAGCAGCACTGCTTTTCACTCCTCTGGATGGGGCCCAGTGTTCAAGAAATATTTAATAAGGGCAAGTGAATGAATTGATTAATTACATGTTAGTCAATGCATCAAGGGAATATTGCATAATAAACAATCATTAGACATCAGTAAGGATGCCTTTCAAATTAAAACAAATCACTTTATTTATCCGTAACAAACTTCAATCACAGAGTATTGTGTTATATCGGCACAAACCCCACACAAACCTAAATCCCACATGTAGATACATCAGCCATGCAAGAATAAACATTGAAGGTAATACCTACATACATCCATAAATAGATAAATAGGAGTAAGAAATTTAAGAATGAAATAAAAAAAGTTAAAAAGCTCACATTTAAGATAACACAGTAAACCTAGCACGATCTCTTACCTCTTTCACCTTGTATGCCTCTGGCTGCATGAGAGATGTTTTTGGTTAACCTTTTCAGGAAAACATAACATTGGGGTCTGAGGCAAAGGTTTTCTTTTTCAGTCATGAGGAGACGTGAGACCGGGCGATAAGGTCCAACTGATACCCCTGCCCAAAACTCGATCAACGTAATAGAAAAAGCATATCAGGACTTCAGCCTCATTGTTGTGGACTTACTCACCAATGAAGAGGGGACGCACATAGCTGGAATCCGGGATCCCGGCCTCCTGTTCCTCCCAGCTCTGGCACCGGCCGTGGCAGTCTGACCGAGGACAGTGTAATTAGAATAACGTTGGAAATGTTCTGGTGAAAACATCTTTATCTGCCAAACTGAAGGTAACATAGTTATAGCCAAGTATTTCCCATTTACCTTGTCTGTAGAACACGTCCTGCACCCTGCGTACCCTGTGACCTGAATATGGCAACTGATTGCAGAAAATTTGTTTACCCAGAATGACAGAGATATTTGGAACAACACATCACACAATATTAACAATCTCGGACCCTGATTTATTTAACTTAGTTTGCGGTTTCAGTTATCATGGTTTTACAAGGGTAGAACCAAATAATGCCACATAACATAACGTACCATACAAAGAACCAATATTTAAATCAATATCAGCTTTATTGTGCTTAACCACATATTGCATAACAAAACATTAGACTGCTGTCCATACTGAGACAGATCTGTCTCTGAGCAGCTCTGTTGGGCTCAAGGTCCAAAATATATTTAAAAAAAGAAATGCAGCAGTAGTCAAAAATCGTCCTGGTCTGATCAGACTTAGTTCCCAACAAAAACTTTTAGCATAAGGGCCCTTTATGCATACAAAAAAAATGCATTTCACAGGATGAAGGATGGAAACTTGCCACCATCGGGTTCTTCTTGTGGCTGCCAGTCTTTGTCATTTACTCTTATTTTCGGTCATGTGGAGGTAAACAGCCGGCTTACTGTACCCCACTCAGTGCTCGGATGATGTCTTCTTTTCTTGGGGAGTTTCACTGCAGGCCTGCAGCAGCCTCTCTAGGTAGAAGCTAGCTTTTAACCACCCACTGGCTCTCGGTGCAAACGCACTCTTTAATGCTACGGTTGTATCTGCCCAGGTCTTTGTACGTCGTTGGGGCACCCCAGCCTCCCTCACCTTGACGACAGCCATGTAAGCCCCCTGTAGTCGTGGCTTTTTCAGTCCTTTTCTTCCTTTACGAGCACTTCTCTCTGCAGCTTCTGCTTCCGCTCCCTTTCGCGCGCTTCCTCTTTCTTTTGACGTCCTGCCCCCTGATAGGTTTACAGTTGGTCCACGTCTCGGGGGATCATGGGAAATGCAGTCCTTCTCTACTACTCTACAGAAGGATCACATTAATTTCTATAGAAGTTAATAAAACATTCACCATGTGGAAGAAGATTATCTCTTGTATACAGAATCTCGTTTTAAAAATCTTGTGAATACAGAGCTTTTGTTTTGACTAAAGTCTTTTTTCACCATGAAAGAACCAATACTTTGTTAATGAGTGATGGCAGCATGATCTGGGTGATGGAAAAACGACAAAAACTCCTGAACTCCTTTGTCTACGACCACCAAATTAAAAACCGGGCGTATCTAGAGTCCTTGCCCCAAACTTTCCTGAGGACTTAAAATAGCAGGGGGCAGGTTTGAAGAAAATTAAACTCACGACTGTCGCTGCCGGCGCTTCGAGTAACTGCAGCCACTGCAGGAGCAAGCACAAAAAGTAAATAAATTAGTGACGTAGCGTACTTTCAGGCACATCGCCAGCTGTACGACAACTAGCAACATGTCTAGCGATGAAGTAAGTAGTGTTTAATTGACCGCGTCGACAGTCCGGGATCTTTCTCTTCCTTCTTCCTGTTAAATCGAGAACGTGCAAGAATTGTACATTGACTTCGCATCTGCATGTAATTGACTATTTTGCAGCACACAGACTGTTCATGATAATGGGATTACACATGGGTGGCCTCATTTTACTTAGTTTAAAACGCTTCATTACCTAGTACAATTACAAAACTGAACATTAATATAATTAATTTTAGAAATCCAGCCCCCTGCTCCTTTGAGTAAAACTCTACCCCAAATTTAAAAGTTGAAAATCTCCCAACTGGAGTACTACATGAAACATTCCCAGGTAACCCTTATCTTTTATTTGGGTTTAACAGGTCTGCCCAACAGACTCTGCTGCTATCTTCAACCAAATGCACCAATTTGTTAATTGCCAGCCGCCAATAAACAATTCAGTTCAAATCAACTCACTTATATCGCATTGATTCACAACAGATGTAATCTAAAGGCACTTTACAAGAAAAGTACAATCATACAAACATCACAAAGGAGAATGGTGGTGCTGTGTTATTATTAGACTAATATGAGCATAATAACAGAAGTTATGATTAAGATTAGCACCACCACCCCTCTGGCGCCAGGTCTACTGGTGTTTGTGCACATTTCATGTTTGTTACAGAGGTCCAAAAACACCACTTGGCTATTATTCAGATTCTCCTTGTGCCAGCTCCACAGGTAATACTATTGTTGCATGACACACCTACAGGAACACATCACTTCTTCTCAAATGGCTCAACCCTCTTCTTAAACTGTTAGGATCTAACAAATATTCAAACAAATTTAAGATCTTCAAGCACTTCTGGGAACCCCACTTCCACCCTGGATGGGCCCTGGGTGACTAGTCACTGTTTGGAGTTACAGTCATTTATGTCCTCAGTGTTTCAATGTTACTTCTCCAGCTAATCAAATGCCCAATGTTCTTGAAAAACTTAAATGTAGATATTTTTTTTTGGAAAGGCACACCTTTATTTGCACATACTGTACTTATAACAATACCCATATAACAGCTTCTTGTGAGAGTGGAGAGCAGATTTTCAGAAGAGGGACCACACAAATACAGGAGACAATTTTTTTCAGGCAGGAAAAAGAAATTCAATGTTTTTGCAGAGAATGAAACATCATGTTTTACGTTTGTCTGAGAATAAATGTAACTGATAAAATGGAAGAATGATTAATGCTCATTATAGTTGCTAGCAAAGGAAATAAATGTTTATTTCAAACACTTTTTGTACTTTGTTTAAGTTTTTTTAGCGTTCTTTTTGCTCTTTTGTTTGTCTGACCCACAGATCCTTGTCTGATCCCAGCTGTATTCCCTGCCCTATGTCTGTACAGTGTCAGTTTCCCAAAGGACTGTCCTGGCTGCCGACGTCCCACTGGAGCCCGGTGATGTATATTTGATGAACGGGTGCCGGGGACCCTCTGGAGGGTGTCAGCCAGGGCAGGACAATAGACATTGCTCAGGTTTCCTGACTCTGGGACCAATAGGATGGCTTTCTTTCTTAGTGAGTCAGCGCTGGTGGTTCAGTTGCAGAGCAAGAGCAAGAGGCCGAGTTACAACAGGAGCAACATGGATCCTGTTACATGGTACAATTAAAAGATGTTTCCTCGAGAAACTACTGTTCCTGACACTTTTGGAGCTGATCCCCAAAAGAACAAACATAACTGTAGAAACAAATAAAGTGGTCAAGAGAGGTTGGGAGTTTGTTTCTGTGTTCCTGCTTTCACAGAATAACAAAAATATGAGAGTGAAGTAAATAAAGCTGATGCTTCTCTGCACCTGTGGACTCTGGACATTTGAAAGTCCTCTATCTTGATGTTACACCCGACTATATTGATTTATGTAAGGGCAATTTAACCTCAGTTGCATCATTTCAAGACAAATTTGCATGCAGATATTTAGCTGATTCTTTCGAGGCATGAAGCCATGTGGGGTTCAGCATTCTCTGCATGAAACTTTTTGGTATGTACTCTGAGAAGAAAACCACACATCATGTGTACATTATAATCCTTTATGGGGCTCTTTTCCTTATTATCTGATGAATATTCTATCATTAAACATGTGTAGGTCTTCGCAGTGGTGCAGTTCTTAACATTATTCCTGTACAAAAAGAAGATCTCAGGCTTAAATTCTTGCTTGGGCTCTTTCTGCATGGAATTAGCATGTTCAGCCATTCCGTGCATATGTTGTCTCAGAATTCTCCATCTTTCTCACATATGCCAAAAATGTGCATGCTAGGTTAGTTGTTCTAAATCTAATCTAAATCTAAATTGCCCTTAGGAGTGAGAGTGTGCAGAATTGTTTGTCAAATGTGTCTCTGTTGTACTGATGACTTGTGCACAAGAATAAGTAGATATGAGCGATGGATGGGTAGATGTTTGAAAGCGGGACTGTTGCACAGTTTAACACCGTAAAAACTCTATTTTTATTACACGAATGTAAGACTACAATCACCACTGATTGTGGAAGCATCACACTCAGGGGAAGGTTGCATGACAACATTGCCATTTTTGTTTGAATTCGCAGGGGAAAACGACACTGCTTTTACACTACAGCATGTGTGATTGTAAACAACCTATGCCTGGCGTTTAGATGGCCCTGTGCCCCATGTATGCTGTGTTCTCTGGTTTCCTCCTCATTACCTATTTCACTTCGAAAAGAGTTGAAGAACGCCACAAGTGCACAAGACATTCTCGACACCCCATTCTCATTGTGACGACATGCATTTACAGAGAAAAATATTTGTTTTAGTAAAAAAAATTGTGTAAACTGCCCCTCAGATTCTGTACCGTTTCCCTCTTCCATTCAGAATATAGGATCTTGATTTTGAAATAAAATTCTAATTTTATTTTGATGTATGAAAAGTGAATTTGAACCATTGATCAATAGTCCACTTCCTTCATTTCCAGCCCATGTAGTTGTAGCTCATATCCCCGATACATCGCTCTATGAGGTTTTCTCTTGAAGGATTCAATCCAGTTGCTGTCAAGAGCTTGTGAATATTTTAAATCGGCTTTGTTTTCCAATAAACATTAAAATGTTTCCACATGGAATTTTAAGGGGTAATTCCACCAAATTTCTGGCTTTTAACTTCTATCAACCTATACATATTTTATGTCATTAGGAAGCTAAGAGTCTTCTTATTACATTTATGTTGGCCAATCAAGCATACAGACATAAATGTAGGCACAGCAAGCGCTTTTACCCCCCACCACAAACAAATAGATAAAATGTCCATCTGGGACATAACCCTATGTTTTTATTTATTGTCCTCCCATAAAGTGATTAGTCCCAGGACAAGGCACCTTGGAACTTGCGGGTCCTGTGCAATATATATATATATATATATATAAATTTGTATACAAAGGGATCTTTATGTGTAAAACTTTGTATACATATATAAATATATGTGAATATATATCTATGAAGCAGGAATTGGTTGCTTTAAGCAAATATTTTCTTAAATTTCACAGGTTTCTTTTTTAAAGCGTGATAGAAAAACTTAAAGGGTTTCAGTCATTCTGATAGATTAATATTAAAGAAACTGGTTCTTCCTTAGCTCCCAGTCTGGCCCAGCTTCAAGTTGGTACTCAGCTAATCACCGGTTTATAACCAAAAATTAGTGCCTGGGCAGTGGAAAACCAAATAATCGGTTCTAAGTCAGGATTTGGCACCAAACCATCTCTGGAACCAGCTCAGTGGAAAAGGCTGCTTATAGAGCATATATTCTTGGAAAATAAATAGGTGGAGAGATAATTTTATTAGTGTATTAAAATTCATATTACTTGGTATCAATAGCACTCAGACATATTGTCACCGTTCTCTGAGACATTTTAGCGTGTTTTCTTTCCAAAGAGACCCCACCCAATTCTCTATTGTGCTTTTAAAAAATTTAGGGTGGAAATAGCAGGAATTGTAAGGGAGGTTTTCCCAGTTGCATCTGTGGACTTGGTTTTCACGTTTTTTCTCTCCACTCCACTTTCCATCAAAATGAAATTATTGGTTGCTTTTAAGGTATGCAATTATCTTAAATCACACATATAATTTATCATAATGACATATTCCTATTGGAGTCTCTTGATTTAAGGGAACCCTGTAACTGTTTGGAGGTCACGAGGACTACAATACCAATAAATTGGCAGATTCTATAGCTTTAACAAATGGGGCGTTTAGTTATAAAAGCCATAAACAATTTTTACTTCTCCGTTAAAAGAACCAATAAGACATATTGGCACATACCTTCCCTACCTGGGGAGACGTATCGCGTTGGTAAGACGTATCGCGTTATTTCCTGTTTTGTGACTAACTCGTTTGTAGCAAGTCGGTGTTTCTCTCTCTCTTGACCTGATCTAACTTTCTCTGTCAATACGTTTTTTCTGAGTTGCTTTAACACACATCACATTAAAACGTTAATTTTCTTCATGGTTTGGGACTCTTTAAGCGTTTCACTGTTTTTTTTGGGCTTGGTAAGGTACCGCTTGGTTAGCTTAGCTTCACGGCTAGCATGGCTTCGGCAGCTTTCTCTCTTGTCCCTCCATCTCTCTCTACACCTCCTCCTCTTTCCTGCTCTCTCTGTCAGATGTTTAGTTACTCCTCCGCCTCATTTAGTGAAGTTGGTAGGTGTAATAAGTGCAGCATTTTTGTAGCTTTGGAGGCGAGGGTTTCTGAGCTAGAGGCCCGGCTCCGCGCTGTAGAACAGCCAGGCCCAGCAGTAGCTAGCGCGGAGTCAACTAGGACAGGACCTAGCCGTCCTCCAACAGCTCCCGTGCAGCCGGGACCTCAGGCGAGCTGGGTGACTGTTCGTAGGAAGACTAGTGCCAGACCCCAGTCCGCGGCCAACCTCCAGCCCCTTTCTCTGAACAATAGGTTCGCCCCGCTCAGCGACGCACCCGCCGAGCAGGAGAGGCCGATTCTTGTAATTGGCAGCTCCATAGTTAGGAATGTGGCTCCAGAGACACGAAAGACCACCGTCAAATGCCTTCCAGGGGCCAGGGCTAAGGACATTAGGTCCCATCTGAAGCTTTTGGCCAAGGACAAACGGCGGTATAGCAGGATCGTTATCCATGCTGGTGGCAACGACACCCGGCGACGGCAGTCGGAGGTCACTAAAATTAGCGTGGCTTCGGTGTGTAGGGCTGCCAAAAATATGTCTGACTCTGTATTTTTTTCTGGTCCCCTGCCTGATCGTACTAGCGATGACATGTACAGCTGTATGCTTTCGTTCCACCTTTGGTTGTCAAGGTGGTGTCCAGAAAACGATGTGGGCTACATTGATAACTGGGGGGCCTTCTGGGGAAAACCTGGACTGTCACGTAGAGACGGCATCCATCCCACCGAGGACAGAGCTTCGCTTCTTTCCAGGAACATTGATAGGATTATCTCTAGTTCCCCAAAGCCGTGACAACCCAGAGTCCAGCTCAGGGAACCCAGAGTCGAGCTCAGGGAAACCAGAGTCCAGATCAGGGAACCCAGAGTCCGGGTCAGGGAACAGGGACTGCCACCCACCCATCACCCTATAGAGATAATTTCCCGTCCACTACCCAAAACTAATGAATTAAAAGTTAATGCTACTAGAGCAAAGTATAAAAATCTCATAAAGATAAATAAAACTCGGACTGAACATAAAAACAAATCAATTAAATGTGGTTTACTAAACATAAGATCTCTCCCCTCAAAAACACTCTTAGTAAATGACTTAATTTGTGAAAATAATATTGATTTGTTTTGTCTTGCAGAGACATGGTTGCAGGAAGAGGACCATGTCACAATAAATGAGTCAACTCCCCCTAGCTACTTAAACTTTAGTGTCCCTCGAAGTACTGGTCGAGGAGGTGGAGTAGCAACTATCTTTCACTCCGATTTTAAAGAAGCTCTTCCAACTTTAATTTCCTCAGTTTATAAATGGAGAACAGAAAACAGTGATTTAACTCGTGACCCCTCACAACTTGACATTTTAGTTCATAGCGTTAATTCCTCCCTGTGTCTGGCAATAGACAAAGTTGCCCCCTTGAAAAGGAAGGTGGCTAGCCATAGAAGATTAGCTCCCTGGTTTAATTTAGAGCTACGTACCCTAAAGCAGAATGTTAGAAAACTAGAGAGAAAATGGCGCTCCACGCATTTACATGATTCCTTTTTAATATGGAAAAATAGTTTATTGCTATATAAAAAGAGCCTTCACACAGCTAGAACAGCATATTATTCATCTTTAATCGAGGAGAATAAAAATAATCCTAGGTTTCTTTTTAATACAGTTGCCAAACTCACACAGGATCATAGCTCTATCGAGCCAACCATTCCCCAAGCTCTAAGCAGTGACGACTTCATGCAATTCTTTATAAATAAAATAGACTCCATAAAGAATAAGATAATTGGGAACCTTCCCAATATGCTTGCTTCCTCCTTAGTTAATGAGGCAGCCTCAAAAATGGTGGAACCTAATATATGCTTAAACTGCTTTAATGCAGCCGAACTTTGTGATGTACTAAAATTATTAGCTTCATCTAAACCTTCAACTTGCGTTTTAGACCCAATCCCAACTAAACTCTTAAAAGAAGTTTTCCCTCTGATCGCTGCTCCAATTTTAAATATAATGAATCTATCCTTAGTCAATGGATATGTACCACAGGAGTTTAAGATTGCTGTAATTAAACCTCTACTTAAGAAACCCTCTCTTGATCAAAACGACTTAATTAACTATAGACCGATATCTAATCTTCCCTTCTTATCTAAAATTCTTGAGAAAATAGTTGCACACCAGATATGTGAGCATTTAAACAATAATGAGCTGTTTGAGAAGTTTCAGTCAGGCTTTAGAGCTCATCACAGCACTGAAACAGCTCTGGTGAAGGTTACTAATGATATTCTCATAGCCTCAGACAATGGACTGGTGACCATTCTGGTCCTGTTAGATCTCAGTGCTGCCTTTGACACTGTTGAATGACACTGATGAATCCAATCAGTTAGGTAGACTACAGGCATGTCTGGAAGACATAAAAACTTGGATGACTCTAAACTTCTTGCTTCTAAATTCTGATAAAACAGAAGTTGTCGTCTTTGGACCAGAAGCTCTGAAAAATAAACTACTTAGTCAGCCCCTTCACCTGGACGGCATTAAATTAGCCTCCAGTAATAAAGCAAAAAACCTCGGTGTCATTTTTGACCAAGATATGTCATTTAGATCTCACATTAAAGAAGTCTGTAGGATTTCCTTTTTTCACCTTAGGAATATTGCAAAAATTAGAACCATCCTGTCCAGGAGTGATGCTGAAAAACTAGTCCATGCCTTTGTTACTTCAAGGCTGGATTACTGTAACTGTCTATTATCAGGTAGTCCACAGAATACAATTAAAAGTCTTCAGTTAGTTCAAAATGCTGCTGCTAGGATTCTGATGAATATTAAAAGAAGAGATCACATTTCCCCTGTTTTAGCTTCTCTTCACTGGCTCCCAGTAAAATCTAGAATAGAATTCAAGATCCTCCTTCTGACATATAAAGCCCTTAATAATCTAGCTCCATCATACATAAGAGACCTGATTGTTCCATATGTTCCCAACAGAGACCTTCGCTCTCAGACTGCAGGTTTTCTGGTAGTTCCTAGGATTTCTAAAAGTAGAATGGGTGGCAGATCTTTCAGCTATCAGGCTCCCCTCCTATGGAACCGGCTCCCAGGGTTGGTTCGTGAAGCAGACAATTTGTCTATCTTTAAAACTAGGCTAAAAACTTTCCTCTTTGACAAAGCTTACAGTTAGAGATATGTTTATAGGTAGTTAGAGTCAGGTTAGACAGGTAGATAGGAAGAGACAGGTTAATGTTAGTAGTCAGGCAGAGTGTCAAAAGTTAGGAAGAGATAGGAAGAGGTAGAGTAGCTAGGTAGAGATAGATTAATGTAAGCCAGGTAAAGATCCGGAGCCGGTCGCGGCTTACCGCCGCGGAAGAAATGCGCCCCACGGGGGCCAGCCAGCGCCGGAGAGAGGTCCCTCAAGGGGATCCTCCCGCACAGTGCGGCCGCCCATTACCTGCCGGGTTGAATCCCCCGGGCAGACTGTGCGGACCCCACCCGTTTATCTCTTAAACGTTTCTCGCCCTCTTCAACTCTGTCCTCTCAGTTCTGTCAATTTTTCCTTAAGATAGTTGTCGACTATCGGTCTCGTGCCGGTATTTAGCCTTAGATGGAGTTTACCACCCACTTTGGGCTGCATTCTCAAACAACCCGACTCCGAGAAGACCCCGGCATGACGGGGGCCGTTACCGGCCCTACACCGTCCACGGGTCAGGAGGAGTCAGACAGAGTGTTGGTAGCCAGGTCTCCTAGTAGCTAGGAGACAGGTTAATGTTAGTAGCTATGCTGCTTTAGGCTAGGCTGTTGGAGGACATTATTAGGGTCTGTTCCTACTTTCTCTCCTACTTCTCCCCAACTGCATGATGTGCTGTCAATTCAAGCACTAACCTGTTTTCTATTATAGTAGGTGCTCCGGATTAGCCCTGCTTGACGACCCTGACTAAGATGGCATTGCAGTGACAGAAAATTCTCCACGTCCTGCAACAAACTTCTGCATCAGTTCTATTGCTCTTTCTGTGTCTCTGTTATGTATTCTCCAAGCCACAGACGGTCGCGGCAGATAACCGCTTTTGCTGAGCCTGGTTCTGCCGGAGGTTTCTTCCTGTTAAAAGGGAGTTTTTCCTTCCCACTGTCGCTTCATGCTTGCTCAGTATGAGGGATTGCTGAGAATTACAAGACGCATTCTTCTGTTGTTCTGTAATTTCTACATTAAACATTGTATTGTAATAACTTTTTTTGTAAAGTGCCTTGAGATGACATCTGTTGTGAAATGGCGCTATATAAATAAACTGAATTGAATTGAATTGAATATCTATCATATTTATTTTGTGTAATTCTTTCCTTTTATTTGTATAGATGACAGATATCAGAGATGGAAGTAGGGAGCACCGCCAACCCTTCGGCACATCATCAGACCCCTCCCACCATACAAGGAGGCTGTTGAGTGATTATAGCAATATTTACCCAGTTTGTGAGAACCACCACCCACCCCCTCCCTGCCCTACTGACAAGCTGTGGCCCCCTGACCCCTCACGGTTCATGCGTAAATATTTCATTGTCTGCTTGTTTTGCTCTTTAGTTCCCGTTCAGGCCTGTTTATTCTTTAATTGAGTAAGGTGGGCGTGTTTATGGATAACAGGGCATCAATTCCAAAGACCAGAAGGTAAATGAAGCAAGATTAATTTATGTATTTCTTGAGAAGGGAAATACTGCATTTGGGGGAATTCTGAAGATTTTTTATTAATTACAATCATCATCCTTATACGACAGACACTTAGGCCTCATTTAAAAAAATGTTTGCATTGGTAAAAGAAAACTAAGTTTTGTTGCAAGCCATAGGGAACACATCAGACATGTACATGAAAGTGCTGTGTTCATATCAGAGGAAAATGAGACTTTTTATCATGCATGCAAAATGCTATGTGGAGATGAAAATTGGCCAAATACACCAGCCAGAGCACACCATTGGCATACTGAAACATAGTGGTGGCAGCACCATGATACAAGTATCCTTTTTTTTAGCAGGGACAGGGATCCAGCTTTTTTCTTTCACTTTTTTTTGATCTGTCAAAAAATCCCAAATTTCAGGTTAGAATCACAAAATGTAAACAAGTGGCAAGAGAATAAACATTTTTGGAAAGCACTGTAAATTATTTTTGGTAAGCATAAGATTATTTTTGTAACCTGCAGCTTACATCAGATGTCCAGTCATTATGATTCCTGTCCTGAGTAAGTTTTTGTTGTCCAGGTACCGATTTGCAAATGTTTCAGAAAAAATTCTTCCTTCCAAAGCATTGCTTACCGTTGTGGGCGTGGCCCCAGCCAGGTCTCTCCATTTGATTGGTTGAGGAAAGCAGCGGGAGGGAGGGTCGGTCCTCCAATAAGAAGCAGCCTGTAAGGCACTGGTCCAATATAGGCGCTGGAGGCAGGCAGCATCTTTATTATAGGAGTCATTAAGAGTAGATAAGCAGAAAGAAGGTCCACAGGAGTTTCGGAGTTATTGCTCCTTCTCTTTTTTTTCTTTCCTGACTTGAAGGCGAACCTCCCTGAGTCCGATCCTGGTGACATTATTTAAAGCACCTTTGCGAGCGGCAGGTTTTATTCCTCTGCGAGGCGTTTCTCTCCAGATAAAATCACCAAAACGGAGCCGAACGAAGAAGACGGACAACGACCCTCCCTAACTTCTGCAATCATGATGTCGATGAACAGCAAGCAGCCTTTCAGTATGCACCCCATCCTGCATGAGCCTAAATACACGCCCCTGCACTCAAGCTCCGAGGCCATACGCAGAGCCTGCCTCCCCACGCCGTCGGTGAGTTCCACGATCCTCTTGGCTAATATGATCAATATCAACCCCAAAACGAGGTAAAATTATGGGGATTTATATAGAAAAAATAAAAGTAGGGACATTTTTGTAAATTACCTAGATTAGTGTTCTAAAATGCGTAAAGACGCGCTTTAAATTCGGTCTGAATATCCGAACTTTTGAAACTAAAAATCAGGGGGAAAATTAATCTCATCACATTTTATTTACAAACGAAATTGCTGAAATCGTAAAACAAAAATCATAAGTCGGAGTAAATGTCTGTTGATGCTTTAAATGGCCAATTATAAAACATATCTCATTTTTCAAGTTTGGATTGTTTATTTAATATTTAAAAAGAGAAAAATAACGATGGACAAGACCAGTTATATCATGAAAGCTTACAGCAGTGGTGGAGCAGAAATTGAAAGAAAACGGATGTTGTGCTTCCATGATCCACCTGAAAGCGAAAGAAAAGTTAAAAGACGAAGCGCGGTTGTGGAGTAGACTCTCCAAGCGCGTCTTATGTCATATTGTCCCATTCATATTCAAACTGGTCTCGTTTAATCGTCCGCAGAAATTATTCAAGAGATCGTAAATATAAATTTTAAATGAATATCCTTCTACGCGGACACGCTGCCGGTGCTGTAGGAAGGAGCCGCTGACAGGTTGAATTGTCACGTTGAAAAACCGAGATAAAAAAAGCCGAGTTCGTTTAAATGTGATCACGCTGACACATTTAAACGTTTTCTTCTTTTTTTAACCCTGGATTTACGATTGCAATGTGTGATTATGTGAAACAAAATGTAACAAAGTTATTTGGACTTTTGAAAATGTATAGTTTACATAATCTTATCAATCTTTTTTTACACTTGTTTTATTTCAAACCATAATATAAAACCTGAATTATAACTATTTAAATCGCTTTTGTATTGGAAAAAGTGATCAGAGTGAGTTTGGAATCTTGCGCAAAGGCGCACTCTGACAGTTTGAGTAGCGGTGTGTTGATTTTACTGGAGAGATGCTCTAACCCAACTGCCTCTGTCTTTCTGTCTCAGCTTCAGGGCAACATCTTCGCCGGCTTTGATGAGACGCTGCTGCAGAGAGCCGAGGCACTTGCTGCCGTGGACATTGTGGCCCAGAAGAGCCACCCTTTCAAGCCAGACGCCACCTACCACACCATGACTACAATGACCAGCATGACCTGCACCCCAACATCCTCCTCCGCGCACCTGCACCACCCGTCGGTGCTCACCTCACACCACCACCCGGCGCACCACCAGCCGGCGCAGGGCTTGGAAGGTGACCTGCTCGACCATCTGACCCCCGGGATCTCACTGGGAGGCATGCCCGGCTCGGAAGTCTGCTCTACGGCCTCGCACACGGCTCACGCCGCGGCCCACATGTCGGCCATCAACCACATGCAGCACCACCACCACCACGCTCAGTCCATGAACATGCATCCACACGGGTTGGGCTCCCACGGCTCCCTGGGGAGTGGCGGCGGGGACGCAGAGCCCGACCCACGGGAGCTGGAGTCCTTCGCTGAGCGCTTCAAACAGAGGCGAATCAAACTGGGCGTCACTCAGGCTGATGTGGGAGCGGCGCTGGCTAATCTCAAAATCCCGGGGGTCGGCTGCCTAAGCCAGAGCACCATATGCAGGTTCGAGTCCCTAACCCTCTCACACAACAACATGGTGGCCCTGAAGCCCATCCTGGAGGCCTGGCTTGAGGAGGCGGAGCGGGCGCAAAGGGAGAAGATGTCCAAACCGGAGATATTCAACGGCGGCGATAAGAAGAGGAAACGCACGTCTATCGCCGCGCCGGAGAAGCGTTCCCTTGAGGCCTATTTCGCCGTGCAGCCGAGGCCCTCGTCGGAGAAGATCGCTGCGATCGCCGAGAAACTGGACCTGAAAAAGAACGTGGTCCGAGTTTGGTTTTGCAATCAAAGGCAAAAGCAGAAACGGATGAAGTTTTCTGCGACGCACTGAAGAAGACTGCAGCAGACCCGCGGGTCTCTGAGCCGTTTTGTCACAAACAAACTAGAGACAAGCTGCTGAGGCTGCACTGTTGGACCCGCACTGTCAGAATCAACAAGGTACCAGAGTACCTGCGCCCTTTTCCTGCTGTGAAAGGCTCTGCGTGGCGCACAGCCAGGGCCGCCAGATGCACACTCAAAACAAGTCCCAGATTCGAGTAAAACTACAATTATTACTTTGGCTTCTCACATTCATATGCATCATAGTTTTTTTTTTTTTTTTTAATCTAGTTTTATGGAAATTAAATTTGCTTTATTTCCTAGAAAAACGATAATTCTGACTAAATACCACACAAGACATACCATCAGGGTGGTTAAAATGAGCTCTTGAAACGAGTCACATAATCTGTCAGTTTAGTATTAAAGCAGAATTATGAATTAATTTTTTGAATAAAAAGGCATCTGTTCCTTTTAATTTTAGTTTCTGAGAAATAAAATTTATGTATGTATATATATATATATATATATATATATATATATATATATATATATATATATATATATATACATTCAGACTGAATTTTATAATAAATACACTGACTAAACAAACTGTAAAACCGAATGAATTAAACTGCTGTAGATTTTTTAGAAGACTTTCTTAGCAGACATTATACAAGTTTACCTGCTAAACACTTAATTGCAACATTAAATTCATGCCATATTTTTAAATGTCTCAGACTAAAACATTTCAAATCTGAGGTATTGCGCTCATCAGATGTTTCATATCATTTTAACAAGGGTGGGAAAAGTCACAATTGTGTTTTTTTGTTTTTTTTTCTAATGCGGTATAAAGTCACTAAAATAATGAATAACCTTACATCTACACTGTAGAGAGGAATTTGTAGGGATATTAAATGTTACCCATTTAATTTAAATGAACATTTTCAATTGCAAATACAGTCTCAAATAATGATTAAGTTGTCGCAATTAGCTACTACATTTACTACATTTACTGAGCTTTTTTAGCAGCGGTGCTAAAGCTCAAGTCAAAATTGCTAGCTTGCTTCATTTTTAAGCCTCCATCGTTGATGATCATATCTAATCTATTGCAAGAAGGAAGTGTATAAAACTTTCCCTGACAACTACAGATAGGTTGTTGTATTCATTAGCACTGGCTTCCTCAGGGCTAGCAAACTCAGCATGGTAGCAAGTTTGGCTTTGGCATAAGCAATGTAGCTAAACTGATTAAAGTTGAAAAAAGATTAAAATAATTGCTCCAACACAAAACGTTTCCAACCCAAGTTCCTACGACAGTTCTTCGCTTTTGCTGAGTTGATATATATCCATTCATAATACTACCTAAACAAAATAGCCTTGCTGTTATCACTGAATATGAATAAATGACTGGACATACATCTTCGGTTAGCGATGTTATCCAGTGGTGTATATGTTTCTCTAACAAATATGCCCTGCCAATAAAAACCTGTCAGTAGTGAATTATGGATCTCCACAGCAGATTCTATATAATACAATGGTTTTAATATAAATTAATAGGCCAACAGAATACTTAATTATTCCGTCATTATTATTTCAGTGGTGAAATCCCGAGAATCAACCTGAGCAGGTGGCATCATTAAACATTTTGGCAGACAGGGGACTTTTGACAGCTTTTGCTCCATCTAACTTGTGGCAGTTGGGGATGTGTTGCAGGTACATTTATTGTGGGGAAAGTCAAGAAAAGTACAATAGTATCAACTCAATACAACCTTAATAAGTTGACTTGTGCGTTTGTTGACGTCATGATAGGCATATGTGTGTCAAATTTGTTTTATGGGTTATCAGATTTGACTTGATTAACGAAAAATGGTCAACAATATAGCAAAAACAGAATGAAAAATGGAAAACAGTGTGTTGTTCTAAAGGTGAAAACATATATCCTTATTTAAGCCAAGTTTAAGAAAAGTCTTGAGAAAAGTCTGATTTGTAGTTTAACATTTTAATCAATCTGTCTGATTTATTTTAAACTTAAAAATGACCCAAGATTGTAAGAATGTAACCATTCTTAAACATTTTGCATTTAAAAAAACAATTTAAATTTTTAAACATTGTATGGACTTATGTTTGATATCTTTAAAAATTCGTTTTACAGTGTAGGGAGAAAAACAGAACATCTCTAATATTAACCAGAAGCTGCATAATTTTGCCTTTTTTTTAGAGCATACGTGACATATTTTGGTGCGCCATTTAGCTCACATGTGGATCCTGAACACCTGAGGACTTTTTACAATTAAGTATGAGTAAACCGGGACTTATGTGTTCTGTGTCAAACGGTGTACCTTGTTTGGTCCTGACAGTGGAGCCGCAGACCAAAAAGACTCAGTGACTCTTATGACCTGTTTGCGTCTCCACAAAATAAACTGTTGTTCTCTGACTTAAGAGAAAATGCGACTATTGTGGTTGGATTGAATAATTATTGTACAAAAATGAAAATAATAACAGCGGGAAACGAGGAATAATAGTTCATATTACCCTCTCTGGCCCGGATAGTTCTTTTTATATTTACCAGTGTAAATATTTGTGAATATATGCACTTCGGTGTGTGGAAACTCACTGAAATGTATTGTTTTTTCCTCCCAGATCTTTTTGTTGGGTAGCTCACCATTTTGGGGGACAAACCAGACCAAATGAGTGGGAAAATATAAAATAAGTCCGATTCTGGGGCAAAGTATGTGTGCAATCAGCCTCATAGTTAACTCTAAAGAAAAAGAGGGAGGATGTTTTTTGCGCCTTTTCTCCAAAATGACCAACTTTGCTCCTTTCCTCCCTGCTCTCTTCTTGATTCCCAAAGTGAATGCATTTTGCAATAAAACGCAAACAGACACTGTCTCACGTATATAAACACGCACGGATACTCACATTCATTCACACGGCGTAGCTGTGCGTCTACCTCATTACGCAAGTGATGGCACATTTCTGGTGATTTTAAACACTCTGGTTGATTTTTTTACGTACTTTTCTGTTTTTTTGTTTTTCTGTCACCGGCTGACGTGTAAAACCTGTTCCCCCCAATGATGCTTCGACAATCAGATTATTATGAGTAGTGTTGTTGTCCCCCACCCTTCATGAAAAAGAATGATTTTGACTTATTCTGATCACTGACCCGTTTGTGGAGCGCACTTTGTAGATATTCTGATAAGAGGAGGTGTAGCCGGCCTTATTTATACATATTTTTCAACACTTCTGAGAAAACTTTATGATTACTTTTATTTTTTTATGTTTAATTGTTATTTATTTGAATTTAATTTATTCTGAAAAAGAAAACATTTCATTTGTGAAAGTGTGCTTTGAATGTGTCTCTGTAAAGCTGCAGAAGCTGAAATAAACTGTGCACGTTTTACTTCTGAAAGCCTTTGTTCGTCGTTTTACCTGCTGGTGTTTATTATTTGCATCGTTATTCCCTTTTCAAGAAAACACTTAATGGGGGAGTCTGTGCAACATGAGCTCGGATGTGCTGAGCTCGTGTGTTTGCGCTTCTCGGGGACACTGTGCGTATTTTTACGCGCGGAGCAGTGCAGCTGCCGCTCTGAAACAGGAGAAGCCCCAGAGGTGAAGGAGCTCCATCTGAAAGCTGCTTCCCAACGGTGATAAATAGGATCTGATACTTGAGTGACTCTAATATCGATCAACTTTGCAGGCGTTGAAGACAACGCGGCTCTATCGTGCCTAATAACTTATTCAGTCCTTACAGCGCTAAACACCTTAAAAGTTACAGTTTCTTAATATTTTAAATGCTTAAAATAAATAAATAAGGAAAGAAGACATAATATATAAAAATGGCCTCATCATGATAAAGCCAAAACAAAATTAAGCGGGCATAATAATAATATATAATATATAATAATAATATATCCCAGGGGGTTTAAGCGGAAAGTTCAAAAACTGAACAAATGTTTCTTAATCCCCTGAATAAATTCCCAGAATAAAAAGGCTGAAACCAGGGTGCACAGTAACCGTTTAGTTCAATTTCAAGAAAAAATAAATAAAAAAACTATTTTTTTAAACCTCAAAACCAACGTTTTTCTCCTATTTTGAATATTTTATATGCAAAACGGAGTAAATGACTCCCCATCCGCTGACATTATTCGTTGCATCTAGTTGATTAAACATTAGTGATGATTGTTTGATTTTTACCCTTATATAGAACGAGCTATGGTGAAATTTTACATATTAACGGAGAAAATCCTCATTACTTTACTTTTTTATGCGTTACTTTTTAATCTAGCTAGATTAAATAAAAAACATGGCCATACATTTGAGGAAAAATGTCAACATAAAAAAAAGCTATTTAAAATATGTGACATTTGAAGTAATAAATGAAGTACTGATATAATGTAATGTTACTATATATAATTCAGAAATCTAAAGTGGATTAAAGTAATTTTGAATGAACATTTTTATTTGGTTGTTAAATGTTTACCTTTCTGTAAAAAGGGGGCGTTACTTTGTGACCACGACCCATCTCTTTTAACACCTCCAGTTATTGAATCGGCCGCAAAGAAACATCCTGATTAACAGCTTTTAGATATATCTCTATCCACAGGGTGAGTTATGTTAATTTTTGCCCTTTGTGGAATCTAATAATTATTTAAAGCATTGGTAATCCTACAGTTGTCAAATTCTTAGCTTCCCAATCAGCATATGGACTCCATTGATCTGATGCACCAAGGGAAACCAGCATATTGTCTAAAGGGTAAGGGAAGCCCAATAACGTACTACCACTTTAAATAGCTAATGTTTATGTAAGCCCTATGACATGAGGTACCTGTGTTAGACTACAGCTTTAAAAGTTTTGTCTGGCCCCGATGCTTTGTTCTGAGTGATTTCTGTTCAAAACTGTTTCTAACAGAGGAATTTACAAATACATTTGAATAATATTTATACGGCCCACCAATGTTTTGCTAGGCCCACCTAAATGGGAAACAGATGAATGCAAGAAAAAAGAAAACTATAACATCAAAAGTATCACTAAGCATTATTATTTTATTTCATTACCACTGCATTTAACATTATTAAGAATAAATGCTTTCCAAAAGATCTTAGGTATTATTATTATTTCTTGTCAAAGCACAGTAACTAGGGAAAAATGTAATTAAAAATGTGTTTAAACCTCAATCATAAATATGTCCATAATACAGTTCGCATAAATATAGATTTACATATTTAATCACAGTAATGAAATGTTAGCGTTCATTTTATCAAAAAAGGAAGTTTTTCACATATATGTACTTGGTTCAACGGATGGTTTGGCTCCATAAACACATTATTAATGAATAATAAATATCAGCTGTTATGATACTATTGATTTCTGAGGGTGTTTGTTAAGAAGCTTCTGTTATGTGTTGTATAACAGGAGCTCAGGCCCCCGATCCCCTTTGGAGCAACACAATACAGGCCTTCACAACAGCGGAAGCCTAAACAAGGACCTAGGGACCACTGGAGGGCCAGTAAAATGAAATATCTCAAACAATTTCTGTTACTACATTCTCTCAGAAAAGTGTTTTAATCTGGTAGATTATAATTCTTATTCTTATATATTTATCATATATATAAACACTTTGTTCTGTATGTAGATTTGTCTTCATATATGTATTCCATTCAGCATTCCATATAATTTTGGCTTTTATATGGTTGTTAGTACGAAAAATATTGAACAGTTTCTTTTGTGATATTTAGACATTTGAAAGTAAGAGAGAACAGAACAAATATGAGAAACAATGTGGGTTTTTTGTAGGGCTATGCACTGTTTAGTTCCACATTTATTGAATTAAAAGACATTTCTTAAATATTTAAAATAACCGTGAACCCATATGTGTACTTTTTGTACTGGATGGTTCAAATTTTTATAATGTATTATCCTTATCATTGTATTTTTTTAAATCAGGAAATACATAAAAAAAACATACTATAGATTGTTTTCTTTTTTTCTTTCTTTTTATATCTTTTTTTTTTTGCCTACCAGACAGTGGCTTGCTGGCATGTTGGTCTATAACAAAGAATGTAGTACATGGCTTCATCAAAGTTTAATGGTGAAGCGGCTCTCCAGTTGAGGCCTATAAATTATATATAATTGACCGTGTAATCAATGTGAGCAGTGGATCAAGTTTTCCTGAAACAAAACTGATGGAATGCAAATATTCAGAGAACAACAATAACAGACAAGCAGAAATAAGATCAGAAGTCTCTTATATCCTCAGAAAGGGTTGTAGTAATAGATGTTTTTTATTCTTTTATTTTGCTAAACAAATAAGATGTGAAGCTTTATATCAAAATCCACCAATTTATTTTGGCTTTTTTTATTTTAAGAAAACTAGTTGTATGAAAGTCAGCCTTTTTCTGACTTCCTTAAGGTCTTCATGTTAGATATTATTTCTCCAGACAGACCCTTGCACTTCTGTTTACAGGATGAATTTTCTGATTTAGGTGAAATCTTTACTGCTTTTCAGTGGGTGCTGATCTGAGCAGGCGAGCTACAGAGCACCTGTGCAGTCTAAAATAGCAGTTTTAATAATTAAAATGTTACAGAAAAATGACTGTGTTTTCTGCTCTTCTCCATGTGAAGTGTCTTCTACTCCAGACTCATCCCTGGAAGCTCTGACAGAGTGAATAAAAGAGCTTTTCCCCAGACAGCTGTGGGTAATTGTTTGATTTAAATAATTAAGGATCGGGAGACCTCATTTTCTTCCTCTGTGTTTTCTTGTGTCAGATCCAAACAGGAGCAAGTCAGATAGCGGACTTCTTTCAGCATGAAGCAGGAGAAGAGCTGATGTGGCCACCACAAGCACACATTTACTCCGACCTTTAAACTTCCATCAGTCAACTTGTCTCTAATGTGTTGTTACTGAAGAGGGAAATAACATCACATACCACTTCCTCAGTGCCTTACATTCAGAGGTAAAGCACTAAATGCATTCTGGATGTTAGTCTTGATAGAGCATTTCCCTGGCATATGCTGTATGTAGGTCCAACTGTTCAAGAGGTGCAGTCAGATGAAAGCTGGACAAACATTTCCTTTCAGGTCATTTTCTGTGAAGTACCTGTATTACTGAGCCAATCAGTATGACTTAATTCAACTAACATTTTTCTCACATAATTTTAAATGTGTTCTACCTCTAGCTCTGCAGTCAACATAGTGGATGGGATTTCTTCAAGTGGGGCCCTGAAACGTAGTTATGAGCAGTCACTGACTGAGTTACCTGTAGCAAATTCTAGCTAGACTGATTTGTGTTAGAAAACTAAGGGAGAAACAGCAATAGGGTAGACGAACATACACTTTCTCAGAGTAAAGTTGAGTGTTTGAGGTCAAGTTGACAGCTACTCAAATATAAGGTAAAACTTATTTCATATTATTATCAGTCATGATCAAATATATTAATCAGTTGGATAATGCAGCAGACCCCCAAGTATTCATGGCGGTAAGGGATCACAATTGAACTCCACAAACACTTGAGACCCCTCTAACCCTTTTAAACCTGCCCGTTTAAACGTCAGATATTAAAAAATCTAATATTCTGCAATATGCATCAATACACAAGTGGAAGCTGACTTAGTAGGACAGAAGATCCTCATCAATTGTCTTATGCTTTCTCTTGGGGTACAATCAATCAATGACAAACAAGATAAAGAGACAAACGATGAAGGTTGTGACAGGTAGTGGCAACAGACAATCTCTCACTGAGTGGCTGCACAGTAGGATCTTAAGTAGGCAGGAGCCCATGTGGGGCCAATGAGCTAATTAGCAGGCAGGTTAGGGGTGGCAAGCAGAGGAAAACATAATATAACAATTAGACTTTTTATCCTCACTGAAGCTGAGTGGGGATGGTGTGCTGCTGACCTTGACTCAGGACGTTGTGGGTAGGAAGGCGGAGTACTTAGTAGACCACCTTAATCCCACCGACACACCTTAAAATGTGAAGAGCGTGCAGGTGGATTCTGGGGACTTTGGCTCTCCAATCTGTGGTGCTTTGCTCTTTAAAGGTGTTTAAAAAGCTCCTCTATAGCAAAAGCCTGCGGTATGATGAGATTAATCCTGAGATCTTTAAGATGAAAGATGTTGTTGGACTGGGTTAGTTAATGCTGCTCTGCAATATTCTGTGGACATCAGGGGCTGCAAAGTGTTTTCCAACTACAGGGGGATCACGGTTCTGAGCCTCGTAGGTAAGGTCTATTCGGGGGTTCTGGAGAGGATGGTCCAACAGATAGTCAGACCTCAGATTCAGGAAGAACATTATTATTTTCATCCTGGCCATGGAAAGTGCATGGGAATTTGCCTAACCGGTCTACATATGTCTTGTAGTTTCACAGAAGGTGTTTGACTGTGTCTCTTTGGAATTATTTTGGTTGGTACCCTAACCCATATAAATAGGTACCAGGCTCCTTGATGTGGGTGTTAGGTCCCTGTTTGACTTGACCAGAGCTAGTTTGCATTGTGCATAAGTCAGGCTCATTCCTGGTGTGCCTTGGACTCGCCAAGGTTGACCTATGTCTCAGATTCTTTTCATAATTTTTATGGAAACGATTTCTAGGCACAGTCCAGGTGTTGAGGGGATCAATTTTGGTTGCCTCAAGGTTGGGTCTCTACTTTTTCCAGATTATGTGGTCCTGTTGGCTTCAGCAGGACATCTACAGCTTTTGCTGGAGCAGATCACAGCCGAGTGTGAAGCGGCTGGGATGAGAATTAGCAACTCCAAATCTTGACTGACCAAGGCCTTGACCCTGGTCAGGGAAATGGTCCTTCCCTAAGTGGAGGCGTCAAAGTATCTGGGGATCTTGTTCATGAAATAGGGAAAAAAAAATTGTAGGAGATTGATTGGCAGATTGGTCCAGCCTCTGCAACTATTCAGGAGATGAATTGATCTGTCGAAGTTCAGAACTAGATCACGGATACAAGTGGCTGAAATTAGCTTCCTCAGTAACGTGTCTGGGCTCTGCCTTAATCTGGGATCACACTGTGCAATTATGGCCGTGTTAGACCTTTATTTTCGTTGTGAAAAGAGTCATGATGATAAGCAATTAGCGTGCTTGGGAATCACCAGTCTGTGGGAGTGACGTGCTGCTCAATAGGGTATTAAGTGCACCTATGACCAAAACCAGACATCTGCGGTCTTCAGGCAAAGTCAGAAATTCTTTGACTCCAGTCAGCCTTTGACCATTTGAACTGTGAGTAATGTGTTAGCTAGGCTAATGCTAAAAAAAAGTTACCCTGAAGCTCGTTTCGAAGAACAGGAATCCCAAACTGTCTCCTTTTACCCAGCCATGAGCGTGTCCAGATTCGTCTTTTCTTCTGCATCTTCCTCAACTTCATTTTGTCATTTGATTAAGAGTCTAGAAACAAAAGTATTAACAGAGATAGCACTTGCTTATATTTCCTTCTTGCCATCTTGGCTCTGTACATCTATCAGCTTTCAGTGAAGTATGCTGTGTTCCTGGAGACTGTGGCTTTGGGTGCATCATATTACAGCTAGACGTGCTGTAAGCTTTCCTATTGCTGTCATGGTGAATGGGGTTTGTCTATTTGTTGGCCGGGGTCTCTGGCCGGTTATCGCAGCAGCTGCAGCCTGCCTTATGCTAGCGTCACTCTGCGAGCGTTTAACAACTATGAACATATTTGACAAAGTTTTGGCAACTGCTATTATATTCAAACTTAAGCTACTCTGAAGAATAAGACAATCATTATTTTCATGTACTTGAGCTCAACGAGGAGTTGCTGGCTGATTGTTGACTGTCCGAAGTGGAGGAAACGACGGGAGAAATAGATCGACGTGTAACACATCAAACACAGTAAACTCGTTATCACAATGTACACCACGCAGCTGCTGAAGGTGTTTAGTCATGTTTGTTGTACATCCTCCTTTGGCACTAATACGTTTATCACAGGTGTTGCACTGTGCGAATCCATCGTTTTGAACATTAAAATGAAGCCAGATCTTTCGAGTGGCGTCTACGGTCAATATTGTTCAGACTATTATACAGTCTATCGTTCAGACAAGTGACATTTCGCGGGGCTCGCTGGGTGGAGTAATACCTGAATGAAAATTGTAAAGAATCAAAATTAAAACATCTTCTTAATGGTTGCGGAACCGGATGTTAGGAACCTGTTCTCTGTGCCCAACCCCTGTATTAAAACCTATTTAATCCATCATTATCGTGTCAGAAGACTGTTAAGTCATTTGGGGTGTGCTTCTATTAGTATTTTATATCAAGAAACTGACATTTCATGGCCATTCTTCTTAAAAATACAACAAGCTCAATCAGGTCAAATGGAGAGTATCACTGTTCAAATCTTGCTTCAAATTCTCAAGCAGATTTAAGTCTGGCCTTTGACTGGGCCATTCTAATACATGAAAATGTCTGAATCTAAACCGTTCTGATGTATCTCAGGGTGTATGTCTATAGTTGTTGTCCTGCTGGAATCTGATCCTCTGCCCCAGCTTTAGGTTATTTTGCAGCCTCTAGCAGTTTTTTTTTTTTTACTAGTTCACCTATCCTTGTCGAAAAAAAAAAGAAATCCCCACAGCATAATGTGGCTCAATTTTGTCTGAGGAGGACCTTCTTCTTAATGTTTGTGTTGTTTGAAAGTTTGTGGTTGTGTCAAATGCTTTACATGTTCAGATGATGGATTGAACAGAGGTCCATCAGATGCTCAGAGCAACAACATGTTATGTTTCAACTTCACTCTGTTTTAACTTTTCCACAATTTCTCCCATAGTGTCGGTTGTGTTCCCTAGTCTTCATGATGCTGATTGTTAACTAACGTTTTTAAAAGAAATTATAAGATCATTTATCTTCCAATTGTAAATGGTGAACTACGTTTTTGATATTCTAGCACACAACTCAGTGATATTTGACAATTTATGTTTATCAAGAGGAATAAATAATTTTGTATATGCAATTGAATATGAAAATGGTTTAATGAGATATGGATGAACCATAATCATGCTGTTCATATATGTTTTTATTTGTAAGGCAGTAATATTGGATAATTAATCCAGCACACATTGGACCATTCTGACTTTGAAAAGATAATTTTCAACTTTAATGGGTATTTGGATCTGTTTCTAACTTGGAAATGTCCAATTCTAAGTTTAAATGAAAATCACTAATAGCCATTATCATCTCAGTCTCTGTATTTCCTAATTTGCTGTTCTCATTCCCTGTTAGCAGCAGCTTCCTTTTACTGTGTTCCCCTCATACTGTATATTAATATTAAAATCTTCTTTTTAAATTTTTTTTATTTAAGATATTTTAAGTCTATGTCAAGCCATCTGGTTAACGGTGTATTTGGCTTCTTAGCTGCCCAAGTGTTTTATCTGTTCTCCTTTTAGGACTCTTTTATATGAACAAAAGCATGATTTTTAAGAGCTTGTAATGAATTGAACATGCAAAAAGTCCATGCAACTTGAGTTTTTCTGATTCATAAGGAAAATGTATAAAGGCAGCAACTTTGTTTGCAGTTCCAACATATTTTACAGCTAAGTGTGAAGTGCTTCATCTGCAAAAGTAATTTTAATATAATTTTACAAACAAACAGCCAGTTAAAAGTTTTCTATGTAAGGAATCTCAGCAGATTGCGTTGAGTCATTGACATGATGTTGTGACTGGAACATGCAGACACCAACCACAGCAAGCATGTAGTGACAGTGGAGAGGAACAACTCCCCTTTAACAGGAAGAAACCTCCAGCAGAACCAGGCTCAGTATAAGCGGCCATCTGCCACGACTGTCTGGGGGTTTGAGTGGACAGAGAGACACAAAAAGTACAAAGGAACTGATGTAAGAGGACTTTATATATAGAAAATGATAGGTTGACAAAAGGACATGGCGGATGTTATGTCACTGGGAACATCACCTGAATTGATGCTCCCCAGCCGGCAGGGCATTGTAGCTGAGCAGCTTTCATGGTTGATTTTTACCCGTTACAAAGAGATCCCCCACTGGTGCCTGAACCACTTGGTAAAGCATTATGAGAACAAACAGAGAGCATGAGCTTTCCCTGGTCTCTGCTGTATGCTCTATGGGCATGTTTTTTTTTTAAAAGGGAAAAAAAATCTTCCAGGTAACTGCTTCTGCAAAAAAGCACATCAGCTGCACATCAGTGCAACCCTGCACCCTTTTGCAGAAACCATTCTGGTTTGTAAACATGTAACTGGGTTTCATTCTGCACCGGGGGGAAGAAATAAACATCAAGTCAACTGGAAAGTAGTCTGTTAGGTTTTTTGCTCCCAGTAGCAACAGTAGTGCCTTATGATAGCAAACGTGCCACTCAGCGGGGAGCAGAATCAATATGAATAAGCAGGAGATGCTGTTAATTTTACTTTTTTTTTCCAGATTACTCCATCCACTCCTCTCTGGCATGTGTTTCCATGAAGCGAGGAAGCACATTTTCATAAATAGACCTTGGCCGAGCGCTGCGACGATGAAATTTTAATGAAGCTCAGAGTCTTGAGTGCAGCACTGGGGCCTTGGAGAATCAGCCCTCTGTTGCATTACTACGACTCTCTCTCTCTCTCTCTCTCTCTCTCTCTCTCTCTCTCTCTCTCTCTCTCTCAGACACACGCAAACTCACACACAAATTCAAACACAACCCCCAAACACTTCACACACACACACACAGTCTTGCTGCATGGCTGGAACAGAAGCAGGGATGTGTATGTGTGCATATGTGTATGTGTTGGGGACTTTGTAAGTTGCTTTGAGTGTGGTGGTAGTGGGGGTGTATTTTAGTAAAAAGTGGAACTTTGTGTTTTCTGTTTAGTGGTTTTATTTATTGTATGGACTATATAAGTTGACCCCTGTTAGCTTACTGCTATGGGAATGGCTCATCTACACACACACGCATGCTTTCTGCCATCAGACACATGGGAAGTATTCAATTCTGTTGATGCAATATTTATTAGTGACGCTGGAAGATTAATCCTTGGTCTGAAAGATCCTTTATTTTGAGGTGTGGGATACACACTTATAGACAGCAAGCAGGTTTAGGTGCTAAAAGCGCAACCAATTCAAGCTTTCATTCATTTCTGTTATTTTACACCAAAAGGTAAACATATCTAATTTGAAACTAATTTATTTTACTTGTTTGGTTTCATTTTTTGCCATTGATTATAGGTTGGATATCAGATCGGGTCTGTCACTAAACCATTCTAATCCATAAATGTGCTTTGATTAAAACCAGTCCTAGGATTCCCCAGTCTACCCAGTGCAGGTGCTGGGACATAGACAAACTCTGGCTAAAATGACACCAAAGTTGGACAAAATCTCTCACCTCATCCATACATAAAGACGTTGCTGAACAGTAGAGCTCCATCAGTGACAGACTGCTGCATCCTAGCTGCAAAAAGCAGCATTATCTTAGGTCCTCCCCTGAGCATCTGCATTTGCAGCTGACTTCATAACCATCACTGTTCCAATCAAACTCAATAAATATTTACACCCCTGCTTATATTTTGATTTTTTCTTCTGTTTAATAGTCTGCTGCTTTATTTGTATGCACAAATAAATGCATCTTAGACACGACCTACTCAGTTTCTTTTGATCTGAGTGTGCTATTCTTAGTAACTGTGCAGTATTTTTCTTATTTTGCAAATGTGCTCTTACTGTACAGTCTTATTCTTTTTTTCTTCTGTTATTATATGTTGGTACCATTGTGCATCCTCCCACTTGCCTTAACTTGTTGCTGGTGCATCTGAATGATAATGGACAGTTCTACATTTCTATTCTATTCTTGATGGATTGTGCTTGGTACATCAGTTCAATACAACACACTACACTATATGTGACCGTGCCTTGCAGAAGTTTTCATACTCCTGTCATTCATTTAGACTCAGCTTCAAGAAGACCGAGTAACAGATCAGACACTTCTGTAGGACAGCTCTTTCAATGTTTATTGGTTATGAAGTTATTCCATCTTCAAACAATGTAAAACTACAAAAAACTGGCAGTCTGCTTAAACTAAGAGACTGGTCAAGGGTAAATAACTCAGAGAAAGAGCGAAGCGGCCAATCGGAACTCGGGAGGAGCTGAAGAGATCCACACCTCATCCAGAAAGTAGCCTGCTCCTTATAACTCTGGCCGAAGGAGGAAAATTATATTTCAAAGAAAGAAGTTTAAAGTTTGCAACAAGTTAAAAGTCCGATTTTGATCAGTTTGCCAGTCTTTTATCCTCTTAAATGACTTCAAAATGTCTGCAGACATCTTAGCACCACCGATTCCAGCCCAGCTTCGGAACCACCTCACAATAAAACGGGCTAGGTCTTCATTATGTAGTAATGATTAGTATGCGCGCATGTATGTCTCAGGGACTAGATTAGGCTTACGAAGCGGTAATTAAAACATGGCGACCCTAATTAGGAACATTGTATAACTAATGAGGCCTAATGATCATCAGGGGCGGGCAAGGCGGTGATCAAACGGCCGAGTTATGAGGCTTAATGGGCGGAGAGCGGAGTGACAGTCCCACCGTCAGTCTCAAAGCAGCACAACCGCCACTGCCTATTGTTACAATGATAACGTGAAAAAAAAATCAAAACTCATGGAGATTCAAGTGACCTATTATTATTATTATTATTATTATTATTATTATTATTATTATTATTATTATTATTATTATTATTATTATTAATCTTATAATTATTACATAATACGTTTAAATCCACCAGTGTCTGTGTAAAACAGCTCAACTACGCGCGGAGTGAATTCCAGACCCGATGAAAAATGCAGTGGCATGAATTATGAAGAGCACAACAATATCGTAGCAGAGTTATCAATATTTACACAACAGGATTCCCACATCCTAGGAAACCCTTTTCTATTTCCCCACTATGGAAAAAAATCTGTGATTGGATGATATGAAATAATCGGGTTTTTGAAATCAAAACAGACCTCGCGGGTCTAATAAATAAATAATATTACAGTAGTCAGCTATTAGAATATATTCGAAGAAGATCTCTGCCTTATAATTCATTGAACTCGATTGCATATGAGCATTTTTTGTAACTAGAGGCTGCCATAGTATTCGTTTTCAGTGAAATTCTGGCTCCTATCTAGGCCAGATTTACCCTTGTTTGCGTCACTTTTCACTTGATTTCAATTTATAATGTACGTCCTCCAAGGGGATACTGTTAAGCCTTTATAATAATAATAATAATAATAATAATAATAATAATAATAATAATACAAAAACATTTATTTCACTTAGGATTAGCGTGCCAGTGGAAAGGGCACGAGCACCTGCAGCAGGTGACTAATTTGGAGACACCTGGTCAGGTGTTTCAACTACAGAACCCCAAAACTCTTTAGATGCGTAAATATATTTGCAAAAATGTGTGTAAAGTTTACTGCTGAGCAGCTTTATAGGGTAGGGTACTGGCTTTTTTTTCGACTGCAATATAAATCCTACATGCAAAAAAGTAGCTCAACACATATTAATTAAAACGAAATAAATACATATTTCTTTAAGGGGGGAAAAATGAATTTAAACAGCTTAAATTGAAAGCCGCACGACAATGTTTTATCCAACACCGTGCGCTATTTTCGCCTTGAACCTATAGTGACATTTATATTGAAATACAGCTCTGCTCTCTTTGGATTTCTCCTCCTGCTCTCTTTCTCACCCGCATGTGCAGGAATTATTTAGCTGCGGCAGCGCTGTGCTGCCGACGGACGATGCCTCTCCGTCACTGCATCAATAACCAAAATAAGATTCGGCAGCGGGAGTTAATCACAGCCCGCGGGCCTGGAGGTCGGAATCAGCGCGCTGTGCGTCTGCCAGTCAGCGCGGAAATATTCCCATCCATGATGGGACAGCACGCAGTTGTAGATAAGCCCGGTCCAGTCTTAGCAGCGCGCCGATCCAGTCCGTTTTCTGATATAATCAAGCCGTTTTAACTCCACCGATCAGGTCTTGTTGTAATTATTAAAAAAAAAACGACATGGTATATAAAGAGAAACATCCTTTCAGTAGCACTAATTTTCGTTAAAAAAAGAGTTTATATGACTTTATAGTTCATACCAAGAAATAAGTTCAAAGAGACGCGCCGGTTCGGCCTTTTCCAGTCATGTCTCATCAATAATGCATTTAAAAAACTGCCAGGATGCCAAACGAGGAGCTGCTGCAACATGAAGCCCCGTTTCAACGGACGGACACCGGCTAAACTTCAGCGTTTAGTTACAGTACAATTTTAATGAAATGAAATTTATCGATGCCGAGGATGATGGTTCTGCAGAAAACAGTCCGACCACTGCGCTGATGCTGCAGTATGGCAAGAAAAACAACAAACGAACTAGTTCAGATGAACACTTGTTAAATTCTAATAGCACAATCTGTGCTGCCGCGTTTCAAAAGTATTCAAACCCATTCAACATCGCGGCTCGTTTTCAGCTCCTGCGAGTCGGTTACAAGCTACAAGTCTTCTGACCGTTTTTCAAATCAAGAGATTGAATGTTTTACAAAATAGTTCAAGCACAATTTTCAAGTCTTATGACAGATAATCAACTGAATTTGGACTTTGAGCTTTTCTCACACATGGGTATGGTTTGATCTAAACCATTTAATTGTGGCTATGCTGTTTAGGCTTATATTGGTGAGCCTCACCTCCATTCCCTATGTTTTAGAGTTAAAATCGGGAGATTTTTGTTTATAATTCGAGCGTACTATTTAATATCTTCCGTATACATGCATTGCCTCACCTCCATTCCCTTGCGCTCCATCTTTTTCCTGATTTCTTGTCCATATGATGGTCAGCTGGTAAAGTTTTGTTCTTAATTTCCCTTTTTCTTTTAGTAATACGAACATTACGTTTTAGAATATGTTGTCATACCTGCCTTACAACTCTTAGTCTTCATCAGAGAGTATACAACATCTTTTAAAACCTAACCTTTGTCTTATTAATAGGAAAAGTATTATATTAACCAAATCAGTACAAATTTGTTCTTGTCTAACAGGAACAGCTTCTCCAATGTTTGCTGTATATATGCCTTATTTGTGGCTAACTCAAAACTTGGACTTCAGTGGCTTTTGTCCCTGAGTAACCTAATTGCATGGCCTAACAGTTTAGGTTCAGCTACATTTTGGTAGGTTTGTAGAAGATGGACTGAACAGAGCTCAAATGTTCTGATTTTGTTTTCTAATTTAACTTAAAAAAAAAAAAAAACTCCATAAAATATTCCCTGGTCTTTCTGTTGAGTTTCTTTGTTTTTATGGTGTTTACTCACTAGTGATCTCTGAAGATTTCACTATTTATCCACCAAGTGTTGTAGAGCGCTTTGAGGGTCACAAAAAGTGCCATCCATTATTATCATTATTATCATGTCTGTTTTGTCTGTTATATATTATGTTACTCATATGCATTTCGTGTGTTTAACATATAGGAAAGGCCGACCTGAGGTATTGCCAGTGTCACAGTGTGACTGCTAGGTCCCCTTGCCCAGGCCGAGGCCCAAAGAAGAACTGGAATTCACACAGGAGAGGTTGATGAGCATAATACATATTTTTACAAATGCTCATTGTTTTAAGTCATAATTTACGTAATATCAAAAAATAATTTAAAAAATCCTGCTTGTGTTTGAGCTGGTAAAAACAAACATTTTATGCACAGTTCAAATGTTATAGTCTCCCAGAACTGTATCCTAGGGAGTATTTATGTATTAAATAATGTGAAGGGACTCAGTTCATTGGCAAACAAAACACAACATTCCATAAAGTCATTTTAATTCATTTCGTAGTCAGTTTATGTAAATGTAAAAAAAAAGTTTCATTGAATGCATTCTATATAAAGGATAAAGCAGGACACTGTGTGGCGCTGCAGGGGCAAAGGTTATAAAAAATGATTTGGTTAAAAACATTTCAAATATAAAAAAAATTCAGTTGATTTTATTCTCGTTTTGTTGTTTCAGACCCCAAAGACAAGCACATCAGGGATAAAATGCTAAACAGGCTGGATGAAAAGCAGAGAATTGGGCTGCTGGACCAATTTGATAAAAAAAACAAAAAGCAAACTCGTCTTCCTCGCAGTTCCTTTCAGATGAAGCAAACGGACAGAAACAAACTGACAGAGAAACCGATAATTGGTGTGTGCGAGGAGGCTGGATGGATGTGTGGATATGAGGAGTGCGTGCACAGTGGTTTGCGGATTGGCTCCTTCTGGACAGAGCTGCTTTATTTCTCTGCCCTATATATCTGTCCGCCTTCTCTCTCCCCTGTTTCTATCTCTGCTCTGGAGGCTGCTGCTCCTGCTGCTGTTGCTGTAGGGATGTATGAAGCACTACTTTCTTGTCTAGGTGATGAATAATGCAGAGCGCGGAGGCCAGCAAGTTTCCAGTTAAATACCAATTTGCTTAACCAGTGTTTCCAGCCTCTGCCAGCTCTGCTCAGTAAAGCAGGGAACCACACCGGCCTTTGGAAACAAACAAAAATATGTATAATGTTGTTTTTTATTTCAATGAGGACGATAATCCAAACAATCTGATTGATGACCAAAACAAAAAGGCAGAAAGAATAATAATAAAGGGGCTTTATTTAGTGGTCAGACCTTTAACATCTGCTTGATGCAATTAAAATAATCACACTATAAGCAGCTAATTTCTTTACTTTCTTTAGCTACGGTACAGCTATGTGGTCTAAATATGGAAACACTGGGAATATTACGAGTGCAAAGATTTTATAGCATGCAAACAGTTAAAAGGATTTGGCTGATCAGTAATGTAGCTTTGAATTTCTCTTAATGTGATGGTGATATTTTTAAAAGACGCTTCTAGCACCTAGAGGACTAGAAAAATAATTGGTCATTTAATGCCAGTGCAGTCATTTAGACTATTTAGTTCTCTGCATGCCTCATTTTTCAAGGGTCTATTGTTAGGCCATCTGTCTGAAAGCTAAGGCTTGTTACAAATTCTGTCATGAGCAAAATAACCAAATTTGGCTCCTGCTTCGGTTGTACAAAATAGTTTCAATTTCTAGAATTGTACCAATTACACTGAAATGATGTTGGAGAACTCCGTTATGTCAGCCACAATTTGTTTGTAGGTTTTTGTCCATACTGTTACTGTTGTGGCGTTGCATGGTTGGAGATTCGTTCCTTCTGGTTTTGGATGCCATGCAGCTGGAAGGATTTTTGCTCCCATTTTTCTGCTTTTGGACAGTTATGATGCACAACCATGGTAAACATGTGTTTTATGATGTGATGTCTTTGTGTTGGTATATCAGTTAGTTCTTTATTTTACTTTATAACTTTTGGGTTTTGACTTCACCTTTCTGTTCTATTGTCTTTTGTTTTACCTTTTATTTATGTTTCCCTAGTTCATCAGTCTTAGTTCTTTGATTAGATATTTCCTCTTGGATATCTTTAGTTGGTTTCTAGTTTTTAGAATAGTTTTCTGTTTTTCTCCTTGCCATTCCACACCCCAGCCCAGCTAATTGCCTTCACCTGTTCTCTTTCCCTCACCTGATCCGTTTGACAGTAATTAGTTCTCAGGTTTTCTCAGTCCATTCCTGAGTCCTCCTCAGCATATTTAAGATCCCAGTTTAAGTAATTTCCTTGCTAGTTTGTCGTCATTGCTTCTGTCCTCCGGTCCTGTTGTTTGTTATCTGTTTTTTGTAAGTTTATTTGCCTTTTTATTTATGAAAACTCTTTAATTTACTTCAGCTGCATTTGTGTCCTACATTTTTCACACCATGACATGTAGGGATGTAAGGGAAAAAGCCCGACGAGGTGTCGATTATCAGAAAATAATGGACTTCGCAGAAGCAACCGTCCAACGCGAAGCTTATACCATGGTCACGTACGAAAGAAAGAAATATTTAATCAATGAATAATACTTTAATATGTTTTAGAGTTAAAATTGGGAGATTTTTGTTTATAATTCGAGCGTACTATTTAATATCTTCCGTATACATGCATTGCCAAGCAACATGCCCATAAGCGAGCCGACCGCAGCAGTTTATCAGTGATGGCAAGTGACATGATTGCTTTACCTTATGCTACGTGATAAAAACTATTATTTGTGCACTACTTACTGCTTGTGTGTGTCCAGAGGATGATACAAAACGTTGCGACGATTCAACTTGTCTCCATTGCCATTTGAGGCAGCGCAATAATTTAGAACTGTCATCAGGCAATTTGACTGGACGCCTTTCCTAGGTGTGCATTATCACTTTTTAATGTACACCCTCCAGCCAATCAGAATCGAGTATTCACCAAAACCATGGAATAATCAATAATTGATTCAAGAAAGGGTTCTACTCATGGAGCTTCATGTGAACACAAACCCCACTACTGGCCAGATACATAATCACAGGCAGCTGTAGCTCGTATGTGTGATGCATTACAGTTGTAAGTCTGCTATGGCTCTTGGGAATGACTGAGTTGCACAAAAAAAAATATTTCTCCACATAAAATACTACAAATGCAAATAATATTTTTTAAATGTATTCCGTCTGTAAATGATCTCAAAATGGTAATATCAAATGTTATGGCAGGTTGTGTGATAACGTTTTTCTGTCACTTGAAGCTAAAGGGATGGGCTTAAGCAGGTGGAGGAAAGTAAAGGAATTTTGGGTTTTCATGAGCTGTATGCCAAAATCATCAATATTAAAACAAAAAAAGGCTTGAACTATTTCCGTTGTGTGTAAGGAATCTAAAATACATGAAAGTCTAATGTTTATCAGTACATTACAGAAAATAATGAACTTTATCACAATATGCTAATTCTTTGAGAAGGACCTGTATACAACTCAACAACAAATGTGACAAGAACAGACATACAATTAGTTTGCCATGCTGTCAGCCTCCCTTTGCTGTCTCAGGTCTGAAACAGAATAAATCAAGAAACAGAGTACAAAAAGCAGCACAAATGTTTTAGGATATGTACATTAATTAGAACACCTAGATATTATAAATCTAACAAGTGCATGGAATATTTTTTTTCAATCAGGTCTTTTGGTTTTGTCCTGCAAGAAGGTGACCTTTCCCCGCAGGCTAATATTCTCAGAAATTTTAATAAAAACAGGGACAGAAAACAAGCGAAGAGGGAAACAGGAATCCGTGTTAATCTGTAAAAGAAAGATTAGTTTTTAGGACAGAGCGCAAGAGGAACTACCGTATACTGAGATCACAGGTTCTGTAATGTTTGAAGGTTGTTAAAGCTTTACGATAAGCATAGGCTGAATAACTGGATATATTCTACCTCCATACTACAGTGAACAAATTCTTTGTCCCAGTGAGGAGATGAGCATTTCTTCTAGAAGAAGCCGTCTTCTCTTCGGCCCATTAAACATGTAACAAAAAGTTTAATTAGCAAAAACCAAAACTAGCTTCAGTTAGCTGTTAATACATGCAGCATTGCTAGATGAGATTGCTTGTGAGAGACTTTCAAGATTAAAACATGTGTCTATGCAAATGACAAAAGCCCAACAGCTCTACTGTTTACGTTTATTTAGTTAGATTTTGGGATTTTCGGTATTTGTATCTGCATTTGTTGAGGGCTGGGAAAGTATTTGTGTTTCAGTAAAATTCAAAATAGACATGAAAATAAATTTTTTGATTGAGCTTCTCACTCTATCTCTTAGGGAGAGCCTAGACACCCTATTGGAAACTCGTTTAAGCTGCCTGTATCCGTGATTCGTGGATTTCCAATAAAAATATTTGGATTCTGTTTTTAAAAGTAGTTATTCAAATTCACTTTCTGATTACATAACGTTTTGCTCACAGCGGTACCTTTATGATTCATGAAATAGTAATTCAAACAGTTAAAAGAAGCATTGGAAGAAGTAGTTGCTTTGGACATGGGTTTATCTATCTTTAGTTGATTTTAGTTTCTGCTACACAACAGCAAGCAAACATGCTAGGTTTTACCACTTGGTGTTGTAAAAAGAAGTGTGTGTGTGTAAAATTTTAGATTTCAGCAACCTGTGCAGATTACATCTGCAATGGCGACCAGCTGTGATGTCACAGAAATCAACAGTTAGTGTTAATTGTAATCGTTTGGATTAAAAGCCTGTCCAAAAAATAACCTGGATAACAACAACGCAGCACCTTTGAGTTGCTCAGATTTAACAGGTGAATAGCACTAGCATTTCATTACAAAACATTGGTGAAATTAAGGAGTTTTGTAGCAGATAATGCCTTATTTAGAGGCTGCACTTTGGTTGCCTCATTAACTCCCACTGTTCATAAATGGATATAAACTTCTCCTACAGAACTCCAGAGGGCTCTATACTTAATTGAAAGAGTAATTGAATGTAATGCTTGTAAAAGTAAGGTTCAGGTTGCAAAAAACGGTTCTTCCCCTTTAAAAGCAGTTGAGGCGGATTAGCAGCCGACAATTGATAGTGTCATCCAGGACATGTTATTGTGGAAAATTATTTCTTGTGCCTGGAAAGAAAGCTGTTGGCATGTGAAGACAGTCATCAGGTTGTTACACAGCAACAGTCTTCAGTCAGAGGATTGTTGCAACACTGACTGCTACCAGAGACCCGTCCTACCCACAGAATCACCCTCCACAACGACTCTTTGGAGATATTTGGACGACATGAGTTATGAGGACATTTAATTCGCATTTGGGACCATTGAAGTAGTTTTGATTTAAACTGAGAGACTGCCGAAGAAAAGAATACTACTGTTACAATGATCCAGTCAAAGTCTAGACCTGCTGTGATGGGACCTCAGAAAAAAAACTTATTGAACCAAAGAAATAAAATCCTAAATCTTAATGGAGTTATACTTTATTCTGTACTTTGGCCTATTTTGACTGATCTATATATTACATCTATAATGCTTTGTAATGCTGTTAGCTTGGTGATGAAGACTGTTGAGAAATTTAAACTGATGAATTTCCTCAAACAAATAACTTGCTATCCACATGCATTTCTTTACTGCGGTGGCCCTCGAGGTGGCCTCAGGTCGTGTGACTCTAAATACAGATCAAATTGGAAGCATTATAGTGAGCTGAGTGCATTCAGATTCCCCACAGCTTTTGCTTCACAAACAAGCAGCAGGAGTCTGAACCTTAGGTCAGACATCCTGCGGAGACTCGGCTGCTCGATTTCTTTCTGAGTGCAAACTAAGGCTGAAACTCAGCCCTGAGCGGTGCGTGATGGCTGCCTGCAGACCCAGGTTGTCATGATGTCCTCCCCCTTCCCTTGTTCCTCCCCTCTCTGCAATCAGCTCACTGAGGCAGCACCCTGAACGGAATCCGCCTTTCTCCCCACCAGTCCCAAAAAAAAGTAAACACCGCCGCTCCCTTTGCTAGTCAATTGTTATTCATAAGCCAGATAAATATTTAATTCCATCTAAGGATACCTTTTGTTAACAGAATTACCGTACATGCCTTGCAGCCCATAAATCCTCCATGAATTCAAATTCTGCTGTGTGGCTTCAGACGCTCCTCTGTTCAGAGAGCATGCTGGAAGTGTAGTGGTTCTAATGCTGGAGTGAAAAAAGCTGTGAGGGAGAAACAGATTGAGAGGGATGAAGGAAAAGGAGTAAGGAAATCTGACTGTAAAATGTGATCTTCCTCACTTCTTACACAGGTTTTGAAAGGTATTTCTATTACCTTAGTGCCAAACCCAAATAGGTCCTCTTTTTGCCTTTTTTTGTTGCTAAACTTCATTTAAGCTGCCAAAACAGATGCAATCTTTTCTACACTAACAACGAGAATGATAGGGCCTTTCATTGCTGCAGTTGCAACCGTAGTCCACATGCAAAAGACAGTTTCTGATAAGAATAGCAATAATCTCTAAATTATCTTTTCTTTTTGAAGAGCAGGGAAAACGTAGATTTCAGCCAAAAAGTGCTGCCATTTGCCTTTCTTTTCTTGGAACCGGATTGGCCCATTGGGAAAATTTTCTGAAAATTTCTTGAAATCCATCCATAACTTTTTGAGTTATTGTGCTAACAGACAGACAGGCATGTACTTCCTGTGGAGGTCAGCAAAAGTTAATTCAGTTTAAATCACCAAATCAAGTTGGCCAGGAGAGGCTTTTTGAAACTACACTATATAATAACGTCAATGCTACTGAACATAATTAAAAATACTACTAGTCCCAGCTGCTGAAGCTTCTCTTTTTCTGCAATTCTGTTAGAGTTTCCTTTAGTGTGGTGTTGTAGAAACATAATTGAAATGGCAAATCACCTGCATTTGTGTAGGGCTTTACTTAGTCCCTACAGATCCCAAAGCGCTTTAAACTACATTCACTTTTTCACGCACAGATTCACACACTGGTGATGGCAAGTTACATTGTAGGGGTGCACCGACAGAGGCGAGGCTGCTGGGAACTGGCGCCACCAGGCCGTCTGAGCACCGCCAATAGGCCATGGACAAAGTGTCTTGCCCAAGGATACACTGTTCGAGCGAGGGCTCGAACCGGCAACCTTCAGATTAAAAGATGAACTCCCAACTCCTGAGCCATGATCGCCCTGTTTAGAGTTGTTGAGATAATTTTTTCGGTTAAATTCATAGATGACCCACAATGGATTTTGTACAAAATTGACTGTTCTTCTGAAAAATCTAGTTCAAATTACTATGAACTTAATGAAAGCCATGCTAATATTTAAAGTTGTGTTGAAGGTTTACATCTTGAATTGTATGGAAAAATGTATTTATTCATTTTTTGTCTCTTTTTATGTCTTGGAAATTTATTTGTTTCCTGTGGTAGGCTTGGCCCTCTGCTGGCATAAATGGATAACTGCATTTAACAAAACAAAAACAAAATAATCCTGATGTGTGTTACCCAAAACTATGTGGAATTTAGCCCTTTATTATTTGGCTGTAAACAGTGAGCATAATTCTTAAAAGATTCAAATGTTTTCAAAAATGTTAAAACCTTGTATCTGTCAAGAAAATGAACTTCTTCCCTGCTGTTCATAAAGTTGGAGGTGTCTTTTTTCTGTTCTAAAACCCTTAAAAACAGCTTTGATTCTTCAAATTTAGCCTACAAGAAATCTTTCTTTGTATTAATTTATAAAACTAGAAAGGGTACCCGTTTTCCAAGTAGGTATTGCTGCTCTTTAACTTTGAGGGTAAAGGCAAAAACAGCGATGAAAGATGGTGATAAAAGAAATAAAAGGAGACAGAGGAATAAAAAAAGCTAGACAATGGATATTTAAAAAAATGAGCTGGTTATCTAAAGAAAAGGAAATATAGAGACAAGAAATTTGTAATTCACAAAGGATGAGACAGAGTCTGATAATACAGAGGAAAATATGTAATGAACAATGAGAGAAAAGTCGAATAACATAAGAAGTGGAGGTTCTATAGACAGAAGCAAAGCAAGCTGAGTGGATCTGGAGCTTTAAAATCCAGTCTGTTTTGCACTTTTGTTTTCCTTTTGAGACATAAATAATGGATTGATGAGTTTTGATGAGAACATTAAAACAGGCATAATGAGAGGACTGACTGCATCCGATCCGTCAGTGTAACGCTGTAATTACCCCATCGAATTATTGTGATTCCAAACACAAAGATGAAGAAAGCTGCACTATTGATTGCAAATAAAATCAGCAGCTTTGATATCCGAGGACGGCGCATGGAAGGAGTCAATAATTCCTCTTGCTCCTTCTCCTGGTGTCATTTCAATAGAGGGGTTTGTTTGGTCAAGCGCTGGGGGATTAAGACCTGTTGAAACCGCTTTTCAAGAGAGGCTGAACACTGTTGGCTGAGGATTAAAGTTTAATCAGCCCCACTTTGTGTTAATAATATTCTAACCCCCTCTTTTTTAATGAAATTCATTTTTTTCTGTAATTCCCCTAAGCAGGCCTGAATGGATGGTGGAGAGAAGGGCATGCATTTCTTATAGAGCAAAAAGGTTTTGGTTGGGGTCCTTTGATAGCTCTTAATAATATCCCAATGGCTGATAGATGAAATCAAATAGAATGATACGTCTTTGATTTACATTCTGAACATCAAGCTGGCTTGTGTGTGTAAAGCTGAATGAGTCTGTTCAACTTGGTCCTTTGGTGATAAAAAATTGTCCTTTGCCCCATTGCTTTTAAATTAATTAGATCACAAAAATTTCATACAGTTTCATCAATGGATAACAACTGTCTGTCTGACATAAAAATTAGTTTCATCACTTCACAGGATCCTTTTAATCCATCCATCCATCTATCCATCCATCATCACAGAGGTAGATGGATAGGCCTTGGGTAGTGGTCTTAAATGTTAAACTAAACAGATGGATCACACTAGGTTTAGGCACTGCTTCTTGAATTTTAGGATTAGAAGAAAAAGTCAATTCAGGGTTTAGGTAATGCTCCTCGAATATTAGGATTGGAAAATTACTCAGATTAGGATTAGGTTATGGTTCTTGAATGTTAGTATTATTAATAAATGAACCAGGCTAGCCAAACAGAGATAAGAAAAGTGGGACCAATTCCAATATTTGCGTGCAGTCTGCCAATGGATGCGGAGCTCTATTAACTTTCCAGATTAATTCTATATTTTCCTGGATGCGTTTTTTAACTAAATTAAAGTAATTACTTTACCAGATAGGAAGTGAGACATGATCCAGTCAATTTGATCCGGCATGTTTTAAATTAAACCAGTACAAGCAGATGAGTGTGGCTTATGTTTACAAACTCCTCTCCTCTCTCATCTGCTGTTAAATTTCTTAGAGGAGCATGATGTGTTGCTTTTTGACAAAAATGGAAACAGAAGAAATTTGTTAGCTATCCGCACATAACTGTAACAAAAATTAACCTTTTTAAGATTTTCCTAAGTGCCTTAAAATGACTTGTAGTTGTGACTTACTGCTATATAATGACTTGAAAGCTCCACGCATAAATAAACATTTTGCCTATTTCTCATGGGAGGTGAGGAAACTATGGTTGAGGTAATTAAAACAGAGGGTGTAGCAATGTTGTTGCAAGGGTGTTTGAGTGGAGAAAGTGATGGAAGATCCACTTTCGCTGCTCAAGAGTCAGAGTGGGACAAATGTCCTCTTTGATTAGCGGTCCTGTCTCTGAGTGCACTAATGCACCTCGCTATTAGCATGTTTCTCCAGGTTGCCACGGGCAGCGCCGCGCCGCCTCCTGTTACACACGTCAGAGTGTATATCAGTCAGCGCACGCTGTGGCTCGTGGGTTTCACATCAGTGAGAGCGAGGGTGGGTGAGTGGGACAGGAGTAAGTGCATCAGAGAGGATGTTCTTGTCCTCGATAAAGTTTTATCTCTGTGAGAGGAGGACAACTTAATGGGGTTAGGAATTTTAGTTTCAACTTTTTACAGAGGTTAGTTCAGGGTTAGGGACAGGCTTTATACCAAAAATTTGATGGCTTCAGTTTAGAAAATTGATAAACTTTCAACTTCTGGGAAGAATACACAGAAACAGAAGGGATAAAACATTGTGCTGTTATGGTGTCGAACTTTTAACTACCTACTCTAAACAAGACTATTTGCGTTGGATGCCATGGAGTAAAGAGTGGCAGTAAGGAATGAAACACCTACTTCAAAATGAACACCTTTCAGTTTAAAGCTGTTGTTCAGATTATTTGAGGGAGAGATCTTCCGAATCCAACATACCAAGACCACTCCCAAAACGTTCAAGTCCCCCTTCCTGCAGCCCACCGTTACAAATTGTATGCATAAAACCTGTGGTGTCACAAAGGGTCATAAAGGAAGGCAACAGCCAGAGAATTGCAAAATTTCTACCAGAGGTTTGACCCGACTTCTCCATGACTGACTCTCTCTTCCAATCTGACAAATTTAAACAGGGTGACTGTGAGCAGGCTGTTTCTGCAGCCCCATCTGCATATGTTTGCGTGATATTCATGCACATTGATTGACAGCCAAAAAGTCAATTAGTCTACTTCTATTGGATCAAAAACTTTGGAGGTCAGATTGAATTGCATGGGGTCTATTAGATGAAGGCTGGATTTAGTAGGAAGAATAACAAATGTTGTGGAGCACCAGTCTAATATTATACAAAAGATTTGTAAAACTTTGATAAATATTAGTGAGGCAAAAAAATATAGATTAGCTAATATATCAAGATACTTTAGATAATAAAATATAAATATTCCAAAAACAATGTATCAATTATGATTTTCTCTTTTGCCTACAGCTTATTCGGGAGCTTGAGCAAAGAGACCCAGACTTCCCTCTCCCCAGCCACCAGGAATAGCTCCTTGGGAGGAATCCCAAGGTGTAACCAGGCCAGCAGAATGCGGCAAAGAATTTGTGCCTATGGGTTGTCCTTCATTTGCGGGGAGTCTACTCAGACCGTGTGAGCAATTTATTACAGGGGAAAGGAGAGTATTCAAATGAAGATGTTGCAGCTGCTGCTGTGAGCTGCACCATGGCGAGATGAGGAATATCATGTGCATTGATCCATGATGGGTACTTGGCAAAAAAAAAGGGATGGGGACAACAACGATATAAATTATATGGCTTTTACTGAGTTCATTACTATTAGGCTAGGATGCTGTAAATTATTTCTGTTGTTTGTCAGTAACAAAATAAAGGCGTACGTTGTACATACGCCGCTCTCTGCTCCATGCTGGCATCGTATTCCAGAGTGAGATTTATTAAAGCTGCAGCATTTCCAAAAAAACATGTCCATTGTCTACTAATGATGTTGAAATGCACCCAACTTTATCATGTCCTCTAATAATTGTCAAGTTGAAGTAGAAAAAAAATTGGATAGCAACTCACTGTGCGGTCAGAGCGTCTTCAGCAGGTACAGATGCACTGTTAGCGCAGTCAGTTATGATGCATCTTTGGGGGAATTTTTTTTAATATTTACATAACTGTCAGGTTTATTGCCATTAGAGTGTTAATTACTATTATTTATGTTGTAAAATTGATTATATTGGGTGTGAATGACTTTTTTTAAGGTGACACAATGTTAATATATGTCTTTCAGAAGCACTAAAATATGTGCTAAAATAGCGCAAACATTTCAATGTTTAGTAAATCACTCTGTGGCTGGAAGGCCAACTTATTTACCTATTCTTCTTCCAATAATTTGCGCCCAAATGCCATATTGCATATTCAGCATGGGGAAAAGCGCTAAGTGGATTCCATGAGTCTTGCTCCAGGTTCAACAGACAGGACTCTCTCTTGGCCATGTTAGTATCAATCAATCCAAAATTGCATCTCCAAATGCTTTACAGATTAAAATGACCCCACATAAACCAAATTCCCATCCCGCAATTAAAAGCATGACCATACTAAAATCAGCTATAGCCTATGTTTGCAACACTCTGCAGTTTGCACCTGTTTTAACAAGCACAAACCGTTGATAAATCAATCCCATCGTCTCTGCAATAAGATAATTGTTTAAAATGTTCTTGACAAGTTCCCGGGATCGCTCTTCAGGGTGGCAAATGGTGGGTTTCACTGTCAACGAAGCAATGAAGGGTGGTGGAGGACGGCGAGGCGCCTGGGGAAACAGAGGCGAGGTGACGTGGTTTCAGCAGAGACCGATGGAATAGACTGAATAGACTTAGAGGGAGTTCAGGAGGTGGAGGTGATAGATTATGGCATTGACCTAGTTGACAACAGAGTACGGACCAACGTGCCTGAGGTTGAGCTTTCTGCAGTCAGTGTGCAGCTTGAGGTTTCTTGTCGAGAGCCAAATCAAGTCGACGGGTTGGTGTTGGCCCAGGTGAACGAAGCTCTGGGCCTCATCCTCTGGAAACCTGGGACTTTTAGTGGGCAATATGAACGGTATAAGGTAGAAATTATATAAATTTAACCATAGATATAAATTTTCATACATATATACGTTGTGCTACTATGCAAGCAAGATAGATACTGATGTTCTGTGTTTCACACTAGATATTGAAGGTTTGTCTTTTTTCATTTAATAGAAAAGAAATCCATTGAACTTAAAGCATTTTTTTTATTAAAATATATGCAGATTTTTGTGTGTGCAATATTTTATCAATAATTAACAAGGTAAGCAGATAACTTTTGAATTTTATTTTCATAATATCTAGCTTTTATTTCATTTAAAATATATCTTCATCTATCAACAATAATAATAATTTCATATTTTTTAAATGCATTTGCACAATAAATGTTTTTTGCAAATTGCATGCTAAACCTTTTTGAAGTTGTTCTACTGCAATGTGCCTGGAAAGTGACAATGTACACAAACAGTGAATGACATTTGTAAAAAAAAAAAAAAGAGAATATACAGCACTATATACTGTTACTGCACATGATTTAGATTATATTGCAATTATTTAAGGAAATATCGCCCAGCCCTAGTTTAGACCTCCACCTCGACCTCTTGATGAGATCTTGATGAGAGCTGTGCTGTACTGTATGCTTTAGTGTTAAACATATAGCAAGGTGATGCAGCAGCTTTAACCACAGACATAGAATAGTTCGATGAAATTATGAGGTTCCAATTGTGAAAAATGTGAAAAAATTGTTTATCTTGTGGAATTGAATTGACTACAATTATATAATTGTGGGCAGGTTGGTAAAGAATTAAGTGAAAGAAAAGTCTGCATGGAGAAGAGGAGGGAGCCTCTAACTCGTCCCAGGAGCAATTTGTTTGTTCAATGATCTCTGCACGCGACCTCTCAACATGGCCTTATTTGAAAAAAGAAAAAGAGAGCTATGCCTTATAGGATTGACAGGAAACAAAAAGACCAGAAAGGCCCGAGAGGTGAACAATGTGGTAGAAAGCATGAAGAGTGTGAACAAGGAGCGTGTGAGGCGGCCATTCAGCAAGTCGGGAAAACAGGAGAATAAAAAATCCTCTTAACTTTTCTCAACAACAGCTCCACAACCCTGAACCTACAACAGCACCCCCCATACCCCCCTCCTCTGTGTACACCCATCCACTATTATTTATCTCCCATGTTACGTTCTTCTGAAAATCGCCGGAGGCTAGCAGCTCTCCTGGGTGGCTCACCCTGAAGCGAAACCCTTGTTTCTTGCATGCTAGTAATAATTTGCACTTGCTGCAAGAACAGAGGCTTTTATGGAGATCAACCCACAGAGCCTCTTCTTTCACCGCTTTCTCTCGCCTGCCAGCATCCAAGGCATCAGGCCTTCTCCCACGGTGCTCATTCTGCTGCTGCTGCTGCTGCTCCACACTCCTCCACGTGCCGTTTTCCCCCCTCCAGAGCTGAACCTTCCACGGCATCCCCGTGTCCAGGTCGACCTCTCGAGTCTCCCTCTTGACCGACTATGTCTTCTGTTCGCATAAAGCCCAGCTATACCTTACATGCATTGCTCCAGAGGATGTCAGAGAGGAATGTGAGATGCAACACAAAGAGAATGAGAGAGCTGTTTGTGCTGTTGTGGAGGAGGATGAGGAGAGGTGCTGGACAAAGATGGACAAAGAGAAAAGGAAAACTGAGGGAACAACAACAAAAACAATCAATTGTCAATTTTCTGTGGGTTCATGTAGCTTATATCATTGGTCCAGCTAATTTACAGCGTTTATCTTTCATTTATGTTCCACTGATTCCCCCTTGGCTTCAGTCTTGTCTCCTGACATCTTTATTTTTCCTATAAGTCTCCATGTATTACAAAATAACCAGTCAGCACTCAGATGGAATAAATGAATAACTTAAAATGTCATCCATAAAATGCATTGCTGTTTAAAACTAGCAAAATCTTTAAGAAAAACACCAGTAATGAAGCTTTTAAATTCGGTTTTGCCTATCCCTTAAAAATAATCATCAGATAAACATTTAATTATTTTTATTTCATTATTTCATTTTGTCTCCTTGATAATCAACTTGGATGATTTTCTATACAGAAAATGTTGTCTTTAAGAAGACAATCATTCTAAAAAATGATCAGGTAACAGTTGAGTCTCAATTGATATCTTTAGTTAAGCTCAGTTCTTGATGCTTCAAACATCACAGACTTAGTATTGGAACATCTCACGGCAAATTCCAACTCATCAGCCCAGGCAATATCTTCCAGTTTGTTAGTGTCCAGTAGTTTTGACCCCATGTAAAATGTTACCTCAGTTTCCTGTTCCTGGCTGACAGGAGTCCCACTCAGTCTGCCCGTCTGCTGCTGTAGCTCTCCTCTTTATCCACTTTTGACATGATGTGTTTTCAGAGATATTATATCTTCTTACTCGTGACATCCACTGAGGATTTCTGTCAACTTTTTCAGACCCCTCGCTGGAAACCCAAGAGATGACAATCCCAGTAGATCGAGAACTTTCCGAAACACTCAGAGCAGCCTTTCTGGCATGGACAACCATGGCACATCAAACCTACTTAAATCTTCACCACATATAGATGTCTTACTAGATTCAGATGCTGCCATGCCATTGGCTGATGGCTAAACTAAACAGGTGAGCATAACTTTCTGTTGAGGCTAACATTAATCCTTATTGAAACTTTTTGCAGTAGCTTAAAGCAGTCTTTTTGCATGCAGAATGAATCAAAGAGAATGTAATGTTGACTTTCAAAAAAGTTGTGATGATCCACAAATGTTGGTGTTTTGGTATTCTTTTGTATTACTTTCTAATTATTTCTGTGTTGGTTATCGGAAAGGTCTTGACAAATTCAGTTGGTTGTTATTGTAACTTGAGTTTTGCCACCATATCAGTTATTCGTCATCCATTTTCTACTTCTTTCGTCTATGCTTTTTGGTTTATTCTCTTATTTTTGGTTGGTCGATGTTTTAGTCTTACTCAGTTTCCTAGCTTTCCTTCTGTTCCACATCTCTGATTATCTCATCTTGTTCCTTTGTCACCTTCCATCACTACCACTGTATTTAAGCTGCTGTTTTTTTTATTTCTGGATTCTTCTGTCTCTCTGCCTTGCTCAATGTTCTGCTCTTTCCCTGAATTTCCCCAATATGTCTCTTATTTTTGACCACCAAAATTTGTTCTCTTGCCACAGCCCTCTCTACCCCTTTGTCCTTTAACGGCCCACAAACATGACAATAATATTTTGCCGTTTTCATAAGACACACCGTCCCTTATTGGGATAGTTTATTGGGATATTATTATTGGTATAAAATTTCTGGCACGGTGTGTCTAATGAATTTGACATGGCGCTATGGTGTTGTGAGAATATTGCAGCATTCGTACAGACGAGAATTGATAGTAATCTTACGAAATATTACCACAACTCTGATATTATGAATGAAGATCACGCCTTGCGGCAATAGAGACTGATATCATCATGATTTGTTGAATGTGCGCTGAGCCCAGGCTGGCAACAGTATTTAAAATACAAATAAACCTGGGGAGTTTATTTATCAGTTGTAAACTGTGTCAGCTGAATTGGCAAACTGGAGTGACCCGCAGGTCCTGGAGTCCTGCTCTAGGTCCTGGTCCTGCCACTGGCTGAGCACTTATGAATGACCCAAAGGCTTCCTGATACAGACATTAATGCCCGCACTGATGGCGGCATTGTCTTTTGAAACAGGCTTATGACTTAAAGTCATGACCAACAGAGACATAATGTTGCAGGCAGAATACTAAATAGACATAAATCTATTAAAATAATAATTATTTCTAGTCTTTTTAAGTCTTAGGTTGTGAAAATCCACTTTATGAAGATAATACAGGTGTACAAAAGGAAACGTCATAACAAGCGTTTCTAAAACTGCCATTCTATAAAAGCCAAGCTGACGTGTGTAAGCTCTGCTTATGTTGAATTGTGCATTGTTTAAGGCGAGGGCGATTGTTAGGGTGTAAGCACAAGAAATTGGAACTAAAAGGTCGATTAAGAAGATGTCACAGGATGTAGTTTCATCCGGGAGCAGAGTCTGTAAATTCACTGAGTAAAGGCACAGCAGGATCTTTAATGCACAGATCACACCACATGGCTCAACCACACTTTACTGTGCAGGAAGAATGCATGCTTCGGTGTATCACCTACTGTCTCATTGATCTTACCTCAGGGTTTCTGGTGAAAGTACGGAGACACACAATTTGAACTCAGACACACAGCGGCGTTCACACACAGGTGGCATGGCAGGTACAGCGTGCTGCTTGGTCCTGCCATACAGATCTTTTATTTAGCCGCTGCAGCAGGCAGCACCTCATCATGAATTATGCAGTCATGGGCCCCGGTAACAAGCTCCAGGCTGACTCTACACCTTGTGTGTGGCTTAAAATATAGATAAAAGCTGAACAGCCAGCTACAAACATGGCCTCTTTTCCAAGACAGAAGGCGGCTGGTGAGCTGAGAGTCCTAAGCAATTAGGAGAAGCTTTGGTGCTGCAGAGACGGTCTGATTTGGATCCATGGAGGAAAGTCCAGCTGTTGATCGTATGGTCAGAAGCAGAACAAAGCGGAATGCAGCAGAAAAGGGCCGCAGCAAAGCTCACCGAACTAAGTTGAACTTCTTAAAACACAAGAGAGCCGAGGAGAGTGCAGCGATCCTCTCACAGGGTGATAACAACAACAGCAACAGCACAGTGTGCTTCATGTGCATTTTACGTTCAAGATGAAGGGCTGGACTTGTCGGTTCAAATTTTTGTGTCTTTCTGTGCTCTTTGAGCCTGCTGGATAATGGGAGTTCTTTGTGTTGGCAAGATGTGTTTGAAGTTTGCCCCCTCCCGCTGATTTCATAACAAAGCTTATGCAACTTCTGAGAGAACAGCATTTGTACTGGCTGGCATTCTTAGGCATGAAAAATACATTATGAAGAGTGGGTCTGTCCATATGAGAAAGTCTATTAAAATATAAGGGTCCATAGCGCTCAGACATACGGTCATGGTCAACGAAAGAACATCCTATTTAAGTTTTATGGTTGCAGATATCAGAAGATTATAAAATGCTAACAGTCTTACCCTACTTCTAAAACAATTTAAGTTCAAACTTTAAGTATACAATTTGTGGTTCTGGAATTGTCAACACCAAGACAAAAAGACATCAGCTGAACGGTTACTGATAGTTAGTCTGAAACAAATGTGAAGTTCAAAGAAATTATATATACATTACCAGATGGTGCAACCAAAACCCAAGTGCTCCTTCTCACATCACTACAAGCCTCAGTTAGCATGTTAAATATTAAAGTTTATATATGGAAATTTAGAAAATTACATAGCAAATGTCGTTATTTGTATCTTGCCTCTTAAAACAATATAGAAGCATGTCTTAGGTTTGTTAAGTTGCATTTAACAATTAAGACCCAAAGCCCCTTAACAGAGACCAAATCAGTGATAACTATAGCAGTGTTGGAAGAAAAAAAATTACAGAATCGAGGGGGGATTTGACAGTACCCGGAAAGGATGATTTAAATGCATGTGATTATGCATAGCAGATGTTGACAGATGTTTGATGCCTCTGCTTCTGCCAACTTAGGTTACTTAGGTTTTATCTGCAGCACTGACTGTAAAATGCCCTCCACACAGAACTTGAGCAAGTTTCAGTAGCAGACACACTGTTCTCTATTAGGTTCCCTAAATCAGTGTGGGGAGTTTCAGGTGAGTTAACAAATGACAGAGGCCTTGTTTTAACCTTTTTACACAACAAGGGCAGCAGAAAGGGATATCCCTGTGGCTGACCGGTTAGCGCACATGACTTTCACCTGGGAGTCGTGGGATCAAATCCCCGCCCAGGCCCTCGTTGTGTACCATGTCACATTTGGCGTTGCTGGCAGGGTCCATGTGAAACTGGTAATAAGTCCATGGATTCGAAATTGGTGGCACCCTGCACGGGAGCACGAGGACGTGCTTGTGATAAGAGGGGGAGAGATGTGACAGTGTGGAGGTCCTGTCACTGTGGCTCCGATAGATCACGTGCCCCGGCTGCTTGGCCACGGGGATTCCCTTTGGCTGACTGGTTAGCGCACATGACTTTCACCTGGGAGTCGTGGGATCAAGTCCCCGCCCAGGCCCTCATTGTGTACCTTGCCACATTTGGCGTTGTGTACCATGTCACATTACTGCAGCATAATGGAATAAACACCAAATAAAACTCTGTTTCCCAAAAGCTAAAACTGCCTGTAGAGCCCAGTTAAGATACAAAAATCTATTCAACAAAAATAGTAATCGAGTTACGGTTTTTCGCTTCTTCATCCCTTCTCTGTTGCTGTGTGGAGCAGCTGGGCCAGTCACGTCTTTTCCCCTCCCATTCCTGACTCCTATCACTCACTCGTATAGAGTCCATGCACTGCGGTCTCATGAGGAAACTCGGCTTTTTGATATAAATCTTTTCTTGCTCCTGAATACAAATAATTCCTCACGTATTTCTTCAAAATAAGTAGGCATAAAAAAACACGTTATTTGTGCCTTTTCAAATATTATATACCGGTTCGGCTGCCCCCCCTAGTGTTGGTATACAATAAGTCCCATGTTTTATTGTCTCTGGTATGGCAGGTGACATACTGGGTGAAGGTGGGGAGAGTGGTTGACAGGGAGATGTGATTAAGGTCATCAGAGATGAGAAAACGGGCCTGAGGGTGCTGTGTTTCAAGTCTGCTGGTTGTAGTGTGCAGGACACCGCAGGCTGCAGAAGCTTTAGCAGAGGGCGCGGGAGTTTACATGTGTAAACTCCCGCGGTAGATAGTACGGTCTCATGCTAACCGCTAACACCTCAATGTCCTTACAGCATAGTGCCTCTTTGTTAGATAAATGCCCAGAGTTACACCTTCTATAGTTTACAAAACCCAGCCAGACATCATCCTCTCTTCTTAGCACTCTCCGTGGTTCTGTTGGCCCGGATCAGCTGAAAATCTTCCATGTTCATGTGTGAGTCTGGAGTTAGCGCGGTTAGCCATGATTCTGTGTAGCATGTCAAGCTGTACTCCCTGTAGGTCTTCTGATGTCTGGTGAGAGCCACCAGCTCACCCACTTTGTTGGTGACAGATTTTACGTTGCCCATAATAATAGATGGAATCGCTGGAATAACCTTACTGCGACGCCCACTCCTAGCCTAAGTATCGCGCCTTTTCCTCCTCACCTTGGGAAGTTGGCTCTTTCTGCATTAGGCAGAACAGCGGAGGCCCTGAGGGCTAACAGCGAATCCCTGCTGCAAACAAGGACACAGATGCCATAAAAATTGTGATTACACAATTGTCCATGCAAATTTTGGCTCCACTGTGGGGGACAGCATTCCACAATATAAAAATGAAAAACAAATTTTAAAAAAAGAGCAACAAAAAACCCCACATATTAAAGAGAAAAAAGAGACTTTGTAAGGTCGGACCTGCTGAAACTGGATGCCAGCTCGAGCAGTGCAATAAACAATCAACTGAAACTATAAGCTGAAGCTCTGTGATGACTCCTGATGGTTCCTCTCCATTTTTGTTTCTATCATGTTGACAAAGCTATAACACCTTCACACATTGGTTTGCTCAATGCATTTGCTTAGCAAAGGTCATGATTAGGGGCTTAACGGCCCGGGAAGGCACTGAATTAGTTTAATTAATTTAATTTGCCTGTCCTTAAATAATTATCCTAAATAGGAAGGAAGGAAGGAAGGAAGGAAGGAAGGAAGGAAGGAAAACTAAACAAATAAGTCTAACAAAAAGACATATTTAAACTCAATTTTAAGTCCAACTGAAAGTGCAAAAATAATGCAGATAAATGTACTGTAAATGTTACAGTAAACGTGGAATACAAAAAAATGATTACTAAAAGTCTGGTTGAAGCCTGATAAAAAGAGTTGCCATCCTAATAATTAACAGTGTTCCCTGCCTTGAGGTTCTCAGGAAGGCTGCTCTCATGGTTGTAAGAAAATAGTGCCTGATCGTAGGCTTTCAACTGTTTTACAACTGTAATAAAGATGACTGAGAAAGAAAACTGCAAGATGAGAGAAACACAGGGCATATAAAATACCAAGAGTTTAGCTTGATGCCTATGAATAGTTCAGAGGCCTCTCTATTATTCTTTCATGTACTGTTTGCAGTATATCCTGATTCTGTGAACAGGAAAATATGCGAATGTCGTTGCAAATTCAATGGTGAGTATGATATCACACAAGAGTGAGTTACGCATTCATGGTTCCATTAATGAATCATAGCCTCTTCAGACTTTATACTCCAGACTTGCCCTCTTTGAATATGTCATAAGCTTGTATTCTCTTTTTAATGGGACAGCAAATCACTGCAGAAAACAAACAGGAAAAATTCAAAGAGAGGAACTGGGGTGGGTGATTTCAATTGGCTGCTCTAGCAGGTGGAGGAAACAAATAGAAAAGTCGAGCTTCTATAGTGCAAGTCCTGAGAGGGAGAGAATTTGTTTGAAATACTTAGCTTCTCTCTTCTCTCTCTAAGTTACATTATTTATATTTCATACCCAGAGGGCTCTTTAAGCAAGTCAAAGGGTCTGTTTGCATCACTCTCCTGGTCTAAACCTTGGGAAACATTGCTGCACAGACATACTAAAGTGTGCACCACAGATCAAACTAAAGGTCAGCTCTATAACAAAATCATGAGCACCCTTTTCTTTTCTAAGGACACTGTAATAGGTCCCTATTCTATTTACTGTAGAGCTATTTATCTTTTGGTGGTACAATTATAATTTATATTAGACAGAAGTACTTTAATTAGAAAATTAATACATTTATAATTGAAATTGAATATATATGTGGTGTTATGTGGTGTTATTTAAGTTGAAACAAATATAAAAAAAAAAGTACATTTTTTTTAAATTTTGGTTATCAGGTCTGAGATGGGCTGCACGGTGGCGCAGTGGTTAGCGCTGTTGCCACCGTCGTGGGTTCGTATCCCGGCCCAGGGTCTTTCTGCATGGAGTTTGCATGTTCTCCCCGTGTATGCGTGGGTTCTCTCCGGGTACTCCGGCTTCCTCCCACAGTCCAAAAACATGCATGATAGGTGAATTGATCACTCTAAATTGTCCCTAGGAATGAATGTGAGTGTGAATGGTTGTCTGTCTCTCTGTGTTGGCCCTGCAACAGACTGGCGTCCTGTTCAGGGTGTACCCTGCCTAACGCCTGATAATTGCTGGGATAGGCTCCAGCTGCCCCGTGACCCTGAATTGGATAAGCGGTTAAGAAGATGGATGGATGGATGGATGGAGGTCTGAGATGATGCTCTAATGGGATTTTTTTTAAATGTATTATTGAGCTACCCTTACTTGTTTGGCATGAAGTTAAAAATGTCTGTGCATTGGTACCTAGTGCTCAGAGGTGTGAATACTAAACTTTCATAATAACTGACGACTTTCGGATATTTCCGTTGCCATTTAAAGTAAAACAATCAAATATGGAAAGACTTGAGGTGATAGGAATTGGGTTGGAATTGGCAGGAACAACACAGGAATTACAATGGGCCAAGTTTTTAATGAACTGTAAACCACCAGCATTGCTGTCCATAGGGAGATTACATGAAGTTTAAACAATAACAGATTAATATGGAGCAAGACGGGGCAGACCAAGACAGAAGTCTCTTTTAATCATCAATTTTAAGCATCGTTGAAATTTGCAGTTGTCCATATGGATAAGCTAATTTTCTCCTTGAGGTCCAATAGTCAACCGAGGCAATGATAAGGCTATTTGGCCACAGTGACAAGCAGTAACATTAGAAGACCCAACGTGACGCTTTTAAACCAAAGAACACTGAAACCATTTAAAGCATGGTGGTGCCAGTGTTGTTCTGTGTTGACGCTTTGCTGCCAGCCATTCTGGTTCTGCAACGTTGAGGGAATAATGATGGAGTTCTACCTCCAAATTATCCAACTTCCCCTAAACTCAGCACCATGATACGGGGAATTTGAATACATCTAGATATTCCAAGAGGACAATGACCCCAAACAGTCATCAAAACTAGCTTTGAAATGAATAAAGAACGCTTATATTTGCTACTGAAAAGCCCTAAATAAGATCCTCGTGTCAAGACTGCTGAAATCTGTATGTTTAAAAGCTAACTCTGACAGTAAACCTAAAAATTTAAATTAACTCTTACCAATCCTTCCGAAGAAGATGGTAAAATTGAATATAGGAATTTTGCCAGAAGGTCATTACTATCTTAAAAAGTATTTGGTGTAGGTGCAACTGGATAAGGAATATTTAGCCATATATAAGTGGAAGAATTTAATCCTATAATGGTGAAGTAGTATGTTGTATTCTCATCCAACCCCACGCAACTCTAATGCACAATTTAAGGTAAATATTTAATGTAAATCTAATGCGAGTTATGAGTAGCTTGCTCAAAACTAAACCAGTACAGATGAAGTTTAAGAGTGCATTCACACCAGCCCTGTTTAAGCTTTAATCAAAGTTTAATTGATTTGCTCAGAACGTCCGGTTCATTTGGGGAGGATGCACATTCGAATTTCGATTAGGACAAAAAAAGCAAACTCTGGTCACGTAAAAATCTAGGTCTTGGCTTGGTTGGAGTTGACTCTAGCGCGGTTTGATTGCATATGTGAATGGTAAGCAGTCCAGGGGCATTCCAAAGCAGGAAGTGGACTATAGCACAGGGTAGCTATAACTGAAACTCCTGTGCAACAACACTTCAGCTTCCTTCTCTGATCATATTTATCCCATTGGTGCACTGTATTCTACTGGCATGTTTCCCAAAGAAAACAGAACAATAACCACTCCATGTTTGTCCCTGTTTTGAGTTCTTCTCGGTGCAGGGTCACCACGAGAGAGGGAGTAAATACGTTGCACAAAAGGTTGGATTTATTTGACAAATTGTGGTGTTGAAGTGTACCGCACCAGCTAAAAAAAATAAAATAAAAATAACTACAGTGTTGCACTTTTAGTCCCCAATCAGAGTCTATCAAACTATCAGGTATCAAAACAACTGAGAAGTTTTTCTAAAAAGAGAGAATCCTCTCAAAAACTGGTTGATAATGGAGAGAGAGACAGACTTTAAATAATTGTGTTTTCTTGTATTTGTAATGGTACATCCAAAGAAAAGTGTGCAGCTGTCATCAAAATGTCTTCACCTGCAATATAAGAAGTAAAGTAAAGAACACGTCAGGACAAGCATGAGTCCAGCTTGTCCTGAAAGGTTTGCTACAGAATCATCTTCCACCTGTTTGCACAACTGGCAGTGGGGAGATCTGACGAGGAGCAGTGATTTCCTTATATTTTCTCCTAATTTCAGTTATCAATCAAACTAAACTAGAAACTTTTAAGTAGTTTTCGTTTATAAAGTTTAAAAAAGAAAAAAATGTAATTGTGTGTCTTCGTACTGAAGCTGTCATCTGAAGTTATACTGAGGGAGTGATCACAAGAATAAGAAAAAGAGTAGATGTTAAATTTACAATTGTAATATCAAAAAATATACATCAGGACAGTCGATATAAAATTCTATGCTTCATTCTTGCTTATGTCCTGACTGCATGCGTGTATGGAGTTACTTTTATCAGGCGTCGGCATTTCAAAGGGACCAATCTCTAATTCACTGTGATCAGTCTTTAGCTCAGTAATCAACACTTGGAGACGGTTCACAGCTCATCTGCTTCAAACAAATAAATAATGCACTGCTCAGCAATTAAAACACACAGATCTGATGCTGTGTCCCTAATTTATTGATCACTCCTTTAGGCATCAAGCGTTGACAGGGTTAAGTGTCAATCACATGATCTGAGTCACACTTCAGTTGGAGTTATTCATACTTTCAGCTCGGAGAAAGAATACAATTTCCCTCCTACTGACTCTATGTATAATTAACTGTTATGCTAAGCTGTGTTGGACTGCTTTTAGGAGGCGCTGAGGTCATTCCCGATAAGCGAGTGCCTTAGAGGAGACTTTAAAGTGAATAGGGAAGCAATCGAGTATTTGATCTCGACTCTGTCACCAGAAGAAAGTCCCAAGAGGATGGCAGACCATCTGCATTCTGTCCCTCTTATTCTGATGGCTTAAACTGTGAGTTTAGCTGTTCTCTTGAACTTGATGTGAAAAAAAGGTACTTTATAGCTTGTCTAGTGAAGTTTTCTTCGGTTTAGAGTTGATTGTTACGTTCATGTTCATACGAGACAAATAGGCACAATCACACATCTACCTACTTGCAGGTGTTTATTACTTAAAATGAAGAGGAATCTACTCCTAAAATTTTGCTGCCAAGAGAATGGCATCTCTCTGAGGTCATGCAGTTTGTCTATAGCTGACCTGTCGCTCAGTCCTGTAACCCGAACGGAAATGTACCAATAGCATTCAACTTCCAGCTTCATGGAAACAAAGACATTTCACCATGTGAAGCATTGGCACATAATGAAACATTTTGTGGTTATGGGCTTTATTTTTGTTTTAAAGCACAAACATGAATATGCAAGTCCATCGCAGGGATATATATATATATATATATATATATATATATATATATATATATATATATATATATAGAGAGAGAGAGAGAGAGTCTGGTCAATCCCTAGACCAAATCACTCCTAGGGGCAGAATCAATGGTTGTCTTTTAAACTGGCTCTGCACGCAACTGGACAGTGCTAGAGCCAATCAGAGTTGATTCGAAAGAAAATTCAGCTGACCAATCTGCTGTGCAGGGAAGAGTGTATTTAATGTAATTTACCTACTTTTATTTGGTTAGAAAATAAATATTTACACTGAGAATATCAATAGAAAACAGTGGATTTACCTTGAGTTGGTAGATCCCAGTATTAGAAGCCATGGAGCTGAAAACCAACCCTCCCACTTCTTAATGGCTATGCAAGCTAGGGCAGGCCTTTGCCCAGGTTTGCCAAATGCTGGTTTGCTTGCGTTTGGGTCTAGTGTAGAGATCAGGATATGGTAACAAATTGTTGTGGAGCACTCTGAAAGGTGAACATTCACTTAGTTTTTCAGGTATCTTATACAACAGAGTCAACACATGAATGTTTTACTCAAGAAAAGAATATTTGCAAAAACTTTTACAGATTTTGAGAACCTAGCTCACTGACAAGGTCCTGACAGAAAATGGCTGTTTATCTATTCTCTGCAGGTGCAAAGAAACATCTCAGAGAAATCCCCTTCAGAGTGGCAAATCAGACAAAGCTACTGTCTTCTGTTCACAAGACTTTTGCATGTAACAAAGTTTTCCATTACAATGTGGAGATCTTGTTAGGTACTTTTTTGACCCTTTGCACCTTCTGAATTTATCTCATTTTGGTTTTTGATCATAAAAAATACATTTTAACTGTTTAACTGTAACGTTTCACTCTCTTGACTCTTGGTTTATTTTCTGTTTGACCCACTCTGTATTTTCATTTTCCTCCTTGTTATGACGCTTAAAATTGTTTCAACTACAAAAGGGGAGAGAAACAAATACGTTTCAAGCAGTTTTATTTTGCTTTTAAATTATTCATATGTTTCAGCTGAAGCTATTAAACTATTCACTACCATTGGAGAAATGTGGTCCAGATGTTGACCATTACCAGATCAACCTCAGGGACTGCATCACTCTGATGACAGTGAGATGTGCAGCTTGTCCACAGGGCTCAGAGGAAAGTCCTGATTAGCATACAGCGTCCAGTCTGTTGACGCTCACAGGGACATAGAGGGAGGGATACACATGGACAGCACATCTGTCTGCTTCGCATCTACAATGGAGCATCTAAGCAGTAACACATTAACATGAGCATCTTTCTGGTGCCCTTCTCACCACTGCAGATATTGCTGATTGCTTTTTGATGAGAAGCCCCTTAAGACTTTGTCCCCATTGTCAGTCTTTTCAATGCACATTCTGAGAATCAAAACACTTTTAGTATCATGGTAACTTCACTATTACAGGACACAGTGGTTGGTTTCTACATACTTTTGGACTAAAGCATTAGTTTTACACCTTTTTTTATATATATATTGAATATTTAGCCAGTGAATGCTTGGTTTCAGGTCAAAATTTATCTAGGGCACTTTGTTTTGGTCTCTTAAAATGGGAATTGTTGTGTTCTGAACACTTGAAAGCTTGGAAGATATAGTCCTTTACTTAAAACAGAGCTGTATCATGTTATTTTGTGAAAATGTTATTGTTTGAACAATATACTTTTCACGTTTGTACAATATAAATATATTGTACGAACGTGATAATATATTGTACAAATATGAAAAATGTATTGTTTTAACAATATTTTTATGTTATCAGCATATGTTTTTTTGTTTGAATACAATATATGTTTGCTTAAAACATACTGAAGTTGATAATGGTACAGATCAATGCATGCACAAATGTGTCATTTAATGGATGTATTAAGTTCTATTTTATGCTTGGATTGAGGAATCCGAAGAGAGATTTTGCGGTTATTGAGCAGCTTGGACAGTGTTGTTATAAGTATGCGGACAAGGAACCTAAAACGTACGGAGCTGTACAGGAGGAAGAATGAGTCTGTTCCGAAGTGGCAGCATTTCTTACCGATCAGCAGGAGGGACATGGGAGGCTCCATGGATACAAAATACACCACCTGAATTACATTCAACCTGGTTATATTGTCACTCAGAACACTGTTAGACATTTACTGTAATATCTTGATCCTTATGGGGTTGAGTTCAAACGGAAAAGTTTTCAATGTAATAATGTGATATTATATTGTAAAAAAGTGAAAAGTATACTGTACAAACAAAAAGTTTTCAGGTAATAATGTGATATTATATTGTACAAACGTGATATTATATTGTATAAATGTGAAAAGTATACTGTTCGAACAATAAAGTTTAATGAATTAACGTGATACAACTCTGTTTATTCTTTTGCCCGGGTGCCAGCTCTACAGTTCCTTAGTCCTTGGTCTCAAATACCTTCCAAGAAAAGTTTAAATAACCGTCATAATCCCCTTTTCCAATCAACCAGTAATTTCTGTATCTCAATGCAATATCTAACTTTTTTTGAAGCCAAGCACAAACATTAATTTAAATCTTAAACAAAAATAGGCCTATTATACATGTCTATGAGGGATTAATACGTGAAACCCACTTCCTCTTTATATTCACCTCACACTGAGAACACACACTTAACTCCATAGAACAATTTCCAATCTCCATTTCTGATTTCTGACCTGTGATAATTGGCAAATGGGCTACCTGACGGCTGCCGGAGCACGGGCCTCCTGTCACCTGCAGCGACGCAGACCCAGGGCTAAATAATTCATGCCTAATATCATTATGTAGGTGCTGCTTGTCATAACAATCTAAATCGATGGAGGGAAACTCAATCTGTCGCCCCTGCTCCTGTGCAGACAATGCTTTTTAATTATTGATACATACTAATTGGCAACAGGATTCACAGGGCACAGTTACTTTTGTTCTTTTCACAGCTCGCTCTGCTACTTCAAGAAACAATCTGATCGGAAGCCTAGCCCTCCCTGGTGCCCCCGTGTCAGCAAATTAGCAGGGAGGATGACCCCGCTCATGACTCTGTTCGTCTATCACCTTCTCCTCTCCTTCTCTAAGTGTTTAAGATTCTTCCCTACGTTTTCCCCTAACCCCGACATTGGACATTGGTTAATTAAGACGGGAACGGAGAAGAAGCTAAATCGACACAGCAGACCATCATTATTCGCTGCATGTTACGCTACAACAGTTTCTTCTCTAAAAAAAAAGTCTGCTAATGTACAGAGGAAGCAGATAATACAGCAGAGGTTAATAGAGTTTAATACAGGGTCAGTGTTAAAGTTTGAGTGTGAGGTTACTGTTAGTAAAAGAGATCCGCCATAACATTTGAGTTATTCAGAGAAGTGGTCAATCAAAGAAAAGGCAATAAGTAGGAAATAATTTAGGATAATTTTTCATTTAGATAAGCGGAAAACTAGGTCTCAAAAGCTCAGGTAAAATGAAATGTTTGGTGATGTAGAAAAGAGAGACTATGATATTATTTACAAATACACTGCTGATTTTTTTATTTTTCCCACTTACAAAGTATGTAGAGGTCTTCAGTTTGTATCAAAGGTACTCTTAAAATATGAGGGACAGAATCTAAAATAAAAATGCAGAAAATCACAGTGACTCCAGAGCTCTTTAACATAGCAAATAAAGGTTACTTGTAGTGCTTTTTTATATGTTTAATTCTAAAATATCCACGTATAACAACAAAATCCACTGCTATAACTTTCTTTAATGTTAATTTTGATATAACTTATAAATAAACTGCCGTTTGCTCCCTTTCTTTTGCTTTAAATACATAAAAAGAAGTTTTAAAAGCTGGATTGTCATGGTGGTCTAGTGTTTTCATAAGTTACCATAATGTCCTAATGTCATGGGTTCAAAGCTGCCTGTCAGCTATTTTTTGTTTTAATTAATTTATTTTTTCCCGTGTACACAAGGGCACTCTTATTTATTTTTTCATTATATTTTTATACTGAGATGATGTCCTTATACTAAGTAAAGCACAGCTGTGAACAATGTTTAAGAAACTGTTGATAGAGCTGATAAAGCTGAAGGTTTGTGGAGCATGCAGACTGTCAGCAGACTGAGGGATCAGGACGCCTGGTCAAAGAAGAATGATTAACAGCCTCTCAAGCAGAGTCAAACACATTACATCAGGACTACAAGGCAACTTCTTTAAACAACTAAAATATTGTGTGAGTGGGTTGTCCTTAATTTGCGGGGGAATTACTGAGACTGTGTGAGCAATTCTTAGCAGGCACAAGGTGTAGTATTCAAATTAGCAGTTTGCTGCCGCTGAGCTTTGCTGTGGCCTGAGAGAGGAGGAATATGTGCTTGGATTCATGGTGCGTCTTTGGCAAAAACTAAAAAAGAGGAAAAAAGGGAGGACATACGACATAGGTATGGCTGTTACAGATTTAGTTACCAGAAGGCTAGAGTGTTGTGGGTTATGTTTTTCGTTTTTCAGTAATAAATGTACGCAGCTTATTTCAGCATGTCCACAACAAGGTCACTAAGATGTCCATATTCTAATGTTGAAAAGCATCACACTTTATCATGGCCTCTATTAAATGTCAAGTTGCAGTAGGAAAAAGTTTAATCTTGAAAATATGTCATCTGAAATGTCTGAGTTTCATTTTTAATATGTCATATATAATGCCCATTATCACTGTGGAATTATGATTACTACATTTTATTAATTGGACCCCAGGAAGGTTATAACCACTACAAGGGAAACTAATGAGGATCCAGGAGAATTATAAATCACTGTGCTCCATCTTCATCAGGTGGAGATGCGCTGAGAGCGCAGTGAGCGCAGCTGAGAGCGCAATTATGAAGTGTCTTTGCGGAAAGGCCATATGAGTTTTAATTACTTTTAGGTTATATTGCGTGTGAATTACATTTTTTGTTTGTCAATAATAAACTTATGTTGAATGTGGTACTGCAAAATTAAGATATACTTTTCAGAATTGCTAAAAATACACGCTAAAATAGCTGATGCGAAAATTTTTATGCTTCGTAAATCACACTGCAACTGGAACGCCTACTTATTAGCCCTTTCTCCTCCCAATATTTTGTGTCTTCTTAAAGAAACACCCATGTTGCATATTCAGGTTAGGGAAACACGCTAAGTGGATTGTGTGTGTCTTGCTCCGGGTTTAACAGGTGCAATGATCTCTGCATCATGTAAGTAAGATCAAGTTCAAGTTAAATTTATGTATGTAGCACATTTAAACACAATAACGTAGACCAAAGTGCTTTATAGAACATATAAGAAGTCAAACAAAGATGCAAACTAAAACTAAATTGAAAGAACTGCCCAACCCCCCATCCAGTAACTGTCATACTGTATTAAAAGTCAGTGAATATAAATGAGTTTTTAAAAGTGATTTTAAAAGAACTGACAGCTGGAGCCTGTCTGACATGTAGAGGTAGGTTGTCCCAAAGTTTGGGGGCTGCCACTTTAAATGCTCGATTGCCTCTTTTAACTAGCCTAGACCTTGGGACTATTAAAAGCAAATAATCATTTGATCTTACAGCTCTAGAAGGTGTATAAGGTTGCAGGAGCTCAGAGAAATACACTGGAGCCTGTCCATTCAGGGCTTTATAAGTCATCCATAAAATGTTTAAATGAATCCTGTAGTAAACAGGAAGCCAGTGAAGAGAGGCGAACACCAGGGTAATGTGCTCACACCTTTTAGTATGCGTCAGAAGATGAGCTGCAGAGTTTTGGACCAGCTGCAGTCTTGCAAGGCAGATCCAATTGACTCCAACATATAAGGAGTAACAATAGTCAAACTGAGACGTAATAAAAGCATGGATTACCCGTTCAAAGTTTTAAAAGGATAAAAATGATTTCACTTTTGATAAAAGACTCAATGTAAAGAAAGACTGCAGGACAACTGAGTGTATCTGTTTTTCAAAGGAGAAATCGTTGTCTAATATGACCCCCAAATTTTTAAAAAGAAGACTTGAGTCAATGCATGTCAAAAAGGGAAGTGCTTGAATTACTTCTTGGTCCAAACATGATCACTTCAGTTTTATTCTCATTCATATTTAAGAAGTGTGTAGCCATACATGCTTTAACTTCATCAGGACACTGAAATAATGGGTCTATTTAAGCAGAACAACTATTCTTTAGCTGAAGGTAGAACTGTGTGTCATCGGCATATGAATGAAAGGAAATATGGTATTTTCAGAAAATTTTGCCAAGTGGAAGCATGTAAATGGAAAACAAGATTGGGCCCAAAACAGATCCTTGGGGAACTCCACAAGTAAGGGGAGCTGAGGAAGAAGTGCAGTCACCAAGGCTCACTGAAAAACTCCTGTGTGAAAGATAAGAGCTGAACCACTCTAATAGGGTTCCCTTGATGCCGCAATACTGCAATCGGGAAATCAGGATGTCGTGGTTGACAGCAGCTGTCAAATCCAGAAGCAAAAGAACCGCAGAGTCACCTGAGTCAATTGCCAACCCAGGTCATTAAAAACTTTAAAAGTGCAGTTTCGGTGCTATGAAGAGCTCTAAAACCAGACTGAAACCTCTCAATAACGTTATGTTCATTTAAAAAGGATTGCAGCTGAACAAAACAATACATTCCAAAAATTTTGATAAAAAAGGAAGCTTTGAAATGGACCTAAAATTTGAGAAGTCAGAGGAATTAAGATTAGGTTTTTTAAGTAAGGGCTGTACAACTGCATGTCTAACAACAGGCAGGGACAACACATGCACTAAGGCTGCTGTTAAAAACGCTTGAAATGTCCAACCTGATGAACTCAAAAGGTTTCTTGAGGAAATGTGTTGGAACAACATCATTTGAACAACATGATGTCTTCATGCTGTTATACAGTTTCTCCACCTCATCCAAACATACAGGCTCAAACTGGTCGAAAACAACAGAGGAGGCAAATGTTTTTAACTGATCATGTAAAGGCAAGAGGGCAGTTGATCAAAGCTGTTGTATCTTGTTAGTAAAAACTGCAAGAATGTTTCACAGGTTTTAGAGGAGCCAACAACATAAGAGGCTGAAGAAATATTCAGAGTGGAATCAATAATAAAAAGGACCCGAGGATCATTGAAGCTATTCTCGATAGCATTAGAAAATAATTTTGTTCTTTCTACTTTTAAAATGCCCTGATACCTGTGCAAATGTTTCCTCAGCATAAGGAAAGACACCTGCAGTCGGTCTTTCGTTCCATTTACGTTCAGCCCTTCAACACTCTCGTCTGGCTGAACGAGTTGTCTCATTTATCCAGTGCCCAGATTTTGATTTTAACCTCACTGTTTTAAGAGGAGCAACCTCATCGAGCACAGTTTTGCATTTATGATAAAAATTAGACGTTATCTCCTCTGTGTCAAAGCCAAGGAGAAAGCTTAGGTCTTTTTTAAAAGCAATGGAAAATTTTTCCATTGCAGATCATTTAAAAACACAACAGCATGCCTGAGTAGAAGGTGTAGAATCAGGGTGAGATATAACAGTGTTAAACACAACAGGGCAATGGTCTCCTGAGCTGAATGAAGGAGACCAAGGAGAAGGAGCAACTCTTTCCCGGTAAAACAGTCTGAGTTTCTGCAGCTTAGAGCCAGGTGGGAGGGAGTGAGTGAGTCGTTCAAGCAATTTGTTCATGCTACAATTCAGGACCGGACATTGCAAGCTAGCTCCAGCTAGAGAGGGGGTGAGTAATTCAAATGTGCTTTTAGCATGTAACCAGAGCAATGTTACTGTGAACTAATGAGCTATTCTCATGATGTGAGCTTTGTACTCACGATTTTTTCTACTAGCCCAGAGCAGAAAAATGTTTGTTAAGAAACGGGCTGTTGTTTTTTTCGTTGGTGGCGCTTTTTCTGTCTTGTTTCTCAGTCTTGTTTGGTTATGCTGCCTAAACTGGTTGGTAAACTCTGTGTAAGCATAAATACCGGCACCATTTTTGCCTCATGTTACTGATTTTAGTAAACAGAGCTAGTGTAAGAATAGTGTTGCAGTTACCCAATCAGAGGACATTAACTTAATCTTGAGCAAGCCCCCCACATCTTGTCGAGTTTCCAAGCCCACTCCCACACTGAACTGGCATAAACTGAAACAGAATAGGATTTTTATTTTTTTATTTTTATTTTTTACAGAAAACGACTAGTGAAGGAGAACTTTAACCGGAAGCAACCTCCAGCTGAACCTGACTCAGTAAAAGTGTCCATCTACCACGACTGTCTAGAGGTTTCAGAAGACAGAGCAGAGACACAGAAACAACAAAAAGAACTGATGTAAGAGTACTTTCTATATTAAAGAAAGAAAAAAGTTGATGACAGGACATGGAGGACATTCAGTCACAGGGAGCATGATCTGTAGAATAAAGAATAGTTGTCAGTCTCTCCTCCAACAGTCTTAGCCAATATCAGCATAACTAAAGAGATAGCTCAGGACAATGTAAGCCATTCTAACTATAAATTTTTATCAAAAAGGAAGGTTTTATGCCTAGTCTTAAAATTAAACAGGTTGTCTGCCTCACAGACTAAAACTGGGAGCTGGTTACCATCTGGTTACCATCTGCCTCCCATTCTACTTTTAGAAATCCTAGGAACTCCACGTAAACCTGCGGTCTGAGAGCAAAGTGCTCTGCTAGGAACATATGGAACAATCAGATCTCTGACGTATGCTGCAGCTTCATTACTCAGGGCTTTATATGAAAGAATGATGATCTTAAACTATATTCTGGATTTAACAGGAAGCCAATGCAGAAAGAAATGTAATCTCTTTCGTAATATTCATCAGAACCCTTGGTGCAGCATTTTGGATCAGCTGAAGACTTTTAATTGGACTTTCTAATAGTAGAATTACAATAGTCTAACCTTGAACAAACAACTACATGGACTAGTTGGACTTGTACACATAAAGACCCTCCAGCATTTGAACCTCCCTGTGTGACACAAAGTGAGGGTTGAGCATATTCTCTTTTAGACTGCTTTAACATGTAGACCACTCTGATCCTGTTCGGACCACTGCCAGGTCTTTCCATTAAGACATAAACAAACTCACATATGGGCCATCGCTAAGTGGCTCACCATCATGCACTTCAGCCTGCCCTCCATGCTCAGACGCACTCTCACATGCAGACATGCATATGATTACACACACGAATTTCCATGAATGACTCACACACACACACACACACACACACACTGGTCACGGCCACTGCCGTGTCTGGAATAATGAGTCAGAGGACACACCCACACATGCACACGCGTGTGCAAATGCCACCCTCCTGCTGGCCTCTGTGGGATAGCCATGTCACAATCAAGAGGCTCCCCAGCCCTAATCTGCTTTTTAGGGGCCCGCCACAAACGCTCATCTGCATAATTGGGACGACAAGTGTGGAGAGGGTAAAATAGGGAGGGTGGAGACAGAAGGAAAGAGGAGGTCGGAAGGAAGAAAAGAGACAGGTTGCAGACAAGAGGAGGAAAATAAGGGGAAGTGAAGGTAAAGGGGAGAAGGGAGTGAGATGGGAGGGAGATAAAGGCTGAGTGAGAGTTAGGGATGGAGGGAGGGGATGGTGAATGGCCAGAATACAAAAAAACGAAATATAACGTTTCCTTTAGTGTGTGTGTTTGTAAATAACAGAGCACAAGTTGCATGTCAGATATTGGTTATGACAGTCACACCTGCTGCCCTACCTCACCCTTCACCTCTCACCCTCCTCATGCACCCCTGTCCCATTAAGAGTCATTACTCTCCAATCTAGGGGGAGGAGGTCATTTTTAATCCTCCTTCCTCCCACATTCTTTTTGTCTTTGTCCGTCTTTCATGACGCTTTCTTAATCAGTGCATGCTATCACTCAAATTAGCTGCTTCCATCAGGCTTTAATTGCCTCAGTTGCATGATAGGTACACCCTCTCTCAGTGCTATGGCTTTATGTATAAGGACCATATAAAAATGATTTGGTCTTTGGGTTACGTGTAGGCCAGTTTGGCTTGACTTCAGCTGAACCAAGGTGAATACATACATTTGAAATTTCCAAATTCAGTCAGACTAAGTAAATAATTCGGGTTTCTCTTACTGCATGCAACCCTACTGAGTTTTATATAAAAAAAATTGTGAAATCTGACTGTATAATTGGCAGTATAATTGATTGAAGCTATAAGCAATAACGGCTACTTGCGATATACTTGTGAACAAACTGAACATGTCATGGGTTGAGGATTAAGGATTCAAATGCATACAGTTAAGATGCAAATTAATTTAATGTTTGTAAGCAAGTAATAGTAACATGGAGTGCTTCCTTAAGTGTACCTTAAGGAACAAAATAACGAGGGAAGGAAAAAAAACACTGTAGAATTGAAGTGAACAGAGGGCTTATGTATATTGGGGGAGTAGAAAAGGGCACAGAAATCAAGCAAAATAACCAAGGACAAACAGATGCATGTGGTAGACAGAGAGATGGGAAACTAGTTGCAGCTGGGGACAGGAGGCAGAGTAGCAGAAAGAAAACAAACATAGGGAATAGAGGAAGGACAGGTAAACACTCAGCAGAAAGAGACTCAAATAGCAAATGATTCTTAAAGGCATAGCGATTATGAAGGATAGAGAAAGTGGCTTAAAAAGACCACACTGAAAGAAATGACACAAAGGCACTCAGCATCACATTGTAACTATGCTTAGAGATTAAACTAAATTATTATTTGCACTTTTTTTAAAGTAAACTTAAATTTCTCTGGATATTACATTTTAAACAATTGTAATTTATGCTGGATCCTTTAAAGTGGGGGTATATACAAAATTGACTTTTTTTACATGTGACATCCTGATAACATGTTTTGCCCTCATTAAAAACATGACTGAAGTTTCGCTTCTACTCATCCCCACATGTTTGACTAATTTTTGAGTCTCTGCTGGTAGTTATTGGGGGTTCTGTTTTGCCTGCTTCCACCTATCCCCTCCTTTGTCGCCTATCCCCTCCTGCAAGATGACATACTCTGCCCCTGCAGAGCCACCCTCCCCCTCCCATCCACACACAACTGCGGTGGAGTAGCAGTTGCTACAATTAGCCTAGGCTAAGTGTTTGGATTTGATCTTTGGAAACAACCCTAGGCCAAAAATATTTTTTTCTTTGCGCAAATCACTTCACAGAGGACTGCTTTCTCAACAAAAGCCTTTTTAATACTGAACTAATTAGCAGATTGGCCCTAAAGACAAGGTTACTCCATCAGAACCTGCACAGGTATGAACTGTGACTCACGTCATGTTGTTGGCACTTTTAACTCCAAACTAAAAACGTTGATTCATACACTGTAAAAACAGTACATCTAATCAAGTCCAACAATCTTGTTTCCACCCAAAAAGTATTTTTGATCTTCAATTCAATTCAATTCAGTTTATTTATATAGCGCCATTTCACAACAGATGTCATCCCAAGGCACTTTACAAGAAGAGTTATTACAATACAATGTTTAATGTAGAAATTACAGAACAACAGAAGATTGCGTCGTGTAATTCTCAGCAATCCCTCATACTGAGCAAGCATGAAGAGACAGTGGGAAGGAAAGCTACTCATCTAAAATATTTTCTACAATTAAACAGAAATAAACCTCTCGGCAGAACCAGGCTCATCACAAGCGTTCATCTGCCGCGACCGTCTGTGGCTTGGAGAATACACAACAGAGACACAGAAAGAGCAACAGAACCGATGCACAAGTTTGTTGCAGGACGTGGAGAATTTTACGTCACTGCAATGCCATCTTAGTCAGGGTCGTCAAGCAGGGCTAATCCGGAGCACCTACTATAATAGAAAACAGGTTAGTGCTTGAATTGACAGCACATCATGCAGTTGGGGAGAAGTAGGAGAGAAAGTAGGACCAGACCCTAATAATGTCCTCCAACAGCCTAGCCTAAAGCAGCATAGCTACTAACATTAACCTGTCTCCTAGCTGCTAGGAGACCTGGCTACCAACACTCTGTCTGAGTCGTCCTGATCGAGGCTCAGCCCGTGGACGGTGTAGGGCCGGTAACAGCCCCCGTCATGCCGGGGTCTTCTCGGAGTCGGGTTGTTTGAGAATGCAGCCCAAAGTGGGTGGTAAACTCCATCTAAGGCTAAATACCGGCACGAGACCGATAGTCCGACAACTAGAGTTAAGGAAAAAAGTTGACAGAACTGCAGGACAGAGTTTGAAGAGGGGCAGAAACGTTAAGAGTTAACGGTGGTTCCGCACTTCTGCCCGGAATACACCTCGCATGTAATATTGGGAGGCGTCTGCACTGTGCTGAAGGAATCCCCTTGAGGGACTCTCTTCCGGCGCTGTCTTTGCCCCCGTGGGGGCGCATTTCTTTCTTCCTGTCTGGGCTGTAAGCGCGTGTCGACCACTCCGATCTTTACCTTGCCTTAACATATAATGCTATCTCTCACCTATCTACTCTAACCTCTTCTATCTCTTCCTAACTTTTGACACTCTGCCTGACACAAACAGTTAGACCTGTCTCTTCCTGATCTACCTGTCACTAACTGACTCTAACGTGGTTACCTATTGAACATATATCTAACTGTAAGCTTTGTCAAAGAGGCTGATTTAGGCCTAGTTATTCAAACCAAAGACAAATTGTCTGCTTCACGAACCAACCCTGGGAGCCGGTTCCATAGGAGGGGAGCCTGATAGCTGAAAGATCTGCCACCCATTCTACTTTTCGAAATCCTAGGAACTACCAGTAAACCTGCAGTCTGAGAGCGAAGGTCTCTGTTGGGAACATATGGAATAATCAGGTCTCTTATGTTTGATGGAGCTAGATTATTAAGGGCTTTATATGTCAGAAGGAGGATCTTGAATTCTATTCTAGATTTTACTGGGAGCCAGTGAAGAGAAGCTAAAACAGGGGAAATGTGATCTCTTCTTTTAATATTCATCAGAATCCTAGCAGCAGCATTTTGGACTAACTGAAGCTTTTAATTGTTTTCTGTGGACTACCTTATAATAAAGAGTTACAGTAATCCAGTCTTGAAGTAATAAAGGCATGGACTAGTTTTTCAGCATCATTCCTGGACAGGATGGTTCTAATTTTTGCAATATTCCTAAGGTGAAAAAAGGAAATCCTAGAGACTTCTTTAATGTGAGATCTAAATGAAATATCTTGGTCAAAAATGACACCGAGGTTTTTTGCTTTATTACTGGAGGCTAATTTAATGCCGTCCAGGTGAAGGGGCTGACTAAGTAGTTTCTTTTTCAGAGCTTCTGGTCCAAAGATGACAACTTCTGTTTTATCAGAACTTAGAAGCAAGAAGTTTAGAGTCATCCAAGATTTTATGTCTTCCAGACATGCTTGTAGTCTATCTAACTGATTGGATTCATCAGGATTTATGGATAGATATAGCTGTGTATCATCTGCGTAACTATGGAAATTTATCCCATGCTGCCTAATTATTTTACCAATAGGAAGCATATATATAGTAAAAAGAATCGGCCCAAGGACTGAACCCTGTTGTACTCCGCAAGTAACTTTTGAGGTTGAGGAGGGTTTATCATTTACTTGAACAAACTGAAATCTGTTAGACAAATAAGATTTAAACCAGCCTAGGGCTGTTCCTATTATACCGACACGTTGAAGCCTTTCTATGAGAATATTGTGATCAACAGTGTCAAAGCAGCACTGCAGATCTAAGGGAGATCCAAAGTGTCACCAGTCCATTGTCTGATGCTATGAGAATATCATTAGTAACCTTCACCAGAGCTGTTTCAGTGCTATGATGAGTTCTAAAGCCTGACTGAAACTTCTCAAACAGCTCATTATTGTTTAAATGCTCACATATCTGGTGTGCAACTATTTTCTCAAGAATTTTAGATAAGAAGGGAAGATTAGATATCTGTCTATAGTTAATTAAGTCGTTTTGATCAAGAGAGGGTTTCTTAAGTAGAGGTTTAATTACAGCAATCTTAAACTCCTGTGGTACATATCCATTGACTAAGGATAGATTCATTATATTTAAAATTGGAGCAGCGATCAGAGGGAAAACTTCTTTTAAGAGTTTAGTTGGGATTGGGTCTAAAACGCAAGTTGAAGTTTTAAATGAAGCTAATAATTTTAGTACATCACAAAGTTCGGCTGCATTAAAGCAGTTTAAGCATATATTAGGTTCCACCATTTTTGAGGCTGCCTCATTAACTAAGGAGGAAGCAAGCATATTGGGAAGGTTCCCAATTATCTTATTCGTTATGGAGTCTATTTTATTTATAAAGAATTGCATGAAGTCGTCACTGCTTAGAGCTTGGGGAATGGTTGGCTCGATTGAGCTATGATCCTGTGTGAGTTTGGCAACTGTATTAAAAAGAAACCTAGGATTATTTTTTATTCTCCTCGATTAAAGATGAATAATATGCTGTTCTAGCTGTGTGAAGGCTCTTTTTATATAGCAATAAACTATTTTTCCATATTAAAAAGGAATCATGTAAATGCGTGGAGCGCCATTTTCTCTCTAGTTTTCTAACATTCTGCTTTAGGGTACGTAGCTCTAAATTAAACCAGGGAGCTAATCTCCTATTGCTAGCCACCGTCCTTTTCAAGGGGGCAACTTTGTCTATTGCCAGACACAGGGAGGAATTAACGCTATGAACTAAAATGTCAAGTTGTGAGGGGTCACGAGTTAAATCACTGTTTTCTGTTCTGCATTTATAAACTGAGGAAATTAAAGTTTGAAGAGCTTCTTTAAAATTTGCTACAGCGTTGTCTGATAACGTTCTGGTATAATGAAGTTTTCTTTCAGGTTTGATATGATCCATTAGAGTAAGTTTAAAAGTGATAAGGAAATGATCAGACAGGATAGGGTTATGTGGAAAGACTGTTATTTCTTCACAGTCAATGCCATAAGTCAGCACAAGATCTAAAGTGTGGTGACAAGAATGGGTTGGTCCCTGCACATTTTGAGTAAAGCCTATTGAGTCTAAGATAATGTTAAAAGCTATATTTAGACTATCACTTTCATTATCAACATGAATATTGAAGTCTCCGACTATAATAACTTTATCAGTGTTTAAAACTAAGTCAGATAGAAAATCTGAAATCTGATCTAAAAATTGAGAATAAGGTCCTGGTGGACAATATAAGACCACAAACAAAAGTGGCTTTACTGCTTTGTTATGTGAATGAGGAAGGCTAAAAACTAGATGCTCAAAGGAACTGTAACTATTATTTTTTTGGAGATTAATTAGTAAATCGGAGTGAAAGATAGTTGCTTCTCCACCTCCTCGACCAGTACTTCGAGGGACACTAAAGTTTAAGTAACTATGGGGAGTTGACTCATTTATTGTGACATGGTCCTCTTCCTGCAACCATGTCTCTGCAAGACAAAACAAATCAATATTATTTTCACAAATTAAGTCATTTACTAAGAGTGTTTTTGAGGGGAGAGATCTTATGTTTAGTAAACCACATTAAATTGATTTGTTTTTATGTTCAGTCCGAGTTTTATTTATCTTTATGAGATTTTTATACTTTGCTCTAGTAGCATTAACTTTTAATTCATTAGTTTTGGGTAGTGGACGGGAAACTATCTCTATAGGGTAGTGGGTGGGTGGCAGTCCCTGTTCCTTGACCTGGACTCTGGGTTCCCTGATCTGGACTCTGGTTTCCCTGAGCTCGACTCTGGTTTCCCTGAGCTCGACTCTGGGTTCCCTGAGCTCGACTCTGGGTTCCCTGAGCTCGACTCTGGGTTGTCACGGCTTTGGGGAACTAGAGATAACCCTATCAATGTTCCTGGAAAGAAGCGAAGCTCCGTCCTCGGTGGGATGGATGCCGTCTCTACGTAACAGTCCTGGTTTTCCCCAGAAGGCCCCCCAGTTATCAATGTAGCCCACATCGTTTTCTGGACACCACCTTGACAACCAAAGGTGGAACGAAAGCATACGGCTGTACATGTCATCGCTAGTACGATCAGGCAGGGGACCAGAAAAAATTACAGAGTCAGACATCTTTTGGCAGCCCTACACACCGAAGCTACGCTAATTTTAGTGACCTCCGACTGCCGTCGCCGGGTGTCGTTGCCACCAGCATGGATAACGATCCTGCTATACCGCCGTTTGTCCTTGGCCAAAAGCTTCAGATGGGACCTAATGTCCGCAGCCCAGGCCCCTGGAAGGCATTTGACGGTGGTCTTTCGTGTCTCTGGAGCCACATTCCTAACTATGGAGCTGCCAATTACAAGAATCGGCCTCTCCTGCTCGGCGGGTGCGTCGCTGAGCGGGGCGAACCTATTGTTCAGAGAAAGGGGCTGGAGGTTGGCCACGGACTGGGGTCTGGCGCTAGTCTTCCTACGAACAGTCACCCAGCTCGCCTGAGGTCCCGGCTGCACGGGAGCTGTTGGAGGACGGCTAGGTCCTGTCCTAGTTGACTCTGCGCTAGCTACTGCTGGGCCTGGCTTTTCTACAGCGCGGTGCCGGGCTTTTAGCTCAGAAACCTTTGCCTCCAAAGCTACAAAAATGCTGCACTTATTACACCTACCAACTTCACTAAATGAGGCGGAGGAGTAACTAAACGTCTGACAGGGAGAGCAGGAAAGAGGAGGAGGTGTAGAGAGAGATGGAGGGACAAGAGAGAAAGCTGCCGAAGCCATGCTAGCCGTGAAGCTAAGCTAACCCAGCGGTACCTTACCAAGCCCAAAAAAACCCAGTGAAACGCTTAAAAAGTCCCAAACCGTGAAGAAAATTAACGTTTTAATGTGTTTGTGTGTTAAAGCAACTCAGAAAAAACTTATTGACAGAGAAAGTTAGATCAGTTCAAGAGAGAGAGAAACACCGACTTGCTACAAACGAGTTAGTCACAAAACAGGAAATGACGCGATACGTCTTACCAACGCAATATGTCCCCAACACAGTAAAGCCAGGTTTACATTTCTTGTTTTGGGACTTATATACTGAGCAAGACCAGAATGTCTTAGATTATTATTTAGAGAATATGTGTCTTATTTTGAGAATTCCTACCGAGTGCAATTGTCTTACTGCACTGGCAGATTAACTCACTTCATTTAAGAAGTTTTAGACTAACCTTGTATCTGTCAGTGCAGTAAGACAATGGATTGATTTGTTACATGTTAAATTTTATACCAAAAAAATTAATAAAAGAATCATGTTTTTTTATTTCCGTAAATTAATAAATGTGACATTATTTAACGTCAATGTTTTAATTAAAGTGGTTTTGAGAAAATACTGTATAATCACTGCTTCCACATCCACGGGATCCTCATTCAAAGGGCACACCATGCCCAGAACTCTTTCTGGAACAAACTTATCTGGAACATCAAGTGCTCTGCAGCAGGTTATGTTCAGAGATTAAGTTGCTATGGATACTAACATAATTTGACGGATACCTCCATCTTTGGAACTGAAAGTTGAGTTTATCTACTAATTTAGATTTAAACTTATATAGTTTTGTCACATAACCTGCTTTCTGGAAAATACCCACGTTCTTTCCCCCACCCAACCCACCCTCCAATATAAAGTTTTTATTTTATATTGCAGGATGATTGCCAAAATTAACTACATCAAGCAATATTAAACAGTAGGAGGATAGAACCTAAATTTTCCACAATTTATACAGAAAAGGACAGTGATTGATACAAAAGCTGGTTCTGCAAAAAAATATTAATAATGGGGTGTGATTAGATTTTTTTACACCCAGCTTTCCCATTTTGGTTTGTTTTTGTATAATGGGTAATGATAACGGGAAATCCTTTTTTTGCCACTCCAGGTTAGATTTAAATAATTTCTGAGCTTGATGAGAACAGAAATCTGCCAAATTTTAGTACAAAAACAAATTATAAAACCAAGACATTTTGGAGCTTTGACCCAAAAACAAGTAATTGTGTTGTTCAACATCATTCTTATTGTACCCAAAAATAATACTAACAAATGTCATTAATTCCTGTATTAGCTGGCCTTTAATTATTTCTAGTTTGATACATTCATCCTCATCATACAAGTCTTGAACTTGAAGCTGTTTTAAAGTCTCCATATTTCTTCAAGCTTCTTTAGTAAAAAATAAAATAAAATCTACACCACATATATTTTAACTAAACTTTGGGTTTCATTTTACCAGTTTACAAAACTTAATCCAACTGGTTTTAGCAAATTATTGTGCCCTAACAGGCACAATAAATTGTTAAAATATCCACAATAGTCATTATTTTTGTTGGCTTATCCTTCCTTCTTCCTCTCTTTTGCATATAATGTGCGTCACCCAGTTAAGACGGTTTAAGCTGCTACTATAGAGAAAGTCAACTGGAGCTTAGGTTCAGGACCCCAGCCGAGACCTGCATTCAAAGTGGGGAGGAACAGACACTTCCCATGACGACTAATTGAGGGTCCTTTAAAATTCCCACAGAGGACCAATCATGGTTTTCATCTGGGGGTTTCGCAGGGCTGAGAGGGGCCAACAGGGGCCTCTCGCATAGAGGAAAGAGATAAGATGTAAAGCAGCTCTAAGACCTCAAGTATAATAAATCAGCACTAGAACAGATTTAAATGTAAAGTGAATCTAGTCTCAAAAGTTGGATTTTTATATAGAAATTCGTTCAAGGATATTTTATGTTACTCACTCGAAGCTCATCTCAACAACTAGTGCTTTTAGAAGTAGTTAATTTGTTTACCAAACAACACCAACAGGATATTTGGCATGTTAAAGGAGCTTAAATGTCATTTTCAATTTCCATATCGAGAATTACAATATTCAGCGGGAATCCATCGAGTAGGGTTTATAGTGTTGTTTAGTTTCCTTTATGTTGGTGCTGTACATTAAAATCGCACCCACTAATCCACTGTTAGATTAACCGCAAAGCCTCATTGGTCTATTATAAGCAAATACTGTTTTGTTCTTCAATAAACTGGCCTGAAAATATAGCTCCATGTGGGTTCTGGTCCTTCTTCAGACAGTTTGGGTACTTATTTCATGTCATGCCTCTGTCCACCAAAAGAAAATACCTAATTTGTCCGGCTACAGCATTTGTCAACAACTGCAGGATGGAATGGCAAGTAAAAAAGCTGCCATCTGCCAAGACCATCTAAATTTTGAGAAGACAGAGGAGAGACATAAAAAGAACAATGGAACTGATGTAAGACTACTTTCTACAGGTGCTGGCCAGTAAATTAGAATATCATCAAAAAGTTGAATTATTTTAATAATTCCATTCAAAACGTGAAACTTGTACATTATATTCATGCAATGCACACAGACCAATGTATTTCCAATGTTTATTTCTTTTAATTTTGATATTTATAAGTGACAACTAATGAAAACTCCAAATTTGGTATCTCAAAAAATTAGAATATTTTAAAGGCCAATGAAAAAAAATGTTTTTTTTTTTAAATGTTGGCCAACTGAAAAGAATGAACATGAAAAGAATGTGCATGTATAGCACTCAATACTTAGTCGGGGCTCCTTTTGCCTCCATCACTGCAGTAATGCGGCGTGGCATGGACTCGATTAGTCTGTGGCACTGCTCAGGTGTTATGAGAGCCCAGGTTGCTCTGACAGTCGTCTTCAGCTCCTCTGCATTATTGGGTCTAGCGTATTGCATCTTCCGCTTCACAATACCCCATAGATTTTCTATGGGGTTAAGGTCAGGCGAGTTTGCTTGCCAATCAAGGACAGGGATACCATGGTCCTTGAACCAGGTACTGGTGGTTTTGGCACTGTGTGCAGGTGCCAAGTCCTGTTGAAAAGTGAAGTCTGCATCCTCATAAAGTTGGTCAGCAGCAGGAAGCATGATGTGCTCTAAAACGTCCTGGTAGACGGCTGCATTGACCTTGGACCTCAGGAAACAGAGTGGGCCAACACCGGCAGATGACATGGCACCCAACACCATCACTGACGGTGGAAACTTTACACTGGACCTCATGCAACGTGGATTCTGTGCTTCTCCGCTCTTCCTCCAGACTCTGGGTCCTTGATTTCCAAAGGAAATGCAAAATATGCTTTCATCAGAAAACATAACTTTGGACCACTCAGCAGCAGTCCAGTCCTTTTTGTCCTTGGCCCAGGCGAGACGCTTCTTACGCTGTTTCTTGTTCAAGAGTGGCTTGACACACGGAATGCGACAGCTGAATCCCATGTGTTTCATGAGTCTCTTCGTGGTGGTTCTTGAAGCGCTGACTCCAGCTGCAGTCCACTCTTTGTGGATCTCCCCCACATTTTTGAATGGGTTTGTCGTCACAATCCTCTGCAGGGTGCGGTTATCCCTAGAGCTTGTACACATTTTTTCTACCAAATTTTTTCTGTCCTTTCGCCTGCCTGTTAATGTGCTTGGACACAGAGCTCTGCAAACAGCCAGCTTCTTTAGCAATCACCTTTTGTGTCTTGCCCTCCTTTTACAAGGTGTCAATGGTCGTCTTTTGGACAGCTGTTAAGTCAGAAGTCTTCCCCATGATTGTGGAGCCTTCAGAAAAAGACTGAGGGACCTTTTAACACTAGAACTCCCAGAGAGCAGCCATTTGGCTTTTCTACCTATAAAACCCACAGGTCAGCCGATCGGCTGGAAGGCCACCTGTTAACCCTCCTTTTGTTATGTGAACGAGGCAATCACTGGGGCACCACAGGACGTGACATGAGCCACTTCACTCAAAACACCTTGACATAAAATGGGGGAGGAGGAGAATCAGATTACAGCAGGATTGCTCTGTCAGAGCTGCTAACTGACTGGGCAGAACACATGAACTGAATCAAAATGCAATATATGTAATATATATATAAAAGGATGTAGTTATCAGGACCCTACATCACTGGGCTTCCAACATCCCCACCAGACACATAGGAAAAGGAAAAGAACAGAACCACATCAACAAAATCACTCAAAATCTGTGGTTATCCCAACTGGGCCTTCATGATATTTACAAATAATAATTAAAAAAAATGTATAATCAGGATACAGTGTTAGAGAGTGGAAGTGAGTGAGACTTAGAACTTATACTTAAAACTTTATTGATCCCTTTGGGGTGACTCCCTCAGGGAAATTTGAGTTTTCAAGCACACAGAGAAAACTAAACAGTAAGTAACAGTAAGTGAGGTGAGTACATGTCAATAATCACTCACAATCCTGGCACTGCTATGCCATCTCCTTTCTGCGTTTGCCACATGTGTATTTGTAGCGGTCAATACATCGCACAGTGGCATGATTGCTTGTACACGGAATTTTAACCTGACATATTGGTCTTTTCCCAGGGCTAGGTGTTGAAGGTTGTTGCCGAAGCAATTGTTCCATTTTGTGCCTGCTTTGCACCCACATGAGAGTGAGCCAACTCTCTTGCAAGCTCCACCAGGAAGTCCACCCGTCTCTCCTGCCTCCCGGTGCATGCTTGATAGAGCACATATGCATTCAGTGCTGCCATATAAATCATGTTATAGAACACCGCGACTGGCCAGCGCCGTGTTCATGTGCGGACAGTGTACTCCCGCACCATCTGGTCCATCACATCAACGCCACACTTTATGGTGTTGTAAAGGGTGACAGTGTTTGGCTTCCTTTTGGTGGTATTTTCAGTCTGAACCACACTGTGCATGCTGCTGAGAATGTAGACTGTCTTCTTCCGTTTGGGCGCATACACCGTCAGCGTGGCACCCGTGGTTGAAAATACCTGAGTGGGGAATTCATTGTGGTCCCTGTCTTGTTGATTGTGGAATTTCTTGCCGAATCCTGTTGACTGTGCCAAGGATGGTGGTTTTCCGGCTAAGCAGTCTTTGTGCAAGTGACAGCGATGTAAAGAAATTGTCCATGGTAACATTTCTGCCATTGTCCAGGAATGGTTCCATCAGCCTCATAACTACATTCTCAGATAGCCTCTCCCCACTGGGACGACTTGGGTCCTTGCCAAGATATGGGACATTGCAGATGTATTTGGATTTCAAGTCACCAGCCACCCAAAACTTGATCCCAAACTTGTCAGGTTTCGTTGCAATGTATTGCAGTGAAAAGCAGCGAGTCTTTGACGGGAAAAGCTGTTCATCAATGGTGATGTGTCGACCAGGGTTGTAGGATGTGATGCAGTTGGTGACAAACGATCCCCATACACCAGAAATTGCAGCATAAAGGCGACCTGAGGAGTTGAGCAGAACCTGGCACAGCTCAAATCCATAACTGGTATTTTGAAATCAGACATATAATATCATATCTTTGACATAACATCACATTACAGTGTGGGCAAAAAGCAAAAGTCAGTCTGGTTTTCTATAAGTTGAGACAGGGAGAGACAGGGAAAAAGAAAATAGAGGGACAGAGCAAAACAGACAAAAACAATATACAAATTCTAAAATAAAACATATCAAATACATTTCTGGTGTATCTCAGTTAGAAAAAAATGTTACATAAAATAAATCATTATCTTGTACAGATATCAACTTGATGAGCAATTCTGTAAATGACTGGTGGGGCTACCACAGATTTTGAGTGCTTTTTTTGATGGGGTTCTATTCTTTTACTTTTCCTATTTGTCTGGTGGGGATGTTGGAAGCCCAGTGTTGTAGGGTCCTGATAACTTCTACATCCTTCTACATATATTACATATATTACATTTTGATTCAGTTCATGTGTTCTGCCCAGTCAGTTAGCAGCTCTGACAGAGCAATCTTGCTGTAATCTGATTCTCCTCCTCCCCATTTTATGTCAAGGTGTTTTGAGTGAAGTGGCTCACGTCACGTCCTGTGGTGCCCCAGTGATTGCCTCGTTCACATAACAAAAGGAGGGTTCACAGGTGGCCTTACAGCCGATCGGCTGACCTCTGGGTTTTACAGGTATAGCAAAAAATCCTGGGTCTTCTAGTGTTAAAGGCCTTTGCAGGTGTTTTGAGTTAATCAGCTGATTAGAGTGGCACCAGGTGTCTTCTATATTGAGCCTTTTCAGAATATTCTAATTTTCTGAGATACTGAATTTGGTGTTTTCATTAGCTGTCAGTTGTAATTATAAAAATGAAAATTAATAAACACTTGAAATATATCACTATGTGTGGAAGGAAAGTATACAGTATAGAAGTTTCACATTTTGAATGGAATTACTGAAATAATTCAACTTTTTGATGATATTCTAATTTACTGGCCAGCACCTGTATATTAAAGGAAGTAAAGGTTGAAAACACAACATGGTGGATGTTTGGTCACTGGGAGCATCATCTGAGTGGATGCTCACCATTCAACAGGGCGTTGTAGCTGAGCAGGATACCAGAGCAGATGTAGCTTCTAATGAGAGAAAACACTAAGGAACAAACAAGGTTAGCAGCAAAAATAACAGCAAAAATACATCTGAAGAGTAGTAGGAGAGAAAAGTAGAGGAGTGAATAAAAGTTGTCAGTGTGTCCTCCAACAGTCTAGGGCTATAGCATCATAACTACATAGATAGCTCAGGTTATCCCAAACCATTCTCACTATAAGCTTTATCAAAAAGGAAGGTTTTAAGCCTAGTCTTAAAAATAGACAGTGTAGCTGCCTCATACTAAAACTGGGGGCTGGTTCTACAGGAGATGAGCCTGATAACAAAAATATCTGCTTTCCATTCTACTTTAAGAAATCCTAGGAACTACCAATAAACCTGCTGTCTTAGAGTGAAGTGCTCTGTTAGGAACATATGGAACACTAAGATCTCTGATGTGGAGCTTGATTATTAAGGGCTTTATACGTAAGTAGGAGGATCTTAAACTCTTTTCTGGAATTAAAACAGAGCCAATGGAGTGAAGCTAAAACAGGAGAAATATGCTTTCTCTTTTTAATATTCATCACAACTCTTGCTGCAGCATTTTGAATCAACTGAAGGCTTTTAATTGCATTTTGTGGACTTCCTGGTGGTAAAGAATTACAGTAGTCCAGCCTTGAAGAAAGAAATACATGGACTAGTTTCTCTGCATCACTCCGGGACAGGATATTTCTTTTTGTTTAAAAAGTATATCTCAGTGTGGAATTTTCTTGCTCTTAATCAGTTTCACTGTTTAAAGGGCTGCACCAATGTAAAAATTCAGGCCAATACTGATATCTGATATTAATATATACACGCAAAAACAGATTTTGTGCATATATGGTGAACTACATATCTTTGATTATGAAGGGTCAATAGAGTCCTGGGGTGGTGAGTGTCTTTTGGCAGAGGTCTGCACTGTCTCAGCGGTTTTTGCGATTTTAGTTCATTTTCATGCAATTCCAGTTGAAACCTTTGTCTGAGTAACAGTGACCAAAGATGACAGGGCTTAGCAGGACTCTTTTCTAGGAGCTTATAGAGGACTTTATCTGTGACCCAAGAGAAGCTGTTTAATGCAGATTGACTCTTACTAAAGAAAGAGATCAAACAAATGATATAAGGTAATAATGATCTAAGCTTTTAAACAATATACATATTTGTAATAATTTATTAGAAAGTTTGATTATGATAGAAAATGAGCCAAAATGTTACAGAAATCATCAAGGTAGGCTAATAGCTGCCCTTACTTGAGCTGCATATTTGGTACTACTGCCTGAAATGATTAACAAGCTGACAGACTGACCTAATTTAATATGAACTTCAAGTAAGTGCTAACTTGGAACACTCTCACATAGGCATTTTAAAGAGGATTTAACCCACATAACACACAACAATGATTATAAAAACTCAAGATACAGCATCAGGCTAACAAAGGATGGACTACAATTTTACCTTTTACTAATATTTTTTTATTTCAGTTTTTTATCCATTTTTTAAGTTGTGGCCCAAAACCCTTTTTTTATATATAGAATGTTACAAATGTTTGGTGAGCCACTTCCATTCTACCTGTCATCGCTCAACGAAACCAGACCATCTGTGGTACACAACAACTCTTCCAGCTGCTCCCTTTGAATAAAAAGTTGCATTGCATGGCAGAGAGAAGGCGTGATGAGTGGATGGATGAAGCGTGTGCATTTGTGTGATGCGGGGGTTGTCGGGGGGAGTGTTTCCCCAGCGGGACGCATTAACAAGCCCATCCAGTTAAATGTAGCCCCTGCATTACCTAATGTACCGGCCCTTCTCCAGCAGTGTAGGAGACAGCAGCATCCATTATTGATCAGATGGAGCTTTGCCTCTGAAGCTGGAAGCCTGTTGGAGAGAGAGGGATGGTGATGGAGAGGGGGGTAACAAATGGGGAGGAAGGAAGAGAGGGAAAAGAGGAGAGAGATTTGTTGTGAAAGGGAAATAATTCAAAAAGTTGATTATGACATCGCTCTCTCACATTGCTGTCATCATCCTAAATCCTCCAACTTGCTGTCATCATCAGTGTTATCTTTTTCCTCGTCCATCCTCTTTCAGTCTTGCTTCTAACCTACTCTTCAAGTCTTTCGTTCATTTCTTATATGGTTTGTAAGCTTCAGTTGCGTCTCGTGCCAAGTCTGTGCCGGCTGACAGAAACATGGCGTCACTTGTTATCCAGATCAACGCAGGCCCGTTTTCCTATAATCATCCCCCCCTTCTCCAATAATCCAATCAGCCTCCACTCCATCACTCGCTCGCTGGTGGGATGGGCTGTGGGTAGAATTTGAATTTCACAGAAAGTCTTTGGAGAATTAGTTTTGGTGTTTGCTCGTTTTGCCGAGATGGGGATTTTGAGGTTCCTACTTTTTGCTGCTCTGTCTATCTTCGTTGTTTGTGTTTCTGTATCGTGATTTCTCTTCTCCCTCTGGATCACTAAGCATACACAAGCTTTCCCATCAGGAGCTGAAATAAGCATCGGCCTAAGATGTTTGACTTTGCCATCAGCCACTGTGCTTACAGCACATGGGGTGTTTCTGGAATATATATAAATTTTGACTTCTGGCCATATCTGAATTACACTCAATAAGCCTGTCTTATCAATCTCTGAGCTACATCAATCTCTACTGCCCCGGAGGCCCGGCCCTTTTCAGTCTAACGCTCTGTGAGGTTTTCTTTTCAATTGCTTCTCTATATATTTTTGTTTCTTACCTGCCCAATACAGAAAAGTGTTTGTGTAAAAGTCATGCAAGTAGACTTCAAATTTAGTTGATCTAGCTGAATTTGCGCTGTCATTTCCTTTTGCGGATTCCATCAAGAATAGTTTAACTCTTAGTCTGACATTTTCACTGGCATTAATATTTTTGTGAATATATGTACCTATGCTGAACTGCTTGAACTTTTTCACATTACAACCACAAACATCTGTGGAATTTTGAGTCATAGATCAAGACAAAGTGTTTCATAAATTGTGACAAGGAAGAAAAAGCCATCTCTCCCTTATCATTAGCCAATTTATCCTTACAAATCCAAAGAGGTTTTGACAACTAACTACAAATATCTGTAAAGAGAAAAGTGTTGCTTTTCATTGTAGTAAAAGTCACAAGACTTTTGGGGTGACTCTGTGTTATCTCTGCCCATCTAGAAACAAAAAACATCCCTCTTTCGCCTGCAGAAAACCTCATAGGTTCACGCAAGTCGGACTGTGAGCATCTGTGAATATTAGTTTTCAAGTCTTGCTAAAGATTCTTAGTTAGATTGAAATCTGGTCTTTGACTGGGCCAATCCTAATATATAAATAGGCTTTGATCTAAATCATCCCGTTGCAGGTCTAGCTATATATTAAAGGGACTATACAGAAGTTTAACCACAAATAAATATATAGAAAATTTTTAATTTCTCCCTCATACATGCTTCAGCAATGTCCTGTACAGTAGAATGAGCCCTGACCTTTTTTTCACGGTTGCCTCTATATGCCTGTAAATTCGCTTAAATATCGAGTGCCTGGGTTGAACAAGCAGATTTGCCAAGTGCTTTCCACGGGCAGCGTGATGCGTAATGGCATCATGCGTTTTCACACTCAGGTGTAGCATTCACTATCTATATCATAAACAAGCACGGAGCGAGAGGTAAATGAAGGATGGATTCAGCTGAGTATAAGAAGCACTGGCAAAAATACGAGTTGGTTTTTGGCTACAGAGTTTGCATTGATGCCAAAATGGGTCTATTTTAGTTCCCCTTTTTGGCCCACTGATACCAGTGGTGCACACATTCCAGCCTGGTAGAAATCAACCTAAAGATAAAGATGCAGCCTTGAGTCAGGTATGACATTTCACATTGAAATGTTTAGTAAATGAAGAAAACTATGTGTTTACTAAAATGATCCAACAAAACTATGTATGTCTTCTAATGACACGTGTATTTACATTCAAATTTTGTGGTACGGCCTGGTTGGTTTGGTATGTAGGTCTACTAAATGAATCCAGCTATTTTTTTACTTGATTAGATCCAGAATGTTATGTGTAGAACTTGGTGAGCAGGGCAACGTTCTGCAGGACAACTTAAAAAATGTCTCCAATACAACACAGAAAGGACTATATATAAACTATATAGCTATAAATTAACTCTGCTATTTGAGAATATTAACTGTTCCTCATGTGGTTAAAGTAAAAAAAGAAATAAGGTTTCTAAACATTAACACTGGCTGTTTTCAATTACTTATAATGTTTTCTACTCTGGCTATGTCTGCTTGTATTATTTTTAATAAAATAATCAAACAAATTCATTTCAGGGAAATGAAAGGAAAAAAATTCAGGAAAAAAAGGGTAATTTTTAATTAACAAAGTTAAAAAAACAAAGTCATTTGGACATTTGTATATATTTTTTTATTGGTTAAAGTGCCCCAACAATTAACCATGACTTTAAAAGCCCAAATTATGCCTCAAACCGGGATTTTTTATGCACAGTTACACCTCGGTCTTCAAGCGGGTTTTATCCTTTTTTGATTTAAAATTAAGATCATGTTTCCTTTTTTCATTCCTATATTGGATGTTCCCACAACCATTTTCCAAACATAAATAGTTATGAATGCTGAGCCTCAATTTTTAGTTTTTTTTAGTAAAACATAAATATTTAAATCCTTTTTTTGCCTCATTTCACCTTCCACCTCCTTGTCCTTCCAACATTGATCTCCACTTGAAACTGGATGATGATCGGAGATGCTACGCCTCAAAGAACAATTAATTGTGCATGCAATCAATGTTCCTGCTAAATCAATAAACACATCGCTGCTTTTTCTGTCTGTTTGAGTTAATCTGTTTTTATCCTTTTGTTCAAATGTGCTAGAGGTGGAATTTGAGGGTCTATTTTAATAATGATGAAAATTAACATTTGAATAAAAATGTTATACTTAGTTAATAGTTGAGATAGTAACATAAAGATAATATTTGTTTTTTACTGTTTTTTACTATTGTTAAAAATGTTGTCGCTTGTATGCAAAAGAAAAAAAATAAATATTAACTTTTCTGCACAGAATTGTACATATAAATAACATATCAATTGATAAAGTTTTGAATGATGCCAAATAGCCTATCGAAGAGACCAGACTGTTGCTTTTGAGGTCTTACATGTCATCTCAATGCTGGATTCAATGGTTGGCACTATTGTTAGAATTACTAACAATTAGAATTATTTACTAGAATTATTTAGCTTGCACAATCTTCCTGTGTACGCATGGACGTATTTCAATTCTTTTTTTCCTATCATTAAAATACAGCATGAAGGTTCATTGGGTCTATGAAAAGCCCACTAGTAGCACTTGTAAGGAATTTTTGACCTCACCAGTGCTACTAGTAAGAGACAAAATGTCCACAAGTAGTACTAGTGGGATTTTTTTCCCCTTACTACTATTACTTTACAATTAAAACAAAATACTGTGACACTACTTACATTGTTGAGCATTTTTGGCATCACTAGTACTACTAGTAAGGTGCAAAAGCCCTCCACTAGTGCTATTAGTGGATATTTTGCCACTTAGTAGTAGTACTAGTAGACATGTTGCCCTCTACTAGTGGTACTAGTAAGATCAAAAAAGTCTTACTAGGGCTACCAGTAGACTTGTTGGCTTTAATTAGTGGAACAACTACAACCATAATAGTCTCACTAGTCTTAGTAGACATAGTTTTTACTAGTTAACATATTAGTTGCAAGATGCAGCACCTGGTGTTACTAGCATGCAATTGAAGCAGGTGGGACATGGATTTTAATTGGTGGATGTCAAACTGTCCTTAAAGCCTTAAAGGGGCCACTCTGAATAATAAAGTGCTTAGGAGCAGTCATACTGGAAGATGTGCCAACGTTTTTGATAGCTTAATCAGAGTTCATTTATTCAGATAGACCCATACAATAGTACATGCGGCATCCTGGACATAGTGGCTAGTGGATATGTCCAAAATTATTAATGTAATAGTTTGTGTTGTTCCCTCATAGTCCCTCATTTCTTATCTTTCCGGTTCATAACAGTATATTATTGCCATCTGAAGTGCTATGTTTTCAAGTTTTCTAAAGATGTCAATGGCCGCTATATGCCAACAAGCGCTACTAGTCGCCTCTAAGCTTAGTGCCACTAGTGCTACTAGTGGCCGCTAAGAGTATTTTAACCATTCAGGACAGTGAATAATTCTGAAACGTAGGCATACATTTGAATCTGAATATCAAATTCTTTATATAATTAACAAACAACCATTTTACATAATATAAATAGGTAAGACTACCAGTTACAATTTCTTTTTTCTTCTTTCTATTCTACTTTTCTATGCTACAGCTGTCGTATATTTGTTCTGCTGTTATTGTAATTGTTAACCCTGTTTTCTGAGCCGGGTTGTGCCAGAGGTTTCTTCCTGTTAAACAGGAGTTTTTCCTCTCCACTGTTGCAACATGCTTGCTCAGTATGAGGGATAGCTGAGGAATTGCTGTGGTTGGAGTCTGCATGATCCGGGCACAACCTTATTCAATGATTAAACGCAATCTGCTGGCATTCCTTACATAGAAAACTTTTAACTGACTGGGATGTTTGTATAATTTTACTGAAATTACTTTTGTTGTAAAGTGCCTTGAGATGATATTCGTTGTGAAATGGCGCAATATAAATAAAAGTGAATTTTATTTAAGTTTCTAATCAGCGCTAGCTGTTATTTGGTGTAGGAGCTTAAACTTCATGATGAGAAAGAGATGCCTTGAACATAATCTTTAACCATCTTCCTCTCTGAGATATTTGAGTATGACTTAAATCATCATCTACATAGTATATAAAAATAATAGTTATTTTTTATTACATTATAAATTAGCATTATTGGGGCGACTGAGGCTCAGTGGTAGAGTAGTTGGCTTGCAATCAGAGGGTCGTAGGTTCGATTCCAGCTTCCTCCAGTCACATGTCGATGTGCCCCTGGGCAAGGCACTTAACCCCCAAATTCTACATTGTCCTACCGAGCCATGTTGGGTGTCGGTGTATGAATGCGAGTGTGAATGGGTGAATGTGGCTTCAATGTAAAGCGCTTTGAGTGGTCAGTAAGACTAGAAAAGCGCTATATAAGTTCAGTCCATTTACCATTTACCATTGTCCAAAAAAAAAACGGTGAAAGTTAATAAGGCTTTACAGGGGTTACGTTTTGGCTGGGTACAATTCTTTCTGAAGAGCCAATAGGAAGATGCTTCAGTGCATAGTGTCCACACCTCCTCATTAGCATTTTGTTGTATTAATTCGACTAGTGCTACTAGTTGTCAGTTTGGACCCTTACTTGTACTACTAGTGGACACATTTACCTTTACTAGTAGCATTCGTAAGATCCTAAATACCCCAATTAGTGCTACTAGTGGTTGCTCTGACCATTACAAATAGTACCAGTGATATCAAAAAATTCAACTTGTATTGCTAGTGGGGTCTGATTAAGCTTACTAGTACTACTAGTAAGCTAGTACTACACACTTCGGACATCCCTGTCATACATTAACCTTTTTGTTCATAAATACTGAGATTTAGTAGTTCCTTTTGATGAGTTGTTTATTGAAATTATTGTAGAGTATATTTTCTTTTCCTGTATAGTGAAAAGATATATTTGGGGTAAAAGTTGTATTTACAGAAGGATGGATGATTAGAAGGGACAGAAATGATCTCAGCAGGCAGGTCATGACTCTAGATGAATGGTTATTAGTCTTGTAAATTGTGAAGTGAATAAAAGAGAGCCAGTCTGATTGAGATGTCCGTGGTGAGACACTAGTGAGTGAAGTATTAATAAGATTTAATATTTTTGCATTGAGATAACTTTTTTCTTTTCTTCTCTGTCTTTTTGCTCAGAGTTCCAGCAGGTTGTGTTGCCACCTCTACAAATGCATACATGCACACACAAACAAAGTGTCTAGACAGGACTGAGTCAAGTGTGTGAGTATGTGCGGGCCATTTGCAGGAAAGGAAATGAAAACGTTGTGGCACTCAGAGGGCATCTGAAGCCTTTCAGGGTTAGAGGTGCGTGACTCACCCTGAGCTGGCAGCTAAAGCTGGAAGGAAGAGTGTTTATTTTTATTTTTATGGCAGGTAAAAAGTAAGGCTCTGACGTTCAGATCTTGTGCATCACTGTGGGAGGTAAACTGCATTTTAGGATAAATTCAATCTGTCTCTGTTGTTGTGCTCCTATAGTTTATTTACTCACACCCACATCACTGTTGGGCTTTCCACTGGACATTTCAGCAGCATGTTACAGGAGCAGCACGTTTTACTTGCGTAGTCTGCTGCTTGGCCCTTTCCACCGGTGGTGTCAGCAGCACGTACAGTAGCAGCAGAGAAGCAGCTGTCACCGAGAAAAAAAAAAACAAAAAAACCTGTCACCGAGAGAGCCCGAAATCATGCGAGATTAGCAAAATCACGCGTGGTTTCGTCAGTAAACGCAACAACAAGGAGAAAAAAGACCACAAAATGGCTCAAAAAGGTGTGTGTTTTATGTTCTGTCCATTTTACATTCGCCAATAACTTTATGTTATGTCAGGGAATTTATCAAATCCCTCGAAGTGCAAAAGAATAATGTTACTGACGATCCGAGATGATGTAGATCCTCCCGCTACCTTCTGACTTCTCATGGGCAGTGTTGCCAACTCCTCAGTAAGGAAAGTAGCTATTGGCTGTCCCAAAAGTCGCTAGAAGTCGCTAAATGACGTCATCGCCTAATTTGCATAATTGGCAATTTGCAAATAACTGTAACGGACGCTGTAGGAGAGAGGAATAACGTCGTGGGAGAGACAAAAGTGAGTAAAAAACACCCTAAATATGTTTAGAACTACAAATGTACAAAAATAATTTCAACATTAACAACATTTAATGATTGTAAGCTTTGTCTAGATCCACATTACACACATCAGTTTTGTCCTGTATTGTTAAATGTTATAACAGCAAATTTAATCAAAAGATTGTTCTGTAGGGTGAAATTGCTAGCTCTACAACCAACCCTCCTCCTTTATCCAGGCTTGGGACCAGCAAAGTGACCCAAAAGACACACTCTGGCAGAGTTACTTTTTTTTTCAGGGTTTTTTTTTTAAGTTGTTTTTTTTTTTAAGTTGTGCTGAACTAGCTAACAAGATCTTATGTCACAGAGAGGTAGGCTACACACACAGTAGACGAGGTGAATAAGTGACTGAGCTGCTGAGGTTGTGTGAGTTAAAAGCAGTGATTTGTGTGACAGCGTCACAGCAAAGAAACGTTTACATTTAAATCCCGCTCTGCAAGCCAGCGGGGGCTTTCTTTTGCGCAAGCGCATTTCATTTGCAGTCCGGACGCCGAGTGGTGAGGGTCTCCTCTCTCTCTCTCTGCTCCGCCCATAGACTGTAGATGGGACTGCTGCGCAAGGCTACTGTGAGACTGGCCGCCTGTAAGTGCTTTGGGACGGGGGAGGGGCTCACGTTGAGGACAGTAACTGCAGAACAATACGTGCTTCACGCCAGAGTCTCCAAAACACCAGATAAGTCTCCAATAACACCAGAAAAAGTCGCTAGATTTGTCGCTAGTCGCTTTTTTGAAAAAAAGTCGCTATAGGGGTCTGAAAAGTCGCTAAATCTAGCGACAAAGTCGCTAAGTTGGCAACACTGCTCATGGGGCCGCACAGTTAGTAAAGTAAAGCTACCGGAAAGAAGCATCTTTGTTTTATTTTGAAAATTTCTGGATGCCAATCCGTCTGACTTCCTGTCTTTGCCTATCCATATTGTCGAAATTTACACGTTTCACAGGTATAGCGCATAGAAAATAGGACTGCCGCGTATATTTAGAAAAGTGCTGCGACATGATGCTAAACTCGTTCTGCTTTCGCCTCCGGTGGAAGGGATTATATTGATTACAGCGGTGGCTAACAGCTGCATATGACGTGCTGCTGCTGTAACGTGCTGCTGACGCGTCCGGTGGAAAGGAGGGGTAACTTAACTCATTGTGTTCATTCTTACTAGCAGCCCTAATAAATGAATTAATATAATCATGTAATTTCTCAAAAAAAAAACAACAACAAAAAACAAATAACAATTGTACCCTTATAGTTTTGGATATTTATTTTGTCTTCAGCTAACCCTTCAGGTTGTCTTCTAGAATTTAGGTCTGGAGACTATGACTGAACCACATATTTGGGATCATTATCCAACTTAAAGACTCTGTGATGAACCATTTTTCAGTTTTAACCACCAAATTTTAATTCTTAGCATTTCCTTGTGTTTCAGAGTTCAGGTTGCCATGCATTTTAATAAGATTCCTAGGGCCTATGGAAGAGAAATGGGCCCACAGCATTATAGAAACTCCACCCTGCTTTATGAGTTGCGTTTTCACATAATCATCCTCAGACCTAAATAGATTCATTGCAGATGAAAAGCTTAACAAAGTACACAATTTCAGATAAAGTTGGTGTAGAGCAGTAATTGCATTGAATTGTGTCAAAGGATTTTCCACCACAGTTGAAAAAAAAGGTTAAACACAGCAAATATTCAGTTAACAAGACTCCTAGATTATAGGTTTCTATGATAACACAATAACCACTAAATTACAATTTCTGCTGTAGAATGAGCTATTTATCTTACTTGTCATCCTTTTCTTTGTATTGCGTGTATAAAATATTTTGGGTTTTAGAATAGAGATAGGAAAACTCAGGACAATGCCTGTTTACTGACCTGTTAAGATTAAAACTCATCTGCCTTGCTTGAATAGCACGTTTTCTTGTCTTTTTCACTTGGAAGAGAAGCTTATAGAAACATGCCTTCATTTTATAGTATATTACAATAACTGAAATTCTGATTCCCAATTTTGGCTTATTTCTACAGTTAATTTTATTGATAATTAACAAAATAAGATATGCTGCCTCTGCTTATTAATCAGGGTATTTTGCACATCTCCCAGGTACTTACTGCATATTCATGAGATTAATGAGGTTGTACATCAAGATAAACAAATACCAAGTACAGTCGTCGACACGCCACAGGTTGAACATGAGCAGGAATAAATAAAGAATAGTTTTAACTTCCGCAGTGGGCAAGATATCAGTGTTTTTTTCACTTCGGGGATTGCTTTCTCTGCATTTGATAACATTTTTTTTTGAATAAAGAAATTCAGTCTCCTTAAAAATCTGAAGAAAATTTGATTAAGCTCCCAAACGTAGATTATATAATAGGATAGGGGAAAACAGAGGGTGGCTCAAATGAAGAGATGAGGTCCAAGACAAAAAATCTAAATATGGAAAGAAAGAAAGTATTGTGAGACAGACAAAGAGAACAGAGAGAGAGAAAGAGCACAAGCCAAACACACTCCACAGAGCAGTCTGCAATCAATAATTTACATCATCTGTCATTGTGCGCTCCACTGGACCTCTCAACAAACAGCACCCGTAATTTAGGGCCTAAACATGCATGGATGCCAGGATGGATGCGTTCTCGTACAGCAGAAAAGTGAATGCAGGCAAGGATTTCCATTTGCACATAATGCACACAAAAACTCGACTGGATGTGAGTATAGGTGCCCATACTCTCACAACTCCCCCATGCAACCTCTGCCTGACTTCTGGCTAAAAGAAAAAAAAGAAAAAGTCGAACATCAGCTCTGTGTCCCTCTCCTCGCTTTTATATGCAATGTTTTATATCCCAACCAAGCCTCCGTCCGTCTGAGGCTACACTTAACGAAGTGTGCTTCTCCAAGTCCCACCTTTTGTCTCCACTGGCGGCCATGTTAAATTTATGCAGTTTATGTCCCTGTTAAGTAGAACCTGACAGTAAATATTTGATACGATTCCCCACTCTATCTGAAATTCCCTCCAGCAAACGATTAGACTTCGTGGTGGCAGATCCCATAGTAGCCATGTTAAATTTACAATGTTTGCTTGGGAAGTTAAAAATCTAACGAATACCCTTGTGGAAAGTAATGAGCTATCTGACTCAACATGCTCAACCCAACAGGATGTTTCAACGAACAAGACAACGGTCAAAACAATTATTAATGACTGTTGTTATGACAAAAACAGCCACTAGGGGTATCGGACCATTTCCAGATATTTGTATGTGCAGAATTACATCCAGAATAGTAAACATGAACATTCAAAGACAGACGTTCACTTTATAGAAAGAAACAGCATTTATTTTCTCAATCTCTCATAATGAATTGTAATAAACCTTTCCTGTTTTAGTTCACTTGAGATAATGAACATAATTTCTACTTGATACATTCCAGATTAAGTTATTTTCTAGATAAATATGTTTTTACTATTTATTTGATGTTTTTTCTTCATGATGTGTTGTATTTCTTAAAAGCTCCTCCCGTGAAGTGTTTTCCTTCCAGCATCAAAAGATCCTCAAATCATCATGCCGGCAGCCCCCATATAACACAGTAGGGATTGTGTACTATGTCTTTTAAGTTTCTCCCCTAACCCCGCCTCCTTAAAAGGTAATATTATAATTTTAAAAGGATCTTTACCATGTTTTTCTAAAACAGTTTTCATCTGAGAGCAACAATATCAAGACACAACAGAGGAGTGTGACTCGCTTGCCTATGTAAAAACATGTTGCCTGATCTCACCACTCCCAGGCCAGGACTACAGTTCAGATCAAAATCTGGAAATATTTCTTTCCTGTCTCAATGCTTTTCGGTTTCACAGTGCTCTTTCAGTTATTTTGCTTCTTTGTTTCCATTAATCTTTCTGTCTCTCAGAGTTTCTGTTTATCTGCTCCTCCTCTGTCTTGCATGGTGTTCCTCCTCCTCTCCTGTTTTTAATGACAAAAACCTTGAGGACATTGCTTTTGTCTAGAAAGGTACAATATTTGCAATATCAATGGTATCAGCAGATGTTAATCATTTTTTTAATATTTATTGGCATCAGTCCAATAAGTAAACCTGGGCCAATGTAATTTTTTTGGTTTATTTCCATCTTTGAAATACGATATACATATAATATAAATGAAATTGTGAATATTGGGTATTGATAGGGATGTCCCAATCACCTTTTTTTGTGAGTGATTCAACTTTAAGAATATACCCCTGCTCCGAGTCCCAATTTGGAGGTAATGTCCGATTCCGATCAAGTCCGGAAGTACGTGATCAGAGGATTTCTGATTAAGTGATCGGATCTGGACATCCATAGTCATCGATGATAAAACAATATTAATATAAAATATCAATACTGAAGGAACCAAAAATACAAAAAAACTAATAATCTAATGAAAAAATCACTTTAGATGTACAAGAACCTGGGGATGCACCGATACTGCTATTGGGCCCGATACCTTATAATGTATTGATATCGTTTAGCTAGCCGATTCCATGAACAGATACTTAAAATGTGAAAATTCAGCAATAATTTCACATACTTTTTTTTTTTACCTGAATTATTCTGTGTCACTTTTAATATGTATTTTTATCTAAATCACCATCATTTGTTGTAGCAAGCAGAACATAAAATAAAACCTGTTTTCCAGTTCATTGCATTTTTTTTGTGTGGTAGAAGTATTGGTATTGGTACTCGGTATCGGTGAGTAATCAGATCCAAGAATCGATCTCGTATCGGTTTGAAAAAAGTGGTATTGTTGCATCCCTATGAGAAACAGAAAAAACTAATTAGCTAGTATAAGGGAATAAACCCAAGAATTGAACATTTTTTATGACCAAAAGGTAAAAAACTACATATCTTTCAACAATTATTTTGGTGGAAGTTATGTCAAGAAAGAAAATCAATTTTATTTTTAATGTCATGCTGTTGTGGAAATTTATTGGCAATGTTTAATGAAAAACCGCTAAAACCTGCAATTCTTATATCTTTATTGATTAGAATTAGTGGGTTCTTCATCATTTTGGAAGGTCCAAAGAGCTACTTGCAGCACCAGAGACATGTTGCACACCCCTGCTATAGTAGGACCAGACTTTCTTGATAAAAATAAGATTGTCTCGTCTGACTAACCACACAGAGGACGGAACACCTTTTGTCATTAGAATATTCAGATATTAAAAGGTAGATTTGAATTTTGAAATGGCTGCAATCGTTCTTCAAGTAAGGTCAGACACACACAAGCTAAATGGAAAACATTTCAATTTCACACTTCATGTGCCCTTAAATATCTGTTCCCATATCCAACACATAAAGTGGAAAAAAACTGTCAGTCACTCATCGCTGCACTCCTTCCCAGATTACTGGAAATACAATCAATGGGGTGATCTACGCAACACCTGAGCCAAAACTTTACCTTCAAAGCCTGGTAGCTGGTAGGAACAAGTCCAGAATTGAATGTTTGTATTCTCGTAAGACGTGATGGTTTTATCCTTTTATTTATTTAAGGAAAGTCAAGCTTGACAAGGAGGTCCGATCACATGTCTAATCGGACGATGGGAGGTAGACAATATGAAAATGAGATTTTGTCAGTTTCAAAACAAGGAAACAAAATTATCATTGAGTGAGCCACAACAGTTCATCAAGATGATTTTAGGTCTGATGATTTTAACGTTGGATCATGTGGAAAAGAATCAAAATATAAACTTCTCCTTTTTGCAGGAACTGAACCATGATCAGATTATTTTGTTTATTTTTTATTTTTTGGAAACTCCTTCCACTTACGTTTTAATCTGATAAAACAGGAGCTGATGTTATCAGTGTGTTATTTGGAGCTTTTATCATTTTTACCAACGATTTAAAATTGTTCTCACACAGAAGTTCCAAAACAGATACAACAACCATCTGCTTTATTTTTACTACATTCATTTAAGTTTTTTCAGTAATTCATTGTAAGTAATTCAGTAATTGATCTTAATATGCCATGTTTGGATAAAAACAAAAAAAATGTTTAATGCATAATCAGATTTCCCTGTGTTTGCAATGCAGACAATGCAGGAGAATGATTCAGTGCTGCTTTTTATCTGTTCTCAATACAACCCCCAGAGACAAGGAAGACTATAGATATTAGTTCCCTGGGTTAGAGCCAAGATGGTTTCCATGGTAGGCTATGTATCGATACCTACGAAGGTACAATTGTTGTTTAGACTTTTAAAATATGCAGTCATAAATGTTTTAGAGCAGGGGTTTAAAAGTCTTGTTTACTGAGAAAATGTTTAATACTCGTTCAATTTGAAATACCATCGGTCACTCCAAGTTGCATTTACAGGTTCCAGATAAAAAATGTATCCAACCTCCGTTGCCTGAATTAGCTACAAAAAGCAATCAGTTGGGAAAACATGCAAGTCAAAAAAAGCATGTTTTTGCAACACAGAGAGAAAATTTGTGTTCACAGTCTTGCCAACACTTTTGCAACCTCTCACTGGAAGGTTGTGTTGATTTTACAGCCAGGAGCAAAACATAGCACATCTTTGTGAGTAGAAGCTAACCATTAGCAACTCCACAACATAGCAGAACACGTTCGGGCTTGTGTTATTTGTGAAGATCGCACATCAGCATTGCATTTTTTAACCCAAAAAGAAGAGCTGAGGAAGCAATGGTTTGAGTTTGTCTTTCGAACATCCCCAGTAAAGTATAGTCATTTGTTAAAAGACAGCATAAGAGTCAAATTGTTTTTGCTAAGCAGAGGTGAAAAGTTTGCATATTAATGAGTAAGACTCATAATCCTGACGTTTCCCCCAACCAACTCCTTCTAAAAACTTAAACCGCCTAAAACAGGCACGATGCAAGCGCATTTTTTCCCCCCGGAAAACAACTTACAATACATTCATTCATACTAGAGACCACACTAAATTGATTGAAGAAAATGAGTGAATGAGGCCTTCAAGTATTCTTTGATTTCAGTTAATCAGGGGTGATGATGGTCCTTTACCCCAAATATGGGGGACCAACTATAATGTGTTTTTCATTCCCACTGAAGGACATCATCTGCAGTTTTATTCCCATAACATAAAGGTTCAGGTAAAGCTACAACAGCATATTGTGTAGTCATCTTTTCAATGTGTGCTCATACTTGTAGGTTTGTGAGTGGGAGTATTTAGAGAGGATAGTGAGGTAAGGTACACCCTGGACAGGTTGCCGATCCTTAGGAGTAACACAGAGACACACAGGACAAGCGACCGTGCACACACAGTCATGGGGACAATATTGAGAGACAACCTTACCTGACCTAAGAAATGGAGTACCTGGAGATAAGCCACATATACATGGGGAAACATGCAAGTTTGCAAATTCTTTGTATGTTTATGAGGCTTTTCTATATTTTCATCCTTTGTTTTTTACACCGCACTCAACTGAGCTGTTTGTTGCTAAAAAGCAAAGTCCGACCAAAGTCCCAGTAGAGTTTGACAAAGTACCTATTATTATTATTATTATTATTATTATTATTATTATTATTATTATTATTATTATTATTTCTGATAGTGGCAGTCATCTCAAGTGGATTGGATTCTAAAAGTTTTTAAAGACTACTCTCTCCATGCCACCATTTGATAAAGTTATTTAGCACTGTGTACGGTAGTAAAATAAACGTAGATTCTCATCAAACTGCCAAGAGTATAGGTAAAAATGTTACGGTTTGATTTAATAGCATTTTGTCAAAGATTCTCTCCTTTTCTCCTTTTCTTTTCTACTCTTAAAAGTAGCCTTCTGCAGTGTTTTTTGAGTGTTTTTTTGTGTTTTATGTATAAATCAGGACTGTTTTTTCATCATAGCGGTTTAGTGATTTAATTTTTTTTAGATAAAATTAATGTTTTACACCAAATTCCTGTAACAACACCTTTATAAATCTTACTCTACTCAACCACGGAAGTCAGCAACACATCAGAACCTCCCCTGTATGCTGTCTCTACTTAAAACTACTCTGACACGTTTACTGTGCAAGGAGCCCCTCAAACTCTGTGTCCTGCTGCCTGTTGGACCTCCAGGCCTCATTAATATTGTAAGCTGGTACTTAGCGGACAAAAGATGGTAAAGGCCAAAGGAGAGGACACCTGGGGCAGAGAGAGCAGAGAGGATGTGGGAAGAAAAGTGGTAACTCTGTTTATCCATCTATCCGACTGGTCGTGTGTGGGTGTTTGGACAGATGGATGCTACATCAGCAGAAGTGTACTTAAATCTAAAAGCTTTGCGTGTTCATGTGGGGGTCTCAGTGGACAAGATCTTATAATATTGTGTATAGAGGCAAAGTTTCAGCCATATTTTTTTTGGAAATTAATTATGTGTTTTAGTGCACAATTTTAAGTTTAAGGATTTTCTCCAATCCACACATTCAAAAACATATAAAAAGTTGAGCAAAAGAAGTAGGAAACCCATAGAAAGCCATTGGTTTTCTAACTTCAGAAGTGAGAATATTTACAACAATCTTAAAAATACTGGTAAAGTTGAAGGGATGACTAAAAAAGTTAAAAAAAATGCCTCTTAAATTCTGTAGATGTTATAATGGAATAATATAATTTCTAGTGAGGGATAAATTATGAAACCCTTCAAAGAGTTCAGCGCCGTTTAAACCTAAAACCTGGTTGTCGCATGGTGAGTTTGAAGGAGCTTTCTGAAGCATTTAGAACGAAGGCTGCAGCAGCTTCTGTGTCAGTTCAGAGATTTAAGAGGTCTCCAAAGATTATGTGAGCAACCATTACCCTAACTGGAAAATGGACTACAAGGGGAGGCTATTTGAAAACAACAGCTAGCATGGCTAGAACTGGCTGTCCAAGCAGGTACTCAAGTGACTGCAGGGAATCTCATCTTGATATCACTGCTGAGATACTGTTCTTTTGGCAGGTGGCATTTGGTGGCCTGTGTTGCATGCACTGAATACAAGGAAAATCTTACCAACAGTAAAGCAGAGATCTGTCATTAAATTAAGCTAAAGCAGATCTGGACCCTTGGGCAAGACAACGATCCACTACTACTGTACGTAGTAGCTGAACCTCTCTGCAGTTAATTAAGTGAGACTTGAACATGTTCGGGACCACAACCACCTGCAAATAGCTAAAATCCACAAATACTTGAGACCTCCTCTAAAGGCACATAGAATTGCCTATTTCTATTATTTAAACACCAAATATATCTCAATATGCATTAATACATAAAGTGGAAACTGTCTTGGCACTATCGCAGAGACTAATATTAACAGTCTTCCTTATCTTTGCTCTTGGGGGGAGGGTGTGTTAGTCAATCAACATCAAGATAATTGAATTGTGCTATATCATGTCAAGTAGCATTGCAAGTAGCATTACACCTAGGTATGTCATCTTATGAAGCCACGTTTTCTTTCAAATGTTTTATATAAGGTTCATAAAAGGTCTGTGAATGGGGAAAATTCTGTTCCACAGGAAAATCCATGAAGGCTCCTCAGTATTCACTATCAGTTTATGGCATGTTTGGCTGTACATATATGGAACCTCTCTAACATCTCACTGCTGAAAGAGAGAAGTGAGGGGAACCTTCCTCGGAGCAATGTCAGAGACTTATAAATATTTCTAACAAAAGTTCACTTAACCAAAGAGGGTAAAGCCAGCAGTCTTAACTTTTTCTTTGGTAAAGATTTTCATTGATAATCTGGTTTATTGAGTATAATAAAGAACTTTACTTTACTAAACTAAAATCACTTTTGTTCCAGAGACAAATACAAAATGATGAGACATTGATATATATGCATTGCATTAATTTTAAATAACATAATTTTATACATAATAGTTTTTAAGTTTGATAAAAAGCCTAATATTTATGTGATATTCATTCTCAGGTTGAGTGACTGTAAATGTCTAATTCAAGCATATTTCTTGATGTATTTTGATGAATTGATGTGTTTTCCTACAATGATCATATAATAAGTGAATAAAATTACAAAAAAGTTGAGCAGCTTTTTCTGCGATTGACTGTGGAGCACCTTCATAGATTTTCTATATTCTCCTGCAACAAAAACTCCAAAGCAATTCTTCTGTTTTAGAGCTGCTCAGTACCGACCAGCAGCATGCAGTGGTTGAACAGGGCAACTCTGAGGTCAGAACATCACTGAATACGGAGCTGACCAAAAACAAAAAAGCAGTGTAAATTTTCTCAAGTGGAACAAAAAAAACATATGAGTAGAATAGGGAAAGAGACTTCAGTGAGTGCGGGACAATCAAAGATGTGAAAGGATGTGTTTCTGTCGCCTTTAGCTAAATCCTGCTGCTCAGCCTGCATCTTCACAGCATTGGCTCAGTTAACAAAATCAATACGGCTGCATGTGTGTGGACGTGTCGTGAGAAGTTTATGAGTGTGTGGAGGGCGAAGGCTTGAGTGTGTGCAGGTGACAGAGTTGCTCCCATGGCGGGACGAACCTATCCATCCACATCAATTATTGAGGCAGCAGGACAAACAGAGCACTGAGGAGAAAATGGTGTGTGTGTGTGGGGCGGGGGTTACAGGTCAGGAGACATGGACTCAGAAGGGCTTTGGCTGCAGTGTGCCTCAGACACTAACACACATGTTCATACAATGATGCAAAGTAAGAGTAAAAATGGCCTGCGCTGTCTGATTATCTCTCTGTCTATGGATCAGTTCACTAATTTGCACTTTTGTTTTATATCCAAACAACTGAATCCGTTTATTTTTCCATTATATTTAACTGTTTTAACCCTGGAGATAAGCGCCGGCTCCACTGCGACCCTTTGAGAATAAGCATATATAATGGATGGATGGATTTAACTGTTTTCCTGAACCTGAGAGATAATTACACAATTATAAAGGTCAAATCTGTTTTTAGTAGGGCTTTCAAACTATAAACATTTTTGATCTAATTAATCACAGGGTAGCTGTGAATTAGTCACCATTCCTAAATATGACCAAAAACAACACGATTTTCAGTGTCTTGTATCCATGCATTTGTGTCCAGCAGGTTAGATTACTGTAACGGCCTGCTCACTGGCCTCTCTAAACGAGCTGTTAGACAGCTGCAGTACATCCAGAACGCTGCTGCTCGAGTCCTGACAAGAACCAGGAAATACGACCATATTAGTCTAGTGCTCCGGTCTCTGCACTGGCTTCCTGTCGCTCAGAGAATAGAATTTAAAACAGCTCTGCTTGTGTAAAAGTCTTTTCATGGTTTGGCACCAAAGTACATCTCTGACATGTTAGAGACATATGAACCATCTTGGGACCTGAGAACTTCAGGGAAGGGTCTCCTGGTGGTTCCCAGAGTCAACAATAAACACGGTGAGGCTGCATTTCAGTTTCAGGCAGCTAAAACCTGGAACAGTCTTCATGAGGATGTAAGACAAGCCTCAACTCTAACAATATTTATATCCAGGCTGAAAAAGTTATTTTTACCCATGCATATGACAATTGAAATTATTTTATCTGCACTCTTGCTTTTTATTGTAATTAATTAGTTTTTAAGTTGATATTTTTTTCTGTTTATCTGTTTTCTTAATTTAGGCAACTGTAAAGCACTTTGAATTGCCTTGTGTATGAATTGTGCTCTACAAATAAACTTGCCTTGCCTTGCCTACCGGTTGGAGCATTTGGGAGGGAACACATGACTCCTATTTATGCTCCCTACACTGGCTGCCCATGCATTTTAGGATAAATTTTAAAATTATTTTATGTGTTTTTAAATCCCTACATGGCCTTGGGCCGCTGTATCTCTCCTGGCTTCTTATTCTCTACACTACAACATAGTGCCTCAGGTTGGCGGATCAGCTTCTCCTAGAGGTTCCAAAATCTAGGAGGAAGCTGACGGAGGACCGTGCTCTCTCTATTTGTGCTTCATAGCTTTGGAATACATTGCCACTGAATATTCACCAGATATCTAAACTCTTCATTTTTTTTAAATGTCTTAAAACTGTTTATTGTCAAGCTTTTGATTCAGTATCAGACTCTGTTTCCATGCTTCTTGAGGTGTTTTTCTAATCTTTTTTTTTATTTTTTTTATTGCCTGATCTTATCTTGTTTCTTTTTGAGTTCACCAGTTGCATGGCACCATGTTTTGACTATCATATAAAGGCGCTTCGTGGATAAAAACTGATTTGATTTATAGATAATGGATAGCTGGACATGTTCTGTCGACATCTGTGTCCTCTTGAAGCTGACTCCAGCTGGAGTCTGTGTCTTATTAATCACCTTCACCATCCACTCAAGGATTTTCCTTCCACTCAACTTTCCCTTAACTTGTATGGACACAGCACTCTGTGACTGGCCAGCATCTTTTCCTGTGGTCATTAATTATCCCTATAAAAATGGCTTTTCCATCTGTGGAACTGCATTTTATTAGTGTTTCTAAATGAAAAACGACAAAATTAATAGAACTGAAAGTGTTTTTTTAAGAGTTAAGTTTCCTCTTGTCTTTCTCTAAATAAGGAAGTCATTCCACCATAAAGCCCACTCTCTTCATTCACCCCAATTCCTCCACCAAATGTTCAGCCTAAGACACCCACCATCCCAACTTAACCTCCCACCTCACTCACCCTAGCTTTCCCCTCCACTAACGCTGGCTACATTAAATGCAGGGATGGCTGATGCATGTAGCGTTAAAGGGGCGGGCGGCCCAGCTGTGCCTGCCTGCGTCTGGGCCGGGCCGTGGCTCATGAAATATTGACAGGCGAGTGTCCCTTCCAAGAGCTGGCTCACTCAGTCTTGGGAGGAGATTGGGGTGGGGGGGATGGGTCGGGCAGGAGGGACACATTAATATTTCAGACTGCAATCTCCTGCTTGACAAACTCCCCCACGTGATTGGGTAAAAAGCCGCTCACTTTGCCTAGCAAGCAGCGCCTAGCTTCGCCCCACATCACCCTCTTCTTCCTTTGCGCTTTATTTTTTTTCCCTTTCTTTGAGTCTTTTCAATTAAACGTCAGTGTTGCAGTCAGTCCTCTACGATTCCAGAGTTTGGTGTCCGGGTGAATGAGCTGGCAGTGTGTGTGTGTGGATAGAGGAGTTAATTAATTACGGCTGTTGATTTGGTTTGCCCATGATAGTTACGAGGCCCCCTTGCTTTTTGGGCTGGGTGGGGGGTGCAGGTTATGCCGGAAGGTCCTGCCAAATGAAGTAGCATCCATTTTTTATGAAGAGCAGGTTATCCTATTTAGTCAGATTAAAACAAGCAAGGAGGAAGAGGAGGAGGAGATGACGGCGAGCCAGAAAATAAAAATCTCATATTTCCCTCCTCTTTCTTTGCATCTCTGCACTCTCTTTACTTTACTCTTAAGGTTCTTTTTCTGCATCTTCACCACCTATCCCATCAGCTCACCCCCCAATTGCTCTCCCACCACCTAGCCATTAACCTGGGTGTGGATGCAGAGTGCTTTGCTGACCCTTTGCCAGGTGTGGCACAACCCTCCTCCTCTGTTTTCTGCATCGTTGCTAATCTCACATGTCTTTTCTTGACTGAGTCACCTTCTTATTCATTTTATGTTTTGGTTTTATTGTCACCTGGTATTTACCTTTAGGGTAAAGCTTTCAGCTGTGTTCAAAACATTTTTTTGCTCTTGCAAAGCAAATTAAAAGTGTACCCTTAAAGCATTGTTTTTAAAAATCTATCAAAGCATTTCTTTGACAAGAGAGAACATTATCTTGAGTGCACCTGAGAACATTAAAATTAGCTGTGAATAACTTATTGACGGGAATCATTTCTGCATCTGCCTTCATAGTGGATAAGTGGGTTTGTTGTTTTTAATCAACCAGTGAGTTTATTTCTGTAATTATGGAGACACTTGCTTGTCTAATGCAATCTAACTTAGGTCTCTAGTCTCCAGCTTTTTGTCTTAAAGAGGTGAATAAAATTACATTGGAAAACATATAATATTTCAAATTAGTATGTTAGCAAATGCCATTAAGCCAAGCTGAGATATGTAGTGTAAATGATTATATCAACTGGTACCTGCTGAATACCTACTGAATCCTGATACTGCATTCTAAATAATTGGAATACTTTCCCTTAAAAAAAGCAATTAAGTCTGGTAAATGTCAGAAAATGCATTGGTAGCTTCTCCCGCAGGAAAACAGAGTCCTTATTAAAATAAAGATTAGGCACTGACTGGGAAAATAAATAAAATAAATGTTTTAATTATTTTTTGCAACAAAACCGCTACCTCTTAGTGACCAAAAACCAAACAAACAAACTGTTTTTTAGCAGTAATATCTCTTTACATTTTATTTGATCTTATATTTAGTCATTTAAATTTAAGTTTAATTGTTTTGCAGCCACATCCAATTATGCTACTTGCGACTTGCTGTCATAAACATGCAAAGTATTGTTAACTGACATTGATGCACTCCAAATGAAAAGCTTTTATCCTTGTAGCTATAATTTTCGGGAAACCCATCACAACAACATATAATCAAGCTAACTTCATGTCAGATACAACCAACACCAGCACTGTAACTGTGAGAAATTACCTAACTAACATGATACAGGTCCTGTCAAATAATGGACAAAAATAGATGATGGAGGACTTGTTTTGTTTTTGTACATTATTGCAGTGTCTTTTAAGCTTTTTTTTTAACTTTCACATGCCTTGAAAGGCTGGATGACATTGTCTACGTGCGGTGTAGTTTCTTGAGACCCGCCAGCAAAGTTTAGACAAAAATGTAAGAATTTTGCCACCCTGATGATCAGTAAACTTTGCAAAAAATATTTTAGGTGGTGTACAAATGTACCGTTTCATTCATTGGTGGCGAATTACAACTGCTGCAGCAATCATACTTCGCAGTTTGACACCAGAAGCATAAGTGGTGCGACTTGATGACTACTGTCGCCAGATTTGATCTCTTCCCCTTTTTAGTCAGGAATGCTTGAATGAAATCTAGCATCACTTGAAAAAAAATAACTTCGAGGGAGTGCCATTGAATGATTAATGTCCTTCACTGCTACTGATATACTGTATATATATATATATATATATATATATATATATATATATATATATATATATAGGCTGTGCATAGAGTCATCTGAGACAATCCAGCACATAACAGAGCAGGGTGTAAAATGCTGGCCGCTAGAAGTGTATATTGAACAATATGCGCATTGACTCACTCAGCAAAATACCCCAGTTTGTTATTTTCATTTATAGTTTGGATTTTTCTTTGGTGTGCAGGCACAGCACAGATTTTCTGTGGGCGAAACCAGTGTCAGCAGTGCCCAATTGCGCATGGACACAGCTCAGAGTAATTGTGTGTGCGAGTCAAATCAGTTTGTATGTGGTGTCGGTCTGAATTGTCTTACACCAATTTTAAATCCTTGCAAATGAGAGCAAATGAGAATGATGAAATCTAAGTAAATAACTAAAAAAAGAAGCACAAAAAAAGTAAAAGCATTAATGGATAGATAAATAAGAAAGGAGAGGAGAAAAAACATAAGTAAAAACAGGACGTAAAAAGAGTCTTAAATCAAGAACAATAATCCAAACAAGAAAAATAAAGTAAAACAAAAATTACACAGAGAAAAGTAATAACAAAATGACACATAAAAGGATCAAAACAACTCAAAAACACTGGAAGAAAATTAGTACAATATGCAATGGTCTGAAATTTGACAAAAAAGATCTGTAAAGATCACTTTTCAAATCTTTCGATAGACTATCCATTTGAGCCAGTTCAATACTTCGACTAGACTATTCCAACCCATGAATATACTTTCATCTGTGTTTAAGATTGTTGTCCTGCTGGAAGGTGAACCTCTGCATCAAGTCTTTTGTAGCCTCTAATATATTTCTCACAGGATTACCCATTTCTAGCTCTTTCCACCACTCCGATCAGCTTCCCTGTAAGTGTGGCAAGGTACACAATGACAGTGACAGGACCTCCACAGTGTCACACAAGGATCTGCTTGAGCTATTCATCAAGTTTGGGGGTTACTGCCCCGATTACAACAGGTTCTACTGTCACCCTTACTTTCCAAGTCTTCTCAAGCTCCTCTCTGAGCCCTTGGTATTTCTCAAGCTTATCATGTTCCTTCTTCTTGATGTTACCATCACTTGGTATTGCCACATCCATACAGCAGAAACTGGCATGGCAAATACTGTAAGTATTACATCATAAGGATTTTGAAGAGAACCTTTCAGGGCCCAACAGCAAAAATAAATAAAGCTCCAAACTATAATAAAAGTAATAAGTTCACATTTCAAATATTTCAGTTAGCATGAGAGACTAATCTCTTTTCTCAGTTTTAGTTTGAGTCTGTTGGAAAATCAAAGTTATCCTACTGGGAAAAAAAATACTGCAGGTCATACTGTGGATATTTTGAAAGGAGAATAATATCACATCTTGGGGCCCCTCATGACACACAAAAATGTAAATAATATAAAAATGCATAGGTGTATATGGTATTTTTACATAATTATATATCTTTACTTTTATCCAGGATCGTTTATTGAACAGTTAATCCAGTAAAGACAGTGAATATTTTTGAAAACAATGGCAGATTATTTTACCCAATCTAAGATAATGTTATTATTTTCCTTTGCCCTACTCTCCACCTCTTGTCTTTCGTTTTGTCTTCTTTTGTTATTGCCTTCATCCCTGTGGCCTCACCCGGCCCCTCCTAACCTCATCCCTCCCCGCCATGTTCTCTTCTTCTTCTACCTGTCTGCTGTCCCGCTTTGGGAGGATTCTCTTAAATGATGCAGGAGACTGCAGACAGAACTGTGAAGCCAATGGCACGTAAAAAAAGAAAAAATAGCATGGCCAGCATGAAACATCCTCTTGGGGTTGGAGTTGGAGAAGAAGAGCAGAAAGTGAAGCAGTTGAAAGCCAAGAGGTGGAAAGGACAAAACTGCTAGCAAGAAGGAAAGAGGATTAGCTTGCTAAGCCGGTTGTAAGTTTACTTTTACCTTGGATACAAAGTTCCAATGATTCAAAAAATTTTCATGACACAGGAGGTTGAGAATTTCTTTGTCTTGTGTTTTATTAGTTGTAGAAAAAACAAAGATTCCATCCATTAATCACGGCCTTGTCAAAATATGAATACTAGGGATATACTTATCAGCATTTTAGTCCTCTCATCCCTATCCAATCTTTTAACCTCAAATTTGATTTATACTTAGTACATTATAATAAAAAGATATTTCTGGTTGGCAATAAGCTGGCATGCACGATGCTGGCCTCCACCATATTTTTTTAGTTTTCTTTGTTTATTTCGGTTTATTGTTGAGTGTAAATGCCAGAAGGTGAGTTTATATGGCTTTTTTATATAGTTTAAATTACGGTGAGGGATATGTGTTGAAATTTACCCAAAGTAGAACTATATTTAATCTGCTATGCTATTTGTGGTAATTGAGATTTCCTTGTTTGCACCGCTATGGAGATTTGAATTATTGCACAATCATCTTAAAACTTAACTAGATCTGCTAATATAGCCGATCTACAATCACTGAAAAACCTGAAAATATCAGCCGATCCACTCTTGAGATTGGGACACCCCTAATGAGGGCGGTTGAAACTCTATTTTTCGTCGTGGTCAAGAAAAATTGGCTTCTTTAACAAAATAGAACTACAACAAAAACTTTTGTCAAATTAAAAACTGATATCTACAAAAATAATGACAATCATAAAGAAATATGTACGTTCATAAATATTTACCCCTTTCATAAGAATTATTCAGTAGATGCATCTTTGGCTGCAGTCACAACGTACTAGAGGATTGCTGGTCCATGGAGACTTGTTTCTACCTGAGACTACTTTTACTTTAATTGGAGCAATGGTATTAATGATGTCTGAGACTTTAGAGAAAAAGTTATCTACCAGGTTGTTAACAGAGTGTGTGTTGGGTAGTGGGGGGTCTTGGGGGGGGGTGAGGTAGAGCAGTAAATTTGTTTAAAGATTTCAGCAGAGCTGTCAACAAGAGGTCCTTTTCTTACTATGGTGTCATTTTGACTAGATGGTTTAGCAGGGATTATGCTTTCAAAGAAGATGCAGAAGTGGTCAGATAATGCAACATCCAATACGGAGATGTTAGAGATTTTTAGTCCTTTGCTAATGATTAAGTCTAAAGTGTGACCTTGTTTGTGTGTCGGCTGTGTTACATGCTGGGCTAGACCAAAGTTTAGGAGAGTACCACTTAGTATTTTAGTGAGTCTATCCTGGGGGTTGTCAGTATGAATGTTCACATCCCCCACAGTAATTAGTTTGTCATATTCAATACATATTACAGAAAGAAGGTCATTGAGATCGTTTAGAAAGTTTGAGCTCGCTTTGGGTGCTTTGTACATATTTAAGACTAAGACTTTGTTTGGTTCTTTTATCTCTGTAGCAAGGTATTCGAAGGAGTGAAATGTACCCAGAAGTATCTATTTAAAGTTCAGTGTATTTTTAAAAATAGTTCCCAGACCGCCCCCCCTTCTTTGTTGCCTGTTTTCATTTAGAAAGCTGTAGTTAGGTGGTGTGGCTTCTAGCATTAATGTTCTTTCATTATTTGCATCCAACCAAGTTTCAGACAAAAACATAGCCTTTACATTGTGATAAGGTAATAAGGCTGACCTTGGGGGAACTGTGAGAGAATGTAGGAGTCTGTGTGAAGCTGGAGACGCTGGCGTCTAGCAGCTTATCTGTTGGAGTTGAGGTGCTGACCTTGGGTGAGTTTTGAGCATTGCTGTTCAAATGTGCAAATATATTAGCAGCCAGCAGTTTAATTCCAGCCTTATTGAGATAGCGTTGATTGTCTTTGAATAAATGATTCGCCGACCCAAAGATCTTCCAATTGTTTACATATCCGACAGAAGTTTCCAAAGATTTGGTTTTCATCCATTGTGAAGAGATCTGATTCTAGAGAAACGTTCGTCATTGCCTTCTGGAACTGGGCCAGAAATCCAGGTGTTTGAGATATTGAGTTGGCTCAACATTACCAGCAGTTGTGACACATCAGCTCTTAATAATTCACTCTGACGTAGCGTGATGTCATAAGATCCAGCATGTATGATCAGTGAGTGAATTGCAGGGTGAAGAGCAAGAATTGAGGGAATGTTTTCCATAATCTGTTTTATAGTGTTTTTGGAAAGCAGTGATTGCTGATGTGATTACTAAGGAAGTGATGAATCCCACTTATGGAGCCGTCATGAATAATCAGAACCTTAGCTCGGGGGGTTACTTTAAAATGTATACGCTCTTTTTCTTTGTTTCTCTGCCTTTTTTCTCTGCCGGTTTTCCTCAATTTCTCCTACTGGCCTTGAACGGTCGGAGGGCTCGTGTCCTGTAGACAGTCTAAGGCTGTAAATCTGTTCTTTAAGGGAATTCCAGGGGGAGAGAGTGATGCCTGGAGCTTCCTCCTCTGCCTGTTTCCTCTCCTGGGGAGTGGTGTCGAGGTATTTCCAGAGTTTCGTTTCAGAGCCGGCCAGTTCTCCTCGAAATTTGAGTTTGGCGTTCTGCTCGTTCCACGTCTCAGTGAGGGAACGGTACTTGTCGGTGCTACCTGATTGAGGCTGGACCGAAGCACGGGGCTGTCGAATTTCTGTTGTTGTTGCTCCTTCGTTGGTATTGTCGTCTCATTGTTATATCCAGCATTGATATCATAGTTTATCAGCAAACGGCGTAGTTTTTCTTCCATATTCCGGAGCTTTTCCTCCAGGGCATTCTGTCTTTGGAGTAGCTTATCAAAGTTCTCCGCTGAGCAGTATGCCATGTTGTTCGTCCAGTTTTTCACAGTCTTTTCAGAGGTGTCCAGAAAAGGTTATCTGGTTTAGTAGGTAGCTGGGCACAAGTCAAGTCTTCAGCTTAGTAAAACACCATGATGTTGATCCACAGTCTTAAAGAGGTCCTTTATGATGCAGGGAGTGATGCTGACAGGGAGAAAGTCACACTGTGATATTTTCAGTTTTCACAAATTCTCTATGGGACTGAGATTTGGGCTTTCACTTGGCCACCCAGGACGTCCAGCTTGTTGTCTCAACATTTTGTCAAGCTTCAACTGGATGATTCGAGTCATTGTCTTGCTAATAGATTGGATCAAATTTTTCTCCAGGATTTCCAAATATTTTCCATTTATTTTACCTTTATCTCTACGGCATGATGCTGCAACCACCTCGCTTCACACTAAGGATTGAGTGTTTGTGGTGATACACAGTGTTTGGATGTCTGCCAAACATAGTGTCTTTTCTAATGGCCAAATAGCTCCATCCAGGACTTCCTTCCATTTTTGGAAGGTGGAGTCTCCAATATGCTATTTGGCGATTCTAACCTTGATATCAGTTTTCTTCAACAGTTGCTTTCTCATTGCCACTCTGCAATAACATTTTGGCTTGCAGAGTCTCTCCCATCTGCTAAAGCTTGCAGTCCCTTCAGCATATATGCTCCTTTTCCACTAGGGCTGGAAAGGTATGTAATTGGTAGGTTTGGAACCGTTCTGGCCTGTTCCCATTACCTGTGTCCAGTTTGAGCCGACCCCTTTTTTTTCAGACTACCTCTGCCTAGGTCCAGCGTGCTGAAGTGACCTAACATGCCCATCTATGGACTGATTGGTCCGGTAATGTGATATCCCTCTCACTCTTACCTAGCAGTGATACCCATTGATTGGCCTGGCAGTGTTTGTTTGAATTTATGTTTCACAATGGGGAAGCATTGCTTCCGGCAAGTTCAAAACATTTCTGGGGGAAGAGAGTTGAGGAGATACCGGTGATAGCCGGTGGTAGCAGTAGAGAACCAGGAGGTCTCTGCTGTGATCAGAGAGCTGGAGTCAGCTAGATCAGTCTGGAAGGCTGCAGAATCAGACTCTCCACAGACTGGACTACTGCTGATTAGATCAGTACTGGTGAATAACACAGATCAGGAGCTGGAGGCATGTATGGATTGATGTCTGAGAGATGTGACGTAAGTCAAAAGTCTTTTAACTTTAGAGAGGATTGGTGTTGTCATGATGACTTTGTGACGGATTTCTGCTGGAACTTTTGTAAAGCTAAGCAGGCCCATGTTCTTGCCCATTTACCGTATTTCAGAGATGGAAATGGAAACAACCATCCCGTTCTAGGCCTTTCTGACCCGACCTGTTTGGGTCCAAAATGACGCTAGTGGAAAAGGGGCAATGTTCAAAGGTGTCTTGGTGGCTTATCTAACTAGTCTCCTTCTTGCACTCAGTTTGTGAGTATCTATACATGTTTTCACATGGGCCGTATTACTTCTATTTTTCGAAGATGGATTTAATTGAGCTCCAAGGGATGTTTAATGTCTTAGAGATTGTTTTGTATCCATACCATGACTAAGACTATTCAATAATATTTTATCTGACTTGCTTGGAGTGTTCTACTGTCTTCATGCTGTAATGGTAGCCAGGAATACTGACTAACTAGTGAATGGACCTTCCAGACACGTGAGTCTTTATACAGAGTCACTGGACTCAGGGGATCTCTTACTACTCATTGTTTGATTATACTAGCACCGACCGCCTCGACCTCAGTTGAATTAGATAAGTCATTTTAATATGAAAGGATTTTTATGCAAGCACTTGTCAAAAACTGCAAATTATGTTAATCACAAACAATTTATAAAAGTAGTTAAAGGATAAAACATCCAAGAGGGTGAATAGAAAGACACTGAGATGAACTGATGAGGTAACAAACAGATGGAAGGCAAACAACAGGATAGGAAAAGATTACTGGAAAGACTAAATAATGAACACACACTTTCACAGATGAACATGCATTCTGCCGTGACACTCTTGAACTCTACCCTCTAAGCAGAGCACTGAGTTGTCTCAGTCTCTCCCCACTGAGCTGTCTGGGCAACAGAAATCTTGGCTTAGCGGTAGTGCTCCGAGTCTAGTCATGTGGATAATTTGTGGAAGTAAGTCGGGAGCAGATGCACAGAATTACATGTGCCTGTGAATGTCCTAACGGGGTGCGCTGTAAAGGACAAGGCCGGTGGGAACGTCAGTGAGCGGGAATCAATGACAGGGCCGAGAAGCTTCGTCCGTCGGACACACTGAGGGCAACGTGAAATCATGTGCATGTGTGAGTGTGTCCTCAGCTATCTCTGTATTTATGCTGCTGTATGCTCAGAATGCTCAAGGATATGTTGATATATTTTCCTCTCTCTGCAACGTTATTCTACTACTCTAAACGTGAAACTAAAGTTTCACGTTTTAGCAGCTATTCCTTCCATTAACTTTTTGTTGTCTCTTTGTTTTTATTTTACATGCAAGGTTAACCTGGCCCAATGCTTCCATTTTGGCAGATTTTCTATAATGGTTTAATTGATGGAGGTTATGCTACCTTTGTGTTTGTGCAGTCTCTTTTCTTTATGTCAAAAGAATGTCCTGGGTTAGGGGTCCTGGATTAGGGACGTGCCATCTTGGGTGCTGTAACGCTGGGTTGTGTTCAGTGGTTGAGAGAGCATGACAACAGGACAGTGAAAAATTCACAACCACACTGGTACTGCAAATTCCACAGTGCTTGTCCTTTAATCACACTCTTCAAAAACCTTACAAGGCCCAGTTGAACAGCTGCTATCTAGTCATACATGAAAATAAGCAGTCCATACAACCCATAGCGTTATTTGAGTTAGGGAGAAGAAAATTATAGTTCATAATAGTCCATATGTCCATCTGCAGCACACTTCTCCCACATCCTGCATGGCAGATAGTTGCACATACTTGTGACATCACTAATAGTGAATTTAGGCTGTCTTAAAGACACCAAAAAGTCATGGCTGTTACATTGCTCCACAATTTGATTCCAGTTCAGGTGCTATGATTTGATTGTTACTCTGTTACTCATTTGTCTATGTACAGGAATTTTCTTTTGCAGTTCATCTGCAAAGCTACACTTGAGCTGACATTTTGTAAGCGGCAGCGTTAACCTCTAACCCTGAAGCCTGTGGAGGATGAATTCAACGGCAGTAAAAGTGGACATGTCCGAGAAAAAGAGGACATTGCTTCTAACATAAAACACAAAAAGCACTGGACATGTAAAATATTTGCTGTATTAAAAAAATGTCACACTCCATGGCTTAAAACACTACCTGCAGCCATCATGTTTCTGCCGGTCTGTCTTCTAAAAATGTCCAGGCGGCACACAGGACATTTACGGTTTGCATTAATTGTTGTGTTTTAAAGTTGCTGGCCATCTGTTTTTTAGTCAGTCAGCACCATGGACAGCACTTTGATCCGCTCCTCTCCATTTAAAGGGGCTAGATCATGCAAAATTAAGTTTTTGGAGTTTTTAACCATATGGTAGTGCAATTCTCTCATATAAATCCCACCAGAGTAGTTTTTGGCTTAATTCAAGTATGTCTGAGTAATCCTTCTGAATTCTGCTCTCTGAGCAGCTGGCCCTCCCTCTCCTAGAAATCAACTGTGTGTTCAGCTAGTGACATCACTGCTTGAAAGTTAAGTGCTAGAGGTGTCTGCACCACCCCTGCAGGCAGAGCGGCTCACCCCTGTAAGGTTTTCAAACACACCCTCGTCCTTCTCACAGCTAATGGCTGCTTTGGTTTTTGGCAGCTTAAAACACATTTTTGTTGGGTTTTTTACTTTCTCTGTGAAAATTGACCAATTATTCACTACAGCTCTTTTGAACATCTAATCCTTATTTTTCCTGATCCAAGCTGCAAAACATTAAAACCACTTTTGTTTGTGGTTTTGTATTGTCCACCAGGCCCTTACTCTCAATTCATGGACCAGATCTCAGATTTTTTATCTGATTTAGTTTTAAACACTGATCAGGTAATTATAATAGGGGATTTCAATATTCACATTGACATTGAAAGTGATAGCCTAACTGCAGCCTTTAATTTTATCTTAGACTCAAATGGCTTTACTCTGAAAGTGAAGGGACCCACACACTCTGGTCCGCACACTTTAGACATTGTACTGACAAATGGCACCTCCCACATAACCCAGTCCTATCTGACCATATTTTGATAACCTTTGAATTTACTTTACCAAATTTTCAAAATCTGAAAGAAAATTTCATTACAATAGAACTTTATCAGACAGTGCTGTAACAAATTAGAATCTGTTCCATTCTTTCTTCCCTATCCGTCACAGAATACCACAGTGGATGACAGTAATTCCAACACTAACCCTTCAGTAATTGATGGTCTGGTTCAAAGTATTACTTCCTCACTGTGTTTGGCACTAGACAGTGTAGCCCCCTTAAAACAGAAGGTAATCAGCCATATGGGGTTGGCTCCCAAGTTTAATGCAGAGTTGCGTACTTTAAAGCAGAATACTAGGAAACTGGAGAGAAAATGGCGCTCTACACACTTCAATGGTTCCTTTCTAACCTGGAAACATAGTCTGCTACTTTATAAAAACACCCTTCGACAAGCTACTAGAACAGCATATTTCTCATCTTTAATAGAGGTAAATAAAAACAATCCTATGTTTCTTTTTAGTACAGTTGCCAAAGGTACACAGAGTCATAGCTCTGTTGAGCCGACTATTCCCCCTTCTCTCAGTAGTGATGACTTTATGCGATTCTTCATAAATAAAATAAATTATAATAAAAATAAAATCATTGGCATTCTCCCAAACATGATTAACTCTCTTTCAGTAAATGAGGCAGTATCATAGAGAACTGTAGAACCATGTTTATGTCTGTACTGTTTTGATTCTGTTGAACTTTTGGAATTATCACAAATATTAGCTTCATCTAAACCCTCAACTTGTATGTTAGACCCAATACCAACCAAATTATTTAGGGAAGTGTTCCCTCTGGTTTCTAGCCCTATTCTAGACATGATGAATGTATCTTTAATAAATGGATATGTGCCTCTGGAATTTAAGGTTGCTGTAATTAGGCCTTTACTTAAGAAACCCTCCCTGGATCAAGACTATTTAGCTAACTACCAACCGACAAACCCTCCTTACTTATCCAAAATTCTTGAGAAAATAGTTGCTAATCAAGTATGTGAGCATCTATACAGCAACAACCTGTTTGAAGAATTTCAGGCCGGTTTTAGAGCTCATCATAGCACTGAAAGAGTCCTAGGATTTCTAAAAGTAAAATGGGAGACAGATCTTTTAGTTATCAGGGGCTGTATTCACAAAAAATCTTAGGGCTAAAAGTAGGTCCTAACTGCCAAATTTAGGAGTAACTCCTAAAAAATGTGGGCGTGTCACTCTTAAATTTAGGACTCCTAGTTTCTTAAGATAAAAGTAATTCACAACCACTTTTAGGCCTAAAAGTAGCTCCTAAGTCTAGGAGTCCTTAAAAGAAGTCAAGAGGACTCCTAACTCCCTAAGACCTATTCACAAAGACTCCCAAAATGGCTGCAGCAAGACGCAATGTATTGGACACTCTAGATGATTCGGAATTAACCAAACGATACCGACTAAATCGTTTATTGTAGATATGGTGCGGGATGCAATCACGTCTCCAACTAAACGTAACAACCCGATCAGTCCAGAAATTAAATGTTTAGCGACACTAAGATATTTAGCCACAGGGAAAATGCACCTTTGCAACGCTGTCGACTTGGGTACATCACAACCATCTATCAGCCGATGAATCCACCAAACTCTTAAAGCGCTCTGTCGACCACACATTATCCAACAATTCATCCGTTTCCCATTACACATCCAGCAACTGCATCGAATTAAAGCCAATTTCATGGCCATTGCAGGTATGCCGGGGGTGCACAAAGAAGAAAACGTGCACATCTTCCAATTTATGCAACATATGTAGGGATGCCTATATGACGGACATTGCATACCTGTTGCAGCAGGATCCTTTTTATAAGCGGCGATCTCGAGCCGACATTGGGACTGTAGAGAATGCCATCTCTTCTCTTCTGCCGTTTGAGACACCACTGGATAAGATGCATTTATGTTTTTGCTAATTTCCAACTATGCTCCCTTTTCTTCTTATTCGTAATCCCGGCTCCGAATCGTCCTTTGAGGACCGTCCTCCTATCCATTACCAACTGTACCAGTAGAAATAATTGGTCCTGCGACCAGTTCAGTTTCCTTGTTATTTTCTCACCACTCATTTTCAGTTCACAAGGTGCTTTTCCCGGTAGTGGGGGGGTCAATTTAAGATGTGTCTGATGTGCTCATTACACTAATTGTTTACAGCCTACTTGCAATCACTCCCTTAATATGATGCATCCATCCATCCATTAGCTATACCACTTTCAGCAGGGTACACCCTGGATAGGATGCCAGTCTGTCGCATAATATGATGCATTTCATATTTTTTCGTTTTTAAACTTCACCCTCTCTGTAAGTAGGCTATTGTGTGTAAGTTGTATAAAGTGTGAGTCTCGTGGCCGACACAAAGATGTAATCATGGATTATTTCTGCTATTTGCGGTGTTCATAATTACGCCTTTATCGACATTGAATTTTTCCATTTCCTGGTTTCACACGTGTCATTCAACAACCAATCTCACTGCTGTCCGTCTATTTACTCGTGCTTAGGAAATTACGTTTTCTATAGCAACGGGACGTCACCATTAGTTTACTTTTAGGGATTTGTCCTACGTAAAAGTAGCTCTTAGTGCGTTTGTGAATAGGTTTTAGATGACAACACCTATGTAAGACCTTTTACCGCGAGTTAGGAGTAACACCTAGCGATAAGATAAGAGTCTTTGTGAATACGGCCCCAGGCTCCTCTCCTGTGGAACCAGCTCCCAGTTTTAGTCTGTGAGGCAGATACTCTGTCTGTTTTCAAGACTAGACTTAAAACTTCCTTTTGTTGTTTTGCTAAAAACATTATAATGTAAACTGCCCCTTAAATAAAGTTATCACTTTGCTGTGTATTCCATTAACATAGAACGAATAGCTAAGACAACATTTTTCAACAAATCCTCCTTGATACTTTTGGAGGTTGTTGAACCTCTCATCCTTGAAGTGCTTCACCAAAGGAAAAGTACTTTCCCCACAAATTTGGGTACATTACCATGAAAGAAAACTTAGTCGGCACTTCACAGAAGTGCTTTTGCTGCAGTATGGTGTAATGAATTGTGTGCGTTTAATAAATCCAGCATTTTGACTTTTCCATTTTAATTATTGAACAACAAACTCGCAGCGAGAAATCAAAATAGCAGATTCACTCAATGTTTAGTAGACCATAACCTTGTTAAGCAGTCCCAATGCTAGTACTGTGATGTAATAGTTCAAATATTATAACAGAGAATAGAGAAAATTAAACGGGTTGAAAATTATTACCAAAATAGTGTACAAAAATATTTCCACAGCACCTCGAGGGACTCATTTATGAGACAATGCACAATACACTGCATTTAACGGCCAAAAAAGTGGAAGTTGGATGATATGTCCCCAGTCATAGCTTTATCTCTGTAAAGATCACTGAACGTTGGTATAATTTTATACTTTTTGCTGCCGTGGATGCTGCCACCGCAGATTGGTCATCTTTTTATTATTGTTTTATTGTTAAGCCCCCAAATCGACCCGGAAGACAATCAAGAAGCTTTTTCTGAGGTGTTTGTAAGTCCAATGACAATATAAACATGATAAAATTGAGGCGTTTGGGGAAGATTAAACCTTATTACAAACAGCATTTGTACTGCCCCGAGCACTCCCATTCTAAGGATGTACGCTGATCAAGATTGGATTCATCAATACTTCTGAATGGCTCAAACTGGCTCCAAACTTCTCAGGGGGAATGACATAAAACATAAAAAATGCTAAAATACAATTAGCCCATTTAGTCTTGGTTAGTCTTCAGTTCAGCGGATCACCTGTCCAGGTGGCATCATCTTCTCCTGGGATGCTCTTCATCTTTATAGACTACAGATGGTGGATGGATGGAGTTAAATGGAGCAGAAGCTTCAACTAGACAATCTCATGCACCTGATGCAGACACAGGTTCATGCTGAAGAGAATACATGCATCTTGATGTACCCGAGTCCCAACTGACATGTCATGGTCTAGACCACATTTGTAGAGAAAAAGCACAAAAGGGCTCTGCGACACTTCACTGGACAGTAGGTCTTTTAACCATCTGTCCCATCAGACTGGTTGGGAAAACATCAATTTCTGTACATTTCTTGGACATCTCTAAGATTTTTACAGAAAGAGCACAAATTTATTTTCAGCTTTTCCATTTTATGTTTTTTGAGGGGATTGTGCTTCAATGACTCAATGCAATCTGCTGGGATTCCTTGAATAGAAAACTTTTTAACTGATTGCAATGTTGGTATAAAATGAAATTGAAATGTATTTTCCTGTCAAGTCCCTTGAGATGACGTCTGTGGTGAATTGGGGCTATATGAATAAACTGAATTCAATTCAACCAAGACATGTTAAGGTGAAGTTAGAGTGAAAAACATGAAGGTAACCCCATAAAAACGACAAACCCTCCAGATGAGGCAGGATCACTCCATTAAGCTGCACAGCGCTTTCGCTCTCGTTCCCCCCACCACCTACCAGAACTCTTACAGTACTCTTTCACCTTGTGAATTATGAATGGATAGGCCTCTTGTTTTTTGCCCACTGGCTGGCTTAGTGTCCACTCAGAGCACTCTACTGTACACACACACATCAGTTTTAAACACAGAGCAAGACATGATGAAAAGTGGTACTGAAAGATCTGATCAGTGGGGAACAACTTTGATCATAAGTTTCAATATGACGTCCTTCACTGATTAAACAAAAAGTGTTTGTAAATGTTAATTTATTGCAGATTTAAAGCCATTAGGACAATATACTTAAACAATTGCATGGTTTGCCTAAAAAATGCAGTTATTTTTGGCAAGACATAACTTAAGGCTTGGATATGGAACATTAAGACGTTAACAAAATCTAGTCAATCTAGGTTGTAGTCTCAACAACAGAAAAATTATTGCAGCTGTTGCATTGCCTGGTTCTCTGCAAATACGCCCAGTGTCCAGCCTGAACCGTGTCCAGTATCATAGAGGAGTTTAACAGAAAACGTTATCCCAATTATCAAGTGAGCTAGCCTACCGATCCAGGAGGAATGTCACTTTTTCGGCATCTGTTTGATGCCGTGGAAATGTTTTATGTGGGTCCATCTAGTGTAGGCTTTACCTAAAACTACTGTAGTTTCTGTTCTTCTGCGGTCACTCATCTCTTGAGACGGATTACAATATCCCTAGGGCTCTGAAGCAACTGCTTGACTTGCCAACCCTGCCATTTTTCCCAGAGCCAGCTGTGCCAACCATATTGTTGGAACATAGAGACCATATCTGTCATGGCAGTCACTACTTGCTGGTAGGTGTAAACATAACATCATTGTCGTGCCCATTTTAAATATACATTTTATTATATTTTAATTCAAATGTAATTTTTTATGGAAATGTTGTTTCATTCTGCACCCATCTAAAAGCCCAGTGGATATGTTGTTGTTTGTTTTGTAGCTTTTTAAAACATTTTCCATATTCAACCTTTAATGACTAGTATAGGATTTAAATTATTTTTAAGTAATTTCTATCACTGATGTTCTGAGAGTTAACAAAGTTGCTTGGAATAATGGTGTCAGATTGATTGTCCAGAATTAGGTGGTAAACAATAAATTATATTTAATTTATCTTATTTTAGATTCTTTTCATGAAGCAAAGTTGCTTTTTTATAGCAAAAATCAGCCCAAGTCACACTGAGATGCCTTGTTGCTCAATGTGTGCTATAAAAATGCATTTGCCTTAACTCCAAAGAATCTCCATCAGATCTGTTTCTACAATTAAGATGTTGTTAAGGTATGCAAAAAATATATAAATAAATAAAAGAGTCTAAAGCGGAAAAAAAATTGATATTAGAGTGCACATTATACTTCAGTGTTAAAAATTACAGTGGCTTGGGGTTACTAATAAACTGTTTCATGTATAAATTCACCTTTTAATTTGCTTGTAAATTAAGCAAGTTTAGTAAAAAGAATCCAACCTCAAAAAACTCAACCACAGAAAGCAAAATGTGAACCTTTGACCATGAAATATGAGGAACAAATGATGTACTGTACGTTTATTTAAAAAAACAACACTTTTTTGAATAGCATTAGATGGGCGCTTTTCAAACCCTGTTAGCTTTATATGTCAGTCATATGCCAGTCAGTCTGTTATCCCTGCAAAATAGTTACAGTCAGTACTAAAAATAAGTTTAAAAAGAGCGGCAAAGTTCAAAATAGTCTCTAAAAGCTGTTGATCAACATCCCTTTATGAGGCTATAAACAGGTATATCTAATATGAAAGATAAAATAAAGAATTTAGGGATGACTATTTTTGCAAGTACTAGTTTAGGTTAGTTATATATTAATTTGCCAAAAAAATGTTCTTGCTCTGATTTGTTTCTACACCCTAAATTCAGGTGGGGACCTGGATCATTTGACACGTAGAGTAGAAAGCCAATGTTACAAAATTGAATAAAGTGTGATATCGTAATCATAAGAACCTCAACAGCACACCACCTCAGGTTTCCACTTATTTTTTTCTCAACCAATTTGTCCTCTTCTAACCAGGCCCCGGCAACAGTAATTATGAGCCGCAGATATAATTAGCCTCATCAGAATTATTTTCAGAGTGTTTAAATGAACTTAATTAGCTTTGGTATGGGAGCCAGTGTATAAGTGGGCAAGCCCAGATGCACGTAGGCGTGCACACACGCACACATCTCCACATCTAATCCCTGTAGACACTACTCTGAGATACTGTGGTAAGATGGGCTGAGAGTTCAAGAAAAGCATTTGGTTTTAAAACTTAAATGCCACTGTGTAAATATATTTCCAGAGCATATCCAGGGAATAATCAACTTTTAATTGAGTTGCTAATCTAATTAGCTGCCACAGTGCTTGGCTTGCTCCCTGAAGGATTCACAAGAAAAGTGAAAAGAGAGACATGGAAAGAGATCTGAAAAACGTATAAGAAAATTGCTTGAAAAGAAAAAAAATCACTATCAGAAGGCTTCTCAGACTCTATCTGGGGGATATCGCTACAATTCTGGAATTACAATAAGGAAAAGTCCGTAATGGCATTGGAAAAATTTGAGATTCTGAAGTGTTTTGCCTGCAGAAATGCATCTCCATCCCTTGTTAATTACAGCAAAGGTTGATGCAATAGCATATTAAATCAATCGGTGGATTCAGTCATGAACACGATCCATTAACAGATATCCGCCTGCAGCACAAAACTTCAGAGTTGGTTGGCCTAAACTAATAGATGTTATATATGCTATCGTGCTAAAGGTTTGATCATCTACAAACCAAGAAACAGCAAAAAAAAATGTTGGTGTAAATAATTACACAGCTGTTAGGAGATGAATGGTTTTTTTTAGGTATATATTCAAAAATTACTCTATCTATATTCTTTGTGACCTTCGTAAAGGATAAAACACATTATTAAGCATTGCATTTTTTACCAAAGAAACAGGAACTGAGGAAAAAATTGTGTGAATATGTCTTTCCAGCACCACCAGCGAACTTAGTTATAACTGTTAGTTTTTTGTTGGGATACAGCATAAGACTCACAATAATTCTAGCCAATCAGAGGTGAGATGTTTCCATTTCATGAATATTGATGAGTTAGACCTTTAATCCTAATATTTCCCACACCTACTCCTCTGAAAACTTCCCCCTTCGGAAAAAGGAGTGCATAAGCATTTTAGGCATTCATTCATACTAGAGCAAACAGCAAATCTATTGAAATGAGTGAATGAGACCTTAAAAGCTAAACCAAACCTATTGCCTAACAACAGTGTTGGGCAAATTCCAAGAAAAAATAATATATTTTATATTACTCGTTACAGCCTCAGAAATGTATGTGTTTGCATTACAGACAGACTCAAAAATGTTACTGAGGTACAGTAATTTAAGTAACTTTTTGCTAAATATTTTAAAAATGTAACTTATCAGTTTCCATTTGATTCAAATGTGTCACCACAAATACTTTATTTTTAACACGATTTTATGAAAATTGAAGTCTTAGCTCCGTTTTTATGCCTTTTGTCAAATTGTAATGACATAGAAGACATACAACCTCACAAGCTGGATGAGACTCTTTAAAGTCTTTAAGTCTTTAAACAGGTGGTTAGGGGGTAAGGGTAATAGTGCGAATGATGATGTTGTGGAAATGTACAACCAACCTTTTCCTCAGCCATCCTTATTCTCTGATGTTTTGGTATTGAGCAAAAGGAAGTGCATCTTTGATCTTCTTCTAAACTCGAGTTGTTACGCGTGCATGTAACTTGACTTACTTAAATTGTAACGAGTATTGCTGTACATTTGAAAAAAGTAATGCGTTAAATTGCTCTGTTACTGAAAAAAGATATATAACCCTGTAACTCATTACTTTTGTAATGCATTAGGCCTACTCCCAACACTGCATAATAAACATACAGATGTCTTCAGATTAAATTAGGGGTGTCATATAATTGCGTTAATTGTGATTGATTACAACCATTTTAGCACGTTATGCTTTTTAATCGCGTTTATCTGTTTTTTAATCTTTAATTTTATCGTTTCTGTATGCTAGTTGCCTTTAAATGAAGCTTGGGGCTTCTTGTGCTCGAGTTGCTAAGGATTAAAGGGGAATTGCATTTTTTGTTCAACCTGGACTTTATTTTTAGCAAATTTTATGTATTCTTACTCACCCTGAGAAGTTTGGAGCTAGTCTAAGGTTTTCAGCAGTGTTTATATTAATTTCCTGCATCAGACACTAGTAGAATGGGAGTGGTAGAGGCAGGTCTAATTCCACTTGTAATAAGGTTTAATCTGCCCAAAAAATGCAGTAATTTTATTATGTTTATATTCACCTTGAACTTCAGTATGCCTCCGAAGTGCTTTTTAATTTTATTCTGGGCCGATTCAAATGTAATACACATTCACACCACAGCAGGACTTTAAATTTGTCTTGCCCCAACCACTACAATTTTACGGATGTTCACTGATGGATGTAGTGAGTATAATTACTGCTGAACGGCTCATTCTGACTCCAAACTTCTCAGGGTGAGTAAAACAAGCATAAAATTAGCAAAAAACAAGGTCCAGGTTGAAAAAAACATAATTCCCCTTTAACCACACCCTGAAGTAGAGATTGAACGCTGTAAATTTTTCATAAGCTGACTGTCTTCTATTATTGTAGGGGTGGAGGTGAGAAGGAGCAAAGAGTTGAAGACAGTCTTCTCAATTTAGCTATATTTAGCAAGTTTGTAGATCACTCCAGCGATTTTCTTTCAAAAATAAAAGTGAATAGCGAAATCTAGCAACTTGTAATGGGTTCATTGGAGACTTCGGGGTGAAGCATTTAACGTTACTCTTCTCACTGAGCAGTGGGTCACGTTACCATCTCAGACAGAAGGCAACCAGTCTGCACCGCACACTGGAACTCAACCCGGCCGCTTCAGCTGTATGGCAAGCCATTGTTATAAAAGATAAGGTGTATATTACATGTTGTTTTAACCCGTAATACAGCTGGGATCCGAGTAGATATATATGGTGCATTCTATTTACCTCAGAGGTTGGAACTCAGAGCTGGGTTTGACTTCATGCGCAAGTAAACAAAATTCCACTAGCTTTGTCGGATAAGTCTGGATTCTAATTTGGCGACGCCCGGGTAGCCATACTTAGACTACCTCTTACAAACATTTTTTTAAGCTGCACTTTCCAAATACAAACACCCCTTTTATTTTGTTAAGATTAGAGTTGCATGTGAGATGGATTTTAGAGGTATTCATACTAGTGTGTCTTGTAAAATAGACATTTTCCCACCACAGCTACTATTGATGATGTGAGGAGCAACCATAATGAAATTCAAAGTTGGAGCAAAAACATCTCCAACTTTCCGAGTGGGAAGACCGACCTCATAGGGCATTCCAGCGGAATTTTCTCACTCAGAAGTCAGTTTTTTCTGAGTAAAACTAGAATGCTCCATTACCCCAGTAAATCCAGAATGTTAATGAATTGGGCATCGAAACAGAAGGTTGCAGTCGCCATTTAGGATGAGTCACAAAAACAACAGAATGTAAATTCTGGGACTGCAGCTCTTCAAGTCTGTTAAACACAATAGATTACTTCATAAAACCACTTTTTTAAAATTATATACATAAAAACTTTGTGTATGAGATTAATTGATTAGTTAATTACAGATGATAATAATCTCATGTTTTTAATCTTATGACAGCAATAGATAATATAGAGCAAAAAAAAATCTGAAATATCAGTTTTCTCAAAACCACTGTAAAAACCTATGTATTTGGATGTGTGGAGGCAATGGATAAAGCTATCGATAAAACTCAGTGTTCAAATGCAAGTAGGTTGAAACAATATATAGTTAAAGCAATATGAGTGGAGAGTTGTCAGGTCATGACAACTATAAGAAAAAGTTTCAATCTACGTCAGTCTTGGTAGTGATCCAAAGAATGAGATTTCTACTGTAATGCAAAACTTTTTTACACACGTATGAAGCTTTAAATTACTAGATGACTAAATACAGCAAATAAAACGGTCTAAAACCACATATGAAGCTGAATAAAACTAAATAATTTAAATAATACTAAATTCATTTTAAGTAAGGTTATGTAGACATTTAAACATAAAGTTTCATATTTTTTTGTGGTCAGGTGTGTATTGTTACACTTGATACATTTTTGTTTGTTTTAATCAGCAGGCTCCCACCATGTTCAGTGATCTAATTATGTCCTGATTAATAGGCTTCTTAATGGGATTAATAGCAACAATCCCAGTAATGAGGAAATTCAATTAACATGAGCCTTGTGGGGATATGGGGCTCCTGGATGGAGACTGGCTGTTTGGGATCACACTTATCAAAGACTCTGGGTGAAAAGGGTTGTGTGTGAGGATTAAGTGTGTGTAGTGTGTGTGTGTATTCCTCCTAGTTTTAGCAGAAAGTGGAGCAGATCTTTGTTTGATAGGGGATTGCAGGATTTAAAATTACGCAAGAAAGTTAGGCTAAAGCTGTGACTGATTTCATCATGCAGTCTATCGCTTCTTTAAGACATCTTTTTATCTTGATCTCAGGCTGTTCCTCTATGGACCTTCACAGAATGATGAGATAATTGATGAAACTGGGGCGTTAGATGGTGCAGCGGTAGGACGGAGACCCCAATATTTTGAAGCTATAATACTTGACCTGCCCATCCTGGGTTGAAGGCCAATAAAGGCCATTAGTGCCAAAAACGAGAGGACCAAATTTAAATGCAAAAAAAAAGAGAAAAAAAAAGAAATCAAGCTGAAAAAAGAAGCAAAACAAGAACACTTAAACTTGCTTTTTCCATTGTACGCTGTACAGTTGGAGTTGTGATATTCTGTAATCTGTTGTGTGAAGTTTAGCAATCTAAAACTGGACTAAATTGAATGATTCCAGGTAAACAGAAGAAATAAAGCGAAGGAGTGCTTTCTCTAGAGAAAGTCCGATCAGATAATTATGAAGCAAACTGGCAAAATATAGAACCAAAGATTCCTTTAGCCTGATCCTAAAACGAGGCTGAAAATAATCCAAAATTCAGACACTACATGATAAGGTAAAATTTCCACAAATTATGTCCAATAAATTACCAGCAAGTGGAATTTTTTTTTAAATCTCAATAAATCTGCCTTTAAAATAAGGGTAGTATAATATAATCTCTGTCTTTTGTGTCTTTTGCGTTGTTGTTTGCTTACAATGCTTACACACCGAACGTGATAGATGCGACCAGAGAGTCCGGTTTACATGTAAAGTCAATGGAGGAGCATGATTAAGCCCGACTTGGGATCCCGCAACACATCAGAAAGAGATTTGCATTGCGAAAAAGCTTTTCTGTCTGATTTGCACAACCAAGTAGTGCAGCTGACGCGTTTCAGGTGGGACACAAACTGGGCGAGGAGCAGGGTGTTTACTGATCCTTCCACCCCTGCTCGACTGGGTCTACCCGGAGGATCAGGGGAAGGAGGGAGGGAGGGAGGGAGGAGGAGGTCAGTAGAGCGGTCCCGGCCAGGATACTTCCACATTTCCGGTTCACACAAATGAAAATTGTATATTTTAAAGTGGGGCCAGTTTACTTTGGACATGCTTCAAGGTGCGAATGTTTAAGCAACACGCTAGGGGGCGTCTATCGCGTTCGGTGTGTAAGCATCGTTACTCTTAATCATGAAAATCCACTTGTTTAGGTGTAGGGAGAAAATTCTGCCAGTTTAGACAAACATCTCACTTTGCTTAAGGTTGTAGGATGGAAAGGATGGAAAGATTTTCTTTTTTTTTTTTTAAATCTGAGTGACCACACAAGACATTTTAACAGGTTTTTTTCTACAGTGCTTAGAGGGCTGCTCGGATATTTGGACAGCAAGGACTGGTGTAATATGGCAAGCCAAGTTGTATTAGTCTGCAGAAAGGGAAACTAGGCAAAAATGAGTTATTGGTCAGAGTATTTCTGAACTAGTTTAGCGAAAGTTCAAACTAGTAGGGGAAAATAGTTAACGAGTTTGGTGTAGTTGCATACTAGCTTGAATACACAACAGCTAACCTCAAGGATATAATGTTTTTACCGAAGTAGCTAGCCATACTTGCCCATTTATGCCTTCATTGGCAGCTTGGTTTGTTTTTTGCAGTGCACCTTGATGGAACACATCCGGACACTCATATAGTGGTGTTTGAAAGCTCTGGAAACATATGCTTGCTCAGTATGAGGGATTACTGAGGAATTGCTGTGGTTCTGCATGTTCCAGGCACAACCTCCCATCAATCATTTAACACAATCTGCTGAGATTTTTTACATAGAAGACTTCTAACTGATTGGAATTTTAGTATAATTGTGTTGAAATTACTTTTCTGGTAAAGTCCCTTAAGATGACATCTGTTTTGAATTGGCACTATATACATCAACTGAACAATATAGAATATAGATAACAATAAGGGACAGTTAGTATAATGCTGAGAAAGACATTCACATGATCTGTCATAAGTGTAACACCAGATAATAACAAGATTTCTCATTAGTCAAGATGAGATGTTTACATACAATTGGTTCTTGTTTGTACCTTAGAATCAGTATAACATTTTATCTAGACATGAGTAACACAGTCAGAATTAAAAAGGCATCAGCACTAATTCAAATAAGAACTATCTATGTAATAAAATAATGCTTACAATAAAGATTCGCACTACATCTTTAACACGAATCTTCTGGTCATGATTTCACCACATACATAAACAATAAATCAAAATAAAGGTGACCCATCGGTCAGGGTTTTAAGACAACAGAGCATTACAAATACCATATTTTTCGGCTAATAACATGTCTACTTTAAAGGATTTCCCAAAAAGGAGCAGTTTTGTGGTGAATTGGTTAACAGAGAACTAATACAGGTATGATGAAGTTCAGAAGGAGTTGGCATAATTCTTGACAGTGGACGTAGACCTAAACAAACAACACAGTTCCCACCCACAGTTTCATCAGTTTGTTGTACCATAAGCAGCCAGTTATTAGTGTCTTTTCCGAAAGTCCAGTAGTCGTTTAGTAAGTTCATCAGCAGTTGTGACGCTCTCGGATTGAGATCGTAGATCTGTCTCAGGAGCAAAAAGTAGTATTCCTTTGTTTCTGACAAAGTGTAATGTCACCAATATTTAATTAATTCCACTGAAGATGCATTCAGTATGAGATTTATACAGGCATTGTCCAGTAATCCATAATTGGGATCTTGGCCTTGGCTTGAGTCACAGTAGAAAGGGCAGGGGTATCAGGCTCAAAATGTTCTGGGGAATCATCACCACAGTTTTCCATTTTAAGTTCATCTTGTTGTGGGGGTGTTTGCAGCTGTGTTGGGGCAGAGGAGGCCGGGCTTTGCTGTGAAGATCCTGAAGCTTGTGCTTGTCCTCCTGATGGTGCATAGGCAGGCGGGGGGTAGAATCTAGAGTTATGTCCAAAGCGGTTCCCCAGATTGCCTGAGGAGAGGGGTACAAAGTAGAGGCAGTATCTTTTTTTTTTTTTTTTACAGTCTCTATGTCCTTTAAGAGTCTTTATTTCTTCTTTTTCACTTACATTTTTTTAATTTTTTTATTTTTTAAGCAAGGCATTTTGCTTTAATTGGGTGGTGGCCTGGAATCGTATCAAATTCCCGGCCTGAATTATGGTCCCAGTCAGCCCCTGCTATCATACCATTAACAATAATACGATGTGAACCCACATAACTGGGAAACCTTGTCTTGCCGCTCCTCAGAATTAGAAGGAAAATTCAGAATCAAGCAATAGAAGCCCACAAGTTCAGAGTGGGCAGGATTATTCATAGACTGATAATTATTATACTACTAATATAATGAAGAGCAACGTATAGACCTGCAGCATATCAAAAGGGCCCTTCTTGCTGATTCAGCACTACATTAATAAAACTGCCATGAAATAATCAGAAGCTTTGTAAAATTGGGAGGTTTATGCTGGGAATTTTGACTATTTTTAAAAGTGATTTATTTTTAGAAGCAGAGTCAAGAGTCATTAGTGATCATAGACTATAAATATCTCAAGGAAATTTCAATCAAACGCAACTGGACTTGGTAATTTGTCTTGGAAGACGTTTCACCTCTTATCCAAGAGGCTTCATCAGTTCATGCTCGCCGCTGACCAGGCTGGGGACAAGCAAACAAGCTCTGACGGACGTGTCAGTAAAAAGGACACGGCCCTAATTATTAATAATTTCAAGATTGAATTACATCTAAACAGAGGAGTTACAAAAAAGATTCACCCCCATCAGAATTATAGATGTGAACAGATGCTAAAATATTCCTAAAATGAAATTATTCACCCTTATTTCCACTGAATCGGACAAAGAAATACTCTGAATTATTTGACATATAAGGTTATAATTATATATTTTCATAAAAATAGGTTTTAATATAAAGTGGACCGGTCTGTGGCATGAAACTCGCCATCTGCACCAGCATGAGTCCCACTCCTGCCTGGCGTCACCTTTTTTTTAATTTTTTATTAACGTGTCCTGTCTAGCAGTTTGCCACTCAGAATTGGTGTCTGAGTACCAAGTACAAGCCCAACAGATTTGCTTTCCCAAGCAGAGTATTACAGCTTTGCTGTAACACTCCACTTGATGTATATGTATTAAAAAATCTTTATTAGTGATTACTGAGGGTTCAATTTCCTGAAGTCATGGACACGAAACCGAGACAAGAAGGAAGAAAGGAAGAAGGTGAAGAAAAGAAACCGCACCAGCAGAGGCGCGAACTGACGACACAAGACAGGGAGGCAAACAAAGAACACAAGAAAACATCCCAGTCCTCCGCCTCTGCCGGATGGCAGAGAAGCGGTAAAACAAAACAAACAAAAACAACGAACTGAACAGAACCACACCAATAGTTCAGATCAAGTAATAAAAACTAAGAATTACACATTCACTACAAACAAACAAGCTCGTCACTGCGATCTCTCGGGCCCCAGCATCGCGGCTGGTGGGTGCTCCCCTGGGACTTCCATCTGTTCCCCTCTTGGCGGGTGATCGACCCTGCGCTGATCCGCCTGTGGACTCTGTACTCTGTGGGACGCTGGATGCATACATCTCTTGCCTCCTCCATATCTGTGCCGATTCCTGTAGGACGGATTGACGGTTCCTTACACCAGCTATCAATCACTTGCGTGGGGAAACCTTATTCAGACCTGCATGCTCGCACACATATAGGTGTGGGGACATAGGTGAGGACGGACATATCTTAAGCTGAGGTTATCATCATTAGTTAGTTGTTCACAGGAGCTTACCAGAAACATTTGTATTATGTTCATTAATCAATGCTTGTGTGTAGTGAATGTGTAATTCTTTGTTTATTCTACCAGATCCGAACTATTGGTTTGGTTCTGTACAGTTTGTTGTTTTTGTTTTGTATTACTGTTTCTCTGCCGTCCGGCAGAGGTGGAGGACTGGGATGTTTTCTTGTGTTCTTTATTTGCCTCCCTGTCTTGTGTCGTCGGTTCGCCCCTCTGTTGGTCCGGTTTCTTTTCTTCACCTTCTTCCTTTCTCCCTTCTTGTCTCAGTTTAATGTCCATGACGTCAGGAAATTGAACCCACAGTAATCACTAATAAAGATTTTTCATACATATACATCAAGTGGCGTACTACAGCGAAGCTGTAATACTCTGCTTGGGAAAGTAAAACTGTTGGGCTTGTACTTGGTACTCAGACACCAATTCTGAGTAGCATACTGCTAGACAGGACACGTTAAAAAAACAAACAAAAAATAAACAAACAAGCATGGATTAATGAACACAATACTAATGTTTCTGGTTAGCTCCTGGTAACAGCTAACTAATGACGATAACCTCAGCTCAAGATATGTCCGTCCACACCAATGTCCTCACACCTATGTGTGTGTGCGAGCATGCAGGTCTGAATAAGGTTTCCCCATGCAAGTGATTGATAGCTGGTTCAAGGAACCGTCAATCCGTCCTACAGGAATCGACACAGACATGAAGTAGGCAGGAGACGCATGCATCCAGAGTCCCACAGAGCGCAGGAGCTGCAGGCGGACCAGCGCAGGGTCGATCACCCACCAAGAGAGGAACAGATGGAAGCCTCAGGGTAACACCAAGCAGTCGCAACGCTGGGGCCCGAGAGATCGCAGGGACGAGCCCACGGCGGGCCCAGGGCGGGCCCGGAACTACTGGCGTCATCTTTTTTGAATAGGCATCATGCTGTTTGTCCTTGGTACACACCGCATACTGCAATACTGAGGGAAGACAATCCAACGTGTTGTATAACCCTGATTTGTGATTGGAGCAGTCCCGACATCCTTTTATGCAGACCAGAGCACTTTGAACACACCACAGATGGCAGGAATGTCTGATAAGATTAACTTTAGAGCCATCGCGATAACTGGGAAGTCCTGAAAGGGATTTAAAAAAAACATTTTAACTGGAACGGAATTTTTGCAAATATTGTGTTCATACTCACCCCATCTCAACTTTGGAGTTTAGAGCCGTTCAGGAGTAATTTATGTCCAGTCGGGATCAGCATACTGCATCCTTATAATTGGGGTCAATGCTGGCAGGGGTTTACCGCCGGTAATAAGGCATTATCTGCCCCAAACTCCTTCAATATCCAGTGAATAGCCAATGTTTTGTTATGATATCAATATCAAAGATTTTTTTCATGTCTGGTGGAGTAAATGTGAGAAAACAAAAACCAAAACGCAAAAAATTTTGTAAGAAGAGCATCTTTTTGACTCAGGTGAAACTTTCTCAATCAAAACATGATTTTTTTTTTTAAGCATTGATATTTTTTCCCCAATTTTTTTCTTCTTTTGCACCCTGTGTTGAAAAGGCCGGGGGCTTCATTAGTGAGATCTGGAGGCCGACCCCATCAGCCTGGGGGTATGGGGGGTGGGGGGCTGGATTCCATCCCCATCCAAAGCCAATCTCTCTATTGGAGAGCGGCCTGGATCCCCTGGGCTCCCAAACGACCGACCTCCTGCTTCTGCGGACTGGGCTAGAGAGACCAACGGCGTTCCCCTTTGAACAGCCTCTTCCTCCTCTTCTGCTTCCTGCTGCACATTTTCTCCTTCGTGCTACCTCTCCCTCTTTCTCCCCTTTCTCTCCCTCTCTCTGGTGCTAATGAATGATTCATTTAACCCCTCCACCACCTTCACAAGCACCCAACTCCTTGGCTTTTCAGTCAAACACCCATTCTGCTTTTTCTCCTCCTTACATGTTAGTAATTTTCTGCAAGCAGGGATTTTCTTTTATTTAAAAAAAAAATAGTACCCTTGGGTGGCAGCACAGCAAGGGAGGTGGGTAAAGAGTTGAGAGGAAACAACAAAGGGATGAACAAACGCTCCTTCGCGTCACAGATCCCTCCGTGTATTTCATTAAAGCCAGTGTTTGACAAATTACTTTACACAGCTTAGAATGTGATTTTCTGTGTATTTGTGTGAGTGGGTAAGCCGACGAAGCAGCAGTCTGATGCACACACTTCACTTTGAGCTGCTAATGAGGGCAAGATGTTAGAAAAGCCCTTTAAATGAGGTGTAGCCACACACCAGAGCTGGAGAAAAAAAAAAAAAAAGAAAGTCTCGCTACCAAGAAAAGAAATTCAATTACCATCCATATTATCTTGGAAGAGTCATTAATTTAATGGAATAATTAGTTTGGACATGGAAGGGCTAATTGCCATGATGGAACCAAATTTCTAACATGAAAGAAGAAATAAATGAATCTAGATGGTGCACTTGAAAGTCTTTCCAGAATCTGGGGACACTTTCAAAGAGGAGGTTTTTATGTTCATGGTCGGGTTCTCCCTGGGCTCCAACTGGCAGGCTCAGAGTGAAGCAAACAGACGTAATTTGATTGGAGAAGAGATCTCTTTTAACTCCATATCAGCTGGAGAAAATAGAATAAGGAGGAGCAGAGCCGACTGAGGGGAAACAGGGCAGGAGGTTATGTGATAATAATTGAAGATAAAACTCATTTAAGGGTAAAAAATAATTTTGGACATAAAATTAGAATAAAGGGTGCAAAACAGAAAAATTCTATGGGAAATTCAGAACTCTTAAGACTTAAATGTCTTTAATGAAATGTGGATACAAAACTGACAAGAAGGGGACTTATGTCCTACATAAAAATATTTCCGGAAGAAAGACAATGAAATTGCAAACACATAAAATTTGTAAAAGTATTTATTGTATCCATCAAGCCTCTTCTACCTATCCAAGCAGGTTGCAGAGTAAACGGGGCCCTCCTTCCAGCAGTTCTCTTAGGGCGTTTTCACATGGTACGGGAGTCCGTACTCGGATACCGTATTTGGTCACAATCCACTTATTTCGTACCATGTGAACACAGATTGGACCGTGCCAGGATACGGCCAGAGAGACCTGCCTAGGAGGTAGTATCCGAGTCCAGGTAAGAGCGGCCACGGATCATGTGAACACAAACCGTATTCTGGCCGTACTCAAGACAATAGACGCGCTCCACGCGTAAATGACGACACCGCCGGCCAAAAATACAGAATCACCTCGTGACCAAAAAAATAACAGAACAACACGATTTAAACATCCCACAGCAACACAGCAGATTACAAAATGGCGGGTTTACTACAACACTCACCCTGTAGATGGCTTCAGGTAGCAGTTGACCAGTAGAGCAGTTTGTTTATATTCTAGGCTGTCGCTCATTTTATGTCGTCGGTACTTCTAACTCCCTTGTTTGTTGGATAACTACATACTTATTTGTATACCGCCACCTGCTGTTTAAGTGTAGTAAAACACTGCATTCAAGTACGGGTCAAATACGTGCCATCTGAACAGAAGAAATTTGCATTTTTTTTGGCCGTATTCTGGCAAGGCCACACATGTGAAAACGGCCTTAAAGTATTTGTGGGAGATCACAAGGTGCCCCTCCTGCTGATTTGGGGTTTCCTCTCAGGCTACGTCCACACTAGGCCAATAAGGTTATACGGGGAGTTAGACGCCTAATGTTATCCACTCAACACGAGCATTTACGCCCCGTTTAAGGTCCTTTTAAGTTCCCATGATTGCGCAATCCCATACAGACCTGTGCAAATACAGGGCATGCGCGAAAAGACAAACGGAACACGCGTATAACCTACGTGACGCCAGCGCCTACATAATATATACAAGAAGCTCTACAGCACAGTACATATCTGCTTGTCCCGTTAACCGAAGAGAACAATAGCTGCTCAGAAGAAGAGAGAGTTTTTGGTGTGAACAGACGACGAGATCGATTTATTACTCTTCGCTGTTGTCTTTGTCTGTAGTGTCGTATTCTTATTGACGCAGCATTCATTGATGCCACTTCCTTTCATTATCCGGGGAAGCTGTCAACACTAGCTCGTTTAGCCATTGAATTAAGATTTACACGGCTCTCTTACCCAGCTAATAGTTATCCGGCCAGAGACCTTAAACGACGCCGGGTTAGTTTGGACGATAGGGGGGTGTAGACTAAATATTTATACTTTTAAGGCATTATCCGGCTTAGTGTGGACGTGGCCTCAGTCTGAATTCCTTATCAGCCGATTCTGATGACAGAGTTTCCTCTCTGATATTTTAGCCAGCATCTAGCCATCCTTTGAAAGCCATTCATTGTGGTTGCTTGTATCCAAAATTCAGGGCCGGCCCCAAGTTGTATTGAGCCTTAAGCAGAAATTCATCGGGGGGCCCTCTTCCTGTTAGGAACATCACCACTGCTAACAGTATTCAAGAAAGGTTTTAGTGGATTCTGGGCAAGGGGAGCGAATTTCACTGGATGACTTTGAAAGCTGTCAAGGATGATTGATTATTATTTGTCAAAATGTATCTGTGTACAACTGAACTAAAACAAAAAGATTTACAGTAGTAGCAGTTTAAAAGTTCTCATGTTTCCATGATTGGTCCTTGACTGGCCCTTGACTGGTACGTGCCTGATCCGTCAAAGGTCCCTGACAGGTCCGTGGTGGTAATGTAATCCCCCGCTATGACGTCTTCAGTGAGGCCTCGCCCCCAAGGAGCCTGAGTGAAAACCAGCTGCAATGCCTCTTTTGTCCACGGGGAGGAGCAGTGATTTTAATGTTAATGATTTATTGATGTATCAGACTCAGGGTAGCCTATATAAATGTCATTAAAAAATGTTCCCCTATCTGTTCCTCAATGGTTGGTTTTTATGTAGCCTAAGTTTGAATGTAACTCAGAAACTCAGGGTTCAAATAGCCTACCACTGTAGTCTTATACCCAGATACAGTAGTTTTATAGCATAAGAGTGCTCTGTAATGTGAAACGTATGACAGTACTGTAGGCAATTAGCCTACTTTTTGGGTTTCATAGGGTTAGGGAACCTGGCCAGGTTCGGGCTTAATTTCTATCATTGTCCACGGTCTCAGGATGGGCTTTAGTGGTCAGCTGATCATCTCAGCGCGATCATTTATACTGTCCCAAGATTCATTGCGGGCTGAACGGGAGAATTTACTTCCAGTAACATGGCGGACGAAGCGGCAGGCGAAGCGAGAGAGGAGCACAGTTTTAGATGTAAGTATATTAAAATCTGGCGGTTCAAAAATGAAAATCTTATAGTGGTTGTGTTGTTTGCCTTTTATTCTTGGCTTAGACATGTATTTTAATATTTTTTTGTAAAGCATCGCTCGTAAACGAGCTTGTATGGTAGTGTAAAAGTTTCTTCATCTTTACGCAGCCACTTTCTGCTTTGGTAAATTAAGTAAAAAGTCGACTCCTCTTAGGAGAAATTATTACCTCTTTACCGAGTGAAAATCGGGGCACGGTGGCTTGGAGGTTGAAGATTAAATCCAGTTACACAGCTTATGCTAGAGTACTCTTATTGAGCCTCATACAACACAGAACCTGTGATCTGCTGTGAAAACTATAGTTCTGCATTCTTAAATCAATACAGTTGTCACGTTCCTCTGGTATTTATTTTCTATCTAATGAGGAAAATTCAGGAGGAGTTGTATCTGCAGGAGAAATTAATCCCTTGCCGGAAAACAAAATTGAGAGAAAAAAATAAACCTACTGTTTGTATATTTGCAAAAGCGCAAATAACATAATTTATGACTGATCACTTTAACAAATATAGATTTCATAAATGTTGTTGTGTTGCTCTTTTTGTAAACTGTGTTTATTGTCTTCTTGTTTAGGATATGAAGCAGCAAAGGGAGACTGGAGAGGAGAGCAGGGACCGAATGGATGGACTGTTTTTCTTTTCATTCATGTTTTTGTCACATTTTTTATTTAGGTGTTCGATGGTTGTGAATAAATGAATTTCTAAAAATGTTAAATATCATGAAGTCATTTCATTAAAAGTTGTATTAATGTTTTTAAAGAAGCTTACGTTGAACAGTTTAAAATAACAACATATTGGCATTAGGATAAGTTTTTTTGCAGTTATTTATATCTATATAAATGACCTATTTAAGCTTAATTAGAACAAACGGGCAGTGTTGCTGGTTCAGTTGAATACAGATTAATTTCTTATTTTCTGGTTGACGAGGGGAACATCATACAGGTTGGTCTGCAGAGAGAGTTCAGAGCAGCTTCGTCATGCTGTCCACTGCATCCATCATCAGGGTTTACAGTCTGCTTAAGTCGACGTGCACAAAAGACAAGTTTTTCCAACCAGAGAGCCCCACAGACCTCCAGCAGCTTCATCTTGAAGCTCATCCCAAGAGGCAGCTGTGGAGAAAAGTGTTATGACCTGCAGTTTTGTTAAAACACAATGTTAGTTGTTGTTGCAGTGGTTGTTTACAAAAAACAATTCAGTTTATTTAGGAAGAGCCAATTTGGAATATGCTTGGTAAAAAAAAATCCTAGATATATAAAATCAAATTAGAAAATGCTGTTTTGATCTAAAAGGCATATATAATTTTAAACTCACAAAGATTTTTTACAGATAAAATGAATATAAAAAATGTAATATTACAAATTTGTACATTTGATCACTAGTCATTCAATTACAGAAATTATCATAAGAGTAAATGTCTTAAGTATTAACCTGGATTAAATAAAATTATCTTGATATGATCACCTCTCAGACAGAAATATAAAACATTTGCGCAGACAGTAAAACTTGTTGTTCCTCTAGAGTAAAAAAGGTGAGTAAAATACTGGGAAATATTTCTTGCTTTACCAGCTGGTTTAGCGTGATCGCGGTTGCTAGGAGACAGGACGTTCGGCAAAGTGGGGGCGGGAATTCAACTGAAGGCTAGACCGTCCAAATTCACAGCCGTTAACATCCGGTCTACCGTGTCCACGAAGGACCTAGCCCATGTAGACCGAGTAGACCGGGTCCTTCGAAGGATCCAGCCGCTGGATTCGGACACAGCCTCTGCTTTCTTACTAGATGAAACGTTGACTGTTCATAGGATTGAAAGGATATATCAAAGTCTAAAAATAATTTTGCCGCTATATATATATATATATATACTTTTGTAAGATTTTAGGAACTTGTAATGTAACGTTGGGCCTAAAAGGCAGAAATTTTCTGAACAGGGCTTACACATTCACACATATAATAGTCACACAACACTGTCTGGCTAACCTATTGTACTCGCTGATGATCATCCTGAATGCATCCCCCAACTTAACAACACACCATAGACTCCAGATCATTCACACCTCCTAAAGAACATTACCATCTCCAAGCATCCCCCCACCAAGCTTTCGTGACCATCCCTACAGCATGTAACCATGTCTATTCTGTTGTTATTGTGAGTTGTTATATGATTATATTAATATATAATATACACAACAACGTAATTAAAATATATAAATTGATAAATATGATAAATACGCTATTACGTTGTTTTTGCGTTGTGCATCTCATTACCATCTTCAAGCATCCCCCCACCAAGCTTTGCTCCCCATCGCTACAGTATGTAACCATGTCTATTCTGGTGTTGCAAACATTCCGTGGTGAGCCGAATAGTCATGTGATTGCATAAATATTATAAATAGGCTATTACGTTGTTTTGCGTTGTGGAACTCTGTCATTTTCATCCAACAACAATAACATAAAAAACCACGAGTTTATCACAAAATTAAAGGAAAGTACATTAGGTTTTAAAAAAGTTATACTTTAGGTTCATAGAAATAAATCAAATTGTTTACAAATATAACGTTTAAGGCTACTTGTTATAATATTTTACAGAACTCATTTGGTGAAGTTTGGCCCGTGTTAGGAGAACTTAAGTTTATGGAGCCTATGATAAACTTTGACAATAGAAGAAGCAGGTTAATTACAAAAAAGTGAGCAGTTTGTGTTGTTACATCCAAAAAGGTTTGCGCAACCAGCTCTGCTTTTTCTTCAGTGGACGTGCATACTGATAATAACATCATGTCGATGAGAATTCTGTGAGAGAAGCGCCATCTCCTGGTCATACTCTGTATTTCAATTAATGGGTGGAGTTGCAGTAAAACTTTGACACTCCCACGAGAAAGAGGGAGGCCACTCCGGCCACTGGGATTTGGAGGGAACTCTGCTGTTAATGGGCTGGAAAGGGCACGCCATTCGTCCGGCGTTTACTCTGAATGAGAACTTTTAAACTGCTACTACTGTACATTCATCAGATTGCAACAATGCTAATTATTCTTTGCACTTTTATAAATTAAGCTTGCAAATTCCTTTGAATTCAAATTACATTACATTTACATTTAAAAACTGCTTAAATCTTTTATTTTAACAACATAACCATCATTTTGCAAAGACAACAATATTCTCATTCTCTAAAAAATATAATAAGTTGAAATGCAAGCATTTTATGCAAGGCCCCTGTCTTTTTGTGAAGGTGTCTGCAGGCAGGCACCCTTTCCTCCCACGCCTTCAGCTCTAGAGGCAAAATGGAGCGAGAACGACAGGCTAAAAGGAAAGGAGGAGCAGAGAGGGAGAGACCGAAAAAAGATAAAAAAACACTGGCCACAGATACAGCAAAGTGCAGTAAAATAAGTGAAATGATTGTCGGTAGAGGAACAGGTGAGACATTAAACACTATCAGTGTACCTCTCACTTGTGGTTGGATATGGCTGACACAGTAGTCACATTTATAATTAGTCTGGTACTTTTAAGTTTAAAAATAGGACTAGGTTGAGATGGATAATGGTGTAAGCTATTTTATTTCATCTACTACATTGGTAAATGTTTAGGCTGCATATTAACCTAACGTAGGAGTAAATTAAAGCAAAATACAATTAATCTGTTGAATGGCCCCTACCTAAAGAGAAACATTCTCAACCATCTAATTGAAATGCAAATAATTATGTTAATGTAAATAAACATGTTGATGGTGTTTTTTAAGGAGCAAGAATAAAAAAATATATCAATATAATTTAATATTTCTGTCTTTCCCATCGTCAAACTATTGAATCATGAGATTGAGCGAGACTGAGGGATTGCTGTGGTTGGAGTCTGCATGTTCCGGGCACAACCTCACGCCAAACAGCCCATTTGAGGAAAAAACTCAAAGCTATCAGATATTGATAAATTGATATCCGTGGCTCAATAATGAAGGGAAATATAATAGACAGCTACAGAACAAAAAATTATGTTTTTAATTTTTTCAGTGGGCGGATATAAAAAATATGTACGGGAAAATCTATTGAACTCAATGTGTGTATTGAACCAAAATGAAGACAGGAACATAAAGGATGGTGAGCATTTAATGGAAACTTACAGAAAACCATGCAGGAAACCTTTTAGGACCAAAGCGAGAGCAACAGTAGAATCCAAGAGTGAAACAAAGAATCCAAGGAGCCAAAGTTCTGAGAAGAAGTAATGACTAGCATGAAAACTAGTTGAGTACGATTAACAGAATGCGGAACTATGGATGACCGCGTCTGCCAAAATGGACAATAAATAAATAAATAAATCTGGAAATAGATTTGAAAAAAATATTTAATTTCACATTTATTTATTTATACATGTATTTATTTCCACATTTATTTATTTATTTCCACATTTATTTATTTATTCCCACATTTATCTATTTCCACATTTCTAGATCTGATTTATTCATACATTTCTTGAACAGATTTATTTACACATTTCTTGATCAGATTTATATACACAGTATATTCTAATAAGAGGGGGTTGTTTTTAACACTGGCCTAAAGCCTGATTGGCCAGCTTCAAGTCTCTGTATTTGCACTGAAGAGGATGAGGAGGAGCATTAGCATCAGCTACATGAGCGCATATGGGGTAGGAGATGGGGGGGATCTGTCTCCCCCAGATTGAGATCGACCCTGTGATTGACCCTGATCCCATCCACTTATATGACAAAAAAGAAACAAAAAACAGACGTTAAGTGCTTGAATCTCCTTTTTTCATTGAACATAGCACAACGTAATCTGACACGTACTCCAGCGGCTCCAGTGAAAGGAACAGGAGCCCAGATGCTTATGCATGGTTCACACCGGCTGCTAGAGTGCGTGGGCAGGAAAATCATTCTCTATCTGCTCACCTGTTTACACCAGATGCATATTTCTCTGCGGTGGTCGAGAAGCACTTCTGCTCTGCTGTTTTTTATTCAGAGCTATTTTTTTCATCATGGGTAAGTAAATAACATCATTAAACAATTATGCAATGTTTCTGTTACCAGGAAGTTTGTGCACTTCTTTAATAAATCTGTTGTCGAGACACACACACAGCCAGAGAGAGAGTGTCTGTGGTGGTAAACAGTCTAGTGTAGATATACTGTTGAAATACACATTTCTGTTTATCTACTCTTCGCATTTATTATATTTTCTCTTTCTGAGTGTGAGTAGATGGGAGGAGAGCTCTCTATATTTGTTTGTTTTCTCTAACACAAATTAAAAAAGACAAAACAAGGTATATATATATTAAATGTACATAAAGATAATTCATGTGTACAGAGGTGGTAGAAGCCTGAACGGGCTTATATAAAAACATATACAGAGGGTTCCACAAGTACAATATTTGCATTCCAAAGCTTTGCAGTATGACATCTAAATGAGAATTGTTCAGATGATGTTTATATAGCCGAAGATGCAAATTTGAAGCTTTTGTAGTAGAGTAGCTGTGAATTAGAGCATTAGTATGAAAACTCTTGACATAAAAAGGCAATTTTGTGTCAAATAGAACCTTAAAAACCAAAGAACAAGTGAGAAGTGTGTTAATATAAAAAATATTCAAAAGCCCAAACAAAATTAAAATAAGTAAGGTAAGGATAAATCAAACTATTGTATAATATTACAAGACATTAACTATGAACATTTCTTATTTTACTTATAATTCAAAGCGATTTTGTAATCTTTTTTGCAGACATGTCTAATTTGATTTTTCCAGCAATTTTTTTCATCAATCATGACATGGTGACTAAACTTGTAGGATTTCTTAATTATTAATATGAATCTTAATCTTAATAACTGTTATGTTTTATTTTCGGAAAATACCATATAGTTAGATTTTCTTACATTTAGTGTCAATTGGTTTGCTTTAAACCATGTAGAATACTTAACAAGGTCATCATTTAATTCAATTATAAGAGTGGTCATATTTCAGTTTGAAATGAAAAGATTTGTGTCATCTGCAAAAAGCAATTGAAGTGTAGACTTATATACTGTAGCAAAATTACTTATATTAGAAACAATAATGTTGCTAATATTCAACCTTGTGGCACCTTGTGCCATCTCTATGGTCTTTTAGATTCACAAATATGATTACATTTGTCAACCGTGGTACTTTATTTTCAAAAATTGCTTTTATTGTTACAATTGACTGGATTGTCTTGTGTTTTGTATTTTGACTTCCTGCCAGAATTGACATGGATCGCTTGGACCTCACGCAAAAAAAATAAGACAAAATAGAACAGGTGCCGAAATAATTGCTTTGTGGCACGAGCTGGGGTGCAGTGGAAATACTGACAACTTTGTTCCCCCCAGTTTAAAAGTCCTATCCGCATCCTTGATCAGCTAGCTACTATGTGTGTCTGTGACAGAATTGAGATACCCGGCTGCTGGAATCTCACAGTCAGAGTAAAGCTGATTCAACACCAGGTCGGTCCTTGACATGGAGGTCTCCTGTGAGCACCAGATAAAAGCGAAGGTGCCTTACTCTGCTTACAAACCGAACGCAGAGAGTCCGGTTTACATGTAAAGTCAATAGAGGAGCGCGATTAAGCGCGACCTGGGATTCCGCGACATGTCAGAAGCAGATATACGTCACGAAAAAGCTTTTCTGCCTGATTGGCGCGACCAAGTAGTGCGGCTGGTGCCTTTCAGGCATGACCCAAAATACACGCTGCATTTTATGTCTGCTGCAGAAGTTGGAGAAATCTCAACTACAGCTTCAAGTCGCGCCGCGACAACCAATCAGCTGACAGGAGTCAGTGATGCTGTGACTGAGTGAATGGAGTCACAGCATCAGCAGGACATCTAAACTGATCAACACTGTGGCTAATCACCCCAAACTACATGACATCAGCTGTTTTCTATACAGAGAGAACAACATTATAAAGAAGTTAAACTATTTAGACAGGAATGCTCTTAAGTGGTTTGTGGGTGGCTCTTAAAAGAGCCGTTGTGGCCGCAAAACAGCTTCCTCACCCGGACACCCAGACCTTGTAATGTCTCCACCAAAGCGTGTCCTGCGTCGCTCACATATAAACTTTTACTAACAGCAGACAGATCAACAGTCAGTAGTTCTGCTAGTACTAGCAGCAGCAGTTCCAACATTTAACGTAGTCAGCTCATAGACCAGAGGATCGGAAGAAGGAGGGAGGGAGGGGGAGGAGGCCAGCAGAGTGGTCCCTGTCAGCATACTTCCACATTTCCGGTTCACGTGCATGAAAATGGCATATTTTAAAGCGCAACCAGTTTGGACATGCTTCAAAGTGCGAATATCCAAGCGACCAGCTAGGGGCGTGTCACTCTTTTTGGTCTGTCGCATTCGGTGTGTAAGCACTGTTAGATGGTGATGTGCTGGTGCGCAAAGGTTAACGAATGAAGGTTAACCCGGTTAGGTTTCTAGCCAAGCTGGTGGGAAGCCCACAAGTAGCACCTCTAAACTTCTAAACTAACCATCAAGTTATTTTTTTTTCTTCTAAACAACCTGGACGAGGAAACATTAGATTCACTGGAGTGCTACCTAGACGAGTGCTTTGATAACATCGTTATGGGTAAGTCACGGAAACCTGCTTCGGATACACCAACGAGCACACCATCGCAGAAGCGCACTCGTTCCGAGGCTAGCACATCCACCGACTCGCCAGATAGAAGCTACGGCGACATCCTGGACTCAATAGACAAGAAGCTAACCAGCCTGGACGCCCGTCTCGCGCTGGTGGAGGTTCTGCATAAAGAATTTCAGGCTCTGAGGGAATCGCTGGATTTCAGCCAACAACAAGTAGCTTCGCTAGTTACAGAAAACCAAACACTAAACGAAGATGTCAAGAAACTCACCGAGGGGATGAAGCAGCTGTCTGGAGAAAACAAAAGTTTCAAGGAGTCAATTCTAGACATCCAGGCCCGATCAATGAGGGACAATCTTGTTTTTTCTGGGATACCAGAGCAGGCTGAGGAAGCTGCTGAAGTAGCCGTGCGAAAGTTCATTCAACACCAGCTGAAACTGCCAGACGACACGGTTAAAAACATAACCTTCCATTGGGTTCACGGCTCGGAGGAAAGAAACCCAACAACACCCGCCCGCGACCAATTGACCTGCGGGGGACGAATTACAGCGTTAATGATCAATTTCCGAAATAAATCCTGGACAGAAGACGCGTGTTATTTCCAATTAGAAAAAAACTTATTAGTGAGGGCTGTAAGGCTACAGTTAGTGTGGATAAACTGTATGTTAACGGTCAGCTGTTTAGGGACCCTCAGGTTACTCCTTGGCTTTATTAGTCATATTTAACAGAGCCAAGACAGAAGTAGTTTTATCACACAACTATAGTTTAAAGATGCACAGCTCAGCAGGTTGTTTTTGTTTGTAAATGTGGGTAGGGGCAGGGCTGTGCAATAGATTGCTTTATTTTCTTTTTTTTTTTTTTCTCTCTTTTTCTTTCTCACATTTGTACCACCAAATCTCTTTATCACCTTTTTTCCTTTTTCTCTCACACACACAGACTTTTATCATGGCATATTCATGTTTTTCCACCATACTTCTGTACACACCTGTATGGTGCATTATTTCCCTCGCTTTATCTCTGCTTCTGGATTTTTAAATCTGGCATCTCCATGGACAAACCAAAATTACACCTATATTCATCCTTGGCGATAGTAAATGTCTAAGGTTCATCTTAGCTCTATGAATCCTGTAAAATTTCTAACATGGCTCTAGCTCCAGAGATAAAACAATTAAGATTTTCAACCATCTTACAAGATTGAAGGCAGATGTCGTCTTACTACAGGAGACTCATAAATCAAGTTCAACAGCTAATGATTTAAAAAACCAGAGTATCCTAATATATTTTCTTCATTCTATAACTCTAGACAACGAGGAGTAGCAATATTAATAAATAAAAATACTAATTTTAAAGTAATAGACACAGCTACAGATCCAGAAGGTAGATTTACAATATTAAAACTATTTATAAATAACCAAAAGTTATGTATAGTTAGTATATATGGTCCAAATGTTGACGACCCCTCTTTCTTTCATACTTTTTTCTCGGTTTTAGCTAATCACATGGACTGCTCACTTGTTCTTGGGGTAGATTTCAACTTTGGACTAAATGAAGAAATAGACAGGCTCAGTACAGCAGGGACTCAGCGCAGCTGGCAATCCATAGATATAGTTAAACAGTACATGAGCGATTATGGACTTTGCGATGCATGGCGATCGCTTCATCCCAACGACAGAAAATACACTTTTTACTCAAACGTACATCATTCTTATTCTAGATTGGACTATTTGTTAGTCAGCAGCTCACTGTTGAATGACATTTCAGACACTGAGATACATCCTATAGTGATCAGCGATCACGCTCCTGTTGTTTTAAATTTAGCAAATAAAATTGCAACCCTTCAATATAAAAATTGGAGATTTAATATATCATTACTTAAGGATAAAGAATTTATTAAATATATTGAAAAAGAATGGGCTTCATACATGGAATTTAATGATCTCCCTGGTATGTCGCCATCCACTCTATGGGAAGCAGGGAAAGCTGTGATTAGAGGTAAAATAATTTCATCGTCATCAAATAAAAAGAGAACAGAAAATAAAAATGTTCAGGAATTAGAAGAAACTATTAAATCATTAGAAGATTCCCTGGATAAAGAGAGCTTAAGTAAAATAAGGAAAGCAAAATTAGAATTAAATGAAATTATTAATAAAAGGACGCCGTTTTTAATCCAAAGACTTAGAATAGAAAACGTTAAACATAGTAATAAATCCGGTAGCTTCTTAGCTAATTAGTTAAAAATAAATAAAGAAAAAACAACTATTTCTGCAATCAAAGACAAAGTTGGGAATATAATATATGATCCTGCAAAAATAAAAAACACTTTCAAAGAATTTTATGAGACTTTATACACACCAGAGATAAACCCTTCAAATAATGATATTGTAAAATTTCTGGATAAAATAACTCTTCCTAAACTTTCAGACAGTCAAGCAAAGGCCCTGGATTCACCGCTAACAGGGTCTGAACTCCAGGAGGCCCTCCAATCCATGCCTAATAATAAAGCTCCAGGTCCAGATGGATTTCCAGTAGAGTTCTATATAGAATTCTGGAATATTCTGGCACCAACATTTTACAAAATGTTGCAGGAAACAAAGGAAAATGGTTGAATACCACCAAACATGAATTCTGCATACGTCAATCTTCTATTAAAACCAGGAAAAGACCCTATGTCTCCTACCAGTTATCGTCCCATTTCTCTTATCAATGTGGATCTGAAAATAATTTGCAAAGCTCTTGCAAGAAGGATTGAGAAAATAACACCTCTAATAATCCACCCTGATCAAACAGGCTTTATAAAAGGTAGGCTCTCCTCTACTTTATATTCCTGGGGAAAATCAAGCAGGGAAGAGAGGGACTAATGAATAATTGGCACAGGAGAAACTAAGCAAAAGTTGGGGAGTAATACAAACATGAGAGACTGAAGCAAAATGCACAAAAGAAGACGAAAAAAAGAACCCATAAACGAGAAAGACACTGATAACAAAAAAGCGAAAGTTATATAAATTCAAACCCATGTGAGAAAGGCATTTATGTTATGGCTTTATCAGACAACCATCTAAGAAAATTAACTACAATGTAAAAGTAACATAACATGACCAAACAGGAGCAAAGGAACCAAAGGAATTAGGGTCTATGACAAGACCTTATAAACAATAATGAACACTGAGAATGGCAAAATGATCAAAACACGAACTCAAACGGAAACCAAAACCGAAAACTTGTATTGGGACACTTGACCCAATTTTTTTGTACCAGTGCTGTTGAATCGAGACCAAAGGAAGCTTGGAAATGAATGCTTGGATGGGAGTAACAAACCTAATGGCACTAACCCTCACTCTTAAACTCATCGGGAGTGAAGAAATGTAAAACACTATTAAGCAGAGCGACTTTAGGTTAACCTTACTCCGTGAAAATTACATTTAGACTTTATGAAAAAATTAGGCCTTCTTTCTCCTGTCCTCGTGACATAAAGAAACTTGGTTCTTGCTGTTTTCATTGGCCAGATTGTTTTCTTGCAAGCACACAGCAACTGTGGTGTTTGGCAGCGACATCTGAGAGGCTCACAACAGAGAGAGAGAGAGAGAGAGAGAGAGAGAGAGAGAGAGAGAGAGAGAGAGAGAGAGAGAGAACGAAAGAGAAAGAGAGAGGAGACGAGACACAACAACTCCTGCCCCCGCACCACTTTAGCAGGTCTCAAGACAACTCCACAGCCAAGTGGCAGCACTTCAGAAACCAAGATGGTGGCTGCGCCTATCTAAATATAATGCCAGAGCTAAATTCAGGACAACCCCAAACCCCCTACCCCCCCACCCCGCAAAAACTCAGCTAAAAAGTTTTCTGTTCCTTGCACCCAAATCACCTGGTTTCAACATTAAAAGGGGTTGTGTTCTACATCTGCATCAAAAACAGCAACTTTGTTAACCAGAGAGGGCCACCCACTGGAAGTTTCTCCTGATTGATGTCAGTTTTCTGCCTTTTGATCTGTGATTATCTTGAATGAATAATTTAAAGTACTAAAAAGTTAATAAAGTGTCGAAAAAAATCTCTTCAATTTGGACTTCTAAGATGACGGAGAACATTTGATGGACATGGAAGGATGCCGCTGGTGTAACGGATGGGAAATACATGAAAAAGGATGACAAGACACTGGACAGAAGATGGCCGGAAGGGAGGCGAGCCGGGGAGACGAGTTCTGTAAGAGGAGGAGGAGAGGTGTGGCGGAACGGGCCGAGGGGAACCCGCCGCACTAATTGGTACTTAACACCCTCGCCGAGCAGAACTGTTGCTATCATAAGAAATTGATGAATAAACTGAGTGAGGGATGGGCAGAGAGAGAGCAGGAGACTGTGGGACGGCTAACAGAGAGAGAGGGGGTTCTGAATCTTTTAAGAGGATAACTTACTTGGGCAAAACAGCTGTTTATGCATTATTTGTGCGGCGAGCCATTTACTGCCGTTTAGGATTTTTTAAAAAAACGTTTAAAAAAAAACTTGGTTCCTGGGTTGCAGGAGTTGCCCATGGGGACACAGAGGGGTTTGGGAAGGACCCGACGGACCATCAGTCACTGATAAGAAAGGATGAAAAATTAATTTCCTGGTAGTTTCATTTTAAACACTCAGATATTGAGCTGTCAGTCTGTGAGACTTCGTCTAAGTGACAAACAGGCGTGCAGGGATTCATGCAAGAGGAGTAACAACAAGGATAAATGGATCGAGGAAAAGTTTGTGTACCACTTAATTTATTTTCAGTAGTTCCTGGCATATTTTATTTGGTACCTGTGGGTGCAACACCAGACCTTTAAAAGGTGAGAAATTGGTAGAATCCATTTATGAACATCAAATTGTGCATTAGTGTTGGTATTTCATATTTTGTTTAAAGTTATTCCCATCCAAGCTGATCAAATATTCTGAAAGTCTTAAATTAACAGAATCTTATTAGTGCTGTCATGCCATGACACACTCTTATAGACTGCAGGGAGGTCAGTGACGGCATAACAAGTGATGAAAAAACGTCTATTTCAACAGTTTGTTTGTTTTTTTGTTGTTGTTTTTTTTGCTTCTTTAGAACTGGAATAAGTTTGTTTTCATTTAATAAAATTCTTTTTAATCTTAGATATGATGGCCTAGGTTAATGTACCTTCTTCTTGAAATAATCAGAAGATTTAGAACATGGACCTACCAAAATCGGAAGCTGCACGGAAGGAAGGAATGAACACAAAGAACATAGCTGGGTAAGTAAGGCATAAACAACAATGGGGGCTTGAGGATAAAGTAGGACACAAGATAGGAAGGGTAGCAACAAATAAAGGGAAGAGAGAATGTAAAGATGGAAATGGTTTTGAATGTAACCTGGAAAAATCAGATGAAAGCCAATAAAAACATCCAAAATCAACACTGGCACATTCTGACACCACAGTTTTTGCCCAAATCTACACAACAGATATAAACTTCAAACTGTTTCCACTTCACCCAACCCATTATTTTTTCACATAACCTTCAAGGTTCTGTATTGCTCAACTTGGATGAAAACTCAAAGTGAAGTTACCAGTAAGCAAACCCTGCTGTTCAAAGTTTTTTTTTATACTTTAAGCCTCCTTATCAGCAAGGGTGGTTCTTTTTCTGTCACTGCTTTTGTCAGGAATTATTTGAAGGGGAAATGTTTTAAACAAAATTAAATACAAAAGTCTTATTATTTTGCTGTTTAAAGTGGTTAATCTTAGAATGCATTTTTTTTCTTGTTTTTCAATAAAAACTAGTAGAAAATAATTATAGTCAATGAAATTGAATTTATAAAGTCTTGTACACTGGAATGTCTTGATTACAATGCAGACTTGTAGAAAATGTTGGCTCTAGTATATGCAAACAGCAAGACCTCCATAGCGTGAGTGATTCAAATGTTCAAAACAACGGTCCAGCAGAGGTGTGCAAAGCGATGAAGTAAGGGACGGGTAATGACCTCTCTAAACTCTGTCTAGTGGGACGATTTAAAACGTCACTGTTTCACTTTGATGTCTTCAAAGAAAGCCTTGAAGTCGACGCTAGAGAATCACACGACATGCAGTAAAACATGCCCCTTCACAGATCTTCAAATGGTTTCGCCTGTCACTCAAAAGCGCCAAACACACTGCTCGAGCTGCAGCTCAGCGGGAAAAAAGGAATGTCGGAGAGTTAATGTGAGCCAACCAGCAAACACACAAACCTAACATTACACACAAAAATTAAGGGGTTTGAATTAAATGTGAAAGTTAGGAGCCCCCAGCTTTTGTGTGAATGTTTTTAACAAGGCAGTTGGCTCTGCTACTAAATGCTATATTTGACACCTAATTTTCTTTAGCCCGTATGCATGACTATATTTCAACCCTAAAGCTTGGGTTATGCTTGACGCATCCGCGTGGTCCGTACAGCTCTACACGGCCAAATTACGTCATTATTGTGGAATTCTTGCTAAGTGTAGAAAAGACTTGGATTGGATTTACTAATTTCTTAAATTGTAATAAACTATTTAAAAAAAAACAAATTATGGGTAAAAAGTTACATAAGTTTACTTTTATTCATCTTTTAACTGAAACAGTGCTCCGTAAACTTGTCAAGTTCTACTTTTACAAAATTAAATTGCAGGAGGCTTTTGACCCTGACTGTTACTGCTAAGAAGAGATTGACCAGGGTCCCCATTCTAAATGAAATGTTAAAAATTACAATTTCATACTAAAATATAGAATAAATAAGTTTGTCTAAACTTCAAAACATCTGATTTGGAACCCAACTAGCAATCAACTGCACTTCAGCATATGAATACAATAATCCTGAATGCTCAGCACTGAATATTTTCCACTGCAAATAGGATTCTGTTCAGGTGGAAGGTCATTCTGCCACTGCTTGCCTCCTGTCCTGTCATTCCATTTGCCTCAGGGCAACAGACACTTCAGTGTCACGCCGGGGTAACTCTGATGCTGATCAGCCTTGATGGAGGAAGCTTTGTCCCTGTTTGTTCACCTAAAGCACTGTAATGTAACTGCACCACCTGGAAGTGTAGCTGTCCCTCATTCTGCTACATCCAGACACAGTCTCTCTGAATACCTTTGATCTCATTTTGAGATTCTTGATTTCTTATAAACTTCATCAAAATGTATTTAAAATAAAAAAATCAGTCCGTTAATCTGTCAAAAATCAATCGTAAGAATACATGTTTTCACTTCCATGTGAAAACATGCATCCTTTCATGAAGTTTTTATATCAATTAACATTTATAAACAAGTCAAACCTTATTTTAAAAGCACTTTTCATACAATATAGCATCTCAAAATGCTTTACAGATTAAAATAACCCCACATAATCCACATGCCCTCAATCCCACCCCCCAGAATAAAAACACAATCACGGTTATACCCCCCCCCCCCCCCCTAAAAGTAACAGTAAACAAGGATGTTGGACCGAGCACAGATGAACCAGGTAAGGAAACACCACCAGGGGAGCCGTCTGCACTGGCAGCAACAGATTGACAGCCAAGGCATCAACCCAGGGAGCCCAGCAGATGTAAGTCTGAGACACCCACCATCACCCAAGCACTACCTGGACCCAGGAAGCTACAGCTGACCACTGGTCCCGATGCAGAAGGCTCCCACAGAGGAAACACTGCGGGAAGATTAAAATAACTGCTTCAAATATTAAAATAAACAGTAAAAAATATGAGATTAAACAGTAAAACAATGGTAAAATTTTAACCATGATACATTTTAGAATTATCTAGTGTAAAACATTGATACAATTTAAGGAAGTAAAACATGCAGTGCAATTAAAATGATATTAATAAATAATAATGAGAGCTCAGTTAAAAAGGTGAGTCTTTGCTGTGGACACTGTAAACGCTTTTGGTCAAACCCAATGGAAAGCTAGGTCAAATGCAACTAACAGTTTGAACTCTCATAGCACAACAGAACAGAGCCCTCTCGAACAGAGAAGGTCTTCTTAGATCCATCTTGTGGCTGCAACGCCTGGTTGCACTTGCCTCTCTAAGACTAGTAATGCATCATCCTTGCTTTTGCTACTTCAGCTCCTGTTGTTATTAAGCCATGGCCTAAGGTCCATTCTGGCATATAGCCATATCAAAGTATCTTTTTCACCTTCTGTTAAAGTCTCAGTTAAATCCCTCAGCTCGATATCATGGCTCAGTGTATTGCATGTTTGTACGGTATTTTCAATTTGTCGATAGTTCCGATTTGTCTTGAGTGGCACTAAATGTGTAGGCCAAGTTTCTTCTTCCAAAAGTAACGTAGTTATTTTTCTGATGACTTTATTTTAAAAGTAACTAGGTTAAATTACATGTTACTTAATTAGTTACTTTTAGCAGCTGCTAACAGCACTACCCACTGCCTAGACATAAACACAATAACCAGTTTTGCCAATACTCACTTTATTGGAAGTACATTTTAACAGTAAGGCTGGAAATATACTTGCTTTTTAACCTCATGCTGACACCTGCAACAACCTGCTTCTTACTGTAGCACGCAATCGCTTGTGCACTGCAGGTAGTACTGGAGAGTTCAGATTAAAGCAGAAAAAGATGGCAGCAGTGTCGTAGAAGGTATATAAGACCATATTTGCCACTATTTTTGCTCGTTTTCCTACTGTTTTTGCCGCTGTTGACCTTGTGTACCAAATATATCTATTTGCTTAAGATAATAACAAAAATAGGACAATTAACTTTTATTTGATTACTGATACGAAAATAGTAACACATAAGATTAATCGTTATTGAAAAAGCGGTCATATTACGAGTAACGCGCCATAACGCTTTACCGGAATTGTTACCTGTTAAGAGGAAGTTTTCCTTCCCACTTTAAACGCGTTACTGCTCAGTATGAGGGACTGCTGGACAGGGAAAGCTCACTTTCAAACATGCACATGTGAAGGTGAACCAAATGAAGGTAAGATGTTTTTTTTAGGTAAACCCCTCCTAATTGAACCAAATTTCTTGGACTATTCAGGTGTGCAAGGATATGGGGTTGATGAATACAGACAGAACGACAGAGTAGAGACTTACCTGGACATTCATCACCCGTCTTTTTGCTCGTAATGATAGTCAGGTTTAATGGAGTGGGTGGACTTTTCCTGGAATATCACCATTCAGACGAATGTGCTGGATGACTTGTGATTAGCTAGGAATTTATTCTGGCAGGCACGATTGAGAGGAAGGGGCCCTGAAATGGTAATGTGTTTAAATGTCAGAGGAAAGGTAAGGTTCTCATCAACCTTTGGTCACCCAACCGCTTTGAATATTCTTATTGGCATCATGTATAAGTAATGAGAGTTGAAAAGTAAGTAAAATTTAACCTTCGCTGTACCTGAGGAAACTATGAATATTAACGAAGCCTATTATGTGTACCTGATCTGAAAGAATTTTAACCCTGCTCCTGGATTGCTCTCTGGTTGGAAATTCAATTTCTTTATTTCTGCCTCCATCACTTTTCTTCTTCTCCTGTTTTCCCTATTTCAACATTCTTTTTCTGTTCCATCTTCAGCGATCCACAAATTTTCTATTGGTTTTGTTTATTTATTTTTCATTTTTACTCTTTTTCTTAGGCACAAGCAGCGAAAGCAAAGCAAAGGCCTATAACTTCGCTGTTTATTATTAAATTTGTCTCCACATTTTCTGTCCATTTTTATTCACAAAATCTTAAGACTGACACTTATTTTTTCTGTAAAGAATAATTTAAGTTTATCCTCAACAAATTTAATCTCAAGGCACTTTATGGCACTAAACAGTCATTTTATTGAATTCAGTTCAGTCCAATTTTAATTAAAATCATCCAGTTCATTAAAATACAATACATATTGTTACACAATATGTATGTATCCCCGGCTCGCCTCCCTTCCGGCCACACATTTTGTGTAGATTTTAGCACACGGTGTGTAATCCTCCAATCAATTGATTGACACAGTGTAAATCTTATCTTTTGTGCATGAAGATCTGGCACAGGAAATGTTAAGATTTTAAAATAAAAATAGAAATAAAATAAACAGAAAAGCCAAATATAGATTAAGCATCAAAAAAGAATACATATCGATAGGTACATACAAATAAATTAACAGTTTAACAGGAGCAAATATCTAGGATATCTCACACATACAATGTGTTAAAATTCACTTAACTTGTATAGTCCCTGATCACAGGAGATGTCATTCTTAACACATCTGTTTTTGTAGTGTAGTTAAAGATGGACTCCACAAATGTTCTACCGTAAAAACATGTTTAAGAAACAATACTTGAGCCATGGCAGATCCAGCAAAGAAACTAAAGAAGATGCTATCAGAAGACGTGAGGAAAAAAAAGTGCTAGAGCAATAACAAGACAATAGTCAACACTGACTTAGCTCAAGAATGTGGCAATGGTGGAAAGAAACTACTTCGTTGAGACAATAAGAAACCTCCAGCAGGACCCATGATTTTAGTTTTTAGAAGGCATTCCTGAGTTTTTTCGTGGTAAATTTAAGGGTTTTATGGCTTGAATGGAGGGTAACCTGTAGGTACTTTTCGAATCTAAGCCGAGACTAAATACAAGCATAACATAGATGCAGGTAAGTGGGAGAGTGGGAAAGTAGAGCACTTGGAGGTGGAAGGTTCAGCAAGAAACAACCATGGGAGCTAAGGGAAAATATCCAGGGGAAGCTTGGGAGGATTTAAATAAGGCTTGGAAAAAGGAAGCATCTTGAGTCTGAGGTTCAAGGTGGAACAATTGCTTGAGGAGCCAGCTGATTGTGCCTCATATTTATCCCTAAATCTTTGCTCTGAAAAATTTGCATCAAAGGACATAATTAGAATTGTCTAATTAGTTTTTGAAAGTTTAGCATCTGACTTCATTTTCCCCCGGTGTGGTTGATCCACAGGCATCGAGTGGTCTTCAGATAGCTTAGCTGACTTGGTAGTTTCAAATAATTGCCAGTAGACTGTGGGTGGGAACAACAACATAGTGTTAAGTGTCCTGGGCCGGGGTTCGTACCATGTAGTGTGACCTGTATTAGTGTTAATGCGGTCTTTCAAGGAGATAAGGGTTGATTGTGGTGACTGAGATCAGCCCAGACTACATCATCTCTCTCGTGGTCTACATGTTTCATCCATCGTCATTTCTTAATGACATTTTCTCCCTTTTGTAGAGCATATCTGCCCTCACACAGTAAGACAAAGAAAATCAACCACACTGTTTGCTGAAAGAAGCGCAGATGAGAATGACATGGAATAAAAAACAAAAAAGTACATTCATGGTGCTTCAGTGAGGAAATTCTGATGTATCAGCAGAAGATTTAAACAAGTAGTAGAAAATAAAATCATTAGAAATGAGAGACTGCACAATCAGGACATTTTCACAGTGTTGGAATAAATACTGTACAGTTGTAAAAAAAAATGGCACACTGTCATTCAAAGATATGTGCTACTGATCAGGATTACCTTTGGAAATCATGATTTATCTAAAGATAATGGGATGTCATGACTAAATGTTAAAACAAGGTTTGTGAGCTTGAAATAAATGTAAAAAGCCACCAAATATGTCAAATGTAGCCTTTCCAAGCTGCTTTTACCCCTTGGCCCAATAAAAGGTTGGTAGTTGACAGCTGCTACTGCCTAACAAGCTTTTGTTAATATATACATATCTTTTGTAATTTGAAAGCTGACAGCCTTGTGATTTCAATTATGGATAACAAACAAGGTTGCAATGACCACTGTAAGCCCAACAAACCCTTGGTCAACCCTAACCCACACTCAATAAGTGAAAATAAACTTTTGAACTTAATGCTTCATAGTCCGTTTTACATGATAAAAACTGCTCCATCTCGATCAAAAACGGTTGTTTTAGATTAATAAGGGTCCAATCAAAGTCCTCCATTGAAGTTGTTGGTCCACAGCAAAAAGAAAAATCCATAGAAATAGTAAAATAACATCCTAAAATTGTTCTGGCAAAAACCAGAGTTTTCCTGATTCGTCAAAGGAAGTGACTTTTGACCCATGATGTCATGCTCGACAGTGCGGTTCCTATTGAAAATATCTTTCTCAATGTAAGCTTAACAGTGTAACCTTTAATTACTTGATCTAGTAGGAAAAAGAGTATACCTTCTACCGTCGCAGATTTTCAACAAAAGCAAACCCTTTGAGTTCTGGGTCAAAACACACTTTATTGTTGTTATACAACACTGAGGAAGCCATGGAGCTTTGTTTGAGACAAGACAGTGGTAATTTTGAGAGATTTTTTTATCAGGAGGCAATTCTAAATTTGTCACAGACTTAACCTTTTTGGGCACTTTTGACCTTTAATTGATCATTTATGATGTGAAATGCTCTTTTTTGTTTTGTTTATTGCTGTCATTTTTTTTTGTGTGAATATAGGTAATAAATCAGACTTTTGACCCACATTTTTTTAGGGTCGCCACTCAATTCTAAATATTCTAAGTACATGCTTGTTGAGCATGTATTTACAAATTTCAATAAGCTGACACAAAATGTTATCTTTTCCGCTGTATTCAAAATTATATAAGTAGGAAACAAATGCACTTAGAAATATTTTCACTGTTCTGTGACAAATTTTTGAATGTTTTCTTTTAAAAGAGACCCCAGCCATATATCTACTCCGAATGGTTCAAGAAAAGCTCTAAATTTTAATTTGGGTATCCGTTTTTAAAAATATTTTGGGTGAAAAGTGCAGGAATGTTAAGGGGTAATGTAGAAATTACGAGGACATTGTTTTGGGCAGTTTAACTGCTTACTATCTGTGTAACTTGTGTAACTTTATTATTTTTGGTATAAGGTTATTCCAAGGCAGCAAGGATCTAAACTCTCAATCCAATCTTTAATACCTAAACTCTGCCCATATTTTTTTTTTACTTTTTATTCCACACTATCATCTATGTGATGGAAACATTTCCTTGTTTTCTAACATGTTTATGCCTAATTGAGGCCAAAGTAACAGCTGGACCAGATGACACCCTTCATCCTTTCTGCTCTCCTCATTCTTTGGCTCTCTTCTCTTTCTGTCTTTTCTCCATCTTGTTATTTCTCATGGGAGGGGAGAAAGCTGTTTGCCATGCAGAAATGCTGTTTGCATAGAGCACGCCAAAGTGGGACGGGTGTGTGTGTGTGTGTGTGTGTGTCTTGTATAAAGGGGATTTTATTCCCTAGATTGAGACTTGATCAAGGCATCGTCAACACACACACACTACTGAGAGTCTGGGGCTTTGACACATATTTCTGCAATGGACAACAAAGATTATTCCTGTTTCATTACAATGATTGGGTTCTAAAAGTGAGGCGGAATATTGTCTGTCTTAATTACTGTAAATTGGATGATGTCAAAAAGACGTGAAGTGGTAAAGGGTGTGCTTAATAAAACTGTTTACTTATTTGGCAAAAGGAAATACATTTAGACCTCCTCCTGATTTTGTACATTTAGTAACTGTCTTTAATCGATTGATTAATCACTTCCAGATGCTACTGATCATATCCTCTCCATAAGCACGACCAAAGAGTTGTCAAAGGAGCAAGGTAGTAGAGGCTTGAATGGTTACAAGGATTCAAGTGTTTACAGATACATTCTTGGGCTGAAGTTACCATTTCTAGATCTTGCAATTATCAGTACCATGAGCTTTTGAGTGACGCTGTTGTTGTATTTATATATTCATTTGTGTCTTGTGGTTATGTATTTCTCAGTTCAAATTATTCCGTTTATAGAAATAACTGTGATAGCCGTAATTTGTGAAAGTAAATCTGTTGGGCTGCTATTTGGTACTCAGACATCTATTCTGAGTGTCACTCTGCCAGACAGGAAACCAGTTCAGGAGGTTACGTGACTCTAAGAGCGCAGCCGGCATGCTGGCAGGAATGAATCTAATGAAATTAACGTTGCGGGCTGGGGTTTTACTCTGTCGGAGTTTACTTCCCTTATTAAAAAGGAAGATATTTTACATACTGAGGTATTAAAAAAATTAAACATCTATAACGCCAACTATGTTTTACTTGATGTTTACTTGTTGCTATGTGAGCAACAAGACAGAAAAATCAACTCAAAATAACTGTAGGAAGGAAGAGTCTTAATAAAATCTTAATAAAAGCTAAATATCTGTTTAGTTTACTATTCCGTCTTTTCTGTTACATTGACACGGATAGGTTTTCAGCGTTCATAAGCCATTATCGTTAAAACTGTTGATACATTTTAATTAAAATCGTCTGAAATACTAAATTTAACTTTAAATTACGTTTTCGGGTGAAGTTATCTGAAATGAACTGGTGAAATCCATTAAGAGATGGGTTCCAATGCTCGAATTTCTTAATCACGCTCCGAGCAGAAATCCATCTTCACCTCTCAGCTGGATCTTTTTGGATTGTGATAAAAGGCTCCGTCTTTAACTTTATGCTTTAAGATGGAAAAGTACTGAATAGCTGGAAAGCTACTATAGTTTGTTTACATTCTTTTTCCTGCCAGTATGACATCCAGGGTGTATTCTGGAATCATATGACGTCATCTCCTGAAGCTCTATTGAAGAATCTGGAATACACTAGGCTACCTGTTTCAGCTGCATATACTGTATGTCTATTGACAATGAATGAATTTTAGTTCGATGATAATTAGATCATGTACAAATCAATATGGTGTCAGAATAGTAGATGTTTATTGTCATCCTACCTAAATAAAATTTACTCTATCCGATTGGCACAATTTATTTCTGTCTCAGTCGTTGGGCAAGACACCTACTGAGACCTACTGCCAGGAGACCAACTACCTACTGGTGTTGACCAGAAGTGCAGATGGCGCGATATGTCAGCCTCGCTTCTGTCAGTCTGCCCCAGAGCAGCTATGGCTACAATCATAGCCTGCTTCCACGAGTGTGTGAATGTGAGAATAAACGAATAGTGGCATTGTAAAGCGCTATGAGTGTCTTGAAAAGCACTGTATAAATGTGATCTACTATTATTATAATCCATTATTATTGTTAGAAAGTAAAGATCATTGCTTGAAAATGTAAGGAGCAGATGTAAACTGTAGATTAATACATAATTACTAAAGTGAACTATTGTATTTCACTAGAGGGGAACACACCCTGAATACACTGGATCTGAAAGAGACTGTGAGATGGAACCCATTGGAGAAGGCTCTGAAGCTGCTTCTGCAGTGACTGCTGACTGCCAGCAAAACTGCAGTTGCATCAGCCATTTCCTGCAGAGGCAGACCAGCTCCGTCTTCCTCAGACAAAACTGGCAGTGAGAGGTGAGGCAGGTCTGCCTCATTCCCCACAAGGGGTCCAGAACTTGAAGGTGTCAGGACTGGGACTTGAGATCGGTGGAGACAAGGGACCAGCGCTGGGTGTGCCGGCTAGGCACCGGGATTCAACTCCAGACATGCTGGTGATCACAGGAGGATTCTGCAGCCAGTTCGCTGCATAAAGAAACCAGGGCAGGATTTTTGGTAGCCAGAAAGCCGCTGCAACAGGAGCCGGAAGGCACCGTAGTCTGTCATGAAGTGTTTAAAGAGCCCAAGAACAGAGAGGTGTTTGAGTTAGAATCACTCATTATAATGATAATGTAGCTCTGGATGAGGACAGGACGTGGACAAAAAAAGCCCCTTTAAACACGCCATGAAAAACTGTTATTGTCCAGACTTCGTCTGTTTTACTTTTGAGTCTGAAAGCACACTTATGAAATCTGTGCAAGTAACTTTTACTGGTATTATTTACGCCTGACAGGGTAAGCTGTGAGTGCACATATTGATGACATATACATCGTATATATAAAAGACTGCTTCTGCTTTTGTTTCACTTCTGTTTTTCGTTCAGCTTCTTATTTAAGGAGCTCTTTGCAAGAATGTCTTTGTTTGGGAAATGACATTTGAACACCCCACCATACTGTTGACGTCATATCCGGATACAACCCCCCACAGACATTCATCAGGATCCTCCGGTATATTTCTTGCCATGTGATGGCAGCCGAAAGGCAATGTAGCGGTAAAAAAGAGGTGTATTTGAAAAGGCAACTACGATCAAAGACTGGATGGAATTGTCAATAAATATACCAAAGCGTCCATCTGAAAACAGCTAAACAAATAATCCAACAAAAGGAATGAAAACACAGAGGTTTTAAATACACAAGCAAAGGCAATCAGGGAAACTTAGGACAGCTGGGGATAATTAAGGAAGCAGAGACAAATGAAGACAGGGACAGATTTCACATTGTGGCACTTTGTTGCAGTTATTTAACAGTAAGCTATGTATATTTGTTGATTCATTTGCCATACCACTCACTGTGTTTGGTGGGAATATTTGATAAGATCTGATATGTGTAAAAAACAAATATCATAAAAATACATCTTACCATGATTAAATAATTGAAAACTTGACTCTGCCAGTCTCTTATCATTCTGCCCATCACTGAAACCATCCTTACCCTCTCCTTCTCGTCCGCTTCCTCCTGCTTTTTTTTGCTTCTTCCTCCCCGAGCCCTTCACACCAAATTCAGTCAGAGCTGGGAGTTATCGATTCACCGCAGCAACAGAGGTGGGAGGTGTGCTCACAATGCAGCGGGGATCCGGCTGCTCGGGGTGAATCTTTCACAGGGCCCAATCGATAACGGCTGCTTTTCTTTCCCTTCAAAGGTTTTCATTCATATAGACAAACACAGAGAGGGAGGAGGAAATGTGAGGAGCAGGGGATGAAGCGAGTGACGACGAGAGGTGATTTTCTTCTCTTGGTCGTCGTTTCTCAACGGACTGACCATGGGGTCAGACCTAGGAAGGAGATGAGGAGAAAAAGCAAAGGGAAAAGTGAACAATTTTCAAGGGAGGAAATTAAAAACTTAGGCAGAGGGCAGAGAACAAGACGAAGATTAAAAATGAATTTGAAACCAGTATAAATTACATGTGGAAGTGGGGGATGTATAAGAAAGGAGGTGACAAATTGGGAAGAGCCAAGGAGATACCGGGATGACTTCATGCAATAAAAGAGTCCTGAAGATGTTGAGGAGCAGAAACATGGAGTGTGAGAAAGTTTTCCCTTAGCGAGGGTTAAACTTCTAAAGGATTTTCTCAGTAGATTCTAGCTCAAGGTTATTACATCAGTTATAGCCAATATCCATCTTCCTTTATCATTCTATCACCTTCCAATGCATTTCCCAACTTGTTCACCCTTCTTCATGAACCAGACTTTTTGCTTCTACCTGTTCCCCAGTTGCTCCTTTTTATTCACATCTTTGGGATTGCTTTCCAGCTCAGCGGGCACCATTGCTGCTGTATTGGAATAAAGAATCTCTTGAGTTATACATTTCCCTCTGTTGATAAATATCTATAAACCCAAAACAGAGCTTGACAAGGTTACACTTTCAAGTTTTAGAAGTTTGATTGCTATCTTTGAGGCAAAGCTGCTTGTATTGACTTGTATCGATTAGAACATCCTTGAGCATATGAATATAAATTCCTGTGTAAGTGTATACAATGACATGTATACTCTATCTTCACTGAAAGTATATCCATCCGTTTCTATCTGGGGTTTTTTGTGGGGTTTTTTATAGAAAAATATCAAAGAATATTGCATACCCACATTTATTAAACCTGCTGCTTTGCACACCCCTACACTCCAAAGAGCCTGATGTTGTCACGTTTGGTTGCTTTTGGCAGTTTTTTCTGGATGTTTTGTTATAAATAAAAATAAGAAAAGAAAGCAAGAATGACTGGAGAGGGGAATCCGGATCTTGGGCGAAGGAAAACAAGGTAAATGGTTTGTTTTGAGACTCAAGACTTTGAAGTGAATCTTACAATGAGCTGGAGAATGTCTTCCTTTGATTCCAGTGTTTGGGTGGTTTGGAGGAGGTACATGGCAGCTGGAACGTTTAGTTCCTCCTGTTCCATGCAGAACAGGAGGAACTTGTGAGACTGTGTGTTCAGACCATGGCAGGTGTTCTTAATTTAAGTCCAGTCTCTTATTGGCGGGGAGGCTTTTTACCATCTAGCACAGGCGCTCTTTTTAACGGGGTGCGCTTGGGACGGGAGGGGGGGGGGAGTTGAGGGTGAGGGGGGGCTAAACTCAACCTGGGTGTCTAGTGACATGTGTTTTGTTAGCAGTGTGAATGTTGGGGAGGATTTAGATATGCCCCTGGCATGGGGGCTGGTGGATTGCCGGGGCCCCCATGGGGCTCGGCGGTACCGCTGCCGTGGGCCCCGACTGGACGTGCTGGGGCCTCCCGCCCCTGGTGGATCGGCCGAACGGGGGTGCCTATTGGAGTCAGCAGGGGAGCTGGCTCCCTGGGGTTGGCAATGGTCACCCCAGTTATTTTCTCCCCATCCCCATGCCTCTGTCCACCTGCTCCTTCATTCTACCATTCCCAAGGCCTTGGGACGTGGGCACGTCACAGGGGTGCGGGATGGAGCTTCCGTCTTCGCTACCCGGTGGCGGCCTGGGTCCCGATTTTATTGAGCAATTTAGACACTACACTTGCAACATTTACAGGGAACGCACATGTAGGGACCTGGCGGTGTGGCGCCACAGGCGAGACCCCCCCGTTGAGGGGGCCTCGCCTGTGGTGCCGGCATCCACTGGTTAAACGCATCTAGACACTGAGGGCCCGGGGGGGAGATGGGGGTACCCGGCAGTATTCCCATGTCCCCCCCCCTCTGTTTTAAGTGCACATTAGAACAACACGCAACAACACCACATTGAGCTGGGGGAGAGAGGCTGGGGGGTCTTTCCACACCCCTGTTCGTTGGACCATCAGGGGTTGGAGCCCGGATAGAACATCACGCCGTCTGGTCGGGGTCCTGGGCTGGTGGGCTGCTCTTGCCGGTGTGGGGCCTTGGCGGTCTACTTGTCCCCGTCCTGGTGGGCAAAGGGGTCTGTCTCCTGGGTGCAGGGGCATGGTTCTCTACTGGGGTGTCTGTCCCTGGGCCTGGGAGTATGGAGTATAGTGTACGTATGGGGGGTATGAATGAGGGTATAGCGTCCTTTTTTCGTATGTCCTGTATTTGTAAGAATGTGTACACAAGAAAGGAAGGGTACGTATGAGTGTCTCTGTCTGTCTATGTCTACCTGTCAGGTTGGGTGTTTGGCTGCTCTCTGGCCTGATGCATCTTCTTCCCTCCCCGTCACTCCCCGTCGGTGATGGTTGCTCCTGCCCGCTGGTTGATGATGACTCTCGATGCCTGGGGCTGGGGGTCCCGGTTGCGGCCCGGCTCGGTCCTGGTGCATGTCGGGCGGGTCCTGGGTGGTCCGGTGTGTCGGGCGGCCGCTGTTTCGGGCCGATGTCCTCCTTGGATTGACTGGGGCACCTCTTATGGGGGTGCCGAGATTGTAGAATAGGTTGGTGCCGTCCGGTGGATGGGTGGGGACCGTGCCTGGCGCCCAATCCTCCTGCCGGTTCCAGGACTTCAGCTGGCTGGTCTGTTCGCCTGGTGGGGCTGTCCGGCATTGGCTGGGCCCCTGATCTTGGCGCCCCACGTGGGGCGGGATCTGGACCCTGTAGCTGGAAGATCTGGATGTCCAGGTGCCGGCCGGGCGCGGCCTGGGGAGGGCGTACATCCGCTGTGGCTCCCTGGCGTGTGGATGTGTGGGGGCGGGCCGGGTTGTTGGCGGTGGGTACTGGTCCGGGGTGGCGGCGGCGTGTGTTGTCCGTCGGTTGGCTGCGGGTCCTCCTTGCCTGCGACGGCGGCGGGGGACCCTTGTCGGCTGGTCACTGGTTGGGGCCCCGCTGGGGGGTGGGGTGCCCCTGGTCCCCGTGGCCTCCGGTTCCTGGTCCGGGCCCGCCCTGGCGTAGCCGGTTACCGGCGGAGCCCGTGGGCTCGTCACTGCGATCTCTCGGGCCCCAGCATCGCGGCTGGTGGGTGCTACCCTGGGGCTTCCATCTGTTCCCCTCTTGGCGGGTGGTCGACCCTGCGCTGATCCGCCTGTGGACTCTGTACTCTGTGGGACGCTGGATGCATACATCTCTTGCCTCCTCCATGTCTGTGCCGATTCCTGTAGGACGGATTGACGGTTCCTTACACCAACTATCAATCACTTGCATGGGGAAACCTTATTCCGACCTGCATGCTCGCACACACATAGGTGTGGGGACATAGGTGAGGACGGACAAATCTTAGGCTGAGGTTATCATCATTAGTTAGGTTGTTCACAGGAGCTTACCAGAAACATTTTATTTATGTTTCAGTAATCAATCTTGTTGTGTGTAGTGAATGTGTAATTCTTTGTTTATTCTACCAGATCCGAACTATTGGTTTGGTTCTGTACACTTTGTTGTTTTTGTATTACTGTTTCTCTGCCGTCCGGCAGAGGTGGAGGACTGGGATGTTTTGTGTTCTTTAATTACCTCCCTGTCGTGTGTCATCGGTTCGCCCCTCTGTTGGTCCGGTTTCTTTTCTTCACCTTCTTCCTTTCTCCCTTCTTGTCTCAGTTTAATGTCCATGACGTCAGGAAATTGAACCCACAGTAATCACTAATAAAGATTTTTCATACATATACATCAAGTGGCGTACTACAGCGAAGCTGTACTACTCTGCTTGGGAAAGTAAAACTGTTGGGCTTGTACTTGGTACACAGACACCAATTCTGAGTAGCATACTGCTAGACAGGACACGTTAAAAAAAAAAAAAAAAAAAAAAAAAAAAAAAATTTAAGTCCAGTTATTTCATTTCATTTTTATATGTAGCTCTCTGCTTAGCTTGTTTTGGTTGAATGTTTTTTTTAAAAGAACAAAAATAAAAAAATACCATGGAATAGATATTAAGTCGTCACAAAATTGCTGGAGATAGATATTAATTTGCCATTAAACCGTTGATCAAATCACAGCACTGGCTATTACCAGCATAAATGTTTATGTTACTGTTAATGTGAACAATTATCAGACCTCCCTTGTCCTCCTCATCTCTCCTCTATGTTCCTCTCCCACTGCTTCTGTTCAGGAAGAATTTTCTGATGTCCATCTCTGAATAGTTTACCAGAAGGCTATGTTTAGTTTTACAGGAGGACAGCTTCACAAACAGTAAAAGCTACTTTTGCAGGACTCTCTCTACAGTATACGTATAAATCACTATTAATTGTCTGCATGTGTGCATGCAGCCTATGCATGGTGTGTGTGTGAGGGGGACAGCACAGGCTGGTAAACTTAAATAAACTGCTACATTTGGGCCGCAATGACGCTAAGCATTGAAAAACAGATGCTAATTATTTGGGCAATATTCTCTTACAGCGATCAACTAGTATTTTTTTTTTCCGTAAAACAAATTGTGAATTTGTTGTAAAATTAATACAGGGGATGACATACTCTGTGCTCAAAGTGGTGTGACGAGCTCCAGTGGGGTTTCCACCATGTAATGTGTGGGTTAAATGAAACTTTGGCAAGAATCATGTGAATGATTTTCATTGGTTGTTGCGTTCAATCTTACCCAGCTACAGAGGTTCTATTTCCTGATTGGCTATTGTGAGACCTTTCTTTTTTCCTTTTTGGCTGGTAAGTGACAGGCTTGAGTCATGAAGGCATGGAGATGCGCTCATGAATTCCGTTTCCAGTGAGAGCAGCGCTATAATTTTACTGGGGCACTAGAGACTTTTACACATGCGTGCCCCAGTAGATAAGGTCTAGTAACGCCCCTGTTCTGGGACTGGATTCTTTCTGGCTACTCTGGCTGTCTGCCACAATCCAAAAACATCACTGTATGGTCTAAATTAACCTTAGGTATGAGTTTGTGCATGCATGGGTGTTTGCCATGTGAGTATCTTCATTGCCTTTTGATGGACTAGCAGTCTTTCTAAGCCATACCCCCACTTTCACTTACTGACTGTTGGAGATATGGATGGATGGATCGATGGATGGATGGAGAAAATCCAACTAGGATAGTTGAAATTTGAATCAAGATAGTGAGGTCATTGCACATTTTAGAGTGTTCAGTTTACTGATGCACTATGAGGCAAAGAACTGGGATTTGTAAGGCTAAATTTGCCTATTAAAAAACAGGCAAAACAATGCCTTGATTATTCAAACACAGACGCCACTCTGTGACCTCCTGTGGGAATCCTGATCCCGGGCATCAAAGACTTCCAGCTTGTTCGCTGAGCAATTCTGCAGAAAACAACCTTTCTTTTTCAGCTTCAGTGGGTGTCTAAAACCATGACACATCCTGAAAAGATAAAAACAATGCTTAGAAAACCCTCTGGCCTCTCAAGCTGTTCTTTAGTGGTGTAATTCAGTGGTATGGATACAGGAATGTCAGTTTTAAACTACAACAGTGCTGTCTGTGGACTTTTCTTGAAAGCATCCCAGCTTGCAACGTTATCCAGGGCTCCAGGCATCAGAAACAATTACACTTTGGTGATATCTCTTCCTTTCTTCACCCGAGGTTCTCGCTAATTTGATGCTCTGGCGAGGAAGATTGTTGGCTTTAATACAAATCATGTTTCAATCGTTACTTGAAGACCTTAAGCCCCGGTGCCGGCTCTCCGGAGAACCGTGGTAATGAGGCCTGCTGGGATTTCAATCATTTTTACATCTATTGAAAAAAAGAGAAAAAAGGAAAATAGCAAAGAAAACAGAAAAAAATCAACAACCCCCAGTTCCCATCCTTCCCTTCATCTCCTCTTCTCTCTGTAAAAAAAAATATTTGTTTTGAAGATTGCTGATGAAAAAACTAAATGAAAAGCTTCTTTTTTCAAATTCTACTTTTGTTTTCCTCAAATTTTTCTCAGCCTTGAAATCTCTCGATGTAGTAGCCCAATGCTGAAAACTGTCCACACGTTTGCTTAAAGCCATCTTCTCCCCTTCGCCCGGTTACTGAATAAATAAATCCTTCTGTAATTTATCTCTTTAACATACAAAACTCTTTCTCTGCCTCTGCACGGAAAAATTTAATTCGCTCACCCGTACTTAAATTCTTCACTTCTCTTTCTTTCTAAATTAACAAAAGCTTGAGAAATTTCTTTAACTGTCACCAAATTATTTGTCGCTGAATAAAAAGATGTTTCCTATAACTGCAACCCTATTGACAGAAACATATCACAAGAAAAAAATATAACCAGAACTGACTTATTTGTCCACAAGTTTGTGCATTTTAGGCTGACAAAAAAACAATGTCTGAGAATTTCTCTCAGTTTTTTCTACAGTTGTGGAGAGTATGCTGGTCAGGAGGTCACAGAAGGTGAGAGTGTCTAAGAAATCTACAATGCTAAGCAGCTTAGAGGGGTCTCTGCAGCCTTGCAGGTCTGATGTAATGCTTGCAGAGTCAGTCATGGTCTGATTTATCACATCTCAAAATGTCATCAGTTTCCTGTAGTTTTAAATAGGAAAATACCAGGAAGTTTTTTAAAGAAGCTAAGAAGGCCACTCCCTATATATGCAAACCATAATTTAATGCTTTTTTGTTCATGCTCGTCCTTAGTTGTACCTATATAGAGCCAGGCTCAGAAATGTACCTGGCCAGGATATCTGTTTTTTAGAGAACATGAGCACAACAAAACATTTTCTCTAACTCATGGTCTTCTGTTTTTAATTAACTTTGAAAACAGAAATTATCCAAATGACCCCAACATTGACAGGTCAACTTGTCTTTAAGGCCATTTAGATGTCTTAAAGTACATCTTGTGAGAAACTTCCAGGCTGATGACCTTAAGGCTGCATTCACACCTGATAGTCTGGTAGACTTGGTTTGATTGGGGACCAAAATTCTAACATTGTTGCTGTTTTTAGCTTTGCTTTAATGCTGGCTTTATCTCATCAGAAACTCCAGAGCTTTAAGCAAAAATTACACCTCTCTGCCTATGGTGGTGCTGTTGTAGAGCTGTGCTCCCTCTCGCTGCAGTGGACGATTCCAATACAGTGTAGTGTAAACAGACATGCAGGAGCAGCAGATTGTAGCAGTTTTAGGTTTGATCTGTTGTGTTTGGCAAATGGGCCAGATAAATGCTGCATCAGCAAAACAGAATGAACACAGAATAAGGCGAAGGATTATGGAGAATTTTGTTTTTTTTTTATACAATACGACTGAGATGGTTCCATATGAGGCAGTGTGCCATGAGTAGGACCGCCAAGTTGCTACAAGTTCTAGCACAGATGGCCTCCTTATACAGACATTCAACAAGGTATGTACAAGATCCAGTATTTATCTATCCGGCATTACTGTTTGTTTAGATTCTATTTACCCAGGATGCCCTGTACAGTGGTCACTTCCTGCTTTTGGTGCTGCCCCAGTTCATTAACCATTGATCGAACCGAAACAGAGTTTGTTTTAATCTAATTGAAACCTTCATTTTTAGGCGGAGTAGAGTTTGTTTGTTTGGTCCAAATCAGAGTTCGATCGGCAATTCAGACCTCTCCAAACTAACTGGACTTCCCGGGCAAAAAAAACTACAGATTGTTTAAAGCAGTGAATGCACCCTAAATTATGCTTCAATTTTTCTGGATGACTTATGGAATTACCATACCTTTTCACCAATTTCCCCATGCTGTTCACAAACTTTTGGTCATTTCCTGCTTGTCTTCGTCCAGTACTGAAATTGTGTCATCTATTAAGCATGCATGAATTTATACCCACCAGTTTGGTGGCGCTGCTTCTCTTCTCTCCTTTTTCTACCAACTTTACTCTTGCTCACTTCTCAAAACATGGAGTTAACAAAGTTGACTGAAGTTCAGGAGCTAGGACACGCCTCATACCCGTTTCGCACGTCCTAATCAGCCCTAAACTCGTCTCACCTGGTACCCCCACAGCCTCTCACACACCGCTATAACGCCGCGACACGCATATAAACCCAGTCTGCCTCTTACTTCCCTTCCGTCTTGTTCGTTTCTGTTACCCCTCCCTTCCCATCCCTCTAGGTTGCCTGATCCTGATCTGGGTCCTGCCGACCCGCCTCCTCTTTCTGTCTGGATCCTGCCGACCCGCCTCCTCTTTTTCTCTCCGGGTCTTGCCAACCCACCCCTCTTAACCCATCCCCCTTTCATTTGCAGCATCCACCGTTCACAGCATCCCCGTTCCACGATCTCGTTCACTCCTGTACCACCCTTCTAACATCTCTCTCTTCTAGGTCTTGTCTGGGGGGGTCCTGAGCAGGCTCGCAAAGACGTCTTTTCCCGAAGACTGCGCCCCCACACTGAGTCTTCCGCCGGGTCTCCGACGACACCTCACCCAGACCATCCGTTCCTTCAAGTCTTCAAATAAACTGTTTAAATTCTAAACTCGTAGCTTTATTCTTGCCCGCAAACCGTTCAATCATCTGTGGCGTGGTCCAGGCTAGTGAAACAATGATTCAAGTTCATAGATGGATACCCTTGAAACAACTAAGTAGCAACAGTTGGGGGATATGACATCGTAAGAGCGCTCTAACCAGGTATATAATATGTCTTGATCAATGATTGAGTCACCCACCTCAATAAGAGCAGAGATTTCTGTAGTCGATTCTATATAAACTGACCTGCTGGTGGTGCTGCAAAACAACCCCAAACCAAGAAATTTCTCCGACCTCCATGCTTCACAGTTGACATGCAGTTCTATTCCTGGAATCCTGTTCTTCTGCTTGGGTTCCTTAAATAAAAAACTTTTTTGTCTGATTGGAATGTTTGTATAATTGTATTGAAATTACTTTTCTTGGGGTGTTGCATGGTGAAGTGGTAATAATGCGGACCCCATGTTTTTCTGTCCACTTTAATAAAGGTCACTGTAGCCACAAATCTATAAAATAAAAATACTTTTCTTTTAAAGACCCTTGAGATGACTTCTGTTGTGAATTGGCGCGATATAAATAAACTAATTTGAACTTTACTATTTTCCTAATCCTAATATTCCAGGACCAGTGCCAAAACCTAATATGAGCCATCCATTTATTTCAACATTTAGGACCCTTTATATCCATAAAAAGTTAAAATTACAACTTAGTGATAACTCTGTTTAACTAACTTCTGCTTTAGACTTCCTGTATGGATTAGATAAATGGTGGCGACCTTATAGGGCATTGTAACTGCAGGAAAGCACTCTTTATTTTAAGTGGGAATAAATATGGAGACGTGTAACTTTATTCCTCCCCTGAAATTAGATTTTTTATGATCTGGAAAAAAACACACAAACTTTTTATTCACTTTTTTCAGTAATAGTCAATGTTATGTAAACAAGCATTTCCATGACTTTATTGAAAATTATATTAAATATATATGTAAGATGCTCTAACCTTTTGCCTGAGAGTGAAATGTAAGTAATATTTTATAAAGACAAGAAATGGTTATACTATTGCATTTTAGACTCTTTTATTGGTTGTGTACTTGAGGATAAAGAAGTTTTCCTCTCAGCACAGTAAATATACAAATTTGAAATGTTGTGGTATGTAATATGTTGCTGCAAAAAAACTGTGTGTATTTTTTTCCCCTGCATTCTTAAGCTAAATTTAACATTCTTCAAAATCGCGCCATCTTGGAAAGATTTCAATGAAATATGGCTGCTGGAGCAGCCTTTAGAAGCCTTCCTGCTGAACTGCACAAGGGAGCTCAAAGCTGGCTACGACTCCCTTTTTGGCTGAACTGAAGTTTGCATTAAATCTCCACCTCCACAGTGGATCAGAAGCTTCCTGTGGAGAGATACCTCACCTCGACTCCGCACCATCAGAGCTGTTTTATGCCTCCCTGGGAGAGCATGGCGGCCCTCTTCCCTTCCATCAGGATCTGACTGGTGCTCTCTGTTCGAATGATTCCTCCTGTGAGTGTTTTTCTTTGAGCTGCTTTTCCTGCATCGGCTCTGCTTGTCACTTTGACTTCATTCTCCATCTTATCGGTTCTCTAGTTGGCTGAGAACTGAGTGTACTTCAGCTTCATATTTCAGTTGTCAGTTTGGTGTGACATCATATTTGCTTCTCGTTCCTATTTCCTTTTATATTGCTTCAGCTTGACAGTAGAACCTCCTTTTCTGTTGGACAAGCAGAGAAAATATTATTTCATAAAGGAAACACACACCTTTCATGTTGCTGAGATAGATTAAAAAAAAGATTAATTGAAGATGTGTGTGAAAATTAGGTGCATCAAATGATTATAAAGCCTACAGAACCACCTTTTGTAGCAATAACTTTAAGATTCTGATATGTAAGTCCGAGCCTTTCAATCTTTTATATTTAGAAAATCAATTCAAATTCAAAAACAGTTACAAACTGCTTTAAGTTCTTAAAAAAAGTTAAAGCATAACCTTTGCCTCATTGGAGAAATTAAAAATAGGGATGTCATGGTATACACAATACTCTGTTCAAAACGTTTTTGGTACGCTCAAATCAAGAAAGATAAATACAACTGTTCTTCTGACTATTTTTTTTTTTACTTTGATCAGATCTGTTTTACCTGAATTCCAGCATTTTGAGTCTTGAAATTAATTTGATTGTATTATAGAACTGACTGGAGATTTGATTGTATTGTATTAAAATAAACAAAATAGTATGAAGAGAAACAGCAAGTGTAGACAACAATATAACCCTGTGAAAACATTCAGTGTAAATGTTTAAAAATGTTTGAATAGTAAATATGGCTTGTACCTTCAGCCAGGATTATACATCTTTCTATCCATTTGCTTGTCTATCTGTCGGTCTGTTAACAAGAGAACTCAAATGTTGGGGTTGATGCAACATAAAGTGCGTATCCAAGCACCAAGGCTCACAGATGGTAGAGCTTGGGAAGCAGCCCCGCTTCTCTTGGAGCATAAGCACCACAAATTCATTGCACATGTGTGAATCTCCCATCTCGGCTGGAAGACCACAGCAACAGCATGAACACATATGTGTCTCATTATGTCCGACTTCTGATCACTACAACTTAAAACCTGATCCTTTATTTCAAAACTCTGGCTGAAGTGGCACTTAATTCCAGTCTCCAGTGTGGCCACGGAGCACAGATTCAGCCTACAGAACAATATTTAAACCCCAGTGAAAACATGTCTGGCCGAGGCAAAAATCCAAAACCTCATGACAAAAATCTCTGCAGCATTTCCACTATTTGGTTAGACAAAAATGGGTGTTCTTTTTGGTTCCATGCAGAGCAGGAGGAAATTATTAATTTAAGCTACAACAGGTGAACTTTTTATGTTTTAAGTGCATTTTTTTTTTTTTTTTTATATGTAGTTTTCTGTTCAGCTTGTTATGGTGTGAATACTTTTTGAAATAAATAAAAAAAGAAAAGGCAGTGAATATGTTATAATCGAAAAAAAATGATTATGAGCGAACTTCTTTGCTCTATCGGTCAAAATGACACGCAACAAAAATATCTAGTGCAATCTCTGCTCATCTGTCTAATGCATGTTCAGGTAATCTTGTGGTGCATTCAGATACTTCTTTAAAAACAAAAAATAATAATTGACATTCTGCCATTATAACTTTAGGGAGAGTTGCTTTTTTTCTTGAACCCTACTTAACACGCCATACTTTGATTGTTTTTTTGTTTTTTCTGATATTCCTGTATGAACTTTAACATACTGTATACTTGGGCTGGTCGAATTTTAATCGAAATTGTGATATTAAAAAGGGAACACAATAATTGCAGGGTATGTTTTAATCTCTACGCAACTGACCAATCCAGTCAAAGTGCCGCCTTGTTGTTAAGCTAACTGGCCAATCAAGTCGCAGAAAGAACATACAAGGTACTGAAAAGCAGGAGGCCCCCACTGGTAGGTAAAATGAAAATGCCATGTAAATAGTGTTTACCTGGTCAAAATGTTTGAAGTAAAATGGACAACAGGAAAAATTATAAAAATAACCAAATTGTTGAGACTCACCACATTTAGCAGATAGTCTTAGCATGCATTTTGAACTGATGTGATGTTGTTATCAATTCAACAGGAGCAGGACGCACAATCTGTACGTGACTTTAATAGTGAAAGCTATATTTAATTGTTGTTATTATTATTGTTTTAATTAAAAAAAATCCATTCAAAAATCGAGATTATTCAACATAGTGAAAATATTGCGATTGTTTTATTTTTCATAATCACCGAGCCCTACAGTACACCATGCTAACTAAGACCTGCAGAGTCTGAGCTGAAGCACTCCGGATTTTTGTTTATTTTACCAGGTTATCTGAGAGAGCTTTCGCACCCATGTGTTCCACCTTGTCCCTGAGGTCCAGTGATCAGAGCCTGCTCATGATTCCCCGTACTGGGATGAAGAGAAAAAGAAAACAGAATGTTCTGCCTAGTGACCCCAAGGCTCTGAAACTCTCTTCCTTTGGATTTGAAATTGGTAGACTCTGCAGTGTCTTTTGCAAAACATTTAAAAAAATGTCAGTCACAGCTGCTTTTTCTTGATTTATGTGTTTTTATGCACCGTGCTTTACCCCTTAGAATTGTCCTGACATCCTTCCCTGTTAGTAATCTGGCTCAGTCCGAGCCATGCAGAGCCTTTGTGACCTGCCTTCATTCTCCTTTGAAAATCTGGTTCCTTCAACATGTCTGACCACCCTGAAGCTCCTCATCATCTACCAAACTACCCTTTTCAAAAAAAAAAAAATTCAATCTGCTTCAGTCTCTGAGTTGTCTTCTGTATATGGGTGAAGAAACTTCATGACAACAAGCTATGACAAGAAAAACAAGACATTTAAGTGATTAAAAATAAACTATGCTGTACTTGTAGTATTTGACTGTTAATTTAGAACCAAACAGCTGATTGTGCAATCATGACGCCTCATCTGACTAGATCTAAAAAACGAATAATAAGGTGAGAAAGACCTTTAAGAGTAATCTGGCTTATGATGCCAATCAGCACTGACACGAGCAATAAAAAAGGATCTGAAACTTTTGATGATTTTTGACATTATTTCTTATTTCAAACATTTAAATCTCTGCACCAAAACAACGATTTGCTATCTGAGATTAGTCATTTGGATGAAGGTGACCACCATTCTCATCAGGTGTCTCCAGGCACTGTTTGAAATGATGTGCTCACTTGGTGCCCACATTTCCTGCTGTCTGTTAAAGATTAAAGTTTCTTGTAACAGGCTGCTTCATTAGAAACAGGCGGATCATCAAAATTATCATTCAATCCGTCATAGCTGTCGGTAAACAGTCAGATCAACAGATAACCGGCAGTCGGTCAGTTCTAGACTTGCAGGCTCTTTACTCCTCCTCTGCAGCAGTCAGACACTGGAGGAGTGACAACTAACCTCCCTCAGTGCTACTTATTGATCCGACCCCGATGCTGCTGCGGTACATTCACGCTTCACATATGTGTGAGTGTGAAAGCTTCTCAATGACATGCATCACTCTGGGTTCAGGGGTTGTAGTTTGTTTTCCCATATTTGAACACCATAGTCAGCTCAACAGGTCCAGACAGCAGGAATGCATCTGCCGCAGAGCTGAAAGGGATTTATTTTCCTTTAAGTTGGTGAGAGCTGTCTTTGTGTTGTTTTCCAGCTGATGTCTAAAAAGTGTTTTTTTCTCAGCCAGGAATAACACTTTGACCTTGGTCAAGTTGGATTGTGCCTGCACAGAGTGGAATAAAAAAACAATATAGTAATAAAACGTCTCTGGAGCCAATTTCTATTCATAACATTTATGGACAAGATTTCTAGGTACAGCCAATGTGTTAAGTGGATCCATTTTGGAGGCTTGAGGATCGTGTCTCTACTTTTTGCAGATGATGCGGTCCTGTTGGCTTCATCAGGGCATGATCTCCAGCTTTTGTTGGAACAGTTTTGCAGCCAAATGTGAAGTGGCCAGGATAGGGATCAGCACCTGCAAATTTGAGACCATGGTTTTGAGCCAAAAAAAGGTAGGGTGTCTTCTCCATGTTTGGGACGATGTCCTTCCCCAAGTGGAGGACTTTAAGTATCTGGGGGCCTAATTTACTAATGAGAGAGCAGGAAAACGATAGGTGGATTGGTGCAACATCTGAAGTGATGCAGACGCTGTGCCGGTACTTAGTGGTGAAGAGAGAGCTGAGCAGAAAGGCGAAGCTCTCGATTTACCAGTCAATGTACAATCCATTCATCTATGGTCACGAGTTTTGGGTAGTGAACGATACAACAAGAACATGGATACAAGTGGCTTATATTAGTTTAATCTGCAGGTTTTCTGGGCTCTCTCTAGGAGAAGCTCTGTTTAGCAGGAGGGGCTCAAGCTAGAGCCGCTGCTCCTCCACATCAAGAGGAGCCAGTTGAGGTGGCTCTCACCTCCTTGATGCCTTCCTGGTGAGGTGTTCCAGGCATGCTTTCTAATGCAGGGTTGTACATTCCATTCCAGGAGTTCTTTGTAAAATCTCCAAAACATCATGTTTGACAGTAGCTATGGTTGCACCAATTTGCATTCTGCCTGTTTCAACTAGATAAGATCTGGGAAATATCTCGATAGAAAAATGGCCCTTTGATGAATTTGCTAAGACATCAGCAAACCTCAACCGTTTCGACTGTGAGTGACGCCATTGATCAGAGCCAAAAGGTGCCCATAGCAGCGGAAATAACAATAGACTGACAATGGAAGAAGTGTGTGCTATGTTGTTATAAATTGCTTTGCCAGGAACTTTTTGAAGTTTGTCAGCATCTGCTGATATCAGTTTTCTCTATGTTACAACCTATCAGCTAGAGTTGACCACAAGTGCTGCCCAGCAACTCTATCAGACCATATCCAAAGGCTGGCTCTTGTTTGGTTCTTGAAATGGCTCAGAAATTGATCATTTTGGGCCATCCCAGTATAACAGAGACACTTGCGCTGAAATGGGTAAATGGAGCTTGTGAGGGCAGGATCTGCTGCCACACAGTGTTAAGATAAGTAAAAAATTCCACCACCATTTTCACATAATTAACTTTTGATTACTGAGATATTTACATATTAAACAATGTTGTATTTTGCTTAAATTTTAGTTCAGCAAGATTGGTTAGATGAAATGTGTGCATATTTAGTTAAATTGACTGTATATTGCTATTTTACAGCTTTCAACTTCTGGGATAGACATATATATATGATAACATGTACCATTCGTGTAATACAGTATCAATTTGTCCTAACATTTAACTTGTATCCTGTAGTTAATGTTGGACCACGAAGTAAAACGACTCGTTTCTATAATCCAGCCACCTGCATCCCCCTCCCCCGCTTTGCTCCTTTCATGAAGAGCTGCAGCAGCCCAGACTGAGAAAAATAGTGCAGAGCTTTATCTCAAATAGTATTCTTACAGATAATTTTAAAAAGCACCAAATACCACAATGAACTCTGTTATATTAAGGGCTCAGACGTTTTATTTATTTATTTTTTTGTAAAAAAAAGTAAACAAAGCTTATCTCAGTTGTTAAATCTCCAGGCTTTAGACAGAGCTGAATACAACATAGCTGAGTCCAGTAAGCAAATGTTTCCAGCCCAGTATAAAAAAAAAGCCATGGGTGTTTGCACCCATTTACTGAACATTCTGAGATGCTACACATCAATTAATTAACCACACAATGCTGTTATGAGATCACATAAGCAGCTTGATAAATGGCAAACACACATTAGCACTAACAATTAGCTACTTACTTCTCTGTCAATCAGGCATCTTTTTTCTTTGATCTACCTGCAGTTCTTTAGGAATGTAGAATAAAATCCTGTAATACAAGGAGGAGGGTGTGTTTGGAACTCTAGCAGAGGTAAGCCGCTCTGCCTTCAGGGGTGGTGCAGAAACCTCTAGCACTCCCTTGTTTTCACTTAGTGATGTCACAGGTTGAACAGTTTGAACACTCAGTCGTTGTACAGGAGAGGAAGGGGCAGCTGCTCAGAGAGCAGGATTAGGGAGAATTACGCAGATATGCGTGAATTAAACCAAAAGCCACTCTGGTGGGGATTTTTATGAGAAAATTATCAGATGATTGAAAACTCCAAAAACTTGATTATGGATGATATAGGCCCTTTACTCTTGTTTTATCTACTTTTTTGTTTGATATTGTTGGGGTCTGAACCATGAATATGACATCAAAAGGAGCTCTACAATCATGACCCAGCATTCCATAACTTGGCGACACGCCCCTTCCCCCGGCTTCACAATTCTGACCAATGGCTGAGCTATCCGCTCCTTCCCTGTTTGAATCCGCTGAGCGGTAGATGATCTGCTGCAGCAATTGGCTAGAATGCCAATCCCTCAAAACCGGCAGTTCTCCGAACTGTAAGAAGAGACTCTTTTTCCTAACACCTGTTCTGGATTTTGTCCTTGCTCCCTACAACCAAGTTTTCCCAATAGTTTGGCTGTCCCAAAACTATCCTTTTTTTATGCGCTTAACTCCTCTCTTTTTGTTTTTTTCTCTGCGCGGCTGACGAGCCAAGCATCTTGCTTCCCGACTTTTTCTTCCACACCTGGAAGCTTCTTCTTTAAAGTAAGGCTGTTTAAATTTACCTTCGACTTGGGTGGATAAATTAGGAAGTTTTTCTTTATAATTATATGCATGCATAATCAATGATGTGAAGAGCTGCATCTACCTCGAGCGCTCTGAGATTCCTCCGTGCCATGTTTTTGCTTACGGGTAAATTTGTGAGTTTTTGTATTTCGATTGAGTGTTTCCTGTATGTTTTGTCTTTTATTAGTGAGCAGAACTGTTAGTCTGTAGAAGTTTTGGTTCTTCTCCGGTAGTTTATAGTGAAGTGTTGTTGTCATAGGCAACAGCATCCTCGGAGTGCCTGTCAGGAACACGGAGCACGCAAAGGACATTTTGAAATCCATTTTCTTACATTTCCCAACCAGCGCCTGTATTAGCAGAAGCTAACCACTGATAAGAGAGAACGAGGTTTCTTTGTTAGGAAGGAACCGCAGGCCTCTTGCTTCAAGTTAAACAATAAGTCATAAAACGGGGTCATAAAACATCCCCCCTGTCCTTATCAAACGAGCTGCGCGTTCGCGTCATACACCGCCTCCTCGCATACACGCGAGGGGCTGCGTTCGACGTGGGTAGGAGGCGCCCCGTGACTTTTATTCTGAGTGTGTGTGTGAATTACTGCAAGAATTAATTTCCTTCAGATAGGATCTTTCTGGTGTAATCCTTAGTCATAATCCTTAGTCAATCAAGTGAGATTATTGATTAATAATCCCCTTATTAATAAATATATGTTATTGCCATTTTTTTGGGGATAAAAAAATGGATGGTGCCCTGTTAATAATCTGAAGGGAGAATTAAATTAATAATTTACAATTATTGGTTAGTATTCTCAGCATCGCCAGATAGATCATAACAGTTATCAATTAATTAATTAATTTTAATTGATAAATCCACAACAATATTAACTTTGTTTTCTTTTGAGTTGCTGGTAAATTTTTATTATCCTGGAATAGGAAGTGATGTGGCAGAGGGAGGAGCAAGAGTTGGAAGCTTCGTGAAAGGCCTTCACTACTGACGGAGAAGAAGGGGCAACCAAAAGTTTGTATTTTTCGTTTTCTTGATTCTGAGCATATATAAACTTGTTTGTTAATCAGTTGAAATTTTAGATTTTATTAAATATGACTTCAATGACCATTCATTTATTTTCTATTGTTTTTCTTTTAGTTTGCAATGTGCTATTTGCATTCCCCTTCCTCTCTTTCTAATTGTTCAATCACCCAGTACAAAACCTCCCTCTGTTTCCTGTTAGTGGGTCACAGAGCTGGATATGACAGACCAAAAATAACACCTGTCTCATCAACCAAAAGAAAATGTCGGGCATTTCAGCTTAAATTTGGGTGAATTTAGTCTGTCTTTTTTTTTTGGGGGGGGGGGGTTATGATTCCAAATATGACAAATGGTTTGGTGAGATAGGTTCTGTGAACTTAAAATTGATTTTTATTACAGGAATACTGGCCTCTTAAAAAGGTATAGTCATGTACATATACAGTAAAGGCCTTCAATACTTGAGTGACCTCAAGCAACTTGGATTCCTCTTTCTCTGGAGTTTAGGGTTCAGTAAAATAATTTTTCTCCTTATCTAAGGTTAGTAACTTCTGTTTGTACTTCAGAAGGGCCTTAGCTTAGAACTATAACAGGTGTAGCGCCATATCCTGCATAAGTGTGTGTTTATGACTTTTGATGCTCTGACTCTAGCTACTACAAACACAAAGGGCTTCGTCTCACAGTCCCCAGAGCTCCTCGTAAAGTTATATCCGTTCCTTTCCCTGGTGTAAGTTCTGTATGGTGCGTGTAACATTGTCAAATTTCCCACCTACAGTACGTTTGCTTCCCTTAAAAACGCTAACTGATGAAACATAAATATAACTCTAGTACAAGGATTAATAGTCTCTGTACAGGCACCAACAAATAGCCTATATTCATGTCTAGCCTATTCATATAAAATGTTGGGGGGCTTTCCACAGAATTATCTAGATTTCTGTTTTCCGTCACATATTAAAAGCAACCTAAATTAAGTATGACAGATTTACCTAAAATAATCAACTACGTCGCATTCAATAAAATCTGTTTAGCATCTTGTTTGAGTTGTCTCCATGTTGCCTCTCACTCTTCTTTTGCATCACGGGGAGCATGTTAATGAGGAACATGTCTTCCTTTGTAAAGTTTTTACAGTGGCTCAATGCTTCCACTGTGTGGTCACAACGATTATTGCGCATTTGCTCTTTTTTATTTTTTTTACTTTTATAGTTCTTTTTATTCAGCTCCCCCAGAGGTGTTTGGTCATATCAAATTTTACTCAAATTAGATCACTACTATGTCCGCTGATGTAGAAGAAAAAACTAGCCATTCTGAAATGTACTTAAGAGTAAATAAGTAAGGGGTGGAAAAAGATTTGTAAAGTACTTTGAAACTGGTACAAGGAAGATGTATGTAAGAATAGAGCATATGATCTATTGTTTATTCTCCTGCCCTCGAAATAATAAATCAGGCTTAGCAGAAAGAAAAGACGACAAGAAAAGCAATCTTTAGTCCATGCAATAAGTATGTGGGTTGGGAGATGAGTTTATAAATGTCATTTTCTCTGTGAACTGACTAGAAGATGGTAGAGTAGCTCAGTACTAAGGGTACTGTTTCCTGAAAAAGTCACAAATGTAGAAAGTATAGTGCAGAAAACTACTCTTAAAGTGAATATGAGGAAATGTAACTAATAATATCTTCTCTGTACATCACATTTTATTTTTTCTCAAAGCTACTTGCAGAGGTACTTGTCTTACCCCTAAAATGGTGGGCTGCTTCTTCCAGGTCAGAGGTCATGTTTATGTACTAAACTTATCCCGTGTACAACTTTTATAGTGTTATCAAACACTCAAAGCAGTTTTACACAAGAGTTCAACCTAAAAATGCAAATTGAGAGAAAACTCAGGGTTAAATGCCTTGCCCAAGGGTCAAATAGTGTCGGAGGGGAAGTTAGAATTTAATTAATCAATATGTACTGGAGTAGTCTTCTATCTGATTCACTTGAATCTTTGTTTTTATTGTTTGATCATGAACTTTGACCTTACTTGAGATAAGTGTTGCCTGTAGTGCTTCACATGTTGTGTCAGGTTTACTTGGGTCCTTTTGGATGAGTCATCAATGCACTCTATGAGTAATTCTTCTTGGCCGGCCGCTGCTGTTGAAGGTGTCCTTGATTCATGGATAATAGGCATGTTTCCCCTATCGGAACTTCAGGGTAATTTAACCAGATCTTTTTCTGACAGGTAATTTGTTGGCCTGCTCCACTCAGCCGCCATGTCTGCATGCACAATCAGCCTTCTTTACTGTTTCAGCAGCGAGCGGCATCACTTTTAGGAAATTTGATCAGCTTCCTCTGTGGAGACCGATCTCTGTTTCATATCTGTTCTTCAATTCTGACATGTAGGGCTGTGTTGAAAAAATTCGAAAAATCTATTCTGAATCGATTCTTATAAATGTTCCAAGAATCGAATCAATTCATAAGTTCAAATATCGGTTTAAAATAGGAATTAAAAATTCAGACAACCGTTTTAAGGCTTATTTCTGAAAGTATTAATACAAATTTTTTTTCTGGTGAACTGTAACTCACCCAGTGTTCAGTCATTGAATTACAGGCATATAATTAAGATAACAGCTCAAAAAAAAAGTTTTTAACCACAATGATCCATATCTATATCGAACTGGATCAGATTGAATCGGAACATGGTAATCAATTCTAACTCCTGAGCCCTACTGACATGCTTGTTACGTTGCTCTTTGAGATCTTTTAGCCTACTTAATGTTGTCAGAAAGGTTATGTTCTGTTATGTTAGGCTTTTGCTTCCAGTGGTCTGCAACTTAAAATCTTTTTATTTTAAATGTGGTTATTAACTCTTTAGTATTTAGAGACATCTTGTTGTCAAGTTGGAGTACTGCAGTCATTCAAGAAAAGCATTCTCAGTCATTCACCCCCTCCCCTCTGTGATTTTCATGGACAGTTGCCAGTTACTGATTAGCCAGAGCTTACACAATGACGAGACGAGTTATACACATTGACTTGATAAGTTGATAAACACATTTCACTGCAGTATTGTTATTTCAAAAATAGCCTTTTGCCCGGTCCGGGTCATGTTGAAAGTGGCTGCACAATGTTTAGTTGTAGACTCAGCAAGCTTGCAGGCTCACCTGTGATTTGCCCTGAAACCAGAAATGATGGTAGCAGCTTAGCGGGACCGATAGTAAACAGTGGGTATGTCCCGTAGCAGCATTTTTAAAATAACAAAAACTTATAATCACCCAGCTGTTTTAATGTAACCTTCCTTTTACCATAGTTGGGAGATTAAACTGTTGTATGATTAATTTACAGTAAAATTCTTACATATTAAAAATATATATAATTTGGTTATTTTTGTTTCATATGTCTTCTTCTTTTTCGGCTTTTTCCTTCGTGGGTCTCCACAACCAACCATCTGTCTCTATTTAGTCCTTTCCTCTACATCCTCTGCCCTCACACCAACTATAATGTAACGTCCTCTTTCACCACATCCATAAATCTCCTTTTTGGTCTTGCTCTCTGCCTCTTGCCGGTGGCTGCACCCTCAGCATGCTTCTAGAGACATAATCCTCATCTTTTCCCTGAGCATGTCCAAACCATCTCCGTCTGGCCTCTGTGAGTTTATCTCCAAAACAAACTACCTCCAGTTTTGCATGATACGTAAATCTGCCTATTATGAAAAATTTAGGCATGGCCAGAAAAGAAAAAAAAAATCTGCAAAGCGTAAGTTTGTCACAGGACTGCAGGCAAAAAAGTTTAAAAACCTACAGTTGTCCATTTGAAAAAGCATAAAACACACTTTCAAATCATGCCACCACCCTGAATAGGAAAATATTACAATGCATCATGACTTATTGGTGTTTGACTTTTGGTTTACATTTATGTCCTTTTTTTGATTCCTTAAGGTTAAGGTTTATTTGCTTAGGTCATGCTATTTTAGTTCATTTCTTTAGTTAAATAATTATTCTCACTGTGTTTTGAATCTATTTTTGGTCGTGGCAGATGGTTGCTCGTATTGAGCTAGGTTCTGGTTCTGCTGTAGGTTTCTTTTGGTTAAAAGCGAGTTTTTACTCTCCACTGTCGCAGCATGCTTGTTCAGAATGAGGGATTACTGATGAATTGCTGTGGTTGAAGTCTGCATCATTGGGAAACAACTCCTAGTCAATGACTCAATTTAATCTGCAGGGATTCCTTAAACAGAAAAGTTTTAAAAAAACTGATTGATATGTTTTCATGATTGTATTGAAATAAGTTTTCTTGTCAAGTACCTTGAGATGACATCTGTTGTAAATTGGCACTATACAAATCAACTGAATTGAAGGCTAGTGTTTCTGTTTATTTTCAAAGTGATTCAGGCCTTTAGTATTTCTTTACATCCCTTCCTCCTTTCCCTCTGTTTTAGCTTTCACTTGCTCTCAACCTGCTCTCCTTTCGTAGCTGTCACTGATCCTGTCATTTCCCTCTGCCTGTATTCAACCCAATCCAAACCCAAAAGACTTTTAATCTAGGGTTAAATAACATTTAACAAATGTGCATACGAATATTGAGACAGAATTAATTTTTGGGGATTGAACATTTCTATAGTGATTTTATTTTTTAAATGTTACAAGGATTTTGATATATTTGTTAAGACTGAAGTGTATTAATAATTTTAAGTGCATTTTATATCTGTGGAGGCTAAAAATAGCTGTATTCCTATAAACCTATAGGCCATTTTTGTTTTCATGTAATGCTTTTATTCCAAACTGAGAAAATTAAAGGAGTAAAAGATTACTTGAGATCACAAGATGACGATAGTACAGACATCTCAATAACTGAGCTGAGTTAAGGAGAATACGACCAGTGTCTCTGTACATCTAGCTCTTCAAATCAAATGTGCTACATCAAAGCCTTCGGTGGCATGTTCTAGAAGGACCATCATGCTGCCCTGAACTATCTTCTGCAAAGGAAATAATTTATAGTAAATTCAGCTATTAGAGTTTATCTGTCAGTGGCTCCAAGAATGTATGTATGTTTGAGGCAAGTAGAGGGAGCTAGTGGATCACAGAAGACGATGGGGAATCACTCATGGCTGAGCAACTGACTTCCTGTAAATGTGGACCAATGTCAAACAAAAAAAAGAAAAATGTGAGGTTAAAAAGTTTTCATAGACGCATAATACATTTTACAGGTTATATGTGACTTTGATACATATCTGCCGCATCAAATATTTTTCATTATCCATTCTTTGTGGTGGATTCTTCACAGCTGTACCAGCATCTATGGTTTGCAGATGACTGTGTTTGTAGCTCTTGTCTTTTTGGGGTTTTATTTTTGTTTAGCATTAGGCACAGCTTAAAAAAAAGAAAAGCATGTGTTTATTTTCAACACATAACTCCTATCAAGCAAATATATGTTTTTAGTAAATTAACTGTAACTAAAATAAACTGTACCAGTGTTGCAGAAGTCTGGACTTGATTGGAGTTTTTTCTCTCTACAAATTTGGAATGAAAGAGCTCAGAGCAGCTTCTACAGGAGCATCCTTTCTTTATCAAATGAGTTCACCAGCTGGACAGCTGAGCTTAGGTTCTGCATCGCTTTTACCTCCTTACAGCCAGTGCAAAACTCTAAAGAAAAACGTTGAAAAATGTTCAGAAAAGCAAGAAACTTAGTGATTTATTTAAGTTGACGGGACACTTCTACACATTACTTTAATATTTGACCGGCAAAATGTAGATGAGAAGGCCTCTGTATTTTTAGACAGGCCTGTGTGTGTTGAGCTGATAGTGTTTGTGTGTGGGTTTGCACTGTGACCTCTACTTCCTGTGGAGTCGGTGGGTAGTCGGTAACCCAGAGTCCCTGGTGGGGCCAGCTGTCAGGGCCCTCATCCAGCGTTGTCCAGCTCATACTGTGGGAAAGTTACAACTCTGGGTTGTCCCACAACTCTCTCTAATATCTTAACAACAACCTCCCCCCTTTTCATCCTGCTTCCTGAACTAAATGTCTGAATAAAACACAACCTCGGCTGTGAATTCCCTGTTTTGTCCCAAAATGGATTTTCACTGTTGAGATTCGGTCATCAGTTATAACAGAGTTCATCAGAGTAGCTGAATCTACTGTATTTTCCAGGATAATTCCCCTAGTCTGATTTTTGTGTATTTAAGTAATCTAACAACAAACCCAACTCTGATGGATGGAATGGACAAATGATTGGTTGGCTGGTTGCATGGCTGGCTGAGCACACAGAGCACTTAACCCCATTGCTCAGTACCATACCATCATCAGCACCATGAGCCATTACTGTTCAGGAAATATGTTGAATTATTCAATCACTTCCTCTCTGTCTTCTCCTCAGGATGCAAACCTTCACAGGAATATCACAGAAAGCGTTTTGGCCTTTGTGTTTGTGCTTGTCTATCAACAACACTCAGGTTGCTGCTGGTCATGACCTACATTAGAGTTTAAATGGTGTGCACATCAAGAATTAAAAAATATATATATATATATATTTATATAAAAAAATTAAGTAGTTCAAATTCATTTTGGGACCATTTCCATTACATATTTCAGTGGGTTCATTTCGTCTCCTCAATAATAAATTTGGACGATTTCCTTCGTAAAGACAAATGTGTTTTTTTAAGGTAGAAAAAAAAATTCTTTACCTTGACATGTTTTGACTTCCAGGCTTGCTGACGGAGAAGTATAAACTAGGCTTAAGTCACACCCTTCTACTTCGTACTACCAAAAAAACTGAATGAGAGTCAATGGAGCAATAAGTCATTTTCTGATCCTGTTTGAAACGTGCTATAATATATGATATCTGTGATTTTTGAAGACATGTTTTGATGCAGAGAAAATTCTGATTTTCAACTGCCAGCTAAAGTTACTTCAGATTTTGCGTGAACACACTTAGCAAAGAAGTATAAAACAAGAAGCAAAAATGGCAGTGAGTTTAACGAACTCTGCATTTTTACTCCAGCATGAAGGAATGAGCATTAAACATGGAGAAAACCACTATGAATCTGGCCATGTGAAAAGTGGCAGCTATGCTGTTTTAAGTGCTAGCTAGCGTTACGTCATGCATGCCACTTCTGATTTGTAGACATTTTAATTTAGAATTTTTACATTGAAATAAATTACTAATCACTTGACAAACACATTTGAAATGCACATTATTTGTTACAATTTAAATTGAGTAACATAATATGTATGATTCAAGAGGTAAGATACAGCGGACCACAAAATAACTTTCATCGCTCCACTGACTTCCAGTCGGGTTTTTTTCGACAAAGAGACCCATCAGCCGACAGGAAGGGGAAGATACTTAGGCTCCTTATTGCAAAATGATAAGCTATGATTTCAGAAAGATATGATCATTGTGTTTTTAAATGCAACTATTTATATGGCTTGTTGTTGCTCTCTGAAATATTATGCCTGTCTTAGTTTGCACAACTTTCAACTGATACTTTAGTTTTAGCTATGGCCATCGTTTAGAGAAAGATTTGAGATAACCAAACAATCTCTTTCTAAAAAGTTGCCAATCAGGAGTAGAATTGAAATCTATTGGTTTTGCCCCCAGTAAAAAATATTCTTTCCTAATGCAAAATGTATTTCTTTGGAGGTCTGGCAGCATCTCCTTTTCTGGAAAAACAAGGCTTGTGATCATTGGCAGATGGAATTCTGCAACCATAAGTGTAGATCCTGGGCAACCACTCTATAAAAGGACATAATGGAGAATAGTTGATGCCAGGGTTTGATTAAATTAAAGGTGGATGCCACAAAGGTGCACCTAAATAAGAAGGATACTTCCCATTTATAATTACCAGAGTAACTATAGGTTAAACAAAAACATATAATTAGACCCAAAGATGGTTTCAAGTTTAGACCAAACTTCAAAAGCCCATCTTTATTAGTTGGACAAGCAGATGAACTACCAATCAAAGGTTTGACAGAATAAAATAAATAATTTCAGTATAGAAGAGGTTTTTACATGTTGTTTAACATTGGTCTCAATTGAATATATACAGTACTCTGTCCTCGGAACTCACAGCCTGGTAATGTGTCACTCAAGGTTTCTAAGTCAGAGTGTACAGATTTTCTAACCTGTCATTCTCTGAGAGAGTCTCATTCACGTCAGTCCAACAGGAAGCCCTGCCATTATTTCCTCCATGCATCTTCCTCCAGGTCAAGACTACCACTCCTTTTCCATAAAAGTGGCCAATCAAAATCCACATTCAGGTGCATTTTACAGACTGATCAGTAAAAGGAAAAACTCAGCCAAATACAACAGCCAAAGCGCTTAGGAATGATTACTTATTTTAAAAAGAAGCTATAATTACTGTCTTTGTATAATCTTTTATATATTAGAAAAATAAACTGAAGTGATATACTTAAAATGCACTCACCCCAAAACTCGCATTTTTGCTGATAAATTCTATAAAAACAGGTCTAATAGTGCTGTGTACATGTCTGGTCATTATTTTTGGTATTTTGGTACATTTTTGTGAAAATGTTATTTTTGTACAAAAAAGGGAGCGGGAAAGCTAGCAGAAACAGCGAGCTCTATGCAACAGGGATGGGGAAGTTCCTCTGCACCAACGGTTCCGCCCACAACACAGAGTTAACTTGCTTATGACCTAGAACTGCTCTGTTCTTTCTACGTTTTAGAACTCTAGGGTTTTGGGACTTTGGCTTGAAACAGCATAACAATAATTTAAAGACTACTGAGAACATTTTAAAATAGCTCCAAAGATGATCGGAGTGGGTCTTTAAATATCCAATTGAGCCATCCGTCTCAGTACAGGGGTCAAAAGTCATGTATAGAGATCAGAGGCAGCACTGGGTTCTGTTGGTGACTAAATGTTACCGTTGGCATCGCATCACAGAATTGTAAGCTGGTAAATGGGGTTCATTGGTAAAAGCTTGTGGTGACCCTGCATTATTGATGCTCCTTACAACACTTTTATTGCCCACACACAGAAACTGTCAGCTGAGTGTGTGTTAACTTCTTTGTATAGGCACATGTGCATGGCTGTATGTTGGGATTCGTCATGGTTTGCTTCTGTTGGGGGAGTGTCAAGTGGAAGAGATGTATTCACTTTGCTCTGAAAGCATTTAGATTTTTAGGTAATGAACAAAGAATCTCAATACGTCTATGTTTGCATAAAAACACTACAGTATTGTGTATTACCATTCAAATATATTTGTTATATTCATTCAATGACTCTTTTTGTGTTTCTCTAACAACCATCCATTTATATTCACTGCTTTAAGAAGCCATTAGTCTGAGCCAGCCATGATTACTTATTTATGGCCCCAACGGCGTAAATTGAGGGGAGTGGAGCACCAAGATGGGAGAGCAAGCTGTTGTTTGTCTCTCCCTTAGATTTTAACCGCAGCTGATATTAATGGTCCCAACAATGCCAGCAAAAACACAAACACACTGAATCCACATTGTAAAAAAAAAGCTATAGTCATTAGTAGACTACACTAAACTAGGTATAAGTAGGTTTAGATTCTGACAGTATAACCTTGAGTGAATATTACAGTATGTCACTGTAATATCACAAAAACTATGTATAATAAGACTGAACTGAAAAAACTATGTATAATAAGACTGAACTGAAAAAAAAAAATTCTCTGATTGCTTTTGTTGCTAAAGTAACTATTTTTATTTATTGCCAAGACTAGATTACATAATATTACATAAAATTTTGTTTTACACAATACAAATAATTGTTTGTTGAGCAAAACATGACTTTTCTTTGCTGATCTGCACTGAATAGAGTAACACTGTATGGAAGAGAGATATTGGTTGGGCCATCTCCTCAGTTTTCCAGCCTGCTGTCTGATCCATATTGGTTTTTATTAGAGATATCCGGTATTATCGACCTACTGTACTATTATTATCGGCTGATATGGTATCCAAATGTATTTTCAGAATTTATTGGTGTTGGTTTTTAAATTTTTAACAACTTTTACACCTCCGCCTCCGTACCATACACATATTATACTTGCAATTCTTCAGGTACTTCTCCTCTGACTTAATATGTCAGAATATGGCAGGTCCAAGGTATAGTTTTAGGATACTTTTGTTTGTTTGACAAAAACTTACATTCTGTGGCTTCTTCATTTCTGAGCCAACCGTGAACATTTAGGTAGATGTCAATATTATTGGTTTATAGCTGTATTGGAAATTAAAATTTACGCTAAAATGGCCTGTACTTGTATAGCCCTTCATTTAGTCCCTGAGGACCCCAAAGCGCTTTACATTACATTCAGTCATTTACCCATTCACACATTGGTGATGGCAAGCTACGATGTAGCCACAGCTGCCTTGGGGCACACTGACGGAGGCGAGGCTGCTGGACACTGACACCATCGGGCCCTCTAAAGTTTTGGAATAAGAATATCCAATTAAAAATGAAATAAAAAGCTTATTAAGCTGTCTTGTAAGTAACGAAAGTGTAGCAAACTTTTTTCAGTAAGATAACGGTGCAGCAGCGGTTGAGGGAGGGGCAGTGCTATCTCTAAGGGTGTTTTCACATGTGTGGCCGTGCCAGAAAACGGCAAGAGAAAAATTTGCATTTTTTTCTGTTCGCATGGTGTGGGTCTCAGCCTGTACTGGGTCCAGTGTTTTACATGACGGACTACACCAAAACAGCAGGTGTCGTATGCAAATTATTCTGTAGCTATCCAACAAACAAGGGAGTGAGAAGTACCAATGTCATAAAATGAGCGAAAGCCTAGAAGGACAACACATTGGTCTACCGGTCAACCGCTACCTGATGCCATCTACAGGAGTAGTGTCATAGTAAGCCCACTGCTTTGTAACCTGGTGTGTTGATGTGGGATGCTTGAACAGTGTTGTCTTGGTCTCTTTATGGTCGTGTGACGATTCAGTAACTTCGGTTAGCGTTGTCGTGACTTCCGTTTGTGCCATGTCTATTGTCTCAGGTATGGCCAGGGTACGGGTGTGTTCACATGATTCGTATCCACTCATACTTGGACTCCGATACAACCTCCCAGGAAGGTTTCTCTGACTGTATCCTGACACTGTCCAGATTGTGTTCACATGGTACATAATTAGTGGATTTTGAGCAAATACGGTACCCGAATATGAACTTGGGTCTCATGTAAAAAATGTCCTAACCCTTTGACAGGTACCTCATTAAAAGCCCTATCAAGCATTGAAACAGTAATTCAATTCAGTCTATTTATATAGCGCCGTTTCACAACAAATGTCATCTCAAGGTACTTTACAAGAAGAGTAATTACAATACTATGTTTAATTTAAGAATTAGAGAACCACAGAAGATTGTGTCGTGAATTCTCAGCAATTCCTCACACTGAACAAGCATGAAGCAACAGTGGAGAGGAAAAACTCCCTTTTAACAGGAAGAAACCTCCAGCAGAACTGTCTGGGGTTTGGAGAAGTATGATGCTATTTTTTTCTGATTTTGTAGCCAAAACTTTTACCAAGTTTTCCTCTAAATATTCTGAGGACAAATTGTGCACAAGCACCTCAAAGCATTTTTTAAGCTGTTTTGGCAATGATTGCTTTTAATAACAGAAATTCTGACAATAAATGGGCAGAGAGAGAAGGGAGCAGCAAAGGCCCCATAGTCAAGAATCGAACTCAGGACGGTTACATCAAGTACTAGTAGCCCCTGTATATGCGGTGCACTGGATTTCCTGATGTGTCCTAAGATTGAGCCTCTCCTATCAGCCGAAGACGCCTGAGAGTCTATCAACTCCACTGAGAAGAAATGTCTATGGATATGATAGCGATAGTGCTAAGGTTGTCTGAATCTATAAAGTTGTCAGTCAGTTGTTAGGAAGCAGGTCGGCTGTTACACAGATCCCGGCAATACTGTGAGATGCGGTTCCTCCTTGTTTGTACAAACAAGTTCGAATTAAACCTCCAAGAAATTAAGGAATCTTTCTCACATCTTTATTTAAAATGTTTTTTCCGACTGCAGCTGTTTTTAGATGTGTATCGCGAGATAAAGTCTCATATTCTTGGGTAAAAAGAAAGGCAGACCTGTCAGTCAATAAATGCTTGGTAATTCATTGGGTCATTAAAATGACGATTCATTGGATGAATGGACAAAGGTGCAGGACTGACTGGATGACACAACCAAGCAGTATGGGTTAACTGGGAACATCTATAGAAGGAGACCTTAAGGACTTGGTTGTGTCTGTGGTCTCCTAAAATTGTTAAGAGATAGTAAGTGATCAGAAGGACTGCAGCTTCAGCAACAGCAAAAGCAAAACTTTTGGCTTTAAACCTAATTTTCACTGAGCGAAGCTGCGCCGCTTTTTCCAATCGGGTCTGATGTTTTTTGTTTTTTTTCAGGCGATCGTCATATCCCGCTGTCATACTAGTGCAGTGAGAATCAGGATGCAATAAAACACAACAAAAAGTCAAAAGACCAGCTATTGCTTTTTGGTCCTTTCTTTACACAAACATTTCTGTGAATTTTATAGCAACAGTGGGAAGGAAAACTATCTTTTGAAGTTGAAGAAACCATCAGCAGAACATGATTCATTGTGAGCGCCCATTTGCCTGTTATTGACAGCTCTTTTAGAGACCTCATCAAAATAAACATAACTGAACAAATGAGCTCCAAGTCAGTTGTACTGTTTATGGGACAATAAACCAGAGTGACAGCAGTGCTGTTTATTTTGACCTACATTGTGTGTGGAAAAGGTTTGCCACCAGGGAGCAAGTCAGCTCCTCTAAGCCAGAAAGAAGGACAATTCAATATATTCAGATCATTACTCTTTGCCTCAAATAAAAGATTTCAGCTATCTTGTTGAGTGAAGGATTGATGGAGTTCAACATAATTAACTTATTAGTACCTCATCTGCTTGTAGACAGTGCTCTCATTTGTCACGTCAAAGAAAGCTCCGTCAAAAAGTTAAACTCTTGATTTAGCTTAAACATCTAATCAGAATACCTACTGGGTACCTCTGACACCCCACTTGAGAGGAAACCATCAGACTTAAAACCTGTAGCAGATTGTAGGTCTAACCCCTCATTTCCACTATACGTGTAAGCAGCACATTACAGGAGCAGCACATCATACTGTACGCAGCTGATAGCCATCGCTGTAGTCAACAGAACCCTTTCCACCGGAGCTGAAAGCATCACGAGTCTGCCTCGTCTCAGGCGCGTCATGTCACTTTTCTAAATATACACAGCAGTCCTATTTTCTACGCGGTACGCCTCTGAAACGCTGGTGCGGCAGCCAGAATTTGTCAAACTAAAACAAAACGTGCTTCTTTCTGGTTGCTTTACTTAAAAGTCTACTACCAGTGTGGCCCGGTGAGAAGTCAGTACCTCACGGGAGGGTCTAAATGTTGTTCCATCATGGGCGACAAAAGGTTGATCATTGAAGTGGAGAAGCACTGAATAATGTTTGACCCCATTCACATCTCTTTTTATAAAGTCAAAGTCAAGAAGGATAAAGCAGGGGAGTGGCGTATTTGCTGTTTTGGGGCAAGATGGTGAGTTTATGCTACTTATTAACGTGAAAAAAAAATTTCCCCATTTTTTATGAGACTTTTTTAGTAATGCGAGCTAAAATAAATGGGCCTTGAAGTTTTAATAATTAAACTACAATGAATTTACCAAAATAAATATGGTTTCCTGCTCTCTCGTGACATCTGCTTCCCTGCTGCTACTTGCCTCATACGCCCCCGGTGGAAAGGGACAAGCAGCAGAATACGTGAGCGAAACATGCTGCTCCTGTAACGTGGTCCCTGCGCGTCTGGTTTAAAGCCCGTTTTAGGCACCTGCCTTGCTTGCAAGTGCCTTGCAATCCTCTAGAACAAACTGGAGAATGTTTTGCAGTGCACAGGGAAATGTGGATTTCCCTGCCAGACGTGCTACAATCATGACTTATCTATATGCCTTTACTGATAAGATAGAACAGCTGCATGATAAATCAGACCAAATAAACTTTTGTTTATAAAATGTTATTTTATTAGTTCATCTTTTGCCAGGAGGGCAGCAGCAGCCACACCACAATGAGAGGAACAAGGAAACTCAAACAATATTGGTGCTCTTTGCTTTCACTGGGTGCTATAAAATAAACAGATGGTTATTGTTGCAACCATTCAAATAAATATAGATGAAGCAAAAGCAGCAGTGGAACCAAGTGTGAAATGCATATATTTTTATATATATTTATTTTAGATAAATCTCTCTCTATCTCCCTCCCTCCCTCTCTCCCTCTCTCTCTCTCTCTCTCTCTCTCTCACCATATATATATATATATATATATATATATATATATATATATATATATATATATATATTCAATATACTCTCCCTAAATTCTTTCCCAACTTACAAGATGCCAATTAGCACCAGGAATGATGCTTGCTGTGACCAAAGAAGAAGTGGAGTGGTTTCTGTGGAAGCCTTCAAACATGTAGCAGCAGACATATTCCTGACAGGAGCACAGGTCTGGAAGGTGATAACACTGACAATGCGTAAGATTGGAACTTGCTGATTCATACAGACACATATAAACAGATAAAGTGAGCTGTGGTGGATGAAAAGCAGCTATGTATGCTAACTAAAATGCTTTAAACTCAGATTACTTCTTAGTCAGTATTCTGCCATCTTTTTAAACTATATATATATATATATATATATATATATATATATATATATATATATGCTTATAATACAATACTTGCAAAAATCAAATCAGAAACATTAGGGGGAAAGCAAGGGATAGGTAGGAAGGAAAGAAAGAAAAAAAACACAGAAGAATGGGGTAGGAAAGAGAGAAGCAAGGAAGGATGAGGGGCAGAGAAAGAAATGAGAAGAGGAAATAAAGAGAAAGAAGAAAGGGGGATGAGGATGGAAGTGTCAGACATGGTCAATAAAGCTGGGAAGGCAGATAAGGAAGAAAGAAGGAACACAAAGTTAAGAGGGAAAGGATTGAAATATGCATTTTTGAGAGGGACAAATGGGAGGAAACATTGAGGTCAGAAGGATGGATGGAGGGTGGAAGGACAAGGGAGGAAATAAAAGTAAATGGATAAAAAAAAGAAATAGAAATAAAGTAATGAATGGATGTCCATTCCTTCATCCATCTCACAAGCACTTCTATTCAGGTCAATACTTCACTGCAGCTTTCAACTCAGGTTATGTTTCATAAAACCTGCCAGGTAAGATGTTTTCATGAAAACACAAGCTCGTAAAATCTATTATTTAAATTGAGTATATCTGAAACTGAGTTTGGCTTTTCCTTCACAGTTCACCTCTCTGTTTCTGTACATAAACAACTAGCAGCTAAATAGTTTAAGCAAAAAACGTATTTTTAAAAAATGGTCTTAACAAGCACCAAAGTTTGACTGCAGGTATTCAGCCAGTGCAGAATCCATCTGGGTCCACAACAATCAAGATGTATCAGAAAACCGTTATCTTAGAAATGCTTATCCAAACACTCTTGTTTTCTGTTCTGCTGCTTTTGAAGCTTAGTCTTTCACAGTTGCATGCATCTGCCAGAAAACTATGAAAAATGGCTCCTATTAGGAACTTTTTTTATTTTCAGAAAGCATGGTTTCATGTTTCAAGAATCTGTAAAATGTAGTTCTCAGATTTATCTCCATTGATGTGGACGTAAAATCCTGATTGAGTATCTGATGACTATTTGTAATAATTATGGCGTAGACAACAGGAAAAATGGAAAAAGTTGCAACATTGTGAATAAAAAACTGAAACAAGAATTGGAAAACATTGAGTCAAAACTCAACTTTAAGTGAGTAACAGAAAAATCTAAGGCAACTCTCACACGAGGACTGGTGCCTACGTCATTGGGATGGAGATGGGGCAAACCCTGGACAGCACGCCAATCCATCAAGGGGACACAAAATGCTGCTGTTAAAAGAATATCATAATTACAATGCTGAAATATTGATTTCTTGATATATTACTTGGTTTAAAGTTTTGATCACATGAAATATTATCCTGTTTTGCTTTGTATTGACTAACACCAGTATAAAAAGTTTATACAGTATTAGCTGGATAATTAGTAAGGCTATCTGCTCAGGTAGCTTTGCTATAGTTGGTTTCCTAACAAACATGCCATTTGCAGCTTGCCAACTGTTTAGAGTATTGTTGCTTTAGTAGGAGTAACTGAAGTGCTCATTTAGTTTAAACTGCTAAACCATCTTTTTTTGAGAATAGCAAATATTAAAAAAAACATTTTTAATGACAGAAAACTGCATCACATCAATATGTACATATGGAGTTCATACAGCTAAAAAGAAATGCTGAATATGAGCCTCATGTTTTCACTAGCCTGACCTGCAGAATTCGGAATTCCCTTGAACAGAAGCTGTGTTACAATATAGACAAAAAGATCACAAAAAGCAACAAATGATAAAACTAAACTAATAAAGTTCAAGAACAGATGTTTATGCCTTAAAGCATGTAAAAAAACAGCATTTGACAAAAATAAATGTAGTATTAAATGTGTCAAAGAATCTTTCACACTTAATTACCCAAAACGACAGCAGCAAGTCCATGTCTGTAGCTCAAAAAAAAAGAAAAATAAAGGTTTTGGCCTAGGTTAGTGTGGATTTAGATTTAGATGCAGTTGAGATGCAGTGAGCAGACCTTAAACTGGCAATTCATGCTGAAATACCCTGTGATTCATTTATTCATGTTATCTTTGTCTGAATAAAATCTGTTTAATCTGAAAATGTTTAAATGTTTAAAAAAGACAAAAACAGAAGGACATCTGTAAGGGAGGAAAAAAAGGGCAGGACTAAAAATTTTAAACCCCTTGGCTTCTGTGAACCAGCTGTAGAAATGAAGAATCCTCTGTCACTCATGAGAGTTGCCCTAAAAGTTTCTGAAAAGATGACAAGTGTGTCACAAAACAGGAAAGTGCTCGCTCTACAGGAAAACAATATCAGTGTCAGAAAATGAAACCGAATAAAATTTGTTATACAGTTAAAGTTCAATTGCATATAAAAATATAGCAAAGTAAAATTTTACATATCAGGTTAGTTTCTGTGCTTACACATGGACAGGAAAGCCAAAATGCATTCATTCTTGAACCCACACTCATACTCAATCAAAACAAATGCACACCCAAACTTGTGTGACCGTAATCATTCACCTTAGATGCTCCCTTTTTGAGAATGATTGTTGCATTGCTCTTGCATCGAAGCCTCAAGTGCTGAAATAAAAGGATGACCTCACTGCAAAATCAACCTCCCCCCCTTAGCATCCCGCTGTCCATCTGCCTAACACCACAACTCCTCGCATCCTGTCCTCTCTCCTCTCTCCCTCCCACACTCTGGTTTTCTATGGCCCATTAAGAGCTAACAGGAAGCTAATTGCCTGTTTGATCAACTCTCTGTGGGCCTGGAACTGGAGGCTTTTAGCCGTCTGAGCTTTAAAGGGAAGACAGATGAGGCAGGAGGGAGATACAATATAAATGCCTCGTGTCTACTTTCTAGTTGGATTGCCTTTCTTTCTTACTCATATCTGTGTTGAGCCTTCGTCACATACCCAAAAAACATATTTACTCAGATCTAAAAGCAAAACTCTTCCTATGGTAGCATTGCTTATAATCATAGCCAACACTAGTGCACCAAGATATTAGCTGATTTGGGGTTGAGTAAATGGATAAGAAAAAGAGTGAATTATGTGGAGTGGAGAAGGAAGATGGAGGTCAGTCAGTGGGGTGAGGTTGGCGACAGACTGACTTCAAGAGGAAACCTGACCGGACCCCTGGAGCTTGACTAAAGCAGCACAGCTAAAAATAAAGAGAAGGGAGGCTTCTTCTGCTGACAAAACAACACACTCGCATGCACACACACAGATTATACAGTAGGAGAAGACACACAAACGTACTCGCACGCTGCCTTGACACAATGGATGTATCCTCTCTGGTTTAATGATCCCCGGTTCAGTTCTGGCTGGCAAACATCGTCCATCCACCTCACAGTGCTTTTCTTTTACGAATGAATTTAAAAGGAATCAAATTCACTCAGTCAGTACAGTACGTGGTCCCATTTTTTTGGTTTCAGATTGTCAGTTCAGTCACTTTTGCCCATTATGTTTTGTTTAGCCCTTGTCAAGCATTCAGTGTGGCAAAAAAATGTATTTGTTTCTTAGATTGCAATAAGTGCTCAGAACATCACTGTAGGTTTGGTTTCAGTACTTGTTCCCAATTTCTGTTTCTGGAGGACAGAACGCCTGTTGCCTAAGACTGTACACACCGTCACAGGCCTCTTTCCTTCCTCTCTTGGTCAGTCGCTCCTCTCTGCTCGAAGTTTCTGTAAAGGGTGGGGAGGAAGGAGGTTTAACAATAAATAAATAGATTTTATCACACTGAGATAACACGACAGAAGGCAAAGAGAGGTTGTTTATGTCTGAAAGTCTTGGTTGAAGGTTGAAGAGACGTTTTTTCCTCTTCAAGCTGAGCTCTTGTTTTTAGGCATTAAGTCTACAACATAAACAGGCACAATAAATCGTTGGTCCCCCCCACTGAGCTGGAAATCTAAATAGAAACTATATTAGGAAGAACAACACTTCATGGTGGTTCTGTTAGGGTTGTATTTGTAGGCAGGTGGATCACAATGTCAAAACTTTGGTTTGGCTTTTTCCCCAACTCTAAGCGTGTCATAGTGACTTTTCCATGTCTTTGGCTCGTAGTTGGGCGTGAGCGGCATTAGGGTTGGAGGCAGATATTTTGCGGCACACTGTGTTGGTATTGCTGCACCTGCAGCCAGGCCGTGTCGCCCGGTCATGGGCACACTGGCATAGGGCAAGACACATCCTGGCAGGGGGGTAGCAGCAGAGACAGGGCAGACAGAGCGCCAGCAAGGCCATGGTGCTCCAGCGAGTGCAGGCGTGGGCTGGCGCACAGGAGCATGGACGATCAGAACAGTTATCCTCGTCATCTTGGGCAGAACAGTGATAGAACAGGCCTTTAATGCAACACAAGCACGTGCAGTACTCCACTGCACTCTCGGCAGAGCAAAGACAACGTTGCCCGCAAGCCCAGCATGAAGGGAGGCGGCGAGGGCTGCAGCACTCTTGACATTTACAGCGGCCACAACGCTCACAGATGAACAAATGTTCAGCCTCCTCATCTGTCAGGCCTTTACCAAAGGATGTATCGGACTTCAGTGCGAGTTTAGGCTGAGAACTGACAACCGAACTAAAGCCAGAGTGAGATGGTGTCAAACTTGCCAGAAGCCGTTGGTCGGATGTGGCACTGGTCCGAGAAATCGAGGAGCTCACGGTGCTGGAGCGGCTCAGGTGGGCCAGATGAGCATGCTGCTGCTGACTTTGACTGCGGGAAAGAGCAGAGGTGAAGGAAGGCTGGGGATGATGGCTGTATACTATACGGTCCTCATGGGCATAATAGAATCCAGACTGGGAGGCCGGTTCCAGCGCCACAGGTCTCTCCACATAGTCATTGCTGGCCCGGATGGCACGGATCTGGTCAAGGGAGAGTACTGAGTCCAGCTCATTTCTCAGGGAATGAGTGTGTTCCATCCCGGTGAGCCAGCTGTGTGGCACCAGGGCTGGATGCCGGGGCAAAGGGCTCCCAAATCTCAAGGGACATCAGACATATCTGCAAAAAAACAAAAGAGAAGTGAAAGCTGCTTCAGTTGTTGGTGTCTGTTATCTGAGAAGATCAAAAGCTGTCAAAACGCTTCACCCACCTTCAAATGCTACTTTTATTTACATAGGAAATCAAATTACAAATAGTTATTGGTATATTGCATAAGACTTTCAGAAATGTTTGTAAACTTGATTAAAAATTAGTTTTGGCAGCAAAGGCTACAAACAATAATCCACTGTGTCACCATGACCGTAGAGGCTCTAACAGTGGTGTTAGCCTGCCAGAAACAGAGAGACATGACCCTGTAATTCAGCATCTGTTAAATACAGCTGCTGCTGTAGAAGAGGACTCCCATCTGCAGTCACGTTTAGCACAAATTCAGACACAGTTCTTCCAAGCGGTTCTCTTGAATTTTTCATATTTATTTATCTATTTTTAATAGTTTGGGGCAATTTGAATATTATATTTTTGTTTTATGTAAGAATCAAAAATATAACAGTTTTTGTTTCTACTTCATATGGAACATGCAGTATCATTAGGGAAAAGTTCAAAAACTAGTACTATAGTTTTACTGGTACTTTGATGACACTAATTCTGAAAAACGCAGCTAAATAAAATTTAAACATTTGGCATCAGTAAATTTGAAAATGTGAATGTTTAGGTTTAAATATGTAAATATGTAAAAGGTGGCGAATTCACAACCTCTTATTTGTTCTTTCCTGGCAACCTTTAAAAACAGCTTAATTGGTCTGGATGTCCTGTAGTGTGACAGATTTGGTCCAAAAAAACATGAAAAGAAATGAATTTTCATCATGTTGAACTGTATATTTTTTAATTAATTTCTTGAGAAGCTTTATTTGGCTTTTACTAAATAAATTATCCAAAATGGACAGGAAACAGAAATTGTAAAAAGGCAAAAAGAGAAGGAAATATCTTTAACACAAGTTGGTTCACACATTTACAGATGTGGTTTCTAACTGGATTTTTAGCACGGGAGCGCACAGATTTAGATATAATTGATCAAACATTAGCAATTATTACATACCGTGGAGCTGTTTCATACTCAAGAGTACCTTCCTGCAGTTACAAAGGCCGAAAAGGGTGCCGTTATATATCCAGTCCACACCGAAAGTCTCAAGCGGAAGTTGGTTAAACTTTGCTCCAAGCAAGAACAAAAATATATAAAATGTACACAATTCTGTGGATTTGTGTAACTGTCTAGTTAATTAACTTTGCAAGTTTATAGACACTGTCCCCTGCCTAACGCCTGATAATTGCTGGGATAGGCTCCAGCTGCCCCGTGACCCTGAATTGGATAAGCGGTTAAGAAGATGGATGGATGGATGGATGGATAGACACTGTAAAACTCCTAGTGTAAGCCTGCATAAATTACTAAGTTGTAATGTACATTTTTTATGGATATAACTGGTCCTAAATGCTGAAATAAATAGATATATCTCATTAGGTTTAGGCACTGGTCCTTGAATATTAGGATGAGGAAAATAGTAAAGATATGTTAAGGCAATGTTCCCCGAATGTTAGGCTTAGTAATGAATCAACCAGGCTAGCCAATCAGAGATGAAAAATGGTTTATTTTCTGCTTTGGACTTCTGACGGGGATTGGCTATATGGCGACACCCTTGTTGACAATTTTAACTCCAGCTGAGTCCCTCTCTTCATAGTTGCTTTGACCATCATTGATTTAAAGAATTTTTCATGGATTGTAATCTAACATCTGTGGATTCATGGTTTACTATAAAATAACTTGATCATATTATTCAAGTAAATCAAGTTGTACATTAGATTTAGTGTTTTCTATTGTCAAATATCAGTATATAATTTAGCAAAGCGGACAGAGGTTTGGACGAAATGACAACGAAATGGGTGTTAGGCCCAGCCAAGACAGATTCCAACGCCAATGTTAAGTAAATTGCAACCATTCAATGTATTGACCAAAGACAGCAAGCAGATGGTCATGCAGGCTATTAGATAGGACTTTTGGAGACAGTAAAGAAGATAGTTTGATACTGTAGGGAGCCTAAGTTTCCTCCTCTTCCTGTCAGCCCATTGGTCCCCTGGCCGAAAAAATTATGAATGGAGGTCTGTGAAGTAATAAAAGTTATTTTTGTGGCAAATGCCTGTCGCTCACAACTGATCGATTTAGTGTTTGGAGCAACACTAGGTTTGCCAGCTTAGGGTGTTTCACAAAGGCTGCAACGAGACACTAAAGCACCACTGGGTACTTACAAGCTACAATGCTTTTAAAAACATTTTGGGACAACACAGCTCAGGAGAAGTTTAAATCCATTCGCGATCAGCGTATATCCATCTAATGGGAATCAATCAGGGCTGGAAATTTGCCTCCTGGAATAAGGCATTATCTGCCCCAAAACTCCTCGGTTTTCTCCCTCTGCAGGTCTGACCATAAAGCAGCAGATAAGGAGCGACTGGGCTGGTTAGATGAAGACGCATTTTTCAAATTAGTTTGAGAGGAGAGGTCATAGTGACTAATCTCGTCAGACAGAGTGGTGGCTGTGGCTCACTCTTACTCTGCTTGCCTATCAGACCATCTAATTGTTAAAAGGGAAGAGGCCTGTCGTTCATTTTCATGACCTCATATTTACTTACGACTGCTGCCACCCTTGAACATGTCGCAGATCCTGGAAGTCATGTGAGATGGCTGAACACAACAGAGACTAATTCTTTTCAAACTTACTTAATCATGGGGAATTTTTATATCTGGTTGAATTTTGTTTTAACTTTTTCGTTAACCTAATGTTTGAAGAAAACTTATGAGACGTTAGAAGCAAGAGAAAAACAACAACAACAAAAATATCTTGAAATTGTGAAAAACTTGCAGCTTATAGCAGACAGTGGCCTGTGATGCCCTGAACTACTCTGTAACTGTTTCCAAAATATCAAAGTAGTTTTACAGGAATAGTTGACATATGTGTTTCCGTGTGTGGCAAAAGTGACAAATATCTATTAGTTGCATATAAACATAAAATCTATAACAATGATGTCTAAAGAGAGAGTTCATCTATAAATTGACTGAGGAAGATGAAAATGAAAACTAAAGCCATTATTGTCTTTTTTTTTAACAAACTGCTGCTTTCCCCTTTTATTATTACACTGAATTAAATACCAGTGTTCTCGATAGTATTTCAGATTTTTGTTTCTTTGTCCAGTAGAACAAAAGTCATTTTTTAACATGTGAAAGCCAATCTGAAGTTTATTATTCAACTGTTCATTTCGAACTACATGAAAAACGCATGCTTAAAATATGTTAAAATCAAAAGTCTTCTTATGGTCAGGTGTACTCTCTTTTTTTGGAAATCAAAACATGGTGATCCTATATTGGAGATTAGATTTTAGGTTCTTTGTTTTTAGTCAGATCAAGGTGATTTTTTTTAACCTTTATATGTTTTGGCATCCTCTGCTGCGTTCCTCAGAAGTGTCACTAAGATAAGATTATTTAGATGTCAATGATGTATGTCAATCAAGTCTACAATCATAACTTTAGACACAGTAAAGACTGTTGACAATCCACTCAGAAAGAAAAAATAATGTGCAACTCACCATTCAAAGTCAAATACTCTATCACAGACAAAACAGAGCCATCTCGAACAAAAACTCTCTACAATGGTCCAATGAAGGTCCCCCATTAAAAAAAGTTATTCCACAACAAGAATTATGTTCACAATCCAACATAATCTGTAAACCTTGGCAGTGCCCTTGTGTGTATTTCTTAAAGTTTTTTCACCATATCTACCATTAGCCTGCTCATATTAGCCTAAAAAAGTTGAAAATATTTTAGGAATTCTTGGAATTTTGCAGAAAATGTCTACAGAATCTCTCCATCCATTTTGACACAGCTTGGATCATTTTGAAAAGATGAATGGACCTAAATTTGAGTCTCAGTCTTTCTTTTCTTTCAGTCTCAGTCTTACAAGCCTGAAACAATAAATGTATTCAGTTTAAAAGCTTGTCTCTAACACGTGATTAAATCTGGGGTCGCATTGGCCGAATATCTTCCATATTTGACATGTTTTGTTTTAAACAGTATTGGAGAAATCTGAAGACCATCTGCCTTTTTAACAGTTTATTTTCCACACATGTGACCATTTAGTGCAAATGTGCTGACATTTCAAACTTTACACACTGAGTACAGCTAACTAAGACCCCTGTTTACATGGAGACGAAACGGCTTTAGTTTTTAAGAATGGGAGTCATAAGTCCACGGTTGTCCACAGGAGCAAACAGCGTGTTGAAGAGTTACTGATGAATAATTTAATTATAAGAGCAATAATTTAATTTCATTTTTGATATGTAGGTCTCTATTCAGATTTTGTTTAAAATGAAGAATAAAAAATGTATATATTATTGAACCTTTAGCTAACCCAAAACGCTGCAGCAAGAGAGATCACATTTCTCCTGTTTTGGCTTCTCTCCATTGGCTCCCAGTTAAATCCAGAATAGAGTTTAAGATCCTCCTGCTTACTTATGAAGCCCTTATTAATCAAGCTCCATCATATATCAGAGCTCTGATTGTTCCATATGTTCCTAACAGAGTACTTCGTTCTCAGAATGCAGGTTTACTGGTAGTTCCTAGGATTTCTAAAAGTAAAATGGGAGGCAGATCTTTTAGTTATCAGGCTCCTCTCCTATGGAATCTGCTCCCAGTTTTAGTGTGTGATGTATACAGTATGCCTCCTTTAAAACTAGCCTTAAAACATTCCTTTATAGTTAGAGTGGCTTTGGTTATCCTGAGTTATCTCTGTTGTTTTGCTGCTATAGCCTTAGACTGTTGGAGGACAGACTAACCACTTTTCTTCACTCTTCTACTTTTCTTTTCAACAACTCATCAAATCTTCGTTTTTTTTTTTTTTTTTTTTTTTTTTTTTTGCTGCTGTTTGCTGATTGTTAACCCCGTTTTCTCTCAGTGTTTTTCTCTCGATTGAAACTGCAGCTGGTCTGGTATCCTGCTCAGCTACAACACCCTGCTGGATTGGTAGCATCGATTCAGATGATGTTCCCAGTGACCAAGCATCCTCCATGTCCTGTTTTCAACTCTTTACTTCCTTTAATATAGAAAGCACTGTTACATCAGTTCCGTTAGTTCTTTTTGTTTCTCTTCTCTGTCTTCTCAGACCCCGCGACGGTCGTGGCAGACGACCGCCTGTACTGAGCCAGGTTCTGCTGGAGTTTTCTTCCTGTTAAAGGGGAGTTTTTCCTGTCCACTGTCGCTACATGCTTGCCTATTATGAGGGATTACTGAGGGATTGCTGTGGTTGGAGTCTGCACGTACAGGACACAATCTCAATGCAATCTGCTGAATTGAATATGTTATTTAGTAAAATTAACAGTTTAAAAGTATGACCAGGTTTGCTTGACCCCGTCGGTCAAAATTATGGACAACAAAAAAGTCTGAAACGACCACTGGGATTAAATTTATAATAGAAAAACTGGTGAGTGTTTATCCAAAATAATACATTACTCAGATTTTTTTTTTTTTCTGGAAATAATTTTGATAAAATTTATGCAAGGTTGCTTTTTTTCATTTATAGCATATAAAACATTTTTTACTGTAAATTTGAACATAATTCTTCCATTTATTTAAAATAAACAAGGATTAAAAGCTGTAAATGGCCCTAACAGCAGCATTTACACATAATAATTTCAGTGTTATTGTTGTTTTGGCTGGTGCTGCACCGTCCGGCTCTGCTTGGGAGTGTCTGTTATCAATCCTCTGTCCACAGCAGCTGGGAGAAGAGTTTGTGTATGAGTGTATTGAAGGATGTAGGAGGGTGGGGCAGGCAGCATCCCCCCTCTCACATTACAAGTGAGCTGTTTTTGAGTGTATGTGTTTTTTTGTTTTTTGTTTCCACTGACACATCTTCCAGTGAAAGGGTGTGGGGTGCGCTTAAACAAAGGCTTTGTGTAAACACAACCAATTTCAGAAGGTTGTTAATCTTACCTGTTTGTCCTTATCACACGGTATTGATTTCATTGTTTATTTTATTTATTTTTGAACAAAGTTTTTAAAATATATAGATAGGCATATGCCAAGAAAAATAACATAAGGTTTGAAAAGGAAAGGGATGAAGTGTGAACTTCATGTGTATTTCTTAACCCTATTATAATAAGTTATATCTCATTGTTAAACAAAGCTTCAAAAACAGCTTCAAATCTGTTAAATTTGTTACAAAGGACTCATAAATATAAGCCTTATGCTTCAACCTGTACCGTTCAGTCACTTTCCATTAATATGCCTGGATTCAGCACTCTGAAGAGCAGTTTCTTCAGTAATAACCTTTTGGTGTTTACCATCCCTGTAGTGGGTGTCATTCCCTGCCTGTAGGACAGCTGTCATGTAAGCAGTCTTCTGGAAAGCATGGCTATATTTAAACCTTTCTGCATTAAAAATCTTTTTTTCTTGGTGTTCTTTAATATTTCTTATTTCTGAGAAATTTCTGTTCTCTTGTAGAAGTTTATAGATTTCAATGATGGCTTCAGTCATGAGCAACATGGTAAATGGCTTGCACTTTTTCAGTTGGGGGTTTCAAAGTGCTTTACACTATATTCAGTCATTCACACATTGAGCTTGTAGCCACAGCTTCCCTGGGCCAGAGTGAGAGGCGAGGCTGCTCTACACAGGCGCTGAAAGGGGGAGTTTGAACCGCCAACCCTCCAGTTATGGGATGAACTCCTACAACCTGAGCTATGGCCACCTCCATTATTTGGGTTATTTAGTTATTTCAATCCATCACTGCTTTCTGTAGGCACATCTCCTCATAGAAATAAACAACAGATTCATATGATAGGAATTTGCTGGTGTTTTAAATTGTTATTAGATCAGCTGTAATTTTAAATCTCAAACATTAAACAAAACTGAATTAAACTAAACTGAATTATCTATTGAATCTATTAATTGAATGAATCTATTGATTATAAGTTTGCTAAACATTTTTTTCTTTTTTTTAAATAAATAAATGTGAATTTGATACTTGATCATATAAATAACCTTAGCTTGGCTTAAAGATAAAAGCTGCATAATCAACTGAACTCGATTGTTATGCACTAATTTTCAAACAATAAAAAGAGGTGGTTTGTGTCTTATAAAATAACCTCCATACTGTACTGTATAACTAGTACAGTGGTTATGACAAAAAGCAATTGATAAATTTTATTAGGGTGTCTCTACAAGTCAGTTGCTGACTAAAACTCTTCACTGGTATAAAATCACTGATGCTGTGTTCAGTTACTTGAAGTCTAATTCTGAATTTTTATTTGATAATACAAGAGAGTTGAATTCTGACCCAAGCAAATTGGAGGTTGGGCATTTTCTCGTTATGAGATTGAAGAGACCATAAAAATATATTGTCAGAATTATACTATTTTACACTGATGTTCCTGAACATGTGGATAACATTAAAATAAATGTCACTGAAGCAGACCAAACTAAGAAGGAAAGCTGTGAAAGAGAGAGAGCTGATGTTTTTCCAAAGCTGTCAGCAGTAACATGAGGATGGAGCTCTGGGGGAGTATCAGTATAGCCTGAGCCTCTACTCTGGGACACACACACACACACTTCTCCATCACTTGCCACAGAAACCTTCTTTGCTGCAACATCTCTATTATACAAATCCAAAATTGTTATTCTTCATCATTAAATCTGCATTTTGACACATGTATAAAAAAATGCATGTTGAAATAAGAACATATAAATAAATATAAACATGCTTGTATGTTGTTCTGGTGTTAAGCTTCAATCTTTGAGACTGCATTTTATACACTGCCTGGACAGAAAAGGTTGCCACCTTTTTTTTACTAAAAGCAAATAGGTAAAAGCCTCCTATTGGATAAATACTGCATGGGTGATTACCTTTAAGCAAGCAACAAGTTATTTAATCCCAACTGTTGCTTCTCATTTCATAAACAACCATATCGACAAACAAATCTTGTGGTTGTAGAAAATATCTTAGTGTGTTTGAAAAGGGTCAAATCACTGGCATGCTTCAAGCAGAGAAAACATCCAAGGAGATTCAGAAACTACCAAAACTAATTAAATTACTAACTGTCCAACTCTTTATTAAAACATGTAAGGATAGTGGAGAGCCATTGAGGAAGAAATGTGGCCAGAAAAAAGTTATGTATGATGGTGATTAGAGATAATAAAAAAATAATAGAACTCAGGGTTGAAAGTAAGACCAAGTAAGAGCTGTGTGCGCACGTAGCACACAAGATAAGCAGTTTTAACTCATCACGGGGCGGGGCAAGTGTGTCAGAGAGAGGGAGGGCGTCTCTATGAGAACGTGCCTGTGACGTAGGCATGAACTCTAATTTACCAGTCTGAGCCAATAGGAAAATTAAAATGCAGTACCCCACATTGAGCATGACCAGCAGCACTAAGACGTTTTTAGACCAAAACATTTGGAATTTAACAAGTTTACACAAAAATGTCAAATATATGCCCTTAAACTGAAAGACTGCATTGGTAAAACCCCATTTATACAGTTTATGGTTTTGGGGTTTAGTTACACTTTAATACAAGAGATAGGATGATTTTAGGCACAGCTTTCCTGCACCCTGAGGGGGCAAGGTTTACGTATCGCCTCCATCCCGCTGTGGGGCTGATATCAAACCAACGTCACAGACGTGTGGTGTACAATGCGGGTGATTGACAGGTCTAACCATGGGATTTGGAATGGAATGAAAAAAGACACAAAATGCAGAAAGAGGATATAATTATTCAGGTATATCACCTAAATCAATACTGTTTGAGAGAAAAACATAGCCAGAAAGCCTTGAGGTACAATATCTCCGAACTGATCATCAGCTAAATATCAAGATTAATCAACAGTAAAACGAGAGTATAAAAGCATTGTATTTACAGACATGGACAAAATTGTTGGTACCCTTCATTAAATCAAAGAAGAACTCATAATGGTCACAGAAATAACTTTAATCTGACAAAAGTAATAATAAATAAAAATGATAGAAATGTTGACCAATGAAAGTCAGACATTTCTTTTCATCCATGCTTCAACGGAATTATTTAAAAAATAAATGCATGAAACAGACCTGGACAAAAATGATGGTACCCTAAACTTAATATTTGGTTGCACAACCTTTTGAGGCAATCACTGCAATCAAATGATTCCTGTAACTGTCAATGAGACTTATGCACCTCTCAGCAGGTATTTTGGCCCACTCCTCATGAGCAAACTGTTCTAGTTGTTTCCGGTTTGAAGGGCGCCTTTTCCAGACAGCACGTTTCAGCTCCTTCCAAAGATGCTCAATAGGATTGAGATCAGGGCTCATAGAAGGCCAGTGTTTTCCTCTTAGCCCTTCTTGGGTGTTTTTAGCTGTGTGTTTTGGGTCATTTTCCTGTTGTAAGACCCGTGACCTGCGACTGAGACCATGCTTTCTGACACTGGCCAGCACATTTCTCTCTAGAATCCCCTGATAGTCTTGAGATTTCATTGTACCCTGCACAGATTCAAGACACCCTGTGTCAGATGCAGCAAATCAGCCCCAGAACATAACCGAGCCTCCCCCATGTTTCACAGTAGGGACCGTGTTCTTTTCTAGATATGCTTCATTTTTCCGTCTGTGAACATAGAGCTGATGTGCCTTGGCAAAAAGTTAAATTTTTGTCTCATCTGTCCACAGGACATTCTCCCAGAAGCTTTGTGGCTCGTCAGCATGTAGTTTGGCATACTCCAGTCTGTTTTTTTTAATGATTTGTCCTCTGGCTCAAACAGCGAAGGATGTTCCGATCTGACACTGATGTTCCTTGAGCATAAAGTTCAGCTTGGATCTATTTTGAAGTCTTTCTAGGCTCTTTTGTTACCATTTGGATTATCCGTCTCTTTGATCTGTCATCAATTTTCCTCCTGCAGCCACGTCCAGGGAGGTTGGCTACAGTCCCATGGATCGTACATTACTGAATGACATGTGCAGCTGTAGTCACAGAAACATCTAGCTGCTTGGAGATGGTCTTATAGCCTTTACAGTTAACATGCTTGTCTATGATTTTCTTTCTCATCTCCTGAGACAACTCTTTCCTTTGCTTCCTCTGGTTTATATTGAGTGTGGTACACACCACGTCACCAAACAACACAGTGACTACCTGGAGTCCTATATATAGGCCCACTGAGTGATTACAGGATTGTAGACACCTAGGATGCTGATTAGTGGACATACCTTGGATTAACATGTCCCTTTGGTCACATTATTTTCATTCTTTTCTAGGGGTACCATCATTTTTGTCCAGGCCTGTTTCATGCATTTATTTTTTAAATAATTCTGTTGAAGCATGGATAAAAAGCAATGTCTGACTTTCATCGGTCAACATTTACATAATTTTTATTTATTATTACTTTTGTCAGATTAAAGGTATTTCTGTGACCATTATGAGTTTTTCGTTGATTTAATGAAGGGTACCAACAATTTTGTCCACGTCTGTATGTTAATTTATGCATGTTGGCTCACTTAATAGCTTCAGTACATTTCATAGTTACCGCTACGAGAGTTACCGTTGCGTTAAAATGCACATTATTCAGTTTAAGTAATGTTTTCGGACTTAAATTAGTGCTAATTCATTAGCAGAAGAAGCTGTGTAGAAACAGATACTTCTCAATAAGAGCATTTACTCCTAATCTTTACACTGATGACCAGAAACATTTATCTGCAGTTTGTACTTATTAAATCTATATTAAGTCTATATTACATTTGATTTATGTGATGTTAGCATATTTTGGTAATTTCTACCAAAGTTGAATTTGTTATTATTTTCCATATGAGATCACACAAACATTTATCTCCCTCCTCACATTTATATCACCCAAACCTGTATAAGCAGCTGTGTAAAAATAAAAAAAAGAACAGATGACCGAATAACAGCCTTTTCCTCCAAATCATATCTTCTCATAATCTAAATGGCCTTAAGTGGAGCTCCGCAAGGTTCTCCCAATGTTAACAGATTCATCCCATCCTGAACCAGTACCTCTATAGAGAGCTTAGTGTCTCCTCATCTACAGTACCAGTCTGTGTTGCAGCAAAACTGTTGAAGCCTCTGATTGAAATCACACTGTAGTCATAGGATGGTCCCATTACGAACACACTCAGGGTAGTCCAACACTGATAAGAAACAGTCAGCTTTACATACAGAAAATGTTTGTTTGTGTTAGCAACTGGCTAATAGATAAATAGTTTAAAAGGGCCACGTATGAATGTGATTGTGGGGTTCAAAACAAAAATTTTATGAATCTTTCCTTTATTTAATAAAAAATAGCGAAGGCATCTGGATTCATACTTTATTTACACCGAAAAGTGTTTTTAGTGATATTTAGGAATGCTAACTTGTCATGATTAATTCACAGCTACCCTGTGATTAGTTAGATTAAAAAATTTATTTGTTTGACATCCCTAATATCTAGCCATTATAGACATAGTCCACACTGGAGAAAAGGCAAGGCCACGCAATTTTGTTTGTGTAACACACTTTCAACACAAGGCAATTCAAGGTGCTTTACATGTTTCGGTGGTACAGAAAAGCACAAAAAGAACATTTTTGTAAAAGAATGAGGATTAAAAACAGATAAAACACAAGAATCAATAAAATAAAACATTTAGCAATTGATTAAAAACAACAATTTACGAAAACATAAAAAACATTTTATGTCAAAAAATAATTACTCAAAGGCAGCTCTAAACAGGATAGTTTTAATCTTTGTGTTAAAAGAATCTTACGATTTAGCAGCTTTGCAGTTATCAGGAAGTGTATTCTAGATTTGTGGGGCATAGAAACTGAAAGCTGCTATGTTTGGTTCTAATTCTAGGGATGTTTAGTAAACTACGTAGAGTGGTCTACTGGGTTGGTATAGTGACAAGAGGTCTTTAACATACTTTGGTGCTAAACTATTTGGTGATTTATCAACTAATATGAATATATTAAATTCTATTCTCTGAACTACAGGGAGCCTGTGTAAGGACCTTAGAACTGGTGTGATGTGCTCTACTTTCCTGGTTCTACTGAGGCTATAAGCAGCTGCAGCTGTCTGATTGACTTCTTATGTAGACCTGTGAGGACACTGTAGCAGTAATCAATCTGACTAAAGATAAACGCATGGATCAGTTTTTCAAGGTCCTTTTGTGGAGTTAGTACTTTAATTCTAGAAATGTTCTTCAGGTGATAGAAAGCTGACCTTGTTATTGCTTTAATGTGACCCTGGAGGTTCAGGTCTGAGTCCATTATTTCACCTAGATTATGCGCCTGATCAGTAGTTTCTAGCTGAATTAACTGAAGCTGTGTGCTGACTCTTGATCATTCTTCTTTAGGTAAAAAAATAACTACTTCAATTTTGTTTCTGTTCAGCTGGAGAAAGTTATGGGACATCCGGCTATTGGTTTGCTTTATGCATTTATTTAGGGTCTGGATGGGATCAAAGTCGCCTGGTAACATTAATGTACAGCTGAGTGTCATCTGCATAGTTATGGTAATTAATCTTATTGGTTGCTATAATCTGGGCTAGTGGAAGCATGTAGGTATTAAACAGAAGAGGCCCCAGCATGGAGACTTGTGGAACCCCACATGTGATTTCTGTTTGTTTCGAAGAAAAGTTTCCTACAGAAACAAAGAAATCCCTGTTCTTCAGGTAGGATGCAAACCAGCCAAGTACTGTACAGAGAGTCCAACCAAGCTCTCCAGTCATTCCAGTAGTATTTTTACTTTGAATTGCCTTGTGTTGAAAGTGTGCTATACAAATAAAATTGCCTTATGATCAACAGTGTCAACCAGCACTGTGATTCTACCTGTCTGTATTAATGTGAATGTCATTGAAAACTTTGACGAGGGCAGTCTCAGTGCTGTGATGAGAACGGAAACCAGACTAATAAGTATCAAAGCGGGTAGTCTTTTTTAGGAAACTATGTAATTGTTGAAACACAGCTTTTTCAGTAATTTTGCTGATAAATGGAAGATTACAGATTGGCCTGTAATTCTGCATGAGTGTGTTGTCCAAATTCCACCAGCCGCCACCGTAGTAATAACTTTTTGCAACCTTAATCATATCACACTTGATCTGGTCTCCCTACACTGGCTTCATGTTGATTTAAAGATCCAGATTTAAATTGCATTGATTGTTTTTGGGAATATAGGGTGCAACACCAGATAACTGTCATAACACCATCCCCCTTCAACTGCACAAACCAAGGTTCATTGATACAGACTCTGGAAAAAAAAGATGACAAATTTGGGCTTTAGAAAATGTGGTATATAAAAAAACAATGTCTCTTTATTTAACTGCCTTAGTGAGAAAACTGTATGTAAAAACGTGCCCCTTCTTGTCAGAAAAAGACAAAAGATAAATAATGCTATGGATCTGTCCTGATATTTTTAAAATCTTTTAGCCTCATATGATTATTTAGTGTTTTTTTAAAGCTTCTTCAAATATAATAAACAGCTCAGCACCGGCGGTCAAATCAATCATATTAAGGGTAGAATCATCTCTCCAAAGGTTTTTGGGGAGAAGTTGAGTTAGAAGTTTCAAACTGCGTATAAGGTATAGGCTGGCTATGCGAAAATCTGCTTCATGAGTAATACAAATAAAGACTTGACTGCTGATTACAGCAAATATTAATTTGGCCAAATAAGGAAGAGGGGCTGAGAGACTAACTGATGCTTCACTGTAATTTTTGTCACCAACAACAAAAGTAGACTATGCAAAGATGGATTGAAGAGGAAGCTACATTTGCAAAAACTTTCCAGGTAATCATACCAAACCCATTTCAAAATTACAATGTGCACCAATCTGAGCAAACCTCGCATGGGGGATTCTATTTAGGGCTTCATACTGGAAGCTCCTCCTACAATATTAACCACCATTAATTAGAATTTAATCAGCATAGGATAAATACAGACAATCAAGAACACATAATACTTTGAACTATGTAGTCTATTAAATGCTGAATGCTTTAGTAAGACTCTCATTAGCATGCTATGTGTGTATTCATGACAACTGAAAAAGAAGGCCAACAAATACTACATTTCAAAGACTCCTTTACAAATATACTTATGTGCACACTGCCATTGAAATCACGGCAAATTGTACAGGCATTATCGAGATATCCAGTTATTGTTAAATACACTAGATTGTGCACTCATAATGGTGCTATTGTCAGCGCACGAAACAGAAAAGCAATTAATCAGAAAATAAAAGGCACATTTTTTTTTCTAAATAAAACCAGTGTTTTGGGGTTTTCATACAAACAAGTATTTACATATTAAACATCAGATTTTCTGTTGATAGCTGCATGCCATCTGAAGTTCTGGGTGTGTTATTAGGGCCATAAAATGCCCAAGTCTCCCCTAACAAATAGGAAGTTTAACACCAGAACCCTTCATCGTCTGGTTCTCCTTTAGTGTTTTGAACTGCATAGCTCATACGGTGGAAAAATTGTGAGAATTATAAAAAGAAACACTATTATTATGCACAGAATTTTGTCAAATTTTTCAAAAATGAACTTAAATACTTTGGGGCATCCATCATTAAATTGATTAGGTATAGACACTTACTAAATGAATAATCTGCTGTCTTAATTTTAGTGAAAGCACTAGAAATGTTCTCCTTTACATAAGAAAAAGGGCAGGTTTGGGGTTGTCTCTGGATCATTTATCCGACTTCCTGACTTCAACTGGATCAGTGCATAATCGCTGGACTTCATTGGATGAAGCATCTTTCAAAGCTGACATCATGGTTAAAGGATGTTTTTTAAACCAACAGCAGCGAACCCTTTGGAATGAGGATGGGTTGTGCTTTCTTCTCCTCCCCTTTCCCATCTTCTTTTCCTTCTTCCTCCTCTTTCACTTTACCCTTGACTCCTTTTCTTCATTCCTATCCACTATTCACTGATTCTGACCCTGATTTCCCTTAACTTTTCTGTTTCTATTGTTCTGTTGTGCCTACAGTTGTCTCTTTATCAATATGGAATAAATTAAATTTTGTAAATTAGAGTTTTTTCAAGAGTGATGTTTCATTTTATTACTAGCATATAATGGAGACCAAGCTGCATATTCCAACATATTACATTAAGTAAATCTTCTAATTTTAAGTTTCTGATGTTTTAAAAAATTTTTCAGGAGATCAAAATCTCATCAGTTCTGATTTCACAACATTTCGTTTCAAGACTTGTCTGGCGCTAAGACCCAGGGGCCTTCGTCCCAGTGCCCTCAGGGAGTACAGCAGAATTCAATGACAATAAAATGGAGGAGATACCGGATGTGCCGACTGTGACCCCACCGGAAAGACTGAAATAGACACTGCAGACCAGAAAGTCCAGGCGGGGGAAGGAGGAAACGAGGAAGAGGAAAGAGAATGAGGGAATGATACATGTTTATAATGATTAAAAATGAGAGAAGTAGGGACTATATGACCCAGTTGTTTATATATTTAAGTAAGTTAGAAGTATAAATAAGAGCAAGTAATAAAACCTGGATCAAAACACATTTCACCTACATGTAACCGAACCATTAGCTGGTAATTCTTCTTTGTCATAAATAGGAGTATGTATATTTTGCAGCTACAATGTATTATTGATCATTTTTTAATCAGATTTAATTCTCATTTCCAAACCCCCCAAAAAAAATTTAATAAAAAACTTATGTGTAGTCTTAACTTTGAGATTTTAATTCAGTGAAAAAATTCAGCTAAAGTCTGTTTTGCCAGTAGCAAGGCAGTAGAGGTCGAACTTTGTAAGATCATGAAAGAAGATAGTAAATGTGCACTAGAAGCAGAATGTTGTTTTTCAAAGATGGAGCCTTTAATTAATCCATCATTTTATGAATTAAAAGCAACATCTGTTGGTGAGATTATTTTCTATCAACATGAATCAAAACATAATGGTACGAGTTTGCTAAGGAATATCTTTTTTTGCATAGTGCACTACTGACTTATTGAACCCTTCCATATAATAAAAAAATAACTGGAAGATAAAGAGGCTTAATGAATTCCTTAGACTTTTCACAAGGTTGCTGGGTCAATCTTTGTCTCCATAAAATAATGGTGTGTTTCATTTTTGCAGAGGACAGATTCTCTGAGTTACTTGTTAGAGTACAATAGGAACGCCTCCTTAGGGTTGAAGTGCATACTGTCATGCCTATTAAATGTAGCAAAAATATAATTATCAACTTTTATGACTCCTCACAGTTTTTACCTCAATAGTGATACACAATAAAAACAGCTGCATTATTTAATCTACTCAACTGCAGGGTTATGAAATATTTGACCCATTTTGGGTTTTATATATACATATATATATATATATATATATATATATATATATATATATATATATATATATATATATATATATTGAATTTTCTTTGTTCCTTAACGAACACCACCAATTTAAAATTTTGATTTTAAAGTGGGGAGGTACAATATCAAGAAAAAAGTCTGATAATTTGCGCTATATAAAACTTGAACACCAGTTTCAATGTCATTAGTTGGAGGAAAGTAATTGATCTCTTGTAACAAAAATAATTCTTTCTCCCAGAGACTTGTCTGTGCTGTACGTAACCTTGACCTGGCATGTGAATAAAGCACAACTGTCCACAGACGCAATTTCTTCAATCCACTCTCTCCACTGGCATGGAAAGAGCAAATTGCTGTCATGGATAAGATTTGCACAAGGCTGGAATGGGATACAAGAACATAAGCATAAATGTAAGAGCAATTATTGAGTAATGAGTAAAGAGATATAAAACTACCATTGATCACGTTCAGTGTGGAGGCCTATCTGATGGGATGAATGATCATGAGAAACTTGGAGAATCAGCCTATACACTTCATTTCCTAAATGATTCAGAGAAGATTAAGGAGAAAAGGCTGTGTCATTTATCTATTTGGCATTAACTCAATGAGAATAGTTGAGTATGACCTGAACATCAGCTCTACTGCCAAGCATGGATGTGCTAACATTATGTTCTGGAGCTTTGTTCTGCTAGCAGTATACATGGACTTAATCGCTTTAAGGAGCCATAAAACTGCTATTCACTGCAAAATCTAGAATGAGAAAGATGAAACCTGCTTAAGATGGAAAAGCAAAGAAAAAGAAGCCCATTGAGGTCACAACTCAAGAAACATCTGTACATGGAGCTGAAAGTCTAAGTGGGCATGCACCAGCAAAGAGACCTAAGGGATTTAGAGTTTCTCTTGAGAGCAGTTGGTCATAATAATCATGTGATGCATTAACCGTACTGTTACCAGTAAAAGTTTCTTCAACAGGTTTTAAATCATACTGTGGTGCGATCAAATGCTTAGTTGATGCAATGACACGCAAGAAAGGTTTTTTGCTCTTATATTCTGCATTATTTTACGTATTTGACATCTGGTCTCTCTGCTTAAGTGAAAAGCATTAATAAAATCGGAAGAATCAAATGTATTTCCTTAGTTTTTACTAGTAAAAAACAAGCTGTGGAAGGTTTTTGATTTTTTTTTTTCAAAATAAACAGTGGTGCTATTTTTTTTATATTTGTTTCCTATAGATCCATGTTCCCTACTTACTGAATGAAACATTGGCATCACATAACTGTTTTACTGTTGAACAAATCAAGCAATTCAGGAAAAATGCTTTGCTTTATCGCCCTTGCCCCTTACTTTCCATCCTCCATTCTTTGCGAATAACTTCCCTTTCCAAACATCTGTCCATTTGTCCAACTATGGTGAATTCTTCTTCCAAATGCCCACCCATCCCTCCCTTCCCTGTATCCGGTTCATTTTCTTTCTTTCCCTTCTTCCCATCAGCCCATCCCATCATTTTCTCATCCATCCTCCCCTCCAGTCCCAACCCAACATAGATGGGTATTGACGTTCCACATCCGACCTTGAGGACAATCAATCCCAGCATTGCATGTCCCCAATGCTCTTACATGTAAACTGTGCTGAAGCTAAGTATTGGTGTTAGAAGTGGAACAGCAAGAATAAAATAACCCTAACTTCAACCCAAAGTGGCTGTGCAGATGCATACTAAAGCATTTAACAGGTTTTTACTAATGTTACACAACTGATACACTACATGCTTAATCAGATTTAGTGTTAAAACAAAACTTTCTATTTTAAATTAGGTCCATTCATGAGATGCAACCGCTAAATAATAACAAAGATTGAAAAAACACTTCATCTTTATGAAATCGTCTTTTCAATGATTAGAGCAGTTTGCTCTGAATTGTCTTGTAGTCTGCATGTTGAAAAATATTTAATGGTTATAGATTTTAGACGTAATAAGACTCCTAAAACATGTACAATATTTTTTTCCTTCTTTAATGTTTAAGTGTTAATTTGCTATAACCAAATGTATTATTTTTTTTTCTTTTATTCTTTTTTCCAGCATTATTTTATAGAAATAAAATATTCCAACAGAAAATGTCATATTTATAAGTGGGGGTTTTGCCTCTTGCATTTGAGGTGGGGCGATAGATCCCAAATTTGTATGTTTTATGTGACTTAGATGTTGTTGAAAATGGATTTCATTTTTTGTTCTACTGTTAAATATACAATGATCTGAGAATGTCCATGTTTGAAAACATCCAGGGTAAAATGCTTTTTTTTTAGTTATCAAATAGTGATATTTTATGTTGGCTATTTGACAAAAAACATTTTGCAAGTGAAATTTAAACAGAGTGGGGGTGCGTATACAAACAGCACTTTATACTGTTGTGTAAAATATTATTTTTGTAGATGTGTGGCCACTTCTTTTTTGGTAACAGTGTCATATAAGCCTGTATGGGCTGGGCACCTGTTGTGTGTGGCACTTAAATAAAATTGTTCTTCTTCTATAAGCTGTTTTTCTTTCAGTCATTGATTAGGGGCAGTTTTAGATCAGCATTTGCAATGTCTGTATTTTGTTTTTCATTGAACAAGATGTCCTAAATGCAATTCAGAAGAAAAATATTCTAATTTTAAGGAAGGTACACAGTCATGAGCAGGGCATTAAATTCTTGAATAATGCAGTCGGTTGTTCATTACCGAAAAAACCTGTACTTGCTTGTATATATGTCGCTTTGGTTTTTAAAAGTGTGGCAGATTTAATCAATATGTTATATACTGAAAACCAAAAACTCTGAGAACCTTCTCTTATTCTGAAGTGCAAACATAAATTTTAAACAGACAGCAGGTTTTAGGATACAAACTGTGCTTGCACAACTACAACAAGGAGTTTGAATAACTCTGAATTTCTTCAAATCCTGAAACAGTCACAGCCCTCCAAGGTCAGGAAAATCATCAATAGAACCTGATAAGATCGAATGGTGACAGGATGAATTTATGCTTACCTCTGATTGGAGGGAGATCCATTCTGCAGAGGAGGGCTGATGAGTCCCGGATGTAAGCGTGAAGTATCCTTGCAGTGTGGGGAGTTAGTTTTTTGCCAAAGCACACAAAGATGAAAACTGTTGTTGTAGTCTTAACGGTTTTGTTTCTGGGCTGGAAGAATGCTCTTATCCAGTTTGAAGAACCTTCCTCCTCCAGTTCCTGGGGCTTTTCTAGGCGTACTCTGATCCCGGGTGCTTCCTCTTCAGGTCACCCAGTTTTTCACCTTCCAAAAATAAGTCAACTAGTCCTTTCGCACAAACTGCATGGAAAGCTCTCCCCTGCTGTCCTTATTCGACAGATTCACCTTGGATTGGATGCTCCCAATGCTGAATTGTATCAGAGCCACAGGCACCTAAATGGCTTCGGCATATTATGTCTGCAGTTTTCAGAGCAAATAAATAGTCTTCAGATGTCTGAGAGAGAATCAGGCATATCTCCGCACATTAGCTGAACTTGCAGCAGCAAAGTAAGTGTGAAAAGTTTTGATTGCAGAGAAAAAAAACTTGCAGCTTTTGGAGTCTAAATGAGAGGAAATACAATTGAAGATTGCTAGCTTAAAAAAATTATTCTCTTTGTTTTTTTAATAAAAACTCTTCCTGTCTTTCTGTTGCAGCTTTCTTTCCTCTTTCTAAGAGATGAATGACTGGAGGCTGCGTGCAGTCTCTCTCTCTCTATCTCTCTCTCTCTCTGTCTCTTTCTGTTTCACATACACACACACTGACTCCAGTCAGCCTTCCGCCTCCCTTCCCATATCCAACTCCTCCCTCTTCCATCACTGAATTCAGCTCAATTCACTTATGCTGTTTTACCATGACAAGGCAGAAGTTGAACTTAAACAAGCTCTGGAAACGCATCATGGTGGATAGAATGAACACTTAAGAAATTAAAATGTCATTGAAAACAAAAACAGTTTCATCAAAATGTACTAATGTACAGATTGATGATTATAATGTGAGGTCCTTTTTGGCACTCTAGCTGTCTAGTAACAATAAAACTTGAATTGCATGATACACATAGTCAGAGAATAAATAAACAGTTAAAATGTGTTTTGCTAAAGTAGCATAATCCTACTTTTGATACAGTTGCCCATAATATTCTGCTGCTTTGGCTGGTACAGCTGATAGAAATTACTTGCTTGACTGGTTTTGGCTTTAGTGGAATGATCGACAACTGTTTTTTATCAACCTCACCCTTGCCATGAGGGGTTCTGCAGGGCTCCATCCTGGAACCTCTTTTGTTTCCCTATACATTCTCGCCCTGCAACAATTTTAGAAACCATGGGTTTCAGTGCAATCTTTATACCAATGATATCCAGATCCTGAGTGCTCACTGTATCTCAAGGGAAACAAGCAATTTCATTACATGCCACTAAACTGGAGTGTGCTCCCTTCTGTCAAGCAATGAGTTTCTTTAATTGCTTTTAAAACTTGTTTTAAAATATATTTATGTTGGGCCACACAGCCATTGGGTGGTGCAGATCTGCATCCACAGGAGAAGAAGGAAACCCCACTCCCACAGGAAATGAAGGGGGCAGAGTCTATACAATGACCCCTCCACCGAAAAAACGTTCTCTCCATTTATAGCCATGGCCAGGCGTTGCTCACAAAGACCCACTTCCTTTGCTGGCAAGGGAAAAAACAGATGAGTTTCTGGGAGATACCAGGTGAATTACAAACACTGATGAAACAAACCCATTGTTTACTTTCAAAGCCTGCCGAAACCTTCCCTGAGTTACAGACTACCGCGGGAGGAACAGGAGCTGACCCCTGCATGCAGTGGCACCTGAACCAGCTGAAGCCGCATTAAATCGCAGACAGAGAACCAATAAGAGGTGAATGCATTCCTGGAGAACTCCAAAAGGTACTGTTCAGTGAGTGCCGGAGCCGATCTCTATGTAGTTGACCCAGAAACGAAGAAGCTGAATTCAGAACCTGCCTTAGCAATCCTTTGTTAGCCTGCTGGCTAATGTCCTTTTGAACTCCCTCAATGACACGGAAAAGCCTGGAGAACTCTAATTGTTCGATGAGGTCTTTCTGGGCAGAGGCTAGATTAATTTAGGATAGCTAAGATTTAAAGGTTGTGTTTTTACTGTTTGCTAACTTGGACTAAAATCATCTGCTATCTGTTTGGGTAAAACCAGTCCGTGACGGTTTAACCAGTGTCTTAACCAGTGTTTTAAAAGATTTTCCAGAAAGTCGTTTTAAATCCTGAAATTTGAGTTACTCAATCTGACAGGTGTTTCCTTTTCTTTGTTTAATTTTTAATAAACATATTAGAGAGGCTCCAAACAACACCACGTGGGTTACCTGTAAACTACATGCTAAGATTAGCCTACATGTTCGTTTAGGCTTGTTTAATAACAGAAAACTCATCTTATAAGCTGCGTTTGAACCCGCCTTGATGTATCAAAATACTGGAATTAGTTTGTTTACTGCCGTGATCGATAATCCATCCCACCTCACAGGTGTGCCACATCAAAATGCTGATCTGACATCATGATTAGTGCACAGGTGTACCTTATACTGCCCATAATAAAAGGCCACCCTGGAATGTGCAGTTTTCGCTCACAGCAAAATGCCACAGATGCCACAAGCATTGAGGGAGCGTGCGATTGGCATGCTGACAGCAGGAATGTCAACCAGATCTGTTGCTCGTGCATTGAATGTTCATTTCTCCACCATAAGCTGTCTCCAAAGGCATTTCAGAGAATATGGCAGTAAATCCAACCGGCCTTACAACTGCAAACCACGTTTAACCACACCAGCCCAGGACCCTCCACATCCAGCAGGTTCACCTCCAAGATCGTCTGAGACCAGCCACTCAGACAGCTGCTGAAACAATTGGTTTGCATAACCAAACAATTTCTGCACAAACAGTCAGAAACCGTCTCAGGGAAGCTCAACAGCAGGCTTGTCGTCCTCATCGGGGTCTTGACCTGACTCCAGCTCGTCGCCGTAACAGACTTGAGTGGGAAAATTCTCACATTCGATGGCGTCTGGCACGTTGGAGAGCTGTTCTCTTCACAGATGAATCTTGGTTTACATTGTTCAGGGCAGAAGGCAGACAGCGTATGTGGCGTCGTGTGGGTGAGCGCTTTGCTGATGTCAATGTTGTGGATCAAGTGGCCCATGGTGTTAGTGGGGTTATTGTTTGGGCAGGCATCTGTTATGGACGAAGAACACAGGTGCATTTTATTGATAGCATTTTGAAAGCACAGAGATACCGTGATGAGATCCTGAGGCCCATTGTTTTGCCATACATCCATGAACATCACCTCATGTTTAAGCAAGATAATGCACGGCCCCATGTTGCAAGGATCTGTACACAATTCTTGGAAGCTGAAAATGTCCCAGTTCTTGCATGGCCAGCATACTCACTGGACATGTCACCCATTGAGCATGTTTGGGATGTGCTTGACCGGTGTATGCGACAGCTTGTACCAGTTCCCACTAATATCCAACAACTTCGCACAGCCATTGAAGAGGAGAGGACCAACATTCCACGGGCCACAATTGACAATCTGATAAACTCTATGCGAAGAAGACCCCCAATAAAGCAAAAAACTGCACATTGCAGGGTGGCCTTTTATTGTGCGCAGTATAAGGTACACCTGTGCACTAATCATGATGTCAGATCAGCATCTTGATGTGGCACACCTGTGAGGTGGGATGGATTATCTCAGCAAAGCAGAAGTGCTCAACATAACACAATAACAATTTGCTCAACGATAGCAAAATAAATTCTCTCTAGTCTACTTATCTTAAATGATAGATCTATTCTACAGGAGGAAGGTAAGTGAACTGCAGAAGACAGAATCAAAACAAACCAACGTCACACAAAGATCTGAAAGGAGCCATGGATTTTCATATCTCAATACTAGAATCCTCATCTAGTGTCAACAGTTTTTGACATTAACTATTTGATATTAACTTGATTGCTCAGATTATACACAACCACTGTCTTACCTAGAATGGCTACTTACCTATGCACTGTTTTTCATCGTTTTTATGTTGAGTTCATTGCTCATTGCAAATACAAATATAGCCCACAAAACCACAAAAGTGGTGAAGGCCCTATGGCGCGAGACAGCGAAAATGAGTTTGTCCATTTGTGTGACTCTGGTAGTTGAATGCTATTGGTTTATTTACATTGAACTGAGCAGGACACCGCACCGGTCAATTGTTTTTTCACTTCTGCTTTTCTACAGTGATCACATAAAAACATTTTATTGATCACTGAGGACAATAGATCCCATTGGTTGTTTAACTTGAATTGTAAAGCAATTAAAATTGGATCTGATTGTTGGCAGCTGTATTGAGCTGAAAAGCATAATGGACTGAACACATTCAGTCCAAGCAACTCGACTGAGTTAATTTTGGTTGTTTTTTATCATTTGTACAGATAACTAACCTCTTTTTACATGAGCTGTGAAACCTAAGTGAAAGCTAGTTTTGCTTTTATTTTGTAGCTATTTTGTGGTCAAACCATCAACACTAGTTAAATTAGCAATTATTTCTCATAGTCTTTCCTTCCTTACATTTTTGTCACCTGTGCATCGATTAAGTTGGTGTTGCAAACTGAAACTGATCATGGAGATTATCATTCTTCCTCCTCATTAATTTGTTCTGTAAGTGACATCACTGACTGATCATCCTGAAAATGCTGTATGACTGTAATATGAACCCTGCCTTTTGTGTGTGCGACTGTGTGAAAAAACTCATTCATGTGCTTTTGGGTGTGTATGTGAACCTACTTTTGTTTTTTTTCCTCGGTCTCAGTCCTTACTCAGCAAGATCTGAGCTACAGCAATGTACACTGTGTGGAAGCACAGAAACACACACACACACAAATGTAACTGGACACTGGTCCCTAATGGGGTTGAGGAGAAGCTCTGTTTCCTGTTGAGGAAAGTATCTAAGATGAAACAAACTGCTGATAGAGACATTAAGATGGGAAAAAGACAGAGAATATTAGATTATCTAAAAGAAACCAAATCCACATTCAGTGAAGAAGTGCTCTGTGAGGCATCTCCTTAATAAGACATCTCTCAAAACTCATACTGTAACTCATTAGTTTGACAGAAATACATTATAGACATACATAATCCCTTTATTTAAAAAAAAAAAAAAACTAAACTTCTTTGGTACACTTGTTGGTAGCAAATAATATTTAATCTGTTTTGCATGCAAACCCTGTGTCAGTAATATATTTTGCAGGTAGATCACTGTATTTTGTGCCCACACTTTACACATGGGTTAGCCCAAAATGAGGTTTTGGTGCGTCATTCTTAATCAAATTAAGGCAAGCTCCATAGAACTGTCAAAAGTCTGAAAGGATGTCTATAAGCAACCAACATCCAGTGGAAACCTTTGCATCATGTCAGTTATGCTGAACGCTTTAAAATCATTTGTCAGCTAGGGACCAAAAAGAGAAGCTTTGTAAAGCAAAAACTAGCAACATGTCAAGTCAGTTTGAGACAGCACAATTGTATGTCAGACTATTCATAATAAAAACTTTGGGTTCAGACTGTCTTTCTGTTGCTAGCTCAAAATTACCTTCTGTAGATAGTCAAACATGGATGTTAACAACGCAAAAATAAGCTGACTGAAAAAAACCAAGTAGATGGGGAGAAATGCTGTGGGTCATGCAAAGATCAATGGCACATGGCCTGATTAAGAGCATGCAGCTCAACACTGCGCACGCTCTGGGTATCTGTGTATAACAACGCTGCACATTATTATGTTTTGGTGATAAATGCTTGCGTGAGACAGAACAGACATCCCACCCTTGGAGAAAATGTTTTTGTTGCTGTGTGGGTGCAACTTAATGTCAGCTTACACAACACTTAGTGTTTTGAAATGTGACCAAAACTTCTCATTACTTTACTGGATCCTTTTATCTCGAGTGACAGTGACAGTGACAGTTAGACAGGAACCGTTAATGAAAGTCCACATCAAAATGGTCAGTAGGCTACAGCTAATTGCAGAATTTTAGTGTTAGCATGCCAAAACCAATTTTGAGGGATCTGTTGGAATACCTGTGTCCAAGTTTCAACCAACCACTGACATAATTGAAGTTAAGCTGAAGATTTATGATATACTCCTTCAACTTTGTTTTCCAACCACTTTCTCCAGTAAATCAGTAGCACCAGCATTAACAAATCCCCGCAGTGGCACGCTAGTATCACAATGCTTCAAAGTCGCTACAGTGCTCTTTGGTTGGAAGGCGTAACTTTGGGTTTTTCAAATTTATCTTTCAGCAAATGCTAACTATCTCAAGTTTTGTATCATCTGACAATAAAAGATCTTTAGAAGGCATTTTTTAAAGTGCAAGTTGTGAGCTTTCTTTTTTGCCAGCACCCGCATAGTCCATGAAAAGGCTGCAGTAAAGCTGTTAGCAGTGTTCACTTCAGACTTAATTTTGGAGTTTCTCATGCTAATCCTTCACATTCTAATCAATTTTCTTTCATTCGAGGCAGACAGTTCTGGCATTCTTCCAGAATTTGGCAAAGTATGACACTTTAAGATGTTATGATGTAATTACAGAGAAAACAAAAGCTGGTAAGGCACACTGCCCTGCAGGTTTTAGATGTTTGCTGCTTTAACACAGCTGATTTAGATGATTGCAGTTAAACGAAAGTTAGTTAGTTAGTTAGTTAGTTAGTTAGTTAGTTAGTTAGTTAGTTAGTCAGGTAGTTGGTTAGTTTAACTAATAACTGCCTCAGTTTATTTACAACTAAGTCCTTCAAAAACATTTGAGGCATGCATACGCCACCGATGCCAATGATGTATCAAATTGGAACCAAAAGTCTAAAAGCAGTTAAGGAACTTACAAAACATCACTGTTTTCTTTGCTGAGATTTCTAATTACTAGTTTATATCTACTCTAAATTGTATCACAATGACTTGGTGATTTTGGCAAAGCAGCAATGCAAGAAAGCCCTGATACACCTTTCATTGAATTTTATATTGAAAATCTTTATGAAGAGAAACATCAAAACATTAAACTCAAGACATAAAGGTTTGTCCCCCTGTATCCAATATTCAGCCTGCCAGACATTCTTGGATGTATTTTATTGTCTAAAATCTGTTTTATTTATGCTTTCTCATAGATTTTTCAAAGATCCTTAGGTACATCCAGACCGCCCTTTGCTGCCAGGTTACAGAGCAGTCTCTGCATTATACAGGCGAGATGACAGGCAGCTGTAACTGCCAGGTAAGCAGTAAAAATTAGAATTTGAAACAAAATGAAAACGAACTGAAACTGTAATGAATGTTCACAAAACTAATTAAAACAAACAAAAGTTAAGGAGAAAATTAGCTTAGTTTTCGTTTCATGCAATCATCTGTGTGTGCCTTTTTAGTTGCAGAAATTGCCTTGATAAAAACAACAGAGTGGGAAAGTTGGATACAAACACCTAGACTCGCTCACTTTCAAGGAAATAAAAGACTTTGGATTGCAAGCTATCAGAAGAAGGGATTGAAATGATGATTAAACAGTCTGCAGCAAAAACTTCATAACAGGTGAGCTACGGCGGCTAAAAACACTGCAACTACTAAACTGCAAACAAATGCTAATCTCTCTAGTTTCTTGTACATGTGGTTTTTACTGGCTGTACTGCATTATTCAACATGTCAGTCAAGTCTTCTGTGTTGTTTTGGTCCACCTAGCGTCATGTCCGCAAAGGTTAAGAGAAAACTCAAATGTGCAAAATGATCAAAAGCACCATAGTATTTCAGATGGCTTGGCTTTTGTTTTGTTGAGTTGCCACTAAGTGTTTTTATAGAACTGTAGCACCTGCATTAATTGTTTGGCTTTTTAATGCACAGGTGCTGTTATTGTGTTTACATAACTCTGCCATGTACTTGAATGATTTGTATGGTTGTTAATCTGGCCCATTTCAATAAGTTTTTAAAAAAGCATAATCATTTTCTGAGATTTTGTTATACATTTTTTCTTTTTTTTGTCTTGCCCCAGTACACAACTTGTTTAACAAAAAGACTAACACTAAAACTAATAAAAACTAAACTGAAACTAAGCATTTTCAAAAAAACTAATCAAAAGTACATAAAAAATGGTAAAAACTAACTAAAACTAAAATAGAATTTGAAATCTTAAGTCAAAACTAAATAAAAACTAAAACTAGTAAAAATCTTAAAACTGAGACCACAGGAAATTTAATGAAAATACGAGAATACTGAAATAGTAAATGATTACTGAAAAACACAAATCAAATTGCATTTTTTTTTCAAGTTGTAAAGTAAAATACATAGGTGAAACTTTATAAATTAGAATATTTTGCAAAAGTTAATTTATTCCTTTAATTCACTGTAGAAGGTGAAAGTAATATGATATAGTCCATTACATGCAAAGCGAGATATTTCAAATCTTTCATTTCTTATGTTTTTGATTATCAGTCTGGAGGAAGAATTTTTTATTTATTTAAAATTAATTAAAAAATGTTGTAGTGAATTGAAAAGAAAGTCTGGAGAAATGGAGAATGATTTTGACAGGACTTAATACAACGGTTTAATGGTTCTTTTTCATAACATATATAGAAAGTTATTTCGTTGTGATGTGTAGAGAATATTATGTAAAAGAACTCTCCTGTAGCTGTTTTATGTTTAAAATGTCTGATTTCGGTACCAATCTAATCTAGCAGACAACTGTATTGTTTCATTTTGTTGCATGCATGCAGACAACCGCATATCCTCTAATTGCAGCTGATATTTGGGTGTAGAGAAGAGCAGAGCCACTGATCCATTAACTGGTCAAGCAAAGCTTGATTGGCTCCGGACGATCCCCCTGAAATAGCAGGATTGGCCGTCGGCCAATCGTCCATTTCCTGTGCGTCTGAGAGGAGCTCCAGCCACCGGGGCTCAAATGCATTTCCTGACTGTATAAAAGTTTTATTAATGACTAGGAGTGCATCAGTGACTACGCCCGCTCATCCATACTTATTCGCTCTGCCTCTCATTCACTAGCTCATCAAGGGAGAGAGAGAAAGTGGATGGAGAGAAGAGGATGGGAGGGAGAGTGGCAAAGAGACACGATGAGATACAAGCCAAAAGGGAGAGAAGAACAGGGTGTGTGAGAGGAGAGAAACAACAGACACTGATGGATGGATCAGGAGATAGAATTAGGTAAGAAAAACCAGGGTGGAGACATTAAGAGATACATTCAGGAGGAAGGATGGGCTCAGAATTATTTTATTTTTTTTACAGCTAAAAAATTACTCTGGATGCTACTGATTTCACTTTTCTTCCATATATTCCTGGATAAAATATATTTGTATATAACAACAATTTATTTATATAGCCACACTTAACATCATTTTTTTTTAATTCAAAGAGACCAGGAGCCTCAGCAGCCAAAACAGTTAAATAGTAAACTTCGTAGGCTGAAAATGGTTTAAAAAACCAAGGTAATTTCATAAAATAACGCTTTTTGCATTCAGAGATGAAAGCACATTGGATTTTGGGTCTGCCAACAATCAAGAGGGATGCCGTATATCACCAGAAAAGGCTAACATAGCTATTTTTTTGCAAAAAACTGTTCAGGCTGTCAAAATTAAAGCATTAATGCGGCTTGGTTGATTCGTAGAATTCATTTCTTTAAATACTATTAATACATGCACAGTATACCAAGTCGCTATGTCCCACTAGCCAAGTCGTAGTCCTAGTCCCAAAGACAATCTTCAGGTACAAGTCAAGTCATTATTACCTGACAGCAAGTTAAAATTAAGAGACCAAAGTATGGATTTCAAGATTACAATAAAAATAATATACTTAAGGTCCCCATGCTATTGCCAAGCTAACGCATTAGAATGTGCAAAATAATAAAACATGCTTAAAATAAATTTGAAAACAGTACATACTCAACATGTTACCCAGCTCTTACAATGGCGTTGGGAATGTGTGGTTATTAATTTTGATCAGTAATCTCACTTACAGTAATATAACAAGCTAACATTAGAGTCAGCTACATGTTCATTCCAACAATAGCAGTTTATCATGTTGGAGTCAGAGTCCAAATCCTAATATTGCAAGGCTGAGTCGAAGTGCAAGTTATGGGTTGTGATGCAATAGTCAAGTTACAAATCCCTTAAATATGACTCAAACCAGAAACTGAGTCCAAAACGTGAGTATTCTGTAATTAAGACGTTGTGGAGTGTATTGTGAAGCATTTACAGTAAAGACAGGTCGGAAAATACATTAGTGCATAATTTTTTTTTGCTGTATTCCTTATTTATATATATATATTTATATATATATTTTTATATATATATAATATTACATTTCAGGTAAGTACTGCATCATTTTGTTTCAATGTTATAGTTTTTTGTTTTTTTTAAAGCACATATACAGTATATATAATAAATAAAATCACCAACTGAAAGGGGTGCTTTGACTTAGTTTGTGGCGCTTCAGCACACCCCAACAATGGCCTAAAATGTCTATGGTTGGAAATGAGAATGGGAGCAAATCTTCCTCAGACCAATGTCAGAGACTGGTAGATGGCTACAATGACACCCTCACTTAAGTTATTTCATCGCAGGGGAGTGGGAAGCATTAGGTTGGAGGGTGTGATAAAATTTACTGAGCTAAAAACAAATTTTTGCTTAGAAATTGATTAGATAAGAAAATGACATGTGATCATTTGATTTCACATTAAGGGTAGCTGCATACCTGAGTGTGTAACACAAAATTTTAGCCACATGTCTTTGTTAGAGTAGCCATCAGGGTGCCTTCAAACTGGTTGAGCTTGCCTAAATCTATCATAAAAGTGCTATGGAGAGCGTAAGTCTCCTCCTCTTCCGGTCAGCCTGTGGGTCCCCTGGCCGAAAATATTATCAATGGAGTAGGGATGTAACCAGTATGCGATTTGTGGGGAAAACAGGTTGGATTTATTTTTATTTTTTTACTTTTTAGTGCTGGAAATAACGACAGGTTTGTGTATGCTGGCTGCAGGGCATCTTGCACATAGGTTTACGGTTCACGGGGATGTGTTGAACCGTTTGGTTCAGCCTGTTTGGTTTGGACCACTTGCGTACTGTTTCAGTGTTTTGTTTTTCATTAAATAATGTAAATGTATTATTACCGTGATATTAAGTGCAACAGAACAAAGTTCCTATGCAAGTTTCCACACAGACTCTGTATTGAGTGACGCACAGTGGAGCTGCACAAATACATTGAAGTCAATATACGAACAGCATCATGGCAACAGCGAAAGAGAAGCCAGAGCTTGAAGTGATTTTCTGGTCCACTTTATCTTACGTCCTAAATCACACATATGATGTACCTCAATTTAAATGATAACTAATGATGTGCGTCCCAACTGTGTTTGTTAAGTGATTTGGGATTTATTTGATTTGATAAAAATCTCAGTTAAATGCCTACAAATCAGAAGTCGCATATTTGATGTCCACAGCTAATGCTAGCTAGCACTTGCTAGCACTTGAAACACTTACCGAGACCTTGTACAGCTTCTCCCACATGATGGCTCTCACTCCACCATCTATTTCTCAACCAGCATAGCTCCTCCTTTCCACGTTGTCAGATTTATAATGGTTTTCTCCATGTTTAATGCTCCTTTTTTTGTCTTGGAGGCTGCGACCCTCTGTCTCTTTCTTCTTCTTGAGATGCAGTCCGCTAAGTGTTTTTACACAAAACCTAAAATAGCTTTGCTGCCAGGCGAAAATCAGCATTTTATCTACATTAAAATGTGTCTTTAAAATTTACAGACATAATCTGTTCAATCCATTGCATAAATTGGATCAGAAAATAACTTTTATCGTTCCATTGACTCTCATGAATTTTTTTGGGGACAGTAGGAGACCCATATACTAGAAGTATAAAGGGCATGACCTAGGCTCTCCATTTTCTCCAAGGCCTTACTCAAAGGAGACCTGGGCAACAACCAAATAAGTGATGTAAGCTTGGAACCAATCAATTCAGATTCAGAATTTGAATAGTGTGGTCCAATTAGGATCAGTTTCTCTATCAACAAGGCCAATGGATGTACAGCTCATGCTAAAGGAGTTATTTGTAAAAAAAAAAAAACGTGTTGATTCAATAGGTCTTTATAAAAGGAGGATTGAGAACTAACTTGCTAAAGAAGCAGCATCCATAACACAACAATCTATAAAAATAAAGAACTGGTGTGGTGTCAGTGCATCATTATTATTTATTGTGATAACTGTATCTTTTGTTCTGCTTGAAAAATAGCCTAATCTCTGTCATGTATTGACCTAAACAAACTCAAGGTAAACTTTTGAAGCTGTCAGGCTCTCACACATTTAAAAGTTTGATTGACCAACTCCACCCGATGCTCTAGCAAGTGGTTTGCCCTTTTGTAAAGCGTGATCTATAAACCACAGCAGCGGTTTATGTTGCAGCAGGCAAAGCTGAGCTCATTCCACAATAAAATGTGAATGGAAAGCTACAAATGTGAAGAGAGGAGCCTAATTACATCAAATGGATGAAAGATGAGAGCTGTCATCACTTTCCTGGCAGGGTAGGGAGGCAGAGGAAGAGCGTGAGGCAGAAAAAGTCGTGACGACTCTCACTAAGGGAAAATTGAAAATGTAAGGGGAAGATTATATGCAGGGAACTAAACTTGGGTTTAAAAAGTTTGTTCCTCACCACTTCTGTATTTATACCATGATGCATGATTGTTGTTATCAGTGCAACCATTTTATCAACCAACTTCCACTTTGCTATGCTCACTGCTAGCATTGGTGCCAATATGCAGCCACTGACAAGCTGATTCCATTAATCCTCAGACTAATTTGGCTCCCATATAGATTTCCTTAGATCTCTTGAGAAAAATGATGATAGTTCTATGTAACAAAATTTGCTAAATGCAGATTCGGTCACTTAGCAATGCTGTACAGTTATTAAAATACTCAGAACCAGGGGTTAGTTTGAACCAGCACAGTCCAGAACTGAGTCCCAATACATGAACCAATCCTGCATAATGACTGACTTCATAAGTACTTACTGCTATTACTTTTCACAAGGTTTGATGAGAAAGATCTTAACCTATCATTTTTGTACAATCTCAATGAGTGCTGTTCTTCTCTTTGTGGTTTCTTCAGCAGGTGCTCTACAGAGTTTTGCTCTTTCTACTAAGATGAACATAGAAGCGGGTTGATATTCTATCTAGTAAACTATTACCGTCTTTATTCATCCATATTTTTGGATCATTATCCTGTTGATAGGCCAAAAATGGCCCATGTAATGGTAGAGGTTAGTAGATTTTTAAATTGTCCTGGCATTTATGCTTCATGATCCCATGCACTATTTGAAGATACCATTGGCAACAGGAAGTGAAACAAGCCCACAGCATCTCCAATCCTAAACCTTATTTAGTAGTGATGAGGTGCTGTCACATACTCGTGCCAGACCAAAATGGGGTGTTTCTGAAAAGAAAGTTCATTTGTAGCCTCATTTGTCCAAAACATACATTTCAGGTCAAAGTCCCAACAGAGTCTAACAAAATCTACAGGTTTTTGTATGTGATGGTAGGATGGAGAAATGTATTTATCAAGCATCACTTCCAATCAATGACTTCTCATGGTGGTTTTGGAGACTCAGTGATCCCAGGATGCTGTGTATGGGTATAGCTCTCCAACATTTTACCAGCCTTATCATCCTGCTCACTGTGGGAAGAATCTCTTAGTCCAGCCTCAACACAATCTGGGATTAGGCCTGCTGTGATTACACCTTTGGCAATTTGGTTCAAATCAAATATTTTGATAGATTTTTTGCCAAAACCAGCGTACGAAGGCCCCCCCCACACACACCCGCAGGCCCCCCTCCCTCCTACAATTGGGCACGCACATCACCTGTGTTCTCACAGCTTTATAAATAAAATTTACTTTATCAATAAAATATTATATTGATTTGCTTTACTGAATAAATGACTGTATTACCTGTTCAGCATTACTGTGTCTAAAGCTGCGTCAGTTTGAAGCCTTTTAAGAATCCATGGTAGCCTATCTCCATGTTGAAAAGCATCTGTGATGTAAATCGAGGGGGGACACATATCATATATTGGATATACTGCTGTATTTCCTGTTGGTTTTTTCGTTTGTTTTTTCTGCAGGTTGCCGGGGAACGGCTAACTATTTAACAGAAGTTTGCTGTAACTTCTCCATGACCGCTCTCTGCCATTATGGTGACTGTAAACAGGAAGACAAGGAGCGACCTCTCTGCACGGCCGCACCTCCAAAGGTTTGTGCCATGCACATGCACCTATATTGAAAGGCGACACAGCAGAAACTTGAATTCTTTTGGATAAAAAAATTTGGCGGTCAGTCTGAATTGCATAGGGGTCTATGGAAGGAAGGAGGGACTTTAAAAAAATAATAACCCCACATAATTTTAAAGACAACTTTAAAACATGAATACATTTTCCAGAATGCAGCTTTAAAGGGAGGCTAAGTAAGTTAGCTTACTTAGTGAGTAAACTAAGGTTAAGTAATTTATGACGACATATCACCAACACTGAGACCAATCCAACATGATCTTTATTTTGTTCAAAGTCTTGCTTAAACAAAGTACAAGAGCTGCTAATATTGTGTACTTTGCACTGAAATCAACACACAGCAAAACCCAGTTTAAACCTTGGTCAGAGCCTCCATAACTGCTTGATTTAAAAGTAACGAGGTACAAAATACCTGACATAATGTTCACTAGAGATGGGTGAAAATGTATTATTTTCCCCAAAGAAAGAATTGCTTCCTGATTCTCTAAACAAAGATCCCTCTGACTGCTTTTTACAACCTCCTACTTCTACATGCAATCTCATTAAAAAAAATTTAACTATCCATTTTCCATTTATCACATTGGCATATTACCGAGAATCAGTAAAGTTTGTCTTCTGTCTCCACTTTGCGTGACTGACGTAAGATCTGGAGCACTCATGAGATGCCCTGAAGCCCTCAAAGACTGTAGTAGTACAAATTGTTCACCTCAATTTGTACATTTTAATAAAAAAAAAGATGCCCTAGAGGTGAAGGTTTAGCTGGGATGCATTTGAATTTGGATGTACCACAGTGATATCAAAAAACAATACAAAAAATGTACAAAAAGTTGGCTCAGGTCTAAACTTTCATTGGTTTAATTGCCCTTTTAACAGCATTGCACATTGTTGATAAATTGCTCCTTTTTCTACAATAACCATATCACACTCTCATTCACGCCAATAAAGCATATTGATCTCATTACAGAACGAGTGTGAGCGAGTGTGGCCGACTGGAGTGCATAATGGGGCAGCATTGATTATGCCTGATAACTCTCACTCTTTGATGTGGATAATGCAGTCTCTCTTCCTGCCTCCATGCTGCCTTTACACTCTAAAACCCCGGGGGCACAGAGGATATTGGGTTTACTGAGAGCGAGACACAATAGTTGGAGTGCATGTGTTTGTACATGGTGCATAAGACCAAGCGTAACTCAAAGAGGTCTTGGGAAGAGGAAAAGAAGGACCACATGTAAAAGACAGAAAGTGGGAAAACAAGTGACAGAGGTTCAGAGTTGCTGGACCTTTTGTCCTTCATAGGAAAAAAACATGAGCATGAGACTGGATGGTTTTTGTTTTAAATGCCTAAAAAAGGAGACTCTATTTTTGATGTCAGAAATATTTTTGTTCCAGAGTGTTAAATATCTTCCTGGAAAAAAAGAGGGTAACGTAGTCTGATCTAGAAAGTTTGCACATAGAGGTCTATATTGACGGATGGAAGGGGCTTTTGGTTATTGAAAAGCCTCCATCACCTCCTGCAAGTGGTAGGTCCAAAGGAGAGTGATTCCATATTGCTAATTTATTCCCAGTCAGTCACTAAAGTCCTTACCAGATTATTACCTAGATTATTCCTTCGTTTCTGTCTTCCATGTTTAGCCATATTGGTTGGTGAGTCAGATCCCTGTTTTTGTCAGTGGACCACAGCTGCACATGAATAGCTAACATTGGCTAACAGTTTGCTCTCGGTAGTTTATAACAAATCTATTTTTATACTTTAAAACACCAAATATATCTTAATATGCATTAATACACACAGTGGAAATGGTCTTATAACTACTGCACATGTTAACGTCTAAATCCTTCTTCATCTCCGCACTTGGGGTAAAGGTAATTAGCAGCACGAAAAATGAATGGCTCTCCTGGAATGGCTGCTTTGCAATCATGGTAGCATGTCAAGTAGCATTGTGCGCACAGTACCGCAATAACCCTTTGACAGGTTGTGGTTGTAAATACTAACCCTAACCCTTGTGTCGAAAATATAGATCATCAAGCCACATTATTAGCTCTGGACTCAGCTGTTTAGACCCCACATACGGAGGGGGGCGGGTGGAGATGCACTTTACGCAGCATTCTGCTCCCAACCTGTCGATGGACTTAGCCAAGTATTTTCTATATTTGAGGATTTTTTTCAGAATGGTGATGGAAAAATCTAAAGGATTTTGGCAGATTATGATTCACGCCCCAATCACTTGATGCAGGCAAATTTTACACACAGAGAACTGAAATCACTGAATCAATCAAATAAAAATAAAAAAGATAATTTCCAGTGAGAGAATTAAAGCAGAATAAAGAATAAAGCAGCATTCTAAGCAATTAAAAAATAAATTAGCTCAATATACAAACCTGTAGGACCAACACACAATGATAAAAAATAAATAGCAGGATATACAACAAGTACCATTAAGGTTGATTAAAAATAAAGCTAATGGTCCTGTCAATTACCTCCCACACAGTGAGGAGTTGTTGTAAAGTGTTATGGCAAATGGGAGGAATGATTTCCGGAAACTCTCTATGACATCGGAGCTGTTGCAGTCTAGTAGAAAACGAGCTCCGCTGTCCCTCTAGTATGTGGTGGGGTGGGTGGGACGTGTTGTCCATTATTGCAACCAGTTTACTTAGAGACCTCCTGTCTCCAGATTATTTCCAATTTCGAAAGAGTTTATTAATTCTACTGCCATCCCTGGGGCTAATGCTGCTCCCCCGACACACCTCCAACAGTTTACTGTACACACGAAAGGAACTGAGCTTCCTCAAAAAGTAGAGTCTGCTCATCACCCTCCTGTACACAGCATCTGAGTTGACCCTCCAATCCAGTCTGTAATCCAAATGCACCCCCAGATATTTGTAGCGCTCCACCAATCATGTCCAGAACACAGTATTAAATCCTCTAGAACTGAGTGAGGCTTTTTACCTTGTGCCACTCAGCTTGGAATGTTTTTTGACCCCATTTGAAGATTTGCAGATGTTTGATGTGACAAAACCAAAAGCAAGATTTGCTTCATCATATTTTTCTACTCTTTGGCTTGGAATTAAGCTAGTTTAATGTGAGCAGTGTCCAAGCATTCATTCCGTGCAAATGTACATTTTATTATACATTAATTCTAATATAATTTTTTTAAGGAAATGTTATACTTTCATTCTGCACTCCTCTAAAAGCCCTGGACCAAGATTTAGCAGATGTTTAATTATTTTAATGTTTTAACTGCTACACCATTACATTTTAAATGTACACATAAACTATATAACAAAAAAATTTAAAATGAGAATTTATATATCCTAGAATGTTAAGGTGCATTTAAGGGGCAAATGATCTTTAAAGTGAAAACACAATGAAACATCTTGCAAAGATATATTATTTTTATTAATCTATTCTCAGCTGGGACATTTCTCAGAGAAGAACAGAAGCTGTTTCCCTTGCAGCCTTAGTTCTCCTTAAAAAAGAAAATATGTACTCTGTTTCCATATTAGCTACACATAGCTAGCTTAGTTGATTGTACAGTATGCAGGCAGAATAAGATGCAAGATCTGGTCTGCTACAAGAAGTGATAACATGGAAGTGAAGATTTTCCCGTTAACCAAATGAAGTGCTGGTTGATTATGTTAACATCTTCTCTACCAATTCGGGTTATGTTTGTGTTAGCCTAACCTAAGATTAGCTTGATAAAACAGCTAGCACATTAATGAAATAGATTCCCATGAGGTCCAAATCTGTTTAAAGGCTTTGTGTCCATTGGGTGCTCAGACCAGGCTGTCTGATTTTCAAACTTAGTTTGGAGCATTATTACAATGAATGCAAGGCCAGGTAAAGCAAGGCAATGTTATTTGTATAGCACACTTTCAACACAAGGTAATTCAAGGTGCTTATCCAGGTTATATCTCAAGATCATAGGTTCATGAAGTGTTATTATTACACGGTGGGTCTAAAGGCTGACATTTGATTTCCTATTTCAGTTTAAAGTTAGTTATTAACGTATATTTTGTCAATATGATATTTAGGTTTCTCAATAACCTGTAGCCTCAGTTCTGGATAATTTCTTAGGTTTTATTTTGTTTAGATCCTTGTGTTCTAAAGGTTATTTTTTAGTCCTATTTTAGTAGTAATTCTAATACTAATCTTTTTTATGTTGGTATTAATGTCTTTCATGGAATTCTGAGAAATATACAGAAATATCCTTTCTTCATTTAGCATATAATATAGATCATATCCTGGAAATTATAAATTTTACACCCAGATAAATGAGCCTATTTTAGCTTGGTTAAATGTACTCTAACTCGACCACAACATTATTTCCTCAGCTCTTGTACAGAGTCAGTTCTCTGGATCTTGATTATGATAGTCTTTTTTTTTTTCTACTATTACTTGAGATTGTTGACTGTCAAACAATTTAACAAATTGTGGTATTATCTCCATCTTTGTCCAAGAACGACTTTATGAGGTGTTTATATTGGAGACCAAACAAAAAATTCTAAAATTATACAGCATTGCATATGCATATAAAAACATTATAAAATATTAATAAAAAAAGCATCTGGAAAACAAAAAATTATCAAACACAACAAAATCAACAGGTTTGAAAACTATGTTTGAAGAGACATCTGCATATTTCTCATTCCCACTGTTTAGAAGTCAAAACTTGACTTGAAGTTCAAAATAAATTTAGTTCAGCAGATTTTTCATTGTAAACCACAAAATAAAAATTGCACATCAGGAGATGAGATGAATAACTCTGATTAAAGAAAATGTTCCATGGGATCCCTGTACTAACGCGTTTAATTTAGTAACTGATGGTGTATAAAACTTTCATGTGTCACTTTAATGTGTAGAATGTGAAAAAAAGCAGAAAATAATTATTTTTAAAGTGAAAAATTATGTCTTCAGGATCAATTTCAGTGTATTGTATCCTCCAATCTGTATGCTAGAGATCAGCGGAGGAAAGAGAGTGCCACCTAGTGGACACAAAGCCTTCACCATGCTTAATTACAATCAAAATAAAAGGAACAAAACATAAAAAATCATCATAATAATAGAAAAACAGAAAATATTAGTACACAGAATATATAATAGTGTGCTTTAAAATGATTTCTTCCACCGTCTGAAACCCCCCCCCCCACACATTCTCCCATATTATTAGTTCCCATCCATGGGAGTTTTGTTCCCTCTCATGGATGCTGGACGTTACACACCCAGATCCCACAGTGATGTACAAACACGATGAAAGCTGCATGAGAACCCATGCATCTTTTGACTGGTATAAAACCTCGGCATAAAACAGGGTTAGAATAGAGCAACCACACAGGAAAAAAATAAAACAATAAACACCCAACGAGAACATTTACGATCCAAACCACATTTAAGATGGGATGCTCCATAATCAAAACATTCAGTGAGCATGCCCCATCATCGTACAAATACGCGTGAGTAATGAATATTTACATGCAGCGAGCAATCTGAATGAAGCATCCACTTCCTCTTCCCCAGGGCTAAGCACGGCGGGGGTGGCTTAGCTGTAGGTGCAATTGCATTTCTGACAACTGGGAGCTGAGTTCAGTCGTTGGTTTTGTTATTTAGCTCAACTGTATAACAGATTAAAAGAATTATCAAAATCTTTAAGGCAACTGTTTTGATGTTCAATTTATTCAAATATTTAGACGCTTTTGTTGCTTAACTCTTTATGCATAGGCATAAATAAGCATGTAAAAGCTTTATTTAACTGCAATTGCAAGTATAACCTATTTTTATGATATGCACATCCTTGTATATCACTCTAAATTGTTTACTTATAAACAAAAAATAACAGGAATCTGAACATCTGAAATCTAAACATCAGGTGCTCCCCATTCTGATAAATCCTTTGTTTTACCCAACGTACAAATAAAAACCTGATTTTTCTCTTGCCGCGCTTTATATTTGTGTGTCTGTTAGTTTACTGTGTCTGCCACAGATTTTCCTAACCAGTGGTCCCACTCAGCACTGACATTCACGTAAGCATAAAATCTTTTCTCCTTCTGTCCATAAGGATGAATTTGTCAGTTCAAGGTGGTTTTTTTTAACAACTTAAAACAGTCCACATAATTTAAGAATGTTCAATCTCTGCTAGGGATTTGAGTGAAAAACAATTTATAATCTGTAAGTATTATTAAACTAGTTTCTTTCTCCAAATGATTGACTAGAGCTGGACTTTAAATTGGATGATTGTAAATTACACTACCAAATAAAAGCTGCAGCCTACTAAGCAGCAGACATATGTGCCTACTATCATCACAAAATTCCCGTTTACCTTTAAAGGTCTTTCATGCCTCCTGCACTTCCTCTGATTCTCTTCAAACATCTTGAAGATTTAACGTTTAATGCCTTCTTCACTCAGTAAAGCCACTCCACCAAAGGTGTTTTCAGGCTAAAAATATTAAATCGGATTTTTTATTTTACTACTTGTTCCCCTAATGGCTGAACAAGCCGGAAATAAGACAATTCTGATTGCCTTTTGAATCAATCATCGCACCTCTTATTAAAACAGATTTATCTGTCAGTAAAAATCATGAATATTTCACAACATAAAAACTCCAGTTAAATTAGTCTTACTCTTTATCATTTAGAGATTCAAAACCAAATCTCACCAAGTTCCCAGCTGTCATGGATTTTTAACCATATCTGAATCAATATATATTTAGACTGATTGCTGAACTGCACAACTTTTACACAGGTAAAAGTTAGAAAATATAAGCAGAAGCCACAGAAAGCCTACTCATATTTTTAACCCCAATCAAATTGGATTTTACAGATTTGAACAATCCAGCTTTAGTAGTCCAGGGGGAGAAATTGAGTGATTTCAACCACCACCAATCCTGGAAGACCTGAGGGGAGGAGCATGCGGAGGGGTGAGAAGGGTGGATGACATCAGGGTCTTCTCCACGTTCAATCATTCCTGTCGGAGAGAAGCAGTGTGTCTTTAAGGAGAAAGAAGGATTTCCTGTTTTAAAATAAAACACAGGTATAGTTGTTACAATCTGCAAGGTATTTTCTGTTTAAATAAAGATCAGATTTTAGAAACTGTGAAAACAATTTAGTAGAGAAACTGTTATAAACATCAGTCTAGGGGTTTGTGTCCTAAAGGTGACAGAAGACTGATGGCGCAGTTTATGAATAAATTCTAGGAGTAGGTTTAAAAGAGCCTGCCTGTTGCAAATGGATTGAATTCTTTGCAAAAATGACCTTTCTACTGAAAATTATTCAAACGTGTAGCCAAATAAACAATCCTGCTTGCAGGAAACATGGGTGGGCTTTTTGGAATGAATATCTAGAATACTTACCTGGAATCTTGGATTTAAGAAAATAAAGAACCCAAAGCTGAGGACAGAGAACACAGCACAGTTTCCGACTACAACTAAGAGCTCTGGCAGTGAGCCAACAGCTGGACCATTGAGGTTGTTTGTAAGCATATATATTTTAGTAGAGCCAATTTTCTTCTGCTTGGTATTTACATATTTAACACTTGGTCAGTTTACTGATTTGTTTCATTAACTTTAGTTTGATTTTAATACTCTGCACTGCACAAAGTTAAAGTTCAAGAGCAGGTTAAATTCAGTACTGAAAAACTGATTAAGATCAGAAAATGTTGGTATCCACTGTTATTAGTGTCACATTTTATCAGCAAATAAGGCAAAACAATTTTATGTGCTATAAAATGTGCCCCCCCCCCAAAAAAAAAAAAAAAAAAAAAAAAAAAAAAACGCACATAAATTGACCGTTAATGTACTAGGAACATAACATAAAAAACAATTTACTGCTGTTACAAAGCACTTCTTCAAGTAAATTTCTCGTAGATAAATTACCATATATACTGTAATCTCACTATAAGGCGCACCTGCGTATTTTAGGGCAAAACAGAAATGTATACATATACAGGTGTTTTAACGTTTAATTACCATATGTAAGGGTTCGTGCAGAGTGGATTTGTCAGGAAAATCATTGGTGTTTTGGGAAGCTTTTATTTCATTAACATTTCAACACTGTGGAAACACCTCAGCTGTCCTCTCCCTGTGTTCAGCCAGTCTTCAAGAAAGACTTCAAGTTCAGCCATCTGCTTTATGTTTTTATTACCTCTGAAAGCTTTTTTTCTTCTTATTGCATTCAGACAGTTCGAAACCCTGCGTCTCCAACATCTCACCATTGTTTCATTGATGCCAAGGGTAAGTGAAGCAGCCCTAATTCTTTCTTTAAAAGCCGGTTCGACTGCCTTTAACTTAAAACGAGGCATCAGATGCATTTCTTCGTGTGTTTTCCATAATGAGGGTTTATACATGAAAACTTGTTTTTTTCAAACTCCCTCGCTTTCGTAATGTCTGTCTGTTCCACTTTTGCTTGCATTGTTCGCAAGAACTGCCTCTGTCTCTCTCTCTCTCTCTCTCACTTTTTTCTGGTCTAGAAACCGTCTCTTAGGCCGTTTTCACATGTGTGGCCGTACCAGAAAACGGCCAGAGAAAATGCTATTTTTTTCTGTTCACATGGCACGGATCTCTGCCCGTATTTGAATCCAGTGTTTTACTACAAATAAACAGCAGGTGGCGGTATACAAATAAGTCTTAGTTCTCCAACAAACAAGGGAGTGAGAAGTACCGACGTCATAAAACGAGCGACAGCCTAGAATGTAAACAAACTGGTCTACTGGTCAGCTGCTACCTGAAGCCATCTACAGGGTGAGTGTTGTAGTAAACCCGCCGTTTTGTAACCTGCTGTGTTGCTGTGGGATGCTTGAATCGCGTTGTTTTGGTATTTGTATGGTCGCGAGGTGATTCTGTAATTTCGGCCGGCGGTGTCGTCATTTCCGCGTGGAGCGCGTCTATTGTCTTGAGTACGGCCAGAGTACGGGTTGTGTTCACATGATACGTGGCCGCCCGTACCTGGACTCGGATACTACCTCCAAGGCAGGTCTCTCTGGCCGTATCCTGGCACGGTACAGTCTGTGTTCACATGGTACGAAATAAGTGGATTTTGACCAAATACCGTACCAGAGTACGGACTCCCGTACCATGTGAAAGCGCCCTCAAAGACAAAGTATCCGTTGCGAAGGACGTAACCTGTACAGTCCATAGATAGAGGTGGTCCTCTGGTGGCTGTTAGCTGTAAAAATCCACAAATAAGCTGCACTGTTTTATAGGCAGCAGGGTAAAAAGCACGGGAAAAGATTAGCAGCTTGTATTCCGGAAAATTTCAGTCTCAATGTGATTCAATGTCTCCAGTTTTTACAATGTAAAAATTTGATGAGTGCTGAGATCTACAGTAGATAATCCTATGAGAAAGTGTGTGTTTTTTTCCGTTAAAGGATAAAGCCTGGCTACTTTGGCATAAAACACATAAATAAAGCTACCTTACGAGTATATGCAACACAGTAAAAGCCCTGAAAGTATTACTTCATTTATTTTCCCTCTATTTATGAAAAAGAAATCAAGTCATCATTGGTTTACATAAAAAAAAAGAAAAGAAAAACTGTAAAGGAAACTTCCCTTTATATGATGATCAAATCAGAGCATTACTGTTTCTGCAGTAGCAAAGTTTCACCACAAGGTGGAATCATAAAAACTTTGTGCTATGATCTAAAAGTTATGCAATTCATTACCTCAATATACAGTAAGTAGAAAGCATCAATATAATTAGAAAGCATCAATTTAAGTTTAGGGCAAACAGTCAGAGGAAGACATTTAGTTGGCATATTTAAGTAAGTAAGTAAGTAAGTAAAAGAGATTTCTGTGATCTTTTTTGGTTATTTTCTGATTTCTAATTCTGCAGTCAAACTTTATAAATACCTTATGCAAAGTCAAATTGTTTGGCAACAACTCGGGCAGTTTTTTCTTTTGTATCTACTAACTAAAAATGGAAAATAGCATAATGGCTCAAAGTTAGCAGATTTCTTAGTAGGTACAGTATATCCTTACATCCTTAAAACCTTCTGATCTTCTCTCCGCTTGTCTCGATGACCATGGTTTTGCTTTCTTTAATAGGGGAAGTAACCTGGTAGTCGTCGTTAAGGAGACCGAGCATCGGGTAGTGGTTCTTGTACCTGCAGAGCCAAACAAATAGAGGGCCATCACTTTAGCACTCATTTCACGTGTGATGTCGTGAAAATCATCCAGCCAATAATGTTAACAAAGTAGTGACTTAGAAAAGGATTGATAAGTTTAAACTTAAGTTATGGAAAATAATTTTGCATACCATTATAATCAGACTTGACTATAAATTAGAATTAGATGAATCTGAATTAATTTGACAAAACTGGATCCTAGATAACTGGATATGAATTGAACCCAGCTCGTTTTGTCGAGATAAATAATGCTTTGTCCTTTAAGATAAATGTAACATGAATTGACATTATATGAATATCCCATAAAATACAATGTAGGAAATCTGATACTGTAGTGGAAATAATTTCTGTAAAAACACATAAACCTGTGCCGTAATGGCATTCTACCTGGTCAACATGGCAAACTGTAAAATCATGTGAGAAATTTAGAGTTTTGGTTTGTTTCTCTGATTGGAATGAATGAGGTAAATATTGTACAATGTGCCTGAATGAACTGATTTCAGGTCAGCAGTGTGACGTGGGACCACCGTACCTATTGGTGATAACGGTCCTGGTGATGTGCTTGGAGCTTTCATTCCTCTCCATCATCAGTCTTTTGATCTCCTGTGGGCAAAGAGAGCTCAATGTCAGCAAGGTTGAATTGGTTTCAGAAAAAAAGAGCTGGACTATAAACTCCACTACAGAAATATCAGTTCGATGAATTCTGAAATACGTCTTACAGGTGTCAGGTGATGCCCTAATTTGCCTCGTGTGTTTTAAGGAATTCCTCCTTTTTTTCCGGTCACTTGTTGTTTTCAAGCTAACTTCAAGGGTGAGAGACTGTTGTGTCAGCAACCTGACAAATGTTCCTGTGCTTTTATTGGCTAACCAACCGAAAGAAACCTCAGAATGCAGTCGGACCAGAAAGGCGGGATCTAAACTCTGAGATAACAATTTAAAAAGAAAACATCTCACAGGTGTTACATTTCTAAACGCAAGCTGTTTTTTAATCTAAGGTGGTAAGATTTATTTATTGTGTTCCAGGCTATTCATCACCTTGCAAGGATTTCTTTTATTAAATTAATATCCACTTTTTTTGTTATTTCAACGTGACTAATCCAGACTCATTTCAAAATAAAAAATGTCCTTTTTTGAATATAGAAGAGTTGAAAAAAAGAATCAGCAATTCCAACACACTTTACCAAAGTCCAATGAAACAATATTCCACAGTAGCATGTCCTAGATGAGATCAGATAAGTTGTTTTCTTCACAAACAATATATACTTTATTTCAGTTAAACTTTAGTTTTGGTCTTTTCTTCCCCCCTCATTTTTTTTATAAAATACAGTATTTTGATATAGAATTAAAAGGGTAATTCTAGTAGATGCAAATAATGGTGAAAATTTAGAAAATTTCTGTGTTTGATTTGGAACATTGTTCCAAATAGTAGTAAGGATGTATGTAGAATTTTCACCTTGTGAGAATTCAAGAAAACCCACAATGACTTTAAATGTGTGCAGCTAAGTCTTGTTTGTTTGTTGTATTTATCTTTCAAGATCTGACCATAAAATCATTCCTCTTGGAAAAAAAGATTAACTGAACCTCTAAAAGCCAAATACTACTGAGATTTCAGCCCATGTTGAATGTATGTATATTCTGGCTGCAACCATTCCAGACTGAAGGAATTTTTACTCATAGTCATTTGCAAAGCAATCAGTAGTAAAAAAAATTAATAAATAAATACAACTTCTGCCTTTTCAAGAAGTTTTAAACCAAATTTAGGAAAAGATTAAATCCTAAAATTAGGAAAATGTTGATCTACAGGTGATTATTTCAGTCGTCTTTCTTTAAAGGTTACATATTACGATGAATGAGGCTTTGGACAAAGAAGTGACATGCTTCTAACCTCCTCCTTTTCCCTGATGGTGATCTCCCGCTGCTCCAGCCTGCCGAGCAGCTCTGAGATCTTCAGCTCGAGAGCGCTCTCTGAGGATGACTTGGTGGTAGTGGAGGTTGTCGTGGTGATCTGCATCTGCAGCTTCGATATCTGGGCCTGAGGCCCATCAGGGTAAGAGAGAAGGGAAAAAATAAGCAAAAATATAAAGATTCTATTCCAACATATAAAAGACAATGGCTCTTACTTCATTCCAAGCACTTTTTTTTTGCATATAAAAGTTTCCAACACATTATTACGTCCAAACTGTTCCAGACTTCAACTTAAATGGGATAATTCCCTCTCAGTTTACTGCAAATACATATTCTCAGTTACTTCTATAAATGCTGAAGGAGGGATGAATCATCCAAGAAAGAAAAAAACAAGGAACAAATGAGAAAGAGCAGAAGTAAGGAAGAAGACAAAGAAAGTAGGAAAGGTAGTAGAAGAATGGATTCGAGTGGGCGCAGAGAAAAAGAAAAGATGAACAAGAGAGGCTGACAGGAAAGAAGGGAAGAAGGAAGAAAAAGAAAAAAGCATGGAAGGACTTAAACAAGTAAGGAAGAAAGGAAAGAAGAGTGTAAGGAAGGAAAACAGAACAAAGAAGAGAGGAAAAATTAGGTTTTAGATCTATGTTCTCTAGCGTTTGACTCAGCACTGGACAATATCTTGAGTTTTTTTTTAAATGATGTAATTTTTTATATTATTCACAAAATGACCCAATTTCGTTTATATTAATAGAAATACACTGTTTGTTTTATTGCCTCCCCATCTATCTCCACCTACTTGTCTCACTAAATGCTGATCCCAATGCCAGCTTAGCAACTTTGTCACCGTTTCAAACAAGTTTTCTGACCCCCCCCAATTACTTTTTTTTTCTCCAAAAAGTACCAAGTGACAAATCGAGTGACATTTATCACCCTCCTTAGCCACTTTCTGTGAAACTTTGATAGACCCTGTAGAAAGCCGGCTTTTTCTGCATCGAAACTCCTTCCAGACACTCAGTAAGGGAATGTGCATGCAGCATTATCACACTACATTGACTGACTAATCGTAAACTTTTCTCTGTTGATTTTATACTTTTTAAAGGCATTTTGAACAATAAATCTTAAATTGCATTCTAAACCTTTTTGAAGTGGTTCTGCTGCAATGTGTCTGGAAAGTGAGCATATTCTTGCCCAATAATTTTGACATATATATATATAAAAAAAAAAAAGAATATACCGCATTACATATCATTACCAAAGATGCAGTGGATTATATTGCAACATAGATTTTAAGGCCATAACGTCCAGCCCTATTTCACACAATAATCGACATGCCTGCTTTGTGTGGGTTTTTATTGAATCGTACCCTCAGTTTCTCCAGCTCTGAGTCTCTTTCCCTTTTCAAGGTCTCCAGCTGGTCCTTGTAGTGGTTTGCCAGCGCCTCTGTTTTCAGGTGCAGGTTGCCGTTGCTGGCTTGTCCGGCCAGCTGAGGAAAAGAAAGTGTGCACGAGTACATATGAGGCTAAACAAATCACCTTTCTTTTCAGAACAAGATTGCATATTTTTGAAAAGTCCGATCTCTTACCTTCTGTTTGAGCACCTCGTTCTCCTTCTCCAGCGCTCTCATTCTTCCCTCCAGCTCTTTGATCTTGAAGCTGCCGGCCGAGTCGTTGTTTCGGCTGCTGATGAGCTGACTCTCCAGGGAACGCTGGGTGGCGGTGGCTTCCTTCAGAGACAGCTGAGGGAAAATATACAAATTATAAGATCTTTTCACTGGCAAATGTCGAAAACGCTTTATTCAGAAAGGTAACAGTTTAAATAAGCACTGCTAATCCAGCTCATTTGCTTTTGCCACTCCTCTTTAAATGTCTGTCTGACACGGTCAATTAAACACTACTTACTTCGTCGCTAGACATGTACAGCTGGCGGTGTGCGCAATGTGCGGTGGCCTGAAAGTACACTACGTCACTGATTTATTTACTTTTTGAGCTCGTTCCCACGGTGGCTGCAGTTAGTCGCAGCGCTGGCCACAGCAGTCGCGAGTTTAATTTCTTCAATCAGGCCCCTTGCTCCTTTAAAAGTAGTGATTCACCAATACCGATACTGGAATTGGGTATCAGGGCCGATACCGTCTTAATGTACTCTTATCAGTATCGTTTATTTAACCGATACCATGAACCCATACTTAAAATTTGGAATAGTTTAACAGAAAATCTTTCATTTGAAACTTATGTTTTGTGTTTATTTAATAATAATATTTTTTTAAATCTAATTTACCATCATTTGTTGTAACAAGCAGAGGAAAAAATAAAACTGGTCCGCCAATTCACTTCATTTTTCATGTGGGAGAAGTATTGGTATCGTTACTCTGTATCGGCAAGTACTCAGATCCAAGTATCGAATTGTATCGGTTTGAAAAAATTGTTCCATCTCTAATTAAAAGCCTAGTTTATGACAACAATAAGGTGGCAATGAAATCTTTTAATTTAAATGTGCTGGAGCAGAGGCAAATGTAAAGCACAACGGACAGTGTTCCCGAGCAGCAGGATTGAAAAAAGAACAGAGAAGACTAGAACTGAAGAACGCTACATCTGATATGACAGTCATTTAATAAGATTGAACCTAAAACAAACAAACTCAGACATGACAACAGAGACAGTACCTGAAGCTGCTTGTTGTTCTCTCTGATGGCCTCCATCAGGGAGTCATACTGCTGAGCCTGGTCTGCTTTGAAACTCAGATCTCTTTCCAAACATTCCTTCTCACCCTCCAGACGCTGTGAACACACACACCCACACACCTGTGTCAGTACTTTTTATGCGCACAGAAAGGTATTTTTAGGTACTTTAAAAAAAAATGTATTTAAAAAAAAAATCTAAACCAGCAGTAAAAACAAAAAGCATTTTACTGTACTGCAACAGGATCACGGACAGTAAAAATTGGTCAAGTTTTTTTTCCGCACACACTTCCACTTATACAGGTTTGTTTGTGAGACATGTTAACAGTTTACGACCTTCTTTATGTCTGGCCTTAGGCCTGTACAAAATCACAAATTCTTATAGAACAGCTAACAGCAGAGAGAACATAATGTTCTGACTTCATACAGGCTACTGCACAGAGGTTGTTTCCCTATTAAAGAATCATGATAGGTTAATTAATACAAAAGTTGTGTTAATACAAAAGTTTGAGGTTAGTGTTTGTGGCTGAAATTGGATTTACTGAATACATTTTTTTTCTACATTTGCTTTCAAATTTCTGATGAATTATTAATTGGATAACAATAATTCAAAAAAGTTTAGAGTTTTGGATCAGCACCACCATCACTTCCTCTATAGATGCATAGCTGAAGTTTTAAAGGATTAATCAAATTTAACATTAGCTTCCTGCTTTTTTTAACAGCCCATGATGTACAAAAATATAATAGTTTACATCAATCTCATTGCTACTGCATTCTACCACATTGTATTTCTGTTTGTACAGTTTGGAGATTTTTTTAATCAGATTATATTTCAAATCTCTCTAACTACTAATCATCAGTGGCAGTTTAGTATTGACTATGTTGCCACACTTCTAAAATCTGCCTACTTTTCTTTTTATAACCTCATGTTTGCTCAATCCCTTGTTATTTAGTAAAAAAAAGCTACAGAACAGGGGCTGATGTTCTTTGTAAGGCTAAATTATGGTTGAGCTTAGTCACCAAAGACCTAACACTTAAAGAGCTGTTTAACCAGCTCCTGAGCCCTGTTTTATGTAGCACATTGTTTAAATTCTGGTGACTTAGGTCTCTCTGCACCTCTCAGCCATGCAGCGAGGCTTGCCCTTTCTGACGATCAGAGCTCTTACCCGTAGGTCCTCAGCCATCTGCATCAGCTCCTCTCTCAGATTGCTGAAGGTGGATAGCAGCAGACGCATGCTCTTCTCTGCGGTGAAACGAGTCTGAAACAGAACCAGGTGGAGAGGTGAGTTAGTAACACACAGGTACTCATCAATTCCCTACCCTGAGATCCAACCTGGTCATTTTGCTCCTTATAGAGTTCATTTGTTTCGGGGGGTTCTTTCTTTCTTTTTTTTTATGTCCTCCATGACTCTGGTCTTCTTTTCTCTGTTTGGACTCTGTCCACAGAACTCTAGAAGTGTTTGGGTCTAGGGATGCAATGCCACCACTTTTTTCAAACTGATGTGATGCCAATACTGCAATCCGAGTATGTGCCGATACTAGGGATGGGTATCGTTAAGGATTTATCAATACTGCTACTCTTAATGATACTCCTTATCGATCCGGTACTTTATCGGTATCCTTATCTGTACTTTTTTTTGAAAGACTAAAATAAAAAGGGATAAACACAAATAATGAACTTAAAATTGTTTTGTTTTTTTTGACAATTAAGCATAGAAAAAAATAATAAAAGTACAAAATGAATTACTTAATAAAAACACTATATAAACTTCTTTTATATATAAAAAAAAATTCGATGTTGTCTAAAAAAGTTTAAAGGTATTCAAATAAAAAAATATCAAACATAACTTCCCCATAAAACAATGCAATTAAGAACCAAAATGAAACATTTTGAATGCTAAAGTGCATAATAAGCCCTGAGAACATTGAGAGCAACAATATAACATCCACCCATCCATTTTCTGTACCACTGCATTCTAATGCTGCAGCACTCAGGCGGTCAAAAAAACGTGGCATCTCTCCGTTTATATTTGGTGTATTTTAACAAGGTGTTCAGTCAAATTACTCGTGGTCTGGCCTTTGCAAGCAAAGCTTTTATTGTATTTGTGACAGTGTGCATTGTCTGCTTCTATTCTTGTAAAACGAAGCCAAAGTTTGGATCGTTTCGTTCGTGCCATCGTGTCTGTGTAACTACGAGCGCAGCAGTCGCTCCTCCCACCCATCAACATTATCTTCTATTTCTGCCTTTGCTACAAGATGAATTAGACAAAATGGGTACAGTGTTACTGTACACATTAAACCTCAGACCGTAATTACTAAGTGTTAAAACAGAATACAATACTGCTAAAAGCTGACCTTGTCTCATTGTCACTGCTTTCAGCTGGCCCTGATGAGGCCTGCTGCTGCAGGGTCTGAAACTGAAATATATGGTTTCAAATGGTTGCTAAAATATCCTTTAATGTCAAAACACTTTTTTAAAGTGTATGGAAGGAACAAGTTAATTGATGATTATATTTGTCTGTTTATATTAAACGCAGACTATAGAATCACAGGGGTAAACTAACCACCAAACTAGACATTCAGTCTTTGAATTACGTTTTAAAATAAGTCATTTTCAATCATTAAGATGTGAATTAAACTGAGAACAATCCTGTACTTAATTTAAGGGCATGCAGGAGCTAATTTGCTTAATAATGTGGCAAAATGGGCGCTAATGATCTGTGATTTCTTGGGTGTTAGATTTTGACAATGGAGGGAAATATATGGTGTTTTAATTTAAACTTGTGACTTTGGGGAGAAGTGCAGCAGCACCTTATATTTCAGACAACTGAGTGAACAACTGCTTGACCTTATTTGCCTCTCTCTCGCTTTAAACTTTTTGTTTCCTTTTCATTTTTGAGCCCCTGGTTTTCCTTTCTTAAGGAAACACATGAGTGTTCCTCTGTCTGCCTAGTTCCTTCCACAGCTCCTCCAACTCCGAGCCATGTTTAGCATCAGAGCTAACGACGCGGGAGCAGAATGGGCATGATTACGACTGAACTACACGCCCATACATGCCCCGCGAGGAGAGAGTCTACAGTGAAAATCCCACCCCTATGCCCTTTTTAGGAACATGCTTCGTCAGAGCTGGGGAGGAGGAGTCTGTGAATCCGCCATGAATTCCCCCATGAAAGTGTATCATTCTGGTAAACGGGGAGGAGTGAGGAGGCGCTGTCTATTCTTTTTTACAGTCTATAGGTTGGGCCCTGCACAGCTTGAAAATGACTTTGTTTTTATACCAAACTAGTGCCTAACTACAAGTGTAGTTTTGATTAGGACCTTTTTTATTTGTACATAAATGCCATACAAATGTCAGCGCATATTTATGTAAATATAGAAAACTGACTTCTACACAACTTTAAGGGTATTCCCTTTTCCTTGTCCGTCTACTTTCTAAGGAAGATACCTTCGAACAACACTTGTGTGTTTCTGTTAATTTGTGAAGACAGTTGCATATATCTGGGAAAATGGGAACAGGTACATTTATATAAATTATTAAACAAAGGACTATATTTAAATTATTAGTTTTTCTAGTATTGATAATATCGAGATATCAAATATTTTGACAACCCCAGCTGGGTGATGATTCTATTTTATTGATCAATCAAATTTCCCGTTTATGAAAATGTAATTATGAGAACCTCACCCAGTGCCTACCACCTTGTTTCAGAGCTTATATTTATTCAGACTTTGAACTCCCAGAAGGGATTATTGAAATTAAAGGAAATATTTAAAAAAAAAATATATTTCTCATTTTAATTTCTAATTTCTTTTAAATAAATAAAAAAGGAGAACATTTTTTGATTAAAAATCAGAAATTAGATTTGGTGTGAAAAATTTTTGAGATTTTATTTTTAAGCTGTACCGCCCAGGTATAGTTTAATAAACCAAGGTGGGAGCAGTAAAGGCTCTGTTCACCGAGTTTCAAACTTTTAAAATGGCCAAATAAGTCTTGAGAACAGTTTCTTGACATTTTTTGCTTTTATATTACCTGCAGCACGTAGCGCAGCTGTTGTTTGGTCAGTTCAGTGGCACCTTTCGGAATCAGATACTCCACATCCTCTTTCTCCACCTACACACAAACAAAAATAAAACGGGGACCCAAGAGAGTGTGACAACACACAGTCATCATTAAACCATAGAAACAAAATATTATATTGGTATGGGTAGGATCCAATCAGATAAGCTGTAAAGGGGTTATCTGATTTAATATAACTGAATGCTTCTCTTGTTATCCGTATAATAGATTTTTAAAGTATTCAATTTTTAGTTTTTTTTTTATGTCTGCAGATTTTAGTTTAGACTTGTCTCTCACCCTAGGGTCAGTTGACAGATCCCGAGTGTATTTCCTGTAACACAGATAGGAAAAACAAACCATGACATAGGAGGCCTCCATAGAAAACAGAGTTATTATCAAAACATTTGACATAAAATATTGGGCTTAGGCCACAGATCCACACACTAATGTCTTGTGTGCTCAGTTTATACTTTGACTCTGAAGATTTAGGCACAGAACAAAAATATTTTTTTACAAATCTAAATTCAATTCAGTTTATTTATATAGCGCTGATTCACAACAGATGTCATCTCTGCACTTCACAAGAAAAGGAATATATTCAAAACAATCATAAATATTAATTTCACATGAATAAAAATGTTCACATATACTCAGATTTTTTAACTACGCGGATTACTCTATGTTTAAACATACAGTAAACTGCTGATGAGGGGTGCTTTCTGCTCATTGGTATCACCCTTTTCCGAGATATTTTCCTCAAAAAATGAGAAAATACAAAATGTGTTCTATTCGTTTCATGCAAACATTCATAGTAATATAAGTTATCTTTAAATTATTACAGAGGGATACAAGCTAAAGCTCTAGAGGAGATTTCTATCAGATCAGTTCTAGGGTATTGAACAATCTTAAATCTTAATTTAGGGAGGGACCTCCCTCTTTTTTTCTAATTTAAAATTATTATTTTTTTAGATTATAATTGTTTTGAGTTGTTTTCTGTCCATGTATACACATTCAATAAACTTGCATATGTAAATAGATGTATATAAGTGAACAGTCTGTTCGATGTTTGCCATCTTATGTTCAGAATGTAGAAAATTAATGTAGAGAGTTAGATGGGTGGGGTGGGGAGATAATCGCACACTGGCTCTACAACATGCATGCAAAAAATGAGCTTAGTGCAGTAGGATGAGGGAAGCTTAGGAGAAGCCACTTTGTTTTAAATGCATCTTTGAGGTTAAACTTTGCATTCTTCTGTATGTCAGTTATATTGCGTAACTGAGTATAGTACACCAAGCTCACTTGTGTGTACAGGAGGGTGTGCAGATGCTGGTTTATTCAGAGACTCATGTGATTCTCAGAGGTGAAAAGTTGAAGAAGATTTATGATCTTTTGGCTTTACCCGTTCACAAACTTTGTTTTAAAAGTTCAATGACACCACAGGAATCCCTTTGGATAGAAGAGCTACGATGTATTTTCGTCAGTGGCTGTCTGAGACCAACTAAACCACAGGTTACTAAGAAAAAAAAGATCTAGCCATCCAGGAGTTCTTTACTTCAGTGCCTTACACATTACAAAGAAAAGAACATTTCAGACAACATAAAACTGGGCTTTGCTTTTAAAGATTTCCACTGCATCATCACAAATATTCCAGAATTAATGCTTAATTGGGCATATAAATGTCATTTAGCCCAGTATGACAGTTTCTGTATCAATGCCTGTGCCTGTATCGATTTTGCACAAGCAGATGACTGACCCCCAAACAAATCCCCACTACATTTAAAACTTCACCCTGCACTTTAATTTGATTCAGGCATTGCTACTGGCTATGCATTTATTAAAATGCATAGTTATAGTTATAAAACAAGCTATATCTCTGCCACTCACCCATAGCGAGTTGGATTATTGACCTCGCTCAAAAATCTGATCTCTTTTACCGTTTAAGATGCGGTGCCATGAATTTCCAGCTGTCTAGTTATAACATTGGATGCCCAAACATGTGAAAGCAGAACTGACATTTTCCTCACCGTGTTCCTAAATTTCACACGCAAATCTTAACAGTGGACCACCTGCTTAGCCCGCAGAAGAAGTTCCATGTAAAGCGCTAGGTGATGGGAAAATCTGAAACTTGACTCCAATCTGTCTGAATAGGCTCCAAATGAGACTTGTGCTGGCAAGCTACCAAAGCCACAGTCTGTTTGAAGGACCGCCTCCATGGTTGTTTACTTGGTATCGGCTTAATTAGACAAAATGAAAACCATGACGTCAATAAGATCGTCTTATCTCTAAAGTCATACAGTGTGTCTGCTATGAGCTGAAGCCAAAAAGAAAATATCACACCAAGCACTTATGAGGTGTCTGGCATGTTTCTGAACTTTAGTTATATTGTATATAGTGCTCTAATAAATATTTCTTTTCCCACAAATATTTATGTTCCTATTTATTTCAATCGTTGAGTCCCATTTTTACCATTTAGAGTTCTTTTGCAGTGCAAAATCCCAAACCTTCCAGAATCTAATTTTCAAGCAGGAAAGTGAACTTTCTGATGATTAAATTAGGTTTAGTATTTTTGGGGGAATATTTGCTTTTCAGCATAATTGTATCACAACTGCTAAAAGGTCAAAACATTGAGGACTGAGCACAATCCTCAATGGTTTGACCTGAGCACCAGCCTCCCATCTATGGAGATGAATGTTTTCCTGGTGGGTTATCACTCAGCAATAAGTGTCTTCAATAGAAATATACTCTTGTTCATCTCATGTACAGATAACATATTTAGCTTGATATAAGTTTCATTCTCCTGTTTAATCGAGAAAATAACACTTAGGCTCACTTTAATGTGTCATCTTGTAATGTTGATATAACTTATTTTACTATATGGATATGACATTTCCAGCTAGTTTTATAGTGACATCAGTTAGAAATTTTACACTCAAGAGTCAATTTTAAAGAGACAGTGTGTAGTTTTTACCATCAATCTCTGGAAATATTCATCAAAATATTGCTGAAAATTAATAAAATGATGGCAAATCCTTGAAAAGTATTGGTTGATTCTAGGGGTGTACCGATCCGACTTTTCAGTCCCGATACATTTACCGATGCCTGGGCTTTGTGTATCTGCAGATATCCGATACCGTCCGATACTATTGCTGAATTAATCAACTTTAAAACTTCCACCTTATACCTTTCTACCGCTATCGGTATCGGTGGATCCCTAGCTGCTTCATAATATTTTCCATTAAAAGTGTATCTAAAATACATGGGCGCAGGTCCTAATGTATGGCTGCCGACATACTGGACGCCGTTTTTCCTTCTACGCGGGCAAAACACCTTTACTGATTTTTGAATCGGTTACATCCCTTTTCCCTCCCATCACATTGTCTTAATGGAAATAACTGAAGGAGCAGCAAAAGCTAAGGAAACACGATGCGGTAGCATGCCTTCTGCTGGACCGGTAACAACTTTCACCGTAATGCCTTTTGTCTTGGTTTGGCTTCAAACTAGTTCTACTCATGGAGAAAGTACACTGAATTGTGTCATTTTTTCCATTGAGGTCATTCCATCTAACATTACAGTTTATTCATTTACAAAATATCTGAATAATATCACTAACCTACAAAATGCTGAAATCTTTTGCCTTTCACAAACGTTTTTGCTGCCTGTGATGAAAGAGAGTCTGATATGCTTATTATTTTGCTGCATATATTTCTCTGGAGGTTGAACTATCTGTCTTGTCATAGTAGAAATTTGGGCAATTGTGATTCTTGGCCTGTATGGCTATCCGTCGTCCCTCAAACACACAAATGCCGCTTGCTTCCAATGATTTAGGTATGTAATGCCCCCTATTGTCAGGAAACTACATCCTGTCACTTCAAGCTTGCTATAAAATGCTAAAAGTTTGACTATATATTTTTGCTTGTGTTAGAGTTTGATTTAGTACAGAATTGTAATTTATTCATTCTCTTGATATCTTGATTCATTAAAATGTGCTAAAAGTCTGACTTTGAGATTATATGTTAGGAACATGTAGCTGTAACTCTTATTTATGTTTTCCAATTCAATTAAAAATGTTTGGAATGGATATTGCTACAATTTTAAATATGTTGAAGATTTCAAGCTTGCTTTTTGCTCATTAACATATTTCAATTTTTTTGTGTGTTTTTTATATCTTAATCCTGTCTTGTGATGACAGATCAAAGGGCAGTTGGTACTTGCAAGGGTTAGTGAACACAACTGCCCACGAATAGTTGAAATCTGCAAACTCTTTACACACCCTCTAAATGCTTTGCAAGCTGCAGCCTTAAAACATTTATAGGCTTTAAACTAGTTACTTTGTGAGCGTTTTTTTTTTTTGTTTTACCAAACTTTGGTTTTGTACCGAAATTGCTATCGAGAAACGTGGATTTTCACTGGTATCAGTACCAAATACTGAAACCTTGGTACCGTGACAACACTACTCAAGATACAAAGGTTTGAATTCTTGTAATAATTTCTCATGAGACTTAGAGTCTTTAAACCAAAGACGATGATGATGACTGAAGATGATTGAAAAAAAAAAAAAACTTTCACAGAAGAATGCATCACTACTATTCTAAAGATTACCCAAAACTCTCATAACAGGGAAACTGACTGACTTCTCATGAGAGGAAATGCTGAGAATACATTTTTTGTAAAGACAATCTAATTCACCGGCATCACAGAGGGCATGCACTTACCGTCCGCGGATCTTGGACACGTTTTCGGAGATGTAGGAGTGGATGTCACAGTTCTTCCTGTAGACATCTGCCAGCAGTTCGCCGAAATAACGTGTGTCCAGCTTGGTTGGCTCCTGCACCTCCTTCTGCTCCGACACGGAGAGCCTCTGCCTCACTCTCGGGGCCTTCTGCTGTATGACATTGACAATCTCCACTTCTTCAACCTCAACTGATCCAGCCTTGAGCTCATTGTCCTCCTCCTCCTCAGTCTCCGTCTGAATTTCTACTTGCTCCTGGAAAATACAAAAACTTTAACTAGCACTCCAGCGACAGTTATACAATTCAGATAATAAAGATAAGCCAAGTGTCCGGTTTGTTTGTTTGCCATGGTTTGTAGGACGACATAAACTGTAGCTCTGAGATTAAATGAAGATGGTTGGAACCTTAAAAAAAAGCTCATATCCATTTAAGTTAAAAGTCCAACATGAACTGGAAATTGCTGTTGTTTCATAACACTGTAGCTGAGATGCAGAGAACCGGCAGACCCCAGAAAGAAGCCAGTGGAATGAAACAGGCAACTTTAGGTTCTATTTTGCTTTACAGCTGCCCACATAGACTTTTTTTTAAAAAGTTATAAAAACATTTTCTTAAATTAGAAGGGCTTTATTGAATTTCTACATGGTGCAGTTCACAAAGTGGATTGAGTAATGAACAACTACATCAACATTATTCACCTTCATCTCCAGTCATTAGCCAGACTGCTGAAACGTTGACACAATTAGGTGTTCTAAAAGAATAAGGGCTCTTAAACTAAGACTTATGTGTCATAACATAAGTCATCATTCCACGCCAATAAAACAGTTCAAATGCATTATTAAAACAACTATTACTATAGCATTCAAGTCAATGATGAGTGTGTTTAAACTTATGAATGGAAATGTACCACAAAAATCCATATTTAAGCTTCTTCTAGACTGTCCCCAAAGATCAGCAAAACCTGCTGAGATTTACATCTATGGTTTCAAAAAAGGCAGACTAAGCAGTCACTAATTTGTAGTGACGACTAACAAGCAGTCCGCATTCCTGGCCATCGCCCAGGCTGTTGGATTTTAGAGGCTGAGGTCAAAAGCTTTGGGCAGGCTAATTAAATGCATGCTTACACGTTACTGTGTGGAAATCCGAGCAAAGGAAAAAATAGAAAATGGTTGCTGGAGGACTGACAAAGATATGTGAGATTGGTACAGATGCAGATGAGTTTCTGTAAAAAAATGACACCCTGTGGTACTTCCTGTGATTCATGGATTTGGCTTACCATAGTAACACTGTCATGATGTCATTTTAAAGGGTTTTTCCAAAACTGCTGAAGTAAAACCGGAAGCAAAATGTTGCACTCGGAGTAGCTTAAGTAAAAGGACAATAGTCTAAACCAAACTAGACGTCCGGCTCATAAAAAGGATATGCTTCAAACTAAATGTAAATGTCAGTGATTTACTCTTTAACCCTGAATCAAGCTATGGCCAAGCTTCACATAAAAACTGAAGCCTATAGTTAGAGCCCTACAGGCTTCAGCTCCTCTTTAACAAGCAGCAACGGAGCAGAGAGAAGCAGTCAGCTTTTATAACCGCTTATCTAATCCTGGATGAGCTGAGCTTCAGGCTGTGTAGACCTATCTCACTAAAAGCTATTCATTTTTCTATCTTAATGTCCTTTCAGCTACCTGTGATGCAATTTGAGTAAGCAAATATTTATGTGCTGCAAGTCCCCACAATAAACCTGCAACTCTTTTAATGCTTACCAGCAGACGAGTAATACAGTACAGCTTGAAATGTTTGCCTACAAGAGCCTGGGCTCCAGTAGAGTTGGGCCTGCTCCAGCAAGGGAAAGGGGAGCTAAAGACCCAGTCGAGTGGCAGCAGTCAGATCCACGGACCCAGCTCCTCAACGCATCAAGGAACCCGGCAAGTTTTAGGAGCTGTTGCCCCGACTAGGTCCAAGCATCGTCCGCCAAGACACTAACTACTGACGCTCAATCCCATTGCCAAACCTGCTTGTGTTGCAGCCAACAACTCCTCCAGAGAGGCTGCCCGGGTGGGGGAGCTGTTGATGGCTCACTTCTCGGCAGAGGGAGCAGTGCCTTAGCAGCCGCAATGGAACTTGGAAGAGCAAACCACAAACCTATCAAAAGATTTCCTATCTAAATAGTTTAACCTCTTTATTATAATTATTTTTTTATTACTGCATGAAATGCACTACATAAAATTACGCGAGTATTTTCTGACAGGTGTCAAACAGCTAATTGGCGTGAATCTGACGTAGGAATGAGGCAAAATTAGCGTTTTTGCGACGCAAATATGCTTCTGATGCAATGCGAGACCGCCTCAAGCGCATCATTGTGCTTTATTGACTGGGGTCTCGACTCCATTAATCGGATTAGCAGCATAAATTTTAAAAAGTGCTATGGAAACAATTTTTGTCTCTCCTTCCTTTACTTCATTTAACAACTGAATATTATTAGAAAACAGTTCAATAGCTCGCAAAAGAGCATGCTATCACCTTATATGTCTTACAGCAGTTGAAAAATGTAATAAACAAATTAAAATAGTTTTAAATGGCTATGCTTCATCAAAGTGCTGTAAGGACAAATGTGCCATATTACCTACGTAAAAAGAAGTATTTTTTGTAAAAGTGATCTGAGCTTTTAGAAACACAACAAATTAAGATTAAAATCTAAATTGAACCATCACAACATGCTCCCACCTCAGATATCCTATCCAACTGTTGAAATATAAAATTACAAAGAATAATAAATAGTTTTAAATGGGTTTGCTTTATCAAAGTTCTTTAAGGACAATTTTGGCATAAATCAACATAAAAACAAGTACCACAATACAACTAAACATTCTCCACCGTCACGCATAACCAAATAAATGATAACGTAGTCATAGCTTAGTCTAAGTCACTTTTATGAGACCTTATATTGTGATTGATGCAGTCGGCCAGGAAGTGGCACGTAATGCTTTTATTGTCAAGACCGGTAGCTGATGTGTGTCAGTGAGAAAACTTGACTGCTGTACGTGAAGTGGGGGAGAGTGAAAAATTAAGCGTCTCTCGAGTTCACGGCTGTCGTCCTTTCTTCCCAACTGCTAAAACAGCAACAACTTCTGTACTGTCGATCAATGTAGTTAACGCATGTTGCTCACCGTTTGTCTAACCATGCATGATGAGCTGGATGGCGAGTAGAAATGCACCAAACTCTTACAGACTTCTACTTAAAAAGTAACCATTTTTCGCAACTTATGCAGACACTGAGCTCTCCCCTTCTTATGACTCCGACATGCTTGCGTTTATGATGCTGCATCATCACCCCTGTACTCCTGTGTCATGCAACTTTGGACTTAAAAATTTTGCAGGTACACGTGATGAACATGTATAAAATAAAGTACTCCCCAACTTTTAAAGTTTTTATCGTCTTAGATCTACCTGCTACTGCAATGCTCAGCTCCAGCCTATTACCTCCGTGATAAGAGGCTCGTGTTGACTTTTAAAGGGATGGGGGGGGGGGGGGGGGGGGTTGAGCGACTTGTGACCAAATTAGACTTAGTAGTTACGCTAGACTATGAATCAATGACGAAATCGATTTGTTGTTGCAGATTGGTTCTAACAGAGGCTGAAAGCAAGCAGGCGAGGGTGATGGGTGGAAGAACAAACAGGTGAGTCTGATCAAAATAATGTGAGGCGGCTTACATAGAACAAGGAGCGAGCAACTGAAGAAGACGGGCACTATTCTAACCACACTAACCAAGAAATACAGGGAAATTCCAGGAGCATGAATTCACTAGATAACATAAGATCCTATTGTTATTTCAAAACTGAAAAATACATATACTTAAAATTTGAAGTGGTGGAAAGTGTTTAAGGCTGACTTGGCGTCATTCCCAGATCCATGTTCGATCCAGGTTCTCAAAGAACTACCATTATTTTTGTTTCATAATGTTTCTGTTTGCCTTGCAAATGATTGATACCAAAAATGTATTCTGTGTAAAACTAAAGACCACCCCTGGTACTTGTCTACACTGTCTCCCCACTGGATTTTAGTGGATTTAACAAATGGTACAGGATAGGCCTATTGTTAAGTTTAAATTCTAAATTTTCCTATTAATGACGCAACAAAAAGAAAAAATGTAGGTGTTGTGCCCTCTTAAAAATCCAATCAGTCTTCCCTAAGGAGTTCAGCAAGATTCCACATGAGCTTGACAGAAGATGATCTGTTGGAAGGGGGAATTTTACACCTCATACAGCCCTGTAATAAGTAGAGGGAAGACTCTAATGGACAATAAGTTGCTCTTAAACTGGAAATGCTGGCTTTTTGAATATCAAGGAGTAATGCTGTGTCCTTCAATCATCATTTATGAGGAAGACAGAACAGCGGTAACCCAGCAATCATCCAACTCACCAAAATTAAATCATTGTTCCGTGTCCAACTCCAAACATTTCCTGAAAATGTCATCAATATCTGTGTAACTCTTTCAGTTATGTTATGTTATGCTAACATACAAACAGAGACAGACAACTAATTAAGACAACTCATTTCTCAGCTTTATTTTGTTTTGGGATAGGCCTTGGTAGGTGGATTCAAAAAATGTCACTTCACCTTCTTTAAATACAGCGGACAGCAGCTTTAACCATGGTGGAAAATAGAACCTCATTCTTTTCTAAAAGTCTTGAGTTTTCCACCAGGCAGGGATAACGTTAACTGAATATGTTATGTATTTGACTGTTTTTTGTTGTTTTTTTTTAAACCAGTGACAGTCATTTTAACAGTGGTGACCTTAGCCAGAAAACTAAGAAAATGGGGCTTTACAGGGTATTTCATCAAGATAGTGATCCCAAGCATACAGTCCAATCAATACAAATAGTTAGTTTCTTGTGGTATCTTTATCCTACAGTAAAACTGTGGGTTGAGCTGAAGAAAAGAGTCAATCTAATGTAGAAAAAGATCTAGAGATAACATCTAAAATAGAATGGTTAACCCAATACTGAAACAAACTAGCAAATGTATTTTATATATGATGAACTGGAGGACCTTCCATAAACTAACAGATCCTAGCTGGATGTGTGCCTCTCTGTAATCCAGTTCTTAAAGTTACATTTTTAAACGGTAGGAAATCCACCCAAAAGAAAACCCTTTATTCAATGAGACAAAACTTCAGCCCTGCTGCAAATCCCAACTCCGTCTGACTTTGTGAGTCAGCACACCTGTAAGGGGCGTACCCACCGATGTGAATTCCTATGTTCTCCAACTAAATTTAAACAAAAACAAATGAAGTCTTGAAATGGTTCTGTTTGCACTGTGTCTGGCTGTTGCTATCCAATCAGAGCAGACCGGGAATCATAGGACGCTTTAGTCTGAAGTATACAGATGCTGAAACGTTTCAAAAATGATCCTACCTCCCTTAAACTTCAATTTACTTTAAAGTAATTCTTTGGAAGTTGACTCAATTGCCCATTTATGGCACACCTGATAAGAGAAAACCAATAAGCACATCAAAGGTCTAAAGTGAAGTTTTTATGGAAATGAATAGAAATTATAAACCACATTTAAAATATATTTTACACACCCAGGAAGGTATCTGTTTCAAGCTATCAAAACAGAACCTGTTCCCAGTGTTTGAACAAGGGCTTGGCCTAATAGGGAAAACTCCCATTATACATGACGATATCTGACAGCTTACAGTCTTAACTTTTACTGGCTACAGAGAGTTTGGGGTGAAACCCACAGGCTGGTTTATAATCCTGCAGTGCTCAAAGGTTGCATAGTTGTGGTTGGAAAAAAGAGTGCCTTTGTCATGCTTTGGAGTAAATGCTAACAGCAGAGGTGTAAAGAAGAAAATAGCATACATAGAGCAGCATGCATGGATGTGGGTGGGTCGGCTACACTAACATGCCTGTCATACCTGTAGCACAGTGGAAATTGGAGATAAAACACGCATGAGCCAGTTTGCACATCAAAAACAGCTCTAGGGGGAGTGCTTCTTATACGACCAGACAAACCGGTAGGTGTAAGCCCTGATGATAGTACGTGGTGTACAATTCACGTTGTAGCTACAGTTGCCCTGGGGTGCACTGACAGAGGTCGCCCTATAAAACCGTATGTGTAATTTCCTATTTTACCATTTTTCCAAAAAATAACGAAATTTGTTTTTTTATTGGTTATTTGTTTTATTGTAATAAAGTTTGACGCAAAGTGAATGTAGAGATATGTATAAGAAAATCCACAACCACTGGCAATCCTACACACCGACCTCTATCTTCCAAGATGTCAATGCTCAACCCAAAGGACATGTTAGATGTTTTTCCTCCTTCCTTTTTACCAACAGGATCAGAATATATAGCTAAAATAGGAATTTAAATTCCAGACAGCGATTTTAAGGCTTAGTTCTGAAAGTGTTAATACAGTTTTTTCCTGGTAAACTGTTACGTACCCAGTGTTAAGTCTTTATTATAGGCATATAATTACATATATATATATAAATACATCTGCAGGCATATAATTAAGATAACAGCTAAAAAAACCACCCAAAAATATGTTTTTAACAGCACTGACCAATATTTATATCGAACTGGATCAGATTGAATCATATCAAGATAATCGATTTTAATTAATTAAGAACGAATCTTAAAATTTCAATTGATAGCCAGCCCAATTTAGTATAAATTTACCTTCTTTTAAGATGTGAGAATTTTTGTACTGCATTTTTCTGAAAAAGATTAGAATTTCTTTTAAAAAAAAATTCACAATTATTTTTAAATGGCATTTTATACTTTTTTTTAAGTTGTTCTGCTGCAATGTATCTGGTATGTGAAAATGTCCCAAAACAGTCATTTTGACATATACTAACAAAAGAAAAGAATATATATAAATGCGTCTCGTTACAGCACTGCTTTTGATCATATCGCAATATACATTTAAGGCCATATCGGTGAGCCCTAGTACATACAAATAAAAAAAAGACAGTGTGAGACTTATTTAAGCTTCACAAAACATTTAATAATATTTAGACACTTTACCTAACCATATAATTCAATACAGGTCTAAGTGTTAGCCTGGATTAGATTTAGTTTATTCATGATTCAAACATAATTTAAAAATATGATCTAAAGTATATTTAACATCAGCAAAGGGTACTTGATTTAGGTACCTGACTATTTTTGTTTTAAAAATTATGAAAATGTCCATATGGTCAGAATGAGTAAAGGATTTTGCAGGTGGTAGGTGCCTATCTCCAGGTATACCCTGTGACAAACAGGCAGCCTGTCACAGGGACATAAAGGACTACCATGCACACACACACTCAAACCCAGGAAAAACTTAGAGTAATTGATTGACTTAAAAGTCATGTTTTTGGATTGTTGGAGAACGCCGTCGTACCTGGAGAGAAGTCATGTATCCACCACATGGAAAACAAGCAAACGCCATGCAGAAAGATTCCAGGCAGGGATTTGAACCTAGGACTCTTTTGCTGCAAAAAACAACAATGTGAACTGTGCCACCGTGCAGCCTCAATATATTCCATCATATCCATGAGAAATATCAAAGATTAGATAGGAAAACTGCAATGACACAGTTGTTTTCTGGTAAATGAAAAACGGACAAAAAGTTTTAGTCTGACTGGCATTACAGCTAGTCAAACACACAAAAACATGTGTTTTGTTTTTCTGTTTTCTTTCCAGATAGTGAACAAATTATAGCCAGAAACTCAAAAATCTTTTTCTTTCCTAATCTGTGGCTGTGGCTTGGGGGCATTAGGGTGAGATTACAGCTCTCAGAACTTTGTGTGACCACGTAACACTAGAGGTTGTTACTGAATAGAGGAGGAGTCATCTTTCCACACAAGCTCTTTGTTAGAGTCTCTGTAAGCTTCTTTGTGCTAGGGTACATCAAAATACCTCCCTCACATTGAGCTGTTAATCAAAATACGTTCTTTTTTATCTAGATTCTTTTTGTTGTATAAATATTCTCCTTGTTCTATATTTAACCGCTTTTATGCAAACTTCAAAAAGAACCTAGAGAAAGAGACAGCACAAATGAAAATATAAAAAAACCTAAAGTTGTCAGATTTCGAATTAATCCTTTTCAAAAACGTCAGAAGACAGAGTTCAATCAGCCAACAAAACGCTTTTTTTCCAACTGCCTGTCTATGCTGTAAGGATCATCTTTCCAGAAATTACACAGGTGTGACTGCATGTAGCGGCCTCAGGCTTTAAACCTGCACCCAAGCAGCCACATATGGAAGATATGCAGTGATCCAAGTAAAACAGAAATGAACCATTTGACTTGCAGAGCTCATTTATAAATATAAATATATATATATTTAGTGAAAGCATAAAAGCAAGCACTCTGAGCAACAAAATCAGCGGAGAACTTTCAAAGATCGGCTCGCTTTTCTAACTGCAGAAGAGTATGTCTAAATATAAAAAAAATATAATTCTAGGAGATTCACAGAGAAACTGGCTTGAACAACGTTATGGTAGATGGACCATGATCGCAATGGTCCATCTACTTACAGAAACTGGATCAGCGGACATACCAAGCATGTGTGCTGACAGGGTGCGCTTGTCAACTACACTCTTCGGTGCGGTAGCTGTTACAGATCAGACTAATAACCAAATATCTGCAGTATCAACGACACTAAAGGAAGTCAAAGGAACTAGATGCTGGGAACAGTTTGAATGTTTAACTACAGAGCTGTGTAACAAGGACTGCTCACTCTCCATCACACACACTGAAATAATTACAGAGCAATTTCACGAGAAAGGACAATTCTCCCTGTTATTTGTTATTTTATTTTTTTTTAAAGCTGATTACTATGTGATACGGTGCATATTAGCAATGTCTGAAATAATAAAAAATTTAGTCACCGGCCATGATCGCTGGTAGATAAAAAATAAAAATTTTACCGGACGAAATTCTAAATGATTTTTTTACACAGATATACGATAACACATTATTCCGTTATATGATATTATGTTGGAGCCAAACATGAAGGAGTGACAACTTCAAAATAGTTTATAATAAAAACAATATTTTAGTCAGTTCTGATTTTTTTTTTTTATATTTTAGAAAAATAATTTCGAAAAAGAAAAAAAATTCTTTTTTTATTTACAGAATGTATTTATTTGATATAACAGTCCATAGCAATAACGTAGCTAAGTTAACAATTAAACAGTCTCTCCACTTTTTTGTGAAAAAGCTTTTGTGAAAAAATTTGCAATGTTTTTATTTGTGATTTTCTATTACATTGTCACCTTTAATTTAAATGTCAATTTAATTGATTAAAACAGTAAAATGTGACCAGCTCAGATTGGGTCCCCACTAAACGAACATATCTGCCTTTATTTTAGTGCTTAAGTCCCAGACCCACTTCTAGCCCCTCTAATTAACCTCATAGTTACGCCGCTGCTCAGCAGCACAGATAGGAATAGCCGCTCATTAATCTAGAAACTCACAGGAGTCTCTGTGTCAGCAGAGAGTGAGAGAGGATTTTTTCTTACTTTGGTCGCTGAACATTATTAAAATTCTGATTTATGACACTGTAACTTTGGCCAAAAGCACGATCAGCTGTGCTCTCAGATCCACTGCCAAAGTTACCATTGCAAAGTTGAAATAAAAGAAAACTAGACTTGAGGTTGTATTAAACAGTTTTTAATCCTAAATAACTCTGAGGATTTAAAAAGTAATTGAAACTGCAGCTTCTTTCAGTCAGACTGTTCTGAAACCTTGCGGCTCGCTGCCGGCGCGTGCTTCACTAATTACAGCCGTTTGTTTTCCTCATCGGACACACCAATCACGTATGTCACCTATTTTAGATTCAAGCGCTAATTTCGACGACAGTTGAAAAGTATTTTCATGTCTGGAATGAGGAAACTTGCGTTTGTTGGCGTTCAAGTTTTATGTATGCTTGTGTAGCCTGCAGACAGCAGAGGAGCGTCACAGAAATCCTTAGAAATGATTAATATACATAACTAATTTGGTGCAAAACTTTAATCGCTATTTGGCAGATAGTGCCCCAAAGTTTACTCGCCAAACTGAAAATTTGCACACATTTGGCGAGTGTTGATTTCAGACCCTGATATTAGGTATGAAAATTAGACAAAAATCTACTCAAAAAGGTTTGTTTAAGCATAAAAAATAAACATTTTGGGCCTGATTAATCAAGATTCTTAATAATGACCAAGATATTGCATGTTCCGCAAACATTTTCCGCCTGTGGGTTGTCTTTTATTTGTGGGTGATCTACTAAGATAGATAAGCAATTCATAACAGGCGCAAGGAGAGTATTCAAATGAAGAGTTTGCGGAAGCTGCTGTGCGCTGCGCTACGACCATAGACTGTAAAAAAGAATAGACAGCGCCTCCTCACTCCTCCCCGTTTACCAGAATGATACACTTTCATGGGGGAATTCATGGCGAATTCACAGACTCCTCCTCCCCAGCTCTGACGAAGCATGTTCCTAAAAAGGGCATAGGGGATCTTCACTGTAGACTCTGCCCTCGTGGGGTGTGTATTGGCGTGTAGATCGGTCATAATCGCTCCCATTCTGCTCCCGAATCTTTAGCTCTGATGCTAAACTTGGCTAACTAAGCTAAAGGCTAATAGCGCTTATAGCCCCATGCCTGACTGCTGCTGTATCTGCGCTCCTCCGACGGTTCTTCTATTTCTCTAACCTCAAAAGGTAAGAACTAGTAACTTGAAATAATTATTAAAATGTAGTGTTACTATAATTAAAGTCCAATGAAACGGCCTGTCAATCAAAGTCCGGCCCCCTCATTAATTATGCAAGATTTTAAAAAATTATCTTACGAAAACCAGCCTGGTGCCTATTTTTTTGACTAGCCCAGCGTTATCTCAGGAACAATATGTAGCCTTAGAAAGTTTTTTAAAAAATGGGCAACAGGCATTAAAGTTGTTTTTAACGTGTCTAAAGTCCAATGCTTTTCAATGGGGGCCTAGCGGCCAAATGGAGGTACTACAGCAATGGAGGAGCAATGGCGGCCTCCATGGTATGCGGTCACAAAGCAAAGCAGCCAGCGGCCATTGGCTATGACTAGAGAGAGAAGGAATATGTGTATGGATTCATGATGTGTCTAAACTCTTAAAATAAGTTTTCCCTCTGATCGCTGCTCCAATTTTAAATATAATGAATCTATCCTTAGTCAATGGATATGTACCACAGGAGTTTAAGATTGCTGTAATTAAACCTCTACTTAAGAAACCCTCTCTTGATCAAAACGACTTAATTAACTATAGACCGATATCTAATCTTCCCTTCTTATCTAAAATTCTTGAGAAAATAGTTGCACACCAGATATGTGAGCATTTAAACAATAATGAGCTGTTTGAGAAGTTTCAGTCAGGCTTTAGAGCTCATCACAGCACTGAAACAGCTCTGGTGAAGGTTACTAATGATATTCTCATAGCCTCAGACAATGGACTGGTGACCATTCTGGTCCTGTTAGATCTCAGTGCTGCCTTTGACACTGTTGACCACAATATTCTCATAGAAAGGCTTCAAAGTGTCGGTATAATAGGAACAGCACTAGGTTGGTTTAAATCTTATTTGTCTAACAGATTTCAGTTTGTTCAGGTAAACAATAGATCTTCCTCAACCTCAATAGTTACTTGCGGAGTACCACAGGGTTCAGTGCTTGGGCCGATTCTCTTTACTATATATATGCTTCCTATTGGTAAAATAATTAGGCAGCATGGGATAAAATTCCATAGTTACGCAGATGATACACAGCTATATCTATCCATAAATCCTGATGAATCCAATCAGTTAGGTAGACTACAGGCATGTCTGGAAGACATAAAAACTTGGATGACTCTAAACTTCTTGCTTCTAAATTCTGATAAAACAGAAGTTGTCGTCTTTGGACCAGAAGCTCTGAAAAAGAAACTACTTAGTCAGCCCCTTCACCTGGACGGCATTAAATTAGCCTCCAGTAATAAAGCAAAAAACCTCGGTGTCATTTTTGACCAAGATATGTCATTTAGAACTCACATTAAAGAAGTCTGTAGGATTTCCTTTTTTCACCTTAGGAATATTGCAAAAATTAGAACCATCCTGTCCAGGAATGATGCTGAAAAACTAGTCCATGCCTTTGTTACTTCAAGGCTGGATTACTGTAACTCTCTATTATCAGGTAGTCCACAGAATACAATTAAAAGTCTTCAGTTAGTTCAAAATGCTGCTGCTAGGATTCTGATGAATATTAAAAGAAGAGATCACATTTCCCCTGTTTTAGCTTCTCTTCACTGGCTCCCAGTAAAATCTAGAATAGAATTCAAGATCCTCCTTCTGACATATAAAGCCCTTAATAATCTAGCTCCATCATACATAAGAGACCTGATTGTTCCATATGTTCCTAACAGAGACCTTCGCTCTCAGACTGCAGGTTTACTGGTAGTTCCTAGGATTTCTAAAAGTAGAATGGGTGGCAGATCTTTCAGCTATCAGGCTCCCCTCCTATGGAACCGGCTCCCAGGGTTGGTTCGTGAAGCAGACAATTTGTCTATCTTTAAAACTAGGCTAAAAACTTTCCTCTTTGACAAAGCTTACAGTTAGAGATATGTTTATAGGTAGTTAGAGTCAGGTCAGACAGGTAGATAGGAAGAGACAGGTTAATGTTAGTAGTCAGGCAGAGTGTCAAAAGTTAGGAAGAGATAGGAAGAGGTAGAGTAGCTAGGTAGAGATAGATTAATGTAAGCCAGGTAAAGATCCGGAGCCGGTCGCGGCTTACCGCCGCGGAAGAAATGCGCCCCACAGGGGCCAGCCAGCGCCGGAGAGAGGTCCCTCAAGGGGATCCTCCCGCACAGTGCGGCCGCCCATTACCTGCCGGGTTGAATCCCCCGGGCAGACTGTGCGGACCCCACCCGTTTATCTCTTAAACGTTTCTCGCCCTCTTCAACTCTGTCCTCTCAGTTCTGTCTATTTTTCCTTAAGATAGTTGTCGACTATCGGTCTCGTGCCGGTATTTAGCCTTAGATGGAGTTTACCACCCACTTTGGGCTGCATTCTCAAACAACCCGACTCCGAGAAGACCCCGGCATGACGGGGGCCGTTACCGGCCCTACACCGTCCACGGGTCAGGAGGACTCAGACAGAGTGTTGGTAGCCAGGTCTCCTAGTAGCTAGGAGACAGGTTAATGTTAGTAGCTATGCTGCTTTAGGCTAGGCTGTTGGAGGACATTATTAGGGTCTGTTCCTACTTTCTCTCCTACTTCTCCCCAACTGCATGATGTGCTGTCAATTCAAGCACTAACCTGTTTTCTATTATAGTAGGTGCTCCGGATTAGCCCTGCTTGACGACCCTGACTAAGATGGCATTGCAGTGACGGAAAATTCTCCACGTCCTGCAACAAACTTGTGCATCAGTTCTATTGCTCTTTCTGTGTCTCTGTTATGTATTCTCCAAGCCACAGACGGTCGCGGCAGATAACCGCTTGTGCTGAGCCTGGTTCTGCCGGAGGTTTCTTCCTGTTAAAAGGGAGTTTTTCCTTCCCACTGTCGCTGCATGCTTGCTCAGTATGAGGGATTGCTGAGAATTCCACGACGCAATCTTCTGTGGTTCTGTAATTTCTACACTAAACATTGTATTGTAATAACTCTTTTTGTAAAGTGCCTTGAGATGACATCTGTTGTGAAATGGCGCTATATAAATAAACTGAATTGAATTGAATTTGGCTAAATAAAAGGGGGGAAGGGATATACGTATATATTCTATGGCTGTTACAGAGTTAATTACTATTAGAGTAGAAAGTTGTGAATTATATTTCTAGTTTGTCAGTAATTAACTTAATGTGTGCGGTGTACAAGTGCCGGTCTCTGCTCCAAACTGGAATCATAATCCAGAATCAGATTTATTAAAGCTGCAGCATGTCTAGAAGAAGCTTGCTAAGATGTCAACATTCCTCTAATGTTGTTGAAATATACCGCAGTTCATTATGTTTTCAAAATGTCATATATAAAGTGATTTGTCATTGCGATATTGTAGATGATTACTACATTTTATTAATTGGAACCCAGGAAGATGAAAACCACTCAAGGCAAAACTACTGAGGATCCATGAGGATCACAACTCATTGCGCTCAGCGCGTCTTCAGCAGGTGGAGACGCACTGAGAGGGCAGTGAGTTATGATGCATCTTTGGGGGAAAGCCAGGTAAATATTTACATAACTGTCAGGTTTATGGCCATTAGAGTGTTAATTACTCTTAGGTCATATTGTGTGTGAATGAAATGTTTCGTTTGTAAGTTATAAACTTATGTTGAATGTAGTGGCGCAAAGCTAAGACATGCTTTTCAGAAGCGGTAAAAATAGGCTCTAAAATAGCCGGCACAAACATTTTGATGTTCAATAAATCACACAGCCGGTTCTCCTCCCAATATTTTGCATCATCTGACAGAAACTCAGACTGTGTATTGCATATTCAACATGGGGCAAAGCGCTAAATGGATTGCGTGTGTCTTGCTCTGTGTTTAACAGGCGCAAAATTCCCTGTGTCATGTAAATAAATCAGATACGGCCTGTTTTTGCGACGCTGTGCTTGATAAAACCAGTGCAAACCATTGATAAATCAGGCCCACTGTGCGCTTAAGACTTGAAGATAAACTGTACCTACTAAAATTGTTCTTAACAGGTAAAAAGTTCACAAAAATCTATATATAAACTTCATTATTTCTGCCTAGTTTTTTAAGTCTGTAGTCATAATTGTCTTTCGTAGGTAACAAGGGTCTTTTTCAAAACCTCCGGAATTTAGCTTATGATAAAAACCCACTCGTCATCAGTTAAGATGCACCAACACAGTGATAGATGATTTTTTTTAAAATCTGAATCAAAATACAAGGCTAATAAAAATGTCACACTTTGGCTGTCTGAAATCCTTAATAATATAAGTCTCAGATATCAATTTAGCTCTTCGGGAGTTAATCTGAGTCAACCGTTTATGCATGGAATAAAAACATGAACAAATATTAACCAGAGCAATTAAAAACATGGACATGTTGTCATTGTTGTACAGCCAAAAATGGATCTGGTCCAACCACAGGCTCTGAGCCAAATTCAGTATCTCATATCTGCCAAGCAAAACCTCAGTAATGGATCAACTCTTAATCCACCAACTGTAATTATAATAATTATCTGCCGACTTTTCTACAAACAAAAAACAAACTCTTTAGTTAGCCAAGATTAGAAAAGCAAGTTAGAAAGACAGTGAAAGGAGATAAAACTAATTACGCCAACAACACAAACATAATTTCCTCACCAGGATTAGGGGTGTGGGAGAAGAGCGAGAACCAGATTTACTCACAGTGCAGCTCAGGCAACAAAAATGAGTAGCCATGCTGCATCTTGGAGTGCAAAACTGTCAATTCTGCAAACGATATTTAGACAGGTGAATTTATAACGTTACACCCTAACTTAGTTGGATGTAGAAGACATGTTCAGAAAGAGGCTCTAAAAATCATTAAGGCCTTTGAATTAAACCAGAGCAGTGAATTTACAGCAGTGACTCACTGGTGGCTTAAAAACAAATTGAAATTCTGGAAAGATTTATCTCCTGACTGTAAAACTTTTAAATGTGACGTTCCGTGTGTACTTCCTGGCCACAGAGTGATGCCATCCTTCACTGTCTTATAATTTAACCTGAAAACTGCTAGGCAGAAGAAAAAAAACTGTAACAAAACAAGTCGCTGTGGGTTAACCAAATGCAGATAATCCTGGAATCTGAATGATGTGAGGGAAATCACTGCAGGGTACTTCTCACTGCCGCAGAGTTAAAGTCAAAGAGAAGCAGACATCAGTCATTTGCTGTCACCCTCAATTCCATTCAAAACTGACTTATCTGTCAGCAGAAGTATTTAAGCAAAGTGTGACAGCTTTAAATTGAGGCACCTTAAATACTTACAAAGCACAGGATTTTTTTTTAAGCATTTAGGCATACCAACTGCTGCAGCAGCATTAGGTTTCCTCTACAAACAGAATAGCTACCAATCGCTTATCAGCATTAAAATAAAAATAAATAAAAGGCCCCTACATGCATCACAAAAAGTAAATTTGGAACTAGCGCACACCTTATTTTCAGGCCAAACTCAGATGAGGCTTAGCACAGAGAGTTTCTACCGCTAGTCATTAGTAATCAGTGTTCATACCGAAGAGCTTAGTTTATAAAACAGGGACGTACCTCCTTCTGTAAGCTCTGTAAATAAATGATTAACAGAGTTTAAGCAGAAAAAAACAAGATAATGTGCCAAATAAACAATGGGAAACAGAAAAACAATCAAGTTAGGTTAGCACCTTAGCAAGGGTCCTTAGCAGAGCGAGATCAGAGTTTACTGAATATATTTGGGGCATAACATGTCATCATTTAAAAGACAAAGTCTGGTGTTTAGAAAATCAGGTTTTGGAAACTGAAGGAGCACTTTCAATCATTTTTTTAAGTTAATGTTACTTTGAGAGTATAGTTAATAAGACAATAGCAAGTCTGTAAAGTAGCAGTCTGCAGGCCAATAGCCCAGGTAATATCAACTTGTTAGATACTCATTCTTTTGTAAGAAGCAGAATAATAAAATGTAACAATATTTTGCACAAGCAGCACATTAACTTAACATGTACTAAATTTGGGTGTTTATAATTTGACCGATCTGTGTTTCTAAAATGACTGTTTTAGGTACACCTTGCACTGAATTTATTTCACTAGTGTCTGAAGTAATGATAAAAATCAAACAGGTTTGTTTCTAGATATCATAACCCTATATGACTTTCAATGCTCCACTGTTCTCTATCTCGTTCTTTTTGTGTGTTTTTTTGCTACAAATGTTTAAACATTATAGGTTGTAACATCAATCTGTCACAGTTTCTTCTGCATATATTGGGCTTCCATGGATTATTTTGATTTTGTGTGTGTTTGTGTACATGTTTGTATGGGTAGATATTTTTCTATGTAAATAAATGAAACATTTGTAATGAAATTGAAGCACACCCCAGAAAGAATAACTCCTGCATTAAGACTAATGGAAGCTAATGGAGTTCTCATTAAAATAAACAAATACATCTGTGAATCGAAATTCACAAAAACTACAATAATCATATTTTACTATGGCAATGCATTTTTTGGGGCGGTAAATACAAGCACCTGGGTAATGAAAAACATTTCAGTTTAATATTTTATGTGCAAGTACTTCAGTAATACATTCATTTTCCACTTTGTGTATAGGTTTTGTCAAACGAAGATGACAGCATGCAGTTTTCTACTGAGCTGTTTATATTTTCTGCATAAATCATGACTGGATTAGCTTTTTGGGGTAAAGAATGTCTTTATCTTGTAAAACATTGAATTATGAGTGTATTTTGCATAACATGAAATGTAATTTCATAGAACCAAAGGTTTAAGGAGCTCAATAATGGTAGATTATTTTTCAAACTAGGTATTCTGTCTCTGGGGCCTGTAACTTTCAGCTTGGCATCGTACACAGTGTTTAGTTTTTGTTTTTTTTTACCACTAGTTGTCATTAAAAAAAAGTTATTTAGGCCTTTATAAGTGCTTACTCAGTGGAAAAAAGAGAAGGTGAATACAGATTGTGGGATTATCAGTTGAGCAATGAGCAACTGTCAAAATGCAGATGTATGAGCATTTATGTTTACTTTGCTAAGATTGTTGTGCTGCAAGTTATCGTGAGAACAGGCTGCTAAGACTTAAAATCATCTAACAAAACTGATCTAATATCACTGATTGGCAGGGTGTTCATTTGGGCTTTTAAGAAAAGAGGGGGGAAAGGGTTCAATGGATTTAAAGTTCAAGACCAAACAAGAAAAAAGCAAGCCGAAAGCCATATAAGGCCCTGCATTATTGTAAGCAATGGGGTTTCTTATTGAGTGTATATGTGCTGACGTGTTTTTTAATCTATATCCAGCCTAAAGCTGAGTCTTCTTCGACAGCAATACTATTTTACTGCATAAGGTCCACATTTACTGCACCAGAATCCAGCCTGTCATTAGGATTATAACTCATCCAGGTGTGTCCCCGGCATGTACCAACCTGATGCTAGCGTATAGCTGCAGGCTAAGATACAGTACAAACTGATCAGGCTGTAAACTCAATCTGTCACAGTTTCATTTGCTCAGTCAGGAAAAGGAATGAAAGTCATACCTGGATTTTTTAAGGAGGTGCTTTTCCGTGGGAAAAGTTAGAGCTAGTTAGTGTGAAATTTACTGTCAATGGCAACCCTTGAAATATTACAAAGTGGAGGAAATCTGATTCATAAGAGTCAAATTACACTTCCCTTACTAATTTTATGCTTCATAAATGCTGCATGCAGGCAACCTTGGGTGAAACGGTCAGTTATTCAGATTATCCTTCTGGCTTTGCTGCTTCACCACACCTTCCATTTAAGATCACTCATCGTTATTGTTATTCGGGAATGTGTTGGTTTAGGAAAAGATTTTTCATTCCTGTCAGAGACAGGAGAAGAAGGCTTCATTTGAACTATGATGACAACTTGTTATAACTGCAGAAAACTGTTGTGAAGACGCAAGTTTAAATTTGTGATTGTTATTCCTGCAAATGTGAAGAGCATGACAATCTGAACAATAGCATCATTCTATTGGTCTTCTATTTTTTTTTAAATAGCAGCGGTAAATCTATTAAATCGGAGTCATTTAAATAAAAAATCTTCTTTTATACAGTGGAATAAAACAAAAGTTTGCTTTTTTTTATCAGCAACACTGCAGAAAAGATGGCATACATTTTGTGGTAATATTCTGAAGCCATCAAACCGTGATTTTTTGACAGGAGGCTATCATACCATGGGGATCTCCTAGCGCCCCATGTTTATATGATATTAGGAAATAGGACAATATGGGCAAATATTGGTGCAATAACAATACAACTTGATATAAACAATTGAATAGAATTAAAACATTTTAACATCTTTCTGCATACGATCCCTGATAATGAGTAGTTCATCCCCAAAAAAAAAAGCCGATTGGTAACCATCTCCAAGAGGCGGGGTACACTCTACACCGGTTGCCACACCATCACAGGGCTCACAGAGACACACAGGACAAATAAGCATGCATGAACTCAAACTTTGGACAATTTAAAGAAACTTAATCCAACAGTCATGCTTTTGGACTTGGAAGGAAGCGAGAGTATCAGAACCCAGGACCGTCTCACTGCAGGTTAACAGTACTACTGGTACAAACTGAGCCAGTGTGCAGTGGGCTCAGAAGTTTTGAAAATCTGTTTTGCCATTTATTTTTTGTACTGTGTGTTGCCTCACATTTTGACATAGCACGTAAATAAGTCAAATGAAACTAACTCAACCGCAGGGATAAATCCCTTTGTTGGTTGTCGGCCTGTGTTCATTAGGCGGGACTAAGAGTCACAGTTGTTCTTACGCAACATCAATGTTCAAACAGCTGAGGTAACATTCCAAATCCTCCCTGACATTAAGCACCCCGCTCTAACTGAAATCAATCAGCGCTGATCCTTTTTCTAACGATTTCGTACACAAACACGAGTTTCAGTCCTCTAAAACCCGACCGCCACTTTGTTTTTATTACAAGCACATGCTGAGAGATTGTCAACACAACAGAAAAACCAGCCGACTAAATGGTTTCGGATGTTTTAAAAGATAATGTCGAAAAAAATCAAAAAATTAAGAACAGAAAAATATGTACTGGAGTGACATTCCCCATTTCTGTTTCTAAAGAAACGGCTAAGAGGTGTGGCTGCTTCTCTGCAACAAGTTTCCTTATATTTTGCCGCCAACCAAAAAATAATTAAAAACACTTTGACAATAACAAGGTTGAAGGAATCTAATTGGGGGACAAGTGCCTGAGGCCTGATAGCCCAAAACGTTTTCTGAAGTTGTAATTAACAAGCAGGAACAAACTCTAGACTGGTAATGTGAAACCCAAAATGACCGACACAACCTGCAGAGGATTAAAAGGACTCGGAGTGTGAATTTTATTACAGGGCAAGGGTTTTCCTAATCAGATCAGGACCTGCTTGTTATTTCAAAAGCAGTGCACAACAGGCAGAATATCCTGGAAAGCTGTGTGTAAAACTCCCAGAACCTTTCCACTTCCTAAGATACAGTGGGTAAGGAAAGTATTCAGACCCCTTTAAAATGTTCACCGTTTCATTATAGCAATTTGCTAAAATTAAAAGATTTAATTTTATTTCTCATTAATGTACACTCTGCACCCCTTATTGGGAGAAAAAAAACTAGTAATGTAGAAGTTTACAATTTATTCAAAATGAAAAACTAAAATATTACATGGTCATAAGTATTCAGACCCTTTTTCTCAGTATTGAGTACAAGCACCCTTTTGAGCTAGTACAGTCATGAGTCTTCTTAGGAATGATTTGCAGATCCTCTCCAGTTCTGTCAGGCTGGATGGTAACATTGGTGGACAGACATTTTCAGGTCTCTCCAGAGATGTTCAATTTGGTTAAGGTCATGGTTCCGGTGGGGGCAGTCAACAAGGTTAACAGAGTTGTTCCAAAGCAGCTCCTTTGTTATTTGTATGTGCTTTGGGTTTTTGTCCTTATGAAAGGTGAACCTTCGGCACAGTCTGAGGTCCTGAGCACTCTGGAAGAGCTTTTCTTCTAGCATATCTCTGTACTTGGCCACATTCATCTTGTTGTCCAGTTTTCCTGTCCCTGCAGCTGAAAAACGCCCCCATAACACGATGTTGCCACCACCATGTTTCACTGTAGGGACTGTATTGGGCAGGTGATGAGCAGTGGCTGGTTTTATCCACATATACAACTAGGGATGGGTATCACTAAGGATTTATCGATAATACTACTCTTAACGATACTCCTTATCGATCTGGTACTTTATCGGTATCCTTATCTGTATTTTTGTTTTGAAAGACTAAAATAAAAGGGGTAAAACACAAATAATGAACTATAATTGTTTTATGAATTACTGAATAAAAACACTATACAAACAACTGAAAATTCTATGTTGTCTTAAAATGTTTAACATATTCAAATAAAAAAATATCAAACATAACTTCCCCTAAAAACAATGCAATTAAGAACCAAAATGAAACATTTTCAATGCTAAAGTGCAAAATAAGCCCTGAGAACACTGAGTGAGAACAACAATAGAACATCTACCCATCCATTTTCTGTACCGCTTCATCCTGCTGCAGCACTCAGGCGGTCAAAAACTGTGCATCTCTCTGTTTGTATTTGGTGTATTTTAGCAAGGTTTTTGGTCAAAGTACTCGTGGTCTGGCCTTTGCAAGCAAATCTTTTATTGAATTTGTGACAGCGTGCATTGTGGGCTTCTATTTTTGTAAAACGAAGTCAAAGTTTCGATCATGTCGTTTGCTCTACCATCGTGTCTGTGTAACTATTGGTGAGTAGGGATGGGTACCGATATCCGGTGCCATTACGGCACCGGTTCTGACATGAACGGTAGTAACCAGACCGAAAAGCAGCGCACATTTCGGTGCCTTATTTCGGTCCTTTTTCTCCCCTGAGATGTCAAACACTGTGGATTCTGGGCGTGCCATCAGTCAAGAGTAATAAGCTAAACATGGCAGCCTCAAATTGGGGGCGGTGCACCCTCTGTATCTATAAACAACGTATTCTAAGACACAGGGACGCTTTCATGATAATGCGATTGTGATTAGACCTTGGTAAAATATGTATTTATGAAAGCAGTACTTGATTTTTATTAATAAAAAGGCGAATTTGTTACGCACTGGGCCTTTAAGAGGACAAATAAGGCTGAAGCATATCGGTCCGGGTGGACCGTCAGAATCAGCCCCGGGGATAATTTAATACAGGATTTCGGTACCCATCTTTACATACCACTTAGAATGAACACAAAAACGTTCAATATGGGTCTCATCAGACCAGGGAATCTTATTTCTCATAGGCTGTGAGTCTTTCATGTGTTTTTTGGCAAATTCTATGCAGGCTTTCATATGTCTTTCACTGATAAGAGGCTTCTGCTGGGTGCCTTTGTCATTAAGCCCCAACTGGTGGAGGGCTGCAGTGATAGTTAACTTGGTGGAACTTTCTCATATCTCCCTACTGCATATCTGGACCTCAGCCACACTGATCTTTGGGTTCTTCTTTACCTCTATAACCAAGGCTCTTCTCGTACGATTGTTCAGTTTGGCTGGACAGCCAGGTCTAGGAACAGTTCTGGTCATTCCAAACTTCTTACATTTGAGGATTATCGTGGCCACTGTGCTCTTAGGAACACTGAGTGCCGCAGAAAGCCCATTATAACCTTGGCCAGATCTGTGCCCTGCCAAAATTATGTCTCTGAGCTCCTTGGGCAGTTCCTTTGACCTCATGATTCTCATTTGCTCTGACATGTACTGTGAGCTGTAAGGTCTTACATAGATAGCTGTGCACTTGCAATGTAACAAGTGAACATTTTTAATGGGGTCTGAATACTTTATGTACTCAATGTAAATCTAACAAATGGTAAAAACTTGGAAACCCAAGACTTCAATATGTCAAAAACTAATCGCCAAAACATATTTTTGTGACCTGCAAGTAAGTCCTTATCTGGGATCAGTCTCTGAGGTTGCAAGAACTTTCACATTATAGAGATCAAAAGTAAAAAGAAAAAAGGTCAAAGAAACATCAGAAGCATGCCTAAAGTGGTGTCAGGCTCTGAGTCAGCTAATTAGATTCATTCCAATCAAACTCAGAGGTGAAAAAACAAAACAAGAGAAAAAGACTCCATACTTCAATACTTCTAAATATATTCCCATGCAGATTCTATGCAAACACAACTTAAGCAGTTAAAAAAATGTCTTCTTCCATCACAAAACTCTTTTAGATGAGACATACAAATACAGCGGAAAACCTCTATTATTTTTCAAGGGCCATAGCCTTCTTATGGTTAAATTATCATAACTACAGTAATAGTGCAATATGTATAAATAGTAGTGATCCACCAATCAGTCATCCGGTAATACAATTGACAGTTTCCCCCTTAATCGTCTTAAACTGATCAAAAATCAAAAAGTCTGATATAATTATTCCTGTTTATTCCATCAAAACAAACAATTACCACTTCTGTCAGTCTGTAAACGTACCAACAAAAAGCACAGTCTCATATGCATTTGGTTTTGAATTCAGTAAAATATAGACTTTAGAGAGATACTTTTTAAAAGTATAAATAGGAAAATACTATATTGAAAATACTATATTAATTAATGAACATTAGTAACAACATCAACTGTAATCCAGTCTAGTGGTGAATGTACTTTAACTGATCAGGTGTTAACCTTCCTGCCGCTAGACAGCAGGGTTGGAGATCAAAAGTGGCACATTAAGTATAATTACTACCGCTCTATTCTTGTGAACAGCATAGACTTTTTTCAGGCCGTGCCAAGTCAAATGGCACAGATATGCCATAAGTCAAAGAGCCACCCTGTTATGACAACAGCAAAATACCAGATTCTGCAGGTTAACATCAAAGGAATGTCCCCCGCCTACCACAAAGACTTCTGGGAAGCAGCCAGTCACACCCCTGTTTAACACCCGCTCTTGCAACAGTAGGAGTTCCTGTGATTGTGAGCAAAATGGGATTACGTGTGTGGATGTGGAGAAATGAGGGCGAGGTTGTACATGCATATGCAGCTGCTGCAGCCTGAAGTTTCAAAGACAAGACAGATGTCTTTCAGGTTTGTGCTGTATGATTCTCCCGCCTCATTGTGCTCTCATACTGAGTTGTCATCTTGTGAATCAGTTTTCTCCTGCAAAACTACACTTATTCTTCTAGAGACGTGTGATTATAAAGCAGATCCAATCTATTAATGAACAGTTTAACACACTTAACACTTTTAGAGGTTGGGCAGCGTTTTAATATCAGACTGGATTAACTCTCCACCTCCAGAACACATCCTGATTGATACAGTCACTCTGAATAATTCCAGGATAAATTGTAACCGTTAGCTGTTTGGTTTCATGGGAGTGGCAAACATTTGTCAAAATAATAAAAAAATAAATAATAGGGTTTTTTTTCACTCACTTATCAAATTTTTTTCTATATATGCTGCAGCTGAGACACCAAGTAAAATATATTCTTTCAGTTTCTGTTTTCATTGATCTGATTGATTTTTATTTCAAAAAGAAGCTAGATTCGACTTGTTTCAACAAGCTTCGGGCTCATTTACCTGCGGGACTATAGCTCATTAACGTGAAGCGTCTGTTGGTGGAGTTTCAACGTGTAGGAGAGCCAACGCTGGCATTAATTCCTTCTAAGAGTTGAAACACAGTTTACATTGAGATGATCTCCTAGACTTTCAGTATTTCTGACCACTTTTTATCATAACAAAGAGAAGGACGAGAAAAATTGTGCAACTTCAATTTGGGTAAAAGATCCGAAAGGCCTGTTATTCGCGGGTACCAGGAGTGCAGTGGTATATCTAAATTGCAGTTCGATACATATTTGGGGTTTTAAAGTGGTTCTGTCGTTTTTTGGTACACTTCCTTTCAGAAAAATACATACAAATATAACTTCTTTTTTCTTTTTTTTTGATAAGCATTAAACAAACTTTTTTTTCCTTGAAAATAGGGGGCGTCGTGAGGCGCAGTAATTAATGTGATCGCCCTATGTGCAGAGGCCGTTCGCCTCAGAGCAGTCGTACCTACTTTGACTCCTGTTCTCATGGACTTTTGTCCCATGTCTTCCCCTATTTTTATCTCATTCCTACACTGTCTCCTATCATATAAAGGCCACTATAGCCACAAAAAACTTAAAAAATAAAGTAAAATAGTACAAGCAGACATAGCCAGATTAGTAAACAATATACCCACTTGAAAACAGTCAGTATTAACATTTGGAAAATTTTTTATAATACTCTGCCCATATTTGACAACAAAACATGCTTAAATCATTTTGGAGTTATTTTGATATTCGACAACCTAGTCTCCCAGCTGAACTTGAATGCAACATGGGAAGCTGTTGGGAAAATTCCTTTTAATCAATAGGGATACCACCGACTTGCTTTTTATGCTAAACTATCCATAAATATGCTAGGATTCAGCACTCTGATCAGCCAGCTTGTTTAGCAATTATGTTTTGTGGCTTCCTGCAGAGGGATTTCAAAGAATATCTGCTTGACAAACAATCTTCCCCAAGATTGTCAGTTTGTAATAACAATCCTTTTTTGCATTCATGTGATTTTCAATTGTTGCATTTTATTTTCAAGTCAACAAGAGTCGACAATAGGAATGGGAAGGAAGAAAATAATTGAATACACTCTGGAATGGCTAACATGTAATGCTCCAAGCTCCTATTTTCCTATCCCAAACTCATCCAGATATGGAAAATACATATATTCCGTGTTTTTCATGTTTTGTGGCGAGGAAAAAGAAGCCGCTCTATGTGTAATATTTGCTTTTGCTGTTAGCCTCCTCACCTCATCCTCAAACACACTTAGCTCCTTCTTGATGGGACTGGTGCATCCTGAACTGGTGTCTTGATCATCACTCTGAAATCAACAAGCAGAAGAAGAAAACAGAAGAGAATCAGACAGTGTCTTTTTGAACGTGAAAACCCACAATTTATGTCTTCAATGGTATGTAGTCTGATAAATAATACCCAAAAGCGACATCAACCAAAGCAGCTGGAAGGTTTACCTGTGACTCACGCAGAAGGGGTCGTTCAACTATCTTTATTACATAGCTACATTTATTGATTGTGACATTATAAGTGGTTACTGTGTTTAGTATAGATCCAATGAGTTTAGAATGGAAAAACTGCAAACAGAAAATGTTTGATATTAAAATAAATATGACTTTTTGACCTCGTCTTTTCTGATGAGGTTCATCTGGCTGTAGCGTTAAAAAAACTCTAAAAAGAAATGAGAAGCTAGGAAGAAAATGGGTTTTACATATTTTGGCAACTAGAAAAAGAGAAAAATCTATGAGAACATTGTAATAACACAGAGACAAAGGCTTTGGTGTCTACAGCCAGTGAAGCAGGTGTCGGTGCCTGTGCTTTTACCTTGATGTCACTCTGAAGGCATGAGCAAAACAGAAAGCTCAATGTAGGCCAAACACAGTTGCTGACATGTCTCAATTTATTCATCCATCTGAAGATAATAGAAATACTGATGAATACATAAATGCAAATATTTACATTTAGGAGCATATTGTACAGGGCAGCACAACAGAAAGCACTGGGATGGCCTACACCAAGATATGATCATCCAATAAGGAGGGTATGTGTTAAAATAAGTGGGTCAGATTTGTTTCATTCCAAACAATACTCTTATCAGACATTAAGTATAACTGTAATACGGTTATGAGGCACAAAAAGTAAAGCCTCGATTTTAAAACAAACTGTTCCACAAATTGGTACTCTCCAAAATCTGTTGGCGACCCATGAGGTTGAAGATGTTGGATTAAAATCCACTGTTGATGACAATTTCGTCAGCCCATACTGGTTTCAAAAATTTAGTTTCAAAACTGCAAAAAATTCCATGATACTATTCCTAGACTTTGAAGTCTTTCACTGAAATACCAATTAAAAGGAACTAAAAGGACCAGTCCCCCACCTGTCACTGAGTCACTACACAGTTTTTGAAAGTCATGGTATCAAAACCATACACATATTATCATTCTAATGACCTTTATTCCTCCCCTACAGTTTTGTTTGGTTTGCTTGTATGTTTGTTCAGGGTAGATAACTAGAATCTCATATTGCTCTTGTACATTGACAACAAACTATTGTTTTAGGATCTATTCTGTTCTAACAAGATAACAGACATATAGAGCTGGGTATTGACTCAAATTTCAAGAATCGATTCGATTCAGATTCGTAAGCTTTATAATTCATTGTCACAATCCAATCCAATCTGTTCCAATGCTAGTTTCATATGGTTCAACTCAGTACTATTAAAATATTTGTTTTTGAGCTGTAGCCTTAATTATTTGACAGTAATTCAATGACTTAACACTGGATGCATAACAGTTCACCAGGGGAAACTGGATTAACCCTTTCAGACCTAAAAAATGGTTCTCTGGACTTTTCATCCCTATTTTAGCTTTAAAAAGGACAAACTATGTTAGACAATCAAATACATTTTTGGACTCGATTTGATTCCATTTTTTCCGTGATTGAAGTTTTCAGCACTCCCCTTTTCCCATTTGGGGAATGGGGAGCCTAAGTCACGCCCTTCTCCTTCTGGTCCATATGGGTCCTGGACTGCCCAAAAAAAATCAATGAGAGTCAGTGGAGCGATAAGTTATTTTTTGATCCCGTTTGAAATGTGCCGTGGATCAAACATATGATGTCCGTGAATTTTAAAAACTAATTGTGATGCAGAGAAAACGCGGATTTTCGACCGGCAGCAAAAGTTAGTTTAGGTTCTGTGTGAAAACGTTTAGCGGACTACAACTGCAGAAGAAGAAGGAAAGCGAGGGTCGTAGCCTCCAGGAAGAAGAAAGGAGCATTAAACACGGAGAAAACCTCTATAAATCTGACCATGTGGAAAGTAGCAGCTATGTCGGGGGTAAAGCAGTCGGTGGAGTGAGAGCCAGCATGGAGGAGAAGCTCTACAAGCTGTAGGTGAGTCTTTTACGTGCTATAGCTAGTGCTTGCTCCTGTTAGCCAAATGGCGTCATATATGTGACTTCTGGCTTCTGATTTGTAGGCATTTTAAATGCAAATTTTTACAATCAAATAAATCCCAAATCACTTGACAAAAACATTCAAAATGTACATAGTTAGTTATCATTTAGATCGAAGTACAACAAATGTGTGATTCAGGACGTAAGACACATCACTTCAGTTCTGGTGGCCCTCCATTGTCTCCCTGTAGCATATAGGATATAATTTAAAATCCTACTGTTGTGTTTTAAACAGGGCTGGGACTCAATAAAAATTTTTAATCTAATTAATTACAGGCTTTGTAATTAATTAATCGCATTTTAATCGTACATAAATATTTGACCTCAGAAAAATTAGAATTTTCTTCACATGGAGTTTTAGTATGAATAATACTATACAGAAAAAAAATAAAAATAAAAACATCATTCTGACAGAACACCAATAAGAGAATAATCATGGAGGAAGCTGAAATGTCTCTCAGATAGAAATAGATAAATTAACATGATGATGACCAGGAAGCTGCAGCACACCATCGTCATCCCTCCTTGCAGAGCTGTGGAGGATGAAATCCTCTCGTGGAATGACTTCTGAGATTCTCTGGAGGTTCGAGCCCAGAGATAATATAAGTTTCCTCTGTAATGCACAAACAGACACTATAAGCAGCGCAGTGCAGCCGTGTGCGCCACGTAACACCTATCTGTCAGAGCTTTTAACCGTACACGCTCCTAAAAGAGCCTTGAGATCCTCCTCACAACTTCTCTCTATAGTTCTGTCGTCTAGGGATGATAGAGCATTTTCTATAGCTGCTACAAAATTATGGAACAGTCTACCATTACAGGTCCAGCCGCAAGCTGTGTTTATGGTTTTAAATCTCTATTAAAAATCATTTTTTTACTCTTGCTTTTAAGTATTCCTGCTCCTCACTATTATCCCGTTTTTTTGGACTTTTGTGCTTTTTAGGGGTTTTCTTTCATTTTTTTGTATATTGTTGAACAGAACTTTGGGCAATTCAACATTGTGTGTAAAATCTTCTTTATAAATAAACTTGACATTGACATGTATTTGCACTTTTTGGTACTGCTGTGCCAGTTCTGTTTCCTTCCTGAACGCATGGAGAATGTTTATGCAGAACTCTTTTAAAAAGTAACACCAAAGTGGTGTATTCTCAAATATGGGCAAAGTATTATTTTAAAATGTCTAAACATTAACACAGACTGTTTTCAAATGGTTAGAATGGTTTCTACTCCGGCTATGTCTGCTTATACTATTTTCTTTCTTTTTAAATCCAATAAACTCTAGTTTCTATGCTTCCAACTTTTTTAAGATATAAATATAATAAAGTCTAATTAATTTCGGAATTCAGGGGCAATGTGCTTTTTTAAGGTTAAGTAAAAAAGAAGTCATATTTGTACTTGTCTTTATTGATTAAAGTGTAGCAATAACATGCCAAACCGTGACTTTAAAACCCCAAATAAGTTTTGAACATTGATTTTTGTGAACCATTACACCCAAGAAGAAAATCCCTACAACCAATGGGAAAGGAGATAAAAACACAGAAAGCAGAGTTATTCACTGCAGCTGTGTGTGGTACAAACATAAGGCACAGCTCAGTCAGGCAGGGTGTGGCACATACCTTAAATTGATCATTTTAAGAACATTTCACTCAGAATCCAAGGATTCAAAGCAGAAATCCTCTAAAATGTCAGTAGCCATATGAAAAAAAGACACCCTAAATGCCTCCATAATAGTCTGTCGCACTCAAAACCAGAGATAAACAAATTGGTAACTAAGGAAGTTTGAGGCCGAATTATTCAAAAAAGCAAAAGAGGAAGACATGGCAAGGCAGATATTATTTATTCAGACCTTTTAAAGTCTGCAGCTGGAACCTTCTATAAACCTCTGTGGTCACACAGGTCATCATGTTTGGAGAAATCATTACTGCAGCAAGATTATGTCATGATTCATATAGGATATATGACTCAAGATATGCACAACTCAAAAAGAGGAATCTGTTGGCAGGGCAACAATCAGGTGTAAAAACCTGGTGAAATGTGTGAGATTTTCCTTAATATAGCATAAAAGTAAAAACTGCACATCACTTTTAACATGGTGGTAGCAGCAGCATGCTCTGGGGATACTTCTCTGCATCAGGGATGAACAGGGAAGCTGCTCAGGGAGGAGGGATGGAGCTACATAAAGGACAGTCCTGGAAGAAAACATGTAAGAGGCTGCAAAACACTTGAGTCTGTGACAGAGGTTCAACCTCCAGCAAAATACAACATTACATGTCGAACAAGAGCTACAATTGAATGGTGTATATTAAGAATGCTCATGAGTAATGTTTTTTAATCATGAGGTGAAGTAAGCCTTTCAACAATGTTTCACAGGCATGTTATACAACCCGCAAGTCTCACCTGCAAGGCTCACAGGGTGTGTGTAATACCTCATGTAGAAAGGCTACAGTCGAGCTGGGGAATAGTTCACTGTATATTAAAATTAGCAAAGCATCTGCAGGTATGTGGAGCTTTACGTCATCCGCTCTCTGTTCATCACATGCGTTACAGGTACTCCAGGCCGTGAAAATCCAGAGCCCAGTGTGAAAACTGAGAAGCTGGTGTCACATGGGACACCTGCCCTCAACGCTAAACTCTGTCTGAAGGACCTCTGACATTCGTGACGGATCATGACCACCAATCTAATAAACAAAGATGTCTGACGGCTCCGTGTGAACCCAAGCTGATATATGAAAAACAAAACCGGAGGTCAGGTTGGTGTCAGTTCTGACTTCACGTCCCTGCAGCACAATCAGCTCTTCACACGAGCTATTTTGCACTAATTTACCTGGTAGTTAGATGTCCTAAAGAAAAACAGAGAAACCAGTCCACCAGGAAGCGTCGCATACTTTTGCCTCGATAAATAGGTCATCCTGATTTACACACGCAGTTTCTGCTTATTAAAATGTAAACAAACATTAAGGTTTTAACCAGAGAGGCAAAAAAACAGGGTTGCACCTATATGTGCATTTGGGCCAGTCGACACCTGACATTAATATTGCAGTTATGGGCATTAACCAATGAACACTAATATTATATAAACATTTCATGAACCATTTGACCGTACAAACTCAATCACACTGCTTACATTAGTTCTCTATTTTAGTTAAACACCCCACAATCCTATGCTGCATCACTGTCACTGATGTATGCCAATATAAATACCACATAGCCAACCCAAAACACCCAAACAAACAGCATAATCCCTGGTTATTAATTTCTGTTTAGTAATACTTATGGGACCCTTGCAATATGCTAGAATATGACTAGCATTGGACAATACAAAATCTCAAGCAAAAACCCATGAGCAAGAGTTTCAGTTTCCCACTTCTAAAGGACAGTGAAGGCAATGTGAGTCAAAGTGCTCCACCTTTCTTAATCTGTTCATTAAACCAGGTCAAAGTCCAAGGCCGTAAAGTAGTGTGAAAGTTGTGATACATTTGAATTTCTGAGCTGATGATAACTTTCCATAACCAAACACATGGTGGATGGTAAATGGCATGTACTTGTATAGCCCTTTAACAAGTCCAGGGGACCACAAAGCACTTCTCATTACATTCACCCATTTAAATGGGTAAAAAATATTGTGCATGTACTAAAATCTAATTTAGCGGTTTTTATTCTAAAAAGTTTTCTTTGTTGTTTTACAGACAATAACACAGCATACAAATCATTATAATAAAGGCCTTGTTAAAATATAAGCAGTTTTTTGTACATGTGAACAAATTATGTGTGACTATCAGAGGTGGCGTTATGGGTGAGCCTGGGGGGGGGGTCCACTTTGGACCAGGACCCACGCAAATAAACCACTTTCTTAAAATACATTAAAACAAATTATACTTATAATTGCGTTTTTATTTTTGAGGAGTGTCACTTAAAGTAATCATAAAATAAAATCAAAGTGGAGGTGACGAATCTATCACTGCAAGACTTTCGGTCATTGGCTGTTTGAATAACATGCCTTGAACTCTGTAAACAAGCTATGGCTAGCTATGAGATTGCTTTGTGCAACCAGGTGTAAGATTACAGATTTTAAACTTTACTTTTATTGAAAATGTTACATCCCCTTGCTCAATATTCAAGATTAAGTTATTAAAGTACAGCTCCATGCATTAAAAAGAATTGAATCTCACAAGAAATAAATTAAGTTATGTTTAATTTACGGAGTTTTCTTTGAAACATGTTGCTACTGCATTTCCCATAGTTGCTTGGGAAAAACTGACCAATCACTGATATATTCCAGCACTACTTCCAGTTTAAAAAAAATTGTGCTACACAGCAACATAATTAACAGCTACTAAATCTATCATTATCCACTTCTAATATTATTCTTTAACAGAATCAAAAAATTATGTAAAGCTTTGGGTATCTGACAGTGGTTATATTTATGCTTCATAGACTTTTTCCATCAGCATTTGACTTGATCAGATGTGACATAGGCCTATAGAGACCAGTATATAGTCTCAACACTGACTTTGTTAAGTTGCAGCTTTAATATGTTTTATTTTCCCTGTATGCTTGGTTCTAAGCAGTTTCTGGTGTAGAAATAATGTCCAAATCTGTTGAAGCAACCATGGAACTTAATTTGAGGCCAATTTATTTGGCCCACCAATTTTTTTGCTTGGCCGAACCAAAATAACAAGAAAAAAAAGCAATTTTATGTGACTATTTCCTTATTTAAAAAAATACATATCACAAATATATAACATATGTTTGAAGTTAAACACAAACCGCATGTCTTGATCTTTTCTGTTCCGCGAAAAAATATTTGCCCTGTTTTTCTAAGGTTTCACGCATTGTAGTAGGCTATCCTCTCTTTAGACGTAGAAGATGAAAGGGGCCTCACCTGAGAAAAGAAATGCTGCTGCTGCTGCTGTTGTTGGTGCTGGAAGATAATTTGGGTCTCGTGGTTGCTGTTGTTTCTCACGCGGGGCAGAGTCTGCACGTACATCGGCTGCATCATCGGCTGCACCATGGTCTGCTGCATCATCGGCTGCATCATGTGCTGCTGCATCATGGGCTGCTGCATCAGGACGTATGGCTGCTGGGGCATGGCCTGCTGCACGGGAATCAGGTACCTCATCGACTCGTACCCGTTCATCGCAGACACCGGCACCGATGTCAGCTTAGAGACGGAAGCCACCTGTAGAGGGGACGCGGGCGACACCGGGGATACGGTTGGGCGCGGAGACATCGGTGAAATCGACCTGTTCGAGAACACCTGCGTGGTCACCGGCTCGGATGTCATAGTTTTGTAAGTCCGGACCTTCTGGGTCGTATGGATGGACATGTTGACTCGAAGCGTTAGAGCACAGCACCGCGGACCGAGAGGAAAACAGTAGAAGTGGCAGAAAAACAAAAGTTTGGTGGAGTCCACGAACTGAAGGGGGGAGGGGGGAATCCACGCAGGATTGCAAAGCTCTCCCCCGTGGGGTTTCTCTGTGCGCAAATTGGTGATCCGCCACAGACTGAATTCCTCCTCAGCTGGGAAAAGTTGAAAAGAAAGTCCGGCTGGAGGAGTGACTTGTTTGTGAAGGATAACCTGACACGTGAAGGAGGAGCTCTGCTGCTTTGCATACAGAAGATGGGTGGGCTCAGTCAGTGAAACGTCTGTGCTGTCAAACCCAGCACACAGCTTCAGACATGTTGGCCTAATTATTGCCAACGCCCTGGAATTTCTTTTAGAAGGGTGGGAGTCCATTATCCTTCCTTTCAGCTACTTGAGATAAAGACTTAAGAGGCTAAGCACATTCCCATTTATCCGTATGTTATCTTTGTGTGTTTCCCTTCCCTCCTCTCAATCCCAGGATTAAAATAACGAAATCACAATAAATGCAACAAACAGAAACTGTAATGAGATTTTAAAACAATTATTTGAATGGCGGTAGGAAACAAACCTGCATTTATCTGGATGAGACTCTAGGTGGAGACAAACACCAATTAATGATGATTTGGTTTATTTCCATTAGGAGAAATATGCAGGTGACGATTCATAATTAATCAGAAGCTTTAACAATTGGAATATTTTACTTATATGATTTCTCGATTCTATGAGTCATTTACTATTCCAGCCTAAGATTTGCAAATTAAGATACAAATTAGGCTCCTTGAAAAATATTATTCACAGTTATTTCAGCGGGCAGTTATAAGCTGCTTTGTATTTTTTTTTTTTTTTTTTTTTTTACCTTAATCCGAGTCTTCGATTGAGTTTACGTTGGCTATGTTCATCTAAAGTTAAACATTTTTTTGATAATTTGAAATGTAAATCGATTTCAAATGTGACACACAAAAAAAGAACTAACAAAAATTGTAAAGCTAATATTATTTCTCAACAATGTACAAAGTTTTTAATATGATAGTCTCTGTTTAAATTAAATTGAAAATAAAATTAGGGCCACTTTTATTAATTGTCTAATTCATTCATATCCTATATCCCTTCATACAAAGTATGGAGAACCATCTCTACAAAAATTGACAATGACTAAATAAAGGAAAGTAAATGTGTATTTAAATTATTTTATAAATAAATGTAAAATAGAATATATTTTTAGATTAATTTCTAAATGAATTTATTTATTTGTTTTCAATTATGTTTATTTATTTGTCTATTTATTTATTTATTGTCAATTTTTGCAGGAATGGTCCTCCATAACAGTCCATGCAAAAAACACGCGTATAGATTTTTTTTTCTCTCGCGATGTTCCGCGAGACCGGCCGAACCTCCAGCTCATGAGGAAGCCTTTCCGTTTTGCGAGCGCAATAATGGCTGCCGCCCTGTTCTGTTGTTCTAGTCTACGAGTCGAAACTGGAGCGTTGACGACTACCGCGTCTCTGCTTTGATACATCTTTTACCTCAGGTGAGAGGAAATTAAGCAACATTCGTCAATAGCACCGCTTCAGGCATATTTACCCACTCGGTGTTTGACATATTTCGCGTTTAAGCCTATGGTTTAAGCACGTCTTTGCGGAGGTTCCGCTATTCCCTGCGCAAAACAACACCAAAGCTTCTTTCAGAAATAACAAATTAAACATATTACTGTACGAGAGAAGTTGTCGTTTGTATTGTGAGGCCTAGTTCTACTGAAAATGCGCAACACGGAGTTTTAAATCGTATTTGTGTTCGTAGAATCGAACATTTGGCAATATTATCAACGATTAATGACTCATTTTAGCTACACAAGAATGAATAAGGATTTAAACTGAAATTTTATGAGAGCTCGGAAGCTCTGATATGGCGATGTTTTCTGTTTTGACCGTTTGTTGAATGCAGACTGGTTGGGTGAGTCGATAATGCAGATGATTCTGTCAGAACCTTACCATAAACCGGCTGGTTGGTTGTTCTGGAGCAAGTTTCTCTTTAATTTTAGGTGCATGCCTGCATCATAAAGCCTGGCTGCAACTGCCCTGGTGTATAACTGCACAATCCTTTATTCCCTTGCCATGTCACACTTTATTGGATTTTCTGTCCTCTGTAATTCATGTTGCCGTCTCATTATGGGCCCCTTGCAATGTCGTGCAAATAAATGTTTCACCCATAACACAACCATGCGCACACTCACTTACATTTGAGGACTATTAAAAAAAAAGAAAAACGGGTAACCTAAACAGAGGATGCAGGAGTGCCCGTTAAAAAACCTTGTCATGCACGGGAGATCATACAAATTCCATCCAGAAAGACCTCAGATTCAAACCCAGGACTTTCTTGCTGCAAGGCAGCAGTTCTTGGTACCAGCAGAGCCGTCTTGCTTCCCATGTCTTAATCTGCTACCTGGTCTACTATCCTGCAACTTTTAGGTGCATTCCTGCTCCAACTTACTTGAATCCAATATCTGAACTCTCTCATCAGCAACAAGGCATTCATTTCATCCAGGTGGAGAAAGTACTACGGTGTCCAACTGTCCTCTTTTTCCGAGGACATTTCCACTTTTCACATTATTTTCACAGATTAGGGAATAATTTTTTCTTAGCACATAAAAAGGAACACATTGAACATGTTGAAATCAAAAGTATTTGATTTGTTGAAGTGCTTCGGGAATTAGTCAAGTGTCTTCTTTTTTTGGAAGTGAAAAAATATTGTCACCCTAGAAAGTACTCACCTGATTTTAGTAGGAATGGTAGCTCTTAGGACTGGAGTTGGAGATCCCTGGGTAATATTAAAAACATTAATAATAATTTAAAAAAAACCTTAACTTAATCTAAAAACAATCAGAAAATTATCAAGTCTCTGAATTGGACTGAGAAAGAAACTGTTAAATTGTGGTTATGCTCTTAAAATGGCAATTTTTTTTGCAACATTTTTTCAATGAGGTGTAAAAAGTTATAGTAACTGTTCAAGAACTGTAAGTAGTAGTGGGCAATAAAAAATGTATAAGGTAGAAATTATATAAATATAGCCAAAGGTAGAGATTTTGACTATACAGCGGTTATGTTTTTTGATGCCTTCAGGCTGTGCCTACATACTTTGTACCAGGTATGAAAGGATGCTGATGTTCAGTGTTTGCCTTCACTCAGTTTTCTTTCTGTGCAATATTAAATGTATAAATAAGTAACCAGGAAAGCAGATAATTTTGAGGTTTGTTTTCATAATGCTTATGGTGCGTTCACACCGCCCCAAACTTCAGCGTCCAGAGCAGCAAGATTACATGTAAAATCTATGGTTGAGTCCGTTAGAGGGCCGCCAAAGTCTTTGTGGCGCTTTGTGTGGGTTGGCTCATTCAACTTTTCCTGCGTTCCTAGCTTCAAAGCGCCAAAAGCCAGCAGCACAAAAGTTCACATAGCTGAGCTTTTTACTGTCTTAACGCAACGCTTCAACCGATCAAAGCGTCTCGCTGTAGTGACGTCGCCCGACTTCAACATTCTCTAGCCAACCAGCATCCGCTATTGTTTAAAACATCCTGCAGAGAAAGGCCCGCCCACCCGCTTTGCAAGCTTCAACCTATAAATGTATCGGCATCAAACTATTCGCTTTGTGAGCGTTTTTTGGCGCTAACAAAGAGTGCGGTGTGAACACACCATTAGTTTTTTATTTTATTTAAAATATCTTCATCTTTATGTGTGTTAAGAGAATCTTTGTGTTGCTGATTTTGGACACAGAATTACATATTTAATTCATTTTACACAATAGATGTTCTTTGAATGTGATTCTAAACCTTTTTGAGGTTGTTCTACTGCAACGTCTCTGGAAAGGGAAAATGTTCATAAACAGTGATTTTGACATATCTAAAAAGAAAAGAAAATATACTGCAATACATATCGTTACTGCACATACTTTAAATTATATTGCAATATAGATTTAAGGCCATATCGCACTGTCCAAAAGGTATGATTATTACGTTTTATGTCTCCAGCATATAATCTAGAAAAACAGGAGGTTGCTCAGAGCATTGATTGGTAATATAGACACATCCCCATAATATATATTTCGGTGTTTATTGTGATAATGTGAAAAGTATTTACAGTTCTTATGCTGTCTGTCTAGGCAGATATATGCTGCACTTACTACTTTTTAGCACTAAACTAGGGATGCATCGATACCGTTCCAATGTACTTGTATCAGTTAGTTAACCGATAGCATACCTAAAATGTGGTAACTTCGGAATAATTTCACAGAAAATTTTACTTAATGTTAATGTTAAAATTTTTGTTTTTTAGTTGTTTTTACTAATATTTTATTTATTTAATTCACCACCGTCTGTTGTAACGAGCAGAGAAGAAGACAAAAGCTGTCTTTCATTGCATTGTTTTTGTGTGCTAGAAGTATAGGCACTGGTACTCTTTTTTTTGGAAAGTACTTATAGCCAAGTATCTGCATCATATCTGTTTGAAAATCCCTACACTAAACTGTACTAGGTAGCTGATAGTCCTCTCATCCGGCTTATGAACCCATCACGTCTCCCCAGGTGTCATTCTAGATTAACTTTCTCTTTGCAAAGCAAATCCTTTAAATCCCAACACTTCTCTGCATCCTCAAACTTATCATTTTAGGACAAAAACAGTACTTAAAATGATGAAGATAAGACATGTAAACCATATTGTATGTTTATTTTACATACAAACCAATAATATAATGTAATTTGAACTACATTAAAGCTCCAGTCAGTCCCTAAAAAAGTTTTACTTTATGTATTTATCTTCTAAAGCGATCATACACTTGGTAATCTCATTTAGCCTACTGTTTGTTTGGTGAAACCATTTTTGACCAGGTCTGTCGCCCGTGGTTTTCCACGTGAACTTTGCCCTTCGTCTGCTTTGTGTGCCGAGGCTGAGCTGGGAGACAGGAAACTCACTTCCACTTCCTCCATCTGCTTTCTCAATCTTTTTCCTTCAATAAGTGACGGTTAGCATACAGACCATAAAGGTCGGGGTTAAAGCTGATACGTCAGGATTCCGCCTCACCACTGACTGATTGTTTGTCCTCTGCAGACATAATGTAATGCAACCGCTTATGCTTTTGTTCTCTGCTTTCTCCTCAGTTGCGTCAGTGGCATTGCTGATCTCCAACAATGCATTGCCTGAGACGTTTGTGTTCATCTGACAGACCAGTGTAACCATCCCCTCCACTCCTTCTGGCCCAAATACAGCACCCAAAAAAGGAAGGTAGGAGTATTCAACGAGAACTCTTCCAATGGGAGGGACTTCTTTTCTCTGAAACAGTGAATTAGAGCCATTGTTAGAGATGTTGGAAAAGTCTTAAAATGCAGTTACATGAAACAAAAATCCAGTTCTTAACTCATAAGTTACATTCAGTGAACAAGACAGCAGAGTTGTAAACAAATGTCATGTGTTTTTATTTTTATCATATTTAAATTAATGGCTCTTTTTTGTATGTTTCCTACAAATACTTTTAAATATATCTTTATTTAGAAAACAGACACACTCGTTTTTTTTCTTTTTTTTTTTCTCTTCCAGGTTCTCTCCTGACTGAACTTATTAAGAAACTGCAGTTATGTCTGGTTCTGGTGACCTACCAGGTAATTAATGTAGGATAGCATAGTCAGTTTTAGATCAGCCAGTTGTACGGTCTGTTATAATGCACTGCTCTATGCTTGATAACTTTATTATACTGAGAAAATAACAGTATGCCAATAAAACATGATATTCTATCGAGATTTTAAGGCAAAGTATTTTATAATTTTAATGGAACCATTAATGATGAAAGCATTTTTAAAATTGTTTTTATTTTTTTGTAAAATTAAAAGTATAACCTCTAGCTGGTGCTTCCACCTTACATATCCAGTAAAAAACGGAATGTGTTAAGTATGAAACAAGTTGGAGTATTTCAGATGTCACAACAATTTTTCTAAACTTAAGTCAAGTTTTAAAGATCACAATATATTCTTGATGATAGTATCACATTATATTGTATCATCCCCAACTATATTTTAAGGTATCGTATCACAAGATTCTTGTCAATACATATCCGTATTTATTACAGTTTTTTTAATAAGTAACATCTAACAAAACCCAACAATGAATGCTAGACGTTCGTTTTTGGTGTTGCACTAATATTAAAGCTTGAATGAGTATCCAAATCCGATATTAATACTGCTGGGATGGCCGCTCCCTTTCAACACTAAGTGACCACACCTCCTACATTTTTTCTTTGCTTTAGTTGAGCTCTCCCACAATCCTGCTGAAAAATATTAATATTATAACAAAGATTTTATAAAAGATGAGTCGTGAATCAGGTTTTAATTTGGTCTAAAACAGAAAAAGCCAATATTAACAAAAATTAGAAAAGCAAATTACTTGTTCCTGGACTGACTGCAGACACATCCTGAAATTTTCCCCAAAATCCATCAATAACTTGTCGGGGTATGTTGCTAACAGGCAAACCACCGAACTCTGGCAAAAATATAACCTCATCGGCCGAGGTCAACAAAAAAAATTGCTGTCGGCCAATAAAAATCTATACGTGAGCCATGTCGTTGCATAGGACACAATGTCCAAAGCATGTGAAAACATTTGTGCCATATAGACTGGAAATTACAGCAACATCTAATGGAGATATTATTTTTGAGGAAAGTAGTTATAGAAATGAGGAATTTAGCCTTTCAGTTATTTTTCATTTATTAATCAAAAGTCAAAATAAAAAATACATATGAAAATTATATTTACAGCTGGGCAATATGGATTAAAACTAACTTAAGTTTTCGAAAATCCTTTTTGTCACTAGCAATTTCTTTTTAAGAAAATACAGGTAAAAATCTATTACAATCAAATCTGGGATGAAAAAAATCAGAGTTTTAATTTTCAAGCCATATCACCGAGCTCCACCCTGAAGATGGAGTGTTGTCAAACACTGTGAAATAGGAGAAAACGTGAACTTCTACTCTTGTGTCCATAGCCATCGAGGGTTCTGGGATGGGCGGAATGAAGCTTCCTGTCGGAATGACCCGGCGGGCCCTCAGCTACGACGACAACCTGGAGGCCCCCATGTCCACTCCGCCCCATGACATCAGCATCAACAACCTGTGGAGAAGGCCCATAATACCAGAGAGGAAGTTCTCGCAGCTGGCAGAGGTAGACATGCGGCCAAACGCCGTTTCCATTCATCTAAAGCAGGACGGTTTCCCTGCAGTTAGACGCCATAGTCTAATTGTTTTCTCTTACAGGAGGATGAAGGCGGTGCAGGCAAACAGGGTGCAGTGCACGACAGCGCTTTCTTCAAGGCACCAGCTGTAGTGAAAACGAAGGCCTCATCAATCATCATGAATTCTCTCATCACCAGTACGTTAGAGCTCTTATTCTGTGTAACGATCCTTTGTTAGAGCGGAAAGGTTTCTATGTTTTCGGAATGACTCGTGTATATATTTTACATCAAAACACCAGACTAGATTTTTTCTCCCACTGAGCAAAGCAGCATTTCTCTGAAGTCTGTTTCCTCTTGTCCTCTCTCAGAGCAAACTCAGGAAAGCATGTACAAATTTGAGCAGACAGCAGGGCTCACCGACACCAGTTACACCCCACACAAAGGTCTGACAGCGGAGGAGACGAGGCACCACCACCGCGTCCCAGAGTCCCTCCAGGTGAGACAAATACGATGACCTAAACCTCACATAATTAAAATATTAAATGAAATCAATCATATAAGGATTTAAAAATAGTAAAAAATGTAGGACCTCTTAAAAGTATTATCATGCATTTGTACTCAGTAGTTGCTTTGGGCTCCTTTTGCATCACTTCCTGCCTTTATGCAGCGTGGCATGGATGCTATCAGCATGCTTCTGCGTTGTTTCGGCTCATATGTTTCATCTTTCTCTAAGGGGTTCAGGTCAGGCCAGTTTACAGACCAATCAAGCCCAGTAATCCCATCATAGCCATTGAAGCGGGTTTTGATCCTTTTGGCAATGTTGGAAGGTGCCAAGCCTTGCTGAAACATGAGGTGAGCATCTCCAAAGAAATCATGTGCAGAAGGAAGCATCAAGTGCTCCAAAATGTCCTGGTAGATGTCAGTGTTGACTCTGGACTTAATAAAGTCTAGTGGACCAACAGCAGCAGATGGCATGGCTCCCCAAACAAACTATAGAAACTTCACACTGGACTTCAAACAACTTGGATTGTGTGCCTCTCCATTTTTCCTCCTGACTCTGGGACACCAGGTGCAACATTTCTCTCATCAGAAAAGAGGATATTGGACCAATGAGCGACAGAGTAGCAGTGGCTTGATAAGGGGAATAGGACATGTGAAGTCCATGTCCAGGATCCGTCTGTGTGGAGGCTCTTGATGCACTAACTCCAGCCTCAGTTCACATTTTTTCAAGGTTCCCAACTCCTTTGAACAGCCTTCCTTTGAACATCCTCTCAGGCTGCGCTCATCCCTGCTGCTACTGCAACTTTTTCTTCCATACTTTTCTCTTCCACATAACTTTCTGTTAATGTGCTTTGATGCAGCGCTTTGGCAACTTCCAGCTTCCTATGCGATTACATTTTCAGGCTTTTGCTCCTCATGGAGGGGGTTAAGCCTAGTTTATACTACTCCGTTTTGACGGAGAAGGATTGGTGCAACGCCATTATCTGTCAACTTGAGGGCTTTCTGGCAAGGATGGACGGAGTAGAGCCCCATTTTCTGTCTGTCAGTGAAGAGTGTATGCCTTTGGTTATTCAGTTCAGCAACAACCAGAGATCGTTTCAACAGGACGGTGCTCAGTAGTCGCTGTAATATGCAGTTAATGCAATGTTTGGGCACCACATCCTTTATATCGAAAGGATAATTGATGTAATCTGGTCTTTTGGTGATTTTTAACACAAGTAAGGTGGTTTTAGAGTATTCAATGAGCTGCACTTTTAGTAAAATGCTTTCCAGCTTAATTTAAATCTTACTTTTTGTTGTCTATTTCTCCTTGAGGGGGGAATATGTTCAGAAGCTGAGGAAGAAAACTAAAACGAAGCTGCATCGGTAGTCACACCCACAGTTAGCACCCCCTGCTGTCCTGGTCGAGAATTGCTTTGCAACACAGAAAAATCAGAGGAAAACGGAGACACAGAAACGGAGTCCTATAAACGAAAAATGTCTCTGTCGATACGTCTGTGTCTGGGTGCAAAGTTGCTATTGAAGTATAAACTGGGCTTAAGTAATCTTTTTCTGCACAACTGTCCGGTCAGCAGTCTTCCCCACGATTTTTATTCTTATTGAACCAGACTGAGAGACTATTTAAAGGTTTAGGAACTCTTTACAGGTGTTTTGAATTAATTAGCTGATTAGAGGGAGACACTTTGAGCCTGGCCATTGAATTCTTCAATTTTCAAATTTGGGGTTTTTATAAGCTATAAACCGCAACAGATAAAGGCTTGAAATATCTCGCTTTGCGTATCATGACTATATTGTTATTAATTTCCCTGTTTTACCTGAATTTCACGTGTAAATGCTTTCAAAAGGCTCTGAATCAGATGCACTAATGTTAGCTAATAAACACCACTAAATCGGCTCCTTTATGATGTCGTTTAGAAACTTCAGATCCAAAGCATGGAGGCCAGAGAAGAGAAGACTTCATCCGCTCAGTCGACTCCATCAAACACGCCGCACAACTCGCCTAAGCAACAACGCAGGTACACGTACAGAAAGATTTTTGTTTTTTTTCACTTGGCTTTGTAACCCAAATATAGGACGGTAAAGCCTGTATTTTGTTTGTGTGCAGGGGCTGGTTCGGCAGCGCGGGCTCCGATGTCAGCATCGGCTCCTCTAGCAGTATGGACATGGGGGGAGGAGGAATGGCAGCGGCGGGAGACCCAGTGGCAGGTGGTGCGGTCGAACGGTGGGGCGTTTTTGGGCCTCGGCTGCCTGTCCAGAGTTCAGCCTCGGATCTGGGAACAGACAGTTCTGCTGCAGGTACTGTAACCCCCCCAAAAAAAATAAAAGACCCAAAACTGCTTAAATGTGAAAAAAAAAAAAAAATTAACACAAAGTTTTTTTTGTTTTATTTTGTTTAAAATCTGACCCAAACTCGTTAAGCAGCGGTTCTGTCCCAGATCTACAGTCACATTCTGGGTTTGTGTTAACGAATGGAAACAGGACCTTCAGACCGACAGTAAACACTGACCAACATTTACCTCCTAAGTCATTGGCCTTTGCAGTGAGTGACGCAGGATTTCTCTACCCATTAAAAACAGAATAACACCAGCAGTAGCTGCAAACTAACTGCTGTTAGTCGTTAACATATGGAAGGCTTCTCGTTGAGAACTTAAAACCTTTCCTCCAGGATGACTCTTGGTAGGCCATCTTACTCTTGTGATTGAGGGGATCATTTATTTATTTCAGTTTGAAATAATTTGAGACTCTTCGTCTTCTTGAGGGATTTTAAACGAGTTAGACTTTTTTATATTTGTTTAGAAAAACTTTATTGCCACAAAGGTATATGGTGAATAGAAATAAAATGTGCTAAAAAAGTGTTAGAAAGGTGTATTTGCAAGGAATAATGACTCAAAAAGATGTTTAAATGTGAATATAATGAATTAATAATTGACTTCTCCTCTATGTACAATCTCTAGATTACCCAGAGTACTTTGTCATGTTTTCTGCTCACCCCTGAGGTTTTCTATAGGATTTAGGTCCATAGACTGAGTTAGTCATGGAAGAAGGTTGACTTTGTGTGTCCTGAACCATTTGTCTTGATTTGGCCAAATGCTTTGGATCATTATCTGGCTCAGAGCCATAATGATGATCCATTTTCATTTTAGTGGTAGAAGCCAGTGGATTTGTACCTAAAATGTCCCTGGATTTCAGAGGTCATGATGCTGTCTGTGCGCTGTAACAAGGAGGGATGGAGTCCTGGGCCCTCATTTATCAACCATACTTACGCACAGATCTCTGCGTAATTCTATCCATTGTGTGGTATTTATTCATTTGTACTTGTGCGTAGAAATATTCCTAAATGTAAGTACAGTTCTAACCGTGCGTTCGCACAGAATCTAGTGTTAGAAAGGGGGAACTGCAACACTGAATGAGTTTACTTTGACAGAATATTTTTCTCAACAGTTTATTCCCTCTGCCATGTTGGCATCTGTCTGTCTTTTAGCAAAACAACTCAGATGTATAGACGAAGTTGAAATAAACATTCAGGAAATTTATTTGTTTATTCGCAACATCAAGCGCTTCAGTTTAATGGGATGCTATTAAACTTTAAATAAAGGGTATGCAAACTTTACTCTGACAGCAAACCGCTCCTGCTTATCAGTGAAGTAGGTTGACGCTTTTTCCTTGCTTAACGATGGCAGCGTCTCCAATTACGCATGGCCACACAAGTGTCAAATATGATGATCAGAGCACCCTTAGTAGGAGATCTCGCCACGCTGTGTGCTGACAGACTTTTTATTGTATTCAGTTTGATATCGAATCATTTTTTCGCTTATCCAACAGGAACATCTCCACTGTACCGACCACATTTACTGCTTCTGTTGTGCTGAACATACACTGTTCATACTATGTTATTTCCAAAAGGCGTGATTTTGCCTGATTACTCTGGAGCTGCTTTTCCAAGCCGTTCTGTCTTTAGAGCAGCTTATCAAAGTTCTCGGCTGAGCAGTACGGCATGTTGTTAATCCACGGTCCAGAAAACGGTGATCTGGTCCAACAGGTAGCTCCTGAGGCTGGGCACAAATTAATTAATAGGAAAGCTAAAAAGAGCACTTAAAAGGGAGAATAAAGTGGGAGAGAAAGTAAGAGATCAGGAGCTTGGACAAATGCTGCTCCTCCAGTAGTCAGCAGGAAAGAAAAGAGAAAAAAACTCAATAGACAACTTCTCAAAACCCTTGGTAAATGTACAGGTGATATATTAATTATTTATTATTCTTACATTCATTTTAAACATCTTTTGTTTTGCACATCCTGAGGCATTGAGTACAATTAAAAAAAAAGAGTAATCCCTGTGTGGCTGCCATTATTCTAGGCATAAAATCTACTTCCCGCTTTCTTCTGATGATGACTTGGACTGGAAGGTTATTTTTGGGACTGCCACTTGGTCTGTTGAACCTAGCAACTGGACTTGGACTTATAATGTTTGACCTAGAGTCAAGAGATGGTTACTTGACTAAAACACTGCTACAAGACCTGTAGCGCTTTTGGAAGAAGGAAAAAAGGCCTGCAGCATCACAGATTCTGTAGAGTACTTTTTCAAACCTCTTTCTGATGTTTCAGGGCCAACTCTCATCTAACCGAAGCATTTTTCTTTGCAGCCTGTGATATAAGCAGTTTTAGGGCAGTAGCTAGTCTCCTCTATTTATGCCTTTCTTAAAGAGTAACTCACCATCTAACTCCACCCACATTTCCTGTTTGAAAAATACCTGAAAATGAGGCGTTGCCTTAAGGGACATGCGAGTGGGAGGGCTGGGTGTGGTCTGTGCTGAGATAGACGTGTATGGCAAAGAGGACATGTTGCCTGCATTCAGTGCTGTGCACGACACACACAGACAGCCACAAAGATGCAAAGCAATAGACACACAAGCTCCATTGCCTCGGAGTGGGGCAATTATGGGGTTAAATAATTCTCTCCTCCTCCTTCAGAGGAAATGGAGGAAGGTTCTGTGGATGAGGCGAGCAACCCTGAACTGTGTCCTTTCGAACCAATGGCTAGTGAGTTCCCAACTTGCTAAGGAGGTGTGGCCACGGCTGAGCTTGTTTTATACTCTACAGCGGCACGACGCTGTCAGAAATCCAAGCTGTGCTGGTAGCAATGCCCAATTCAAATTTAAGTGCAGTGTAAAGTTTTACCCTGAAGGGAGCACTTCACTAACAGTTTGTGGTTAAAAAAATAAATATATATTTATATTAAAATAACACAAATAAATACCAGATACATAGACAGACAGCACTATCAGACACCTATTTATACAGTTTATCAGCAAAAAAAAGTTGATTTGGAAGTGAGTTACACTTTAAATGCCTTAATTTCTTGTCTTTCCTGTCTTAAAGAGTGACTAAATGAAACTGATCTCCATGTCATATCATATTTATACGTCAGGGACAAAGGATGTCAGTGATGACTAATTAGAAGTTGCTAGAAAATCTGTATTTTTAGAAAGCTATAAAAGATGTTTCAGAAACATTTATTTCAAAGCGATTGTTTTTAACTGAATCTTTGGCTTAGGATCTTTTCAAATGTATTTATTTAAACTTAGTCGAATGCAATGTAGGTTTTTCATTCAGACATTGTTACTGCAGGAAAAGATGAATTTATTTTAGCTTTTTCCATATCTCTTCCCGGTTTATAGATAAATTAGGTCAGAACAGCAGCTGAAGCAATCAGAGATTGACGGCAGATTTTTTTTCCCAGCAGGCTTTGCTGTTCAGGCCTACCGTGGAGCCCAGAAACCGACCCCCATGGAGGTGATGAAGTCGCAGACCACCCGACTGGCCGACAACCCGCAAAGGGTGTCCCCACCCAAAATGGAGATCCCCACGGTGGAGGGTCGGCGGCAGGGAGCTCGGCCGCACAAGCTCAAACACCGAGACATGAACGTCCTGACGCCCTCTGGCTTCTGAGATGACGACCTTCAGGGCTACGAAGGTCCCATGAAATGAAGAAAACATCCCAGGGTTCTCTCCTCTTACTGTCCACGGTCCTTTATCGTTCAGGTTAAACCGTCTTCTCAACTTATACCCATGTGAGCATGAGTCTTAGAGTTTGACCTTTGCCCAAAGAGAACGTTTTAATATTCATGCTTTGTTTCTGTCAGGAACAAGATCAACTCTAGTCAGACTGAAAGGATTATAAACTCTCCCTGGGTTAGATTTATTTATGTAGAAGGAGAATAAAACTCTGAATGTAGTTAAATTCTTCACAGTCTGGAGCTTCCTATGTGAGCTCTGACAAACTGGCGTCAAAAATAGTGGGTAGCTGAACTCCAGCTAAACGTTTTTCAGAACTAAACGCACTAAAGTTCATTCCATTTGGCAGCTTTTACATTAGATGTCAACAGATGATGCATCTTTATCCTCCCAAAGCTGTTCCTGCAGCGCTTCAGTTTGCTAATCTGTAAAAATAATCATTAAACGTGTTAAATATGTTTTGGTTTATGTCACCTTGTTTATTATGTTGAAGATGTTCACCCAGCTTTGGGTCGATTCACTCTTAATTTCATCCTTAAGTGAAAAACGCATTCAGACCCATGTACTTTACTCTTTAGTTTACCTTTGGCAGCCAAGTGTTTTTAAGAATTATCCACAGAAAAGCTGATAAAAACAGTCAAAACGCATGTTAAAATGTAATAGAATTATTTCCTGAAAATTCTGTCTTGCTTGTTAATTCTTATGGAACGTGACTGATTAGGGCCCCTCGATCAAACCACAATGACTCTGAAAGACCTGCTTCTCGATATTATTTATTTGAGTCATATTTTCTGACTACTGTATATTTTCAGACTTTTGAGGAATTTCCTACAGTTTCCTTAAAGGTCTGAAGTGAAGAAGGGGACATAATAATGGATTTCCTTCCTGCAACATTTGATTGCAGCTCCGTGAACTTTGTCATTTTCACGTCGTCTTTTTGTTCGGTACCAAAAGACTTTTCATGGGACCTTTGATAGCAGCCAGAACCACTTCATAGACATTTTCCAACATATTCTCCAGCAAATCCACTGATAGAAAAAAAGTGATACAATTCCATTTGTGCTGACATCATGCGTGTGAACTGTTACTATGCTCATAAATCAAATCATCTTTCTCACCTGTTGCTGTTGATACTGTTATATAAAGCTTCAACTTGAAATCGGCCCACAGAAGTCAGCTGGTTTTGTTCATCTGAAGTTAAAAGGTGATGCTGGTCCCAGTTTTAAATGGCCCTATGTAATAATGCACTTTATCATAAATGGTTTTCCTTTGCCGCCTTAAGGAGGCACTGAGCAGAATGGGACGAGGAAGTCGAACCAGTTAAATGTTGGTCAAACCATTAAAGCAAAAATATTCCAGTTATTGTAAAAGTCATCTCAGGAAGAAACACCAGGCCCTTGGAAAGGTTATTTTGAATTAAATGCTTTTTTTTTTTTTTTTTTTTTACTATTGTACAGGTTTAGCATATTCCAGTTTTACTGACGTCATTCCAGTTAGATATCAAATAAAGAAATCCAGGGTGAAAGTTCTGCATCCAGCTCTCCTTGTTTTGAATTTCTGGATTTCCTACTTAGTGTAATAGAAAATGAAGTTTTCACTTTGTTTGGCTCCACTGTTTTTTACCAATTCTTTCATTTTCATTTTTTTCACCAATTTCTGATATTGAACAACTATGTGTAAAGCGACCGAAATGAACGAAGGTTCGTCCTAACTGGCCGCGTCTAGCAGAAACCTTTTCGCCCTGACTTATTAAACCAGTTTTCAGCAGCCTGACAGAACATGGCCTTACTGCAGAGTTTTATTGCCAGGTCTTATTTTAGGCACCAGCTTACACTTTTTGTTCTTATTGTTTGACTGTAGCTGATGTCATAAATATAGATTTCTGCAAGATGACAGAAGCAAAGCATCTTCAATTAAGCACTTAGGTTTTTTTTGAGGCCATTGCACCTTTTACTATGAAACCAAACATTTATTTTCTGGTAATTATTGTGAAATAACTCTTGAAATTTTACCACTTGTAACTCTGCTGTGCTGATGTTCAGATGCTGTCATTCTGTAATGTCACTAACTGTTTATCCAATTCATGTACCCTTTTAGTAGAAATTAGTCTGTAGTGTTTACAGGTGCTTTAGTGATCAGTGTGACACACCACCATAAATCCTACTAGGGCATCACAGTTAAATCTTGTCTGCAAGCGTGACTCAGTTCATTTTTGTTTTTTATCCCAATTTAGTGTCTCTGTACAGTTTAGTTTAAGTTGCCGACACAGTTTGACAATAAATATTTCATTCTCTGAAAAAAAAAAAATCGACTCTGAGCTTTATTTATTTTGGTAAAAACAAAAAAATATTCTTTTCACAAATTTGGCCTTTCATGACAAGAGACGGCCAATTACCACCTTGATCAGCATAGATGTGAAGAGACCTGCCTTGCGTTTTCATTTAGTTCATATCAGATTAACTGTCCATAATCAATCAAAGGAGCTGGATTAAAGTAGGCTTCATAACAAATTTTTTATCATGCAGAGAGAACAGTAGTTTTATCTTTCAAATGATATTACTATTAAAGTACATTTTGGCAACAAGACAGTTTAAAGTGCATTACATGATTAAAAACGTAACGGTGCAAGAAAAGGACAACAGTGACAAAATAAAGAGGTAAAAAAAGCTGCAATCCAGACTAGAATTAATGATGTTACAGTGATTATTGATCAACTGCAGCAATAAACCAATAGATTTTTAGTCATTTTAAGGAACTCAGAATTCCAGTATTTTTGCTGCTGCAAAACAGAACATTTATTTTAAACGATTCATTTTTGTATTCATAAATGTTAAAAATTCTGATGAGCTAAATTTGGGTAATCTACAATCATTAAAGTTAACCTTTAAAAAAATAACCTGAGTAATAAATTCCATGTACAGTGGACGTCTGCCTATTAGTGGATTTTTTTCTTGTGTTAACCACAACTTATTCACGCAAACTGTTGGTATTTGCAAAGCAGCCCATCCAAAAATGCTGTTTCTTTTAGTTGGTGCTGATTGGCTGCAACTCAAGACAGTAGAGTATGCTCAGGCCGAGCCGCGTTGGGTCAGTCCGACCTAGCATGTCCTGTTTTTCACAAGGATTTCTATTAGTTAGCAAAATCGTTCAAAACATTGTTTGTGGATTTTATGAAATTATCAGAAAATGTCAGCAATGGGACCAGGAACAAGTGATGAGAATTTGGGGGTGATCAGGAAACCGCCATAGCAAAAAAAGGGGATTTCTGTGAATAACTAGCTGCTAAAGGAATTTTTTCATGGTCAAGGTTTCTTTAATAGAATTAGATCCCAACATGGGGGTGAGGGGGTAGCCTACTGAGCTGTCTTGGTGGAGGTTTTAATGTTTACAACTGGGTTTATTAATGCCAAAAGTAGGATGGATGTGTTTATGATTCTTGGAATCAGCATGAATCTTGAACAGCAGGAGGGATGGGAAGAAAAGGCAAAGTATAACTGGTGTGTTTAATACCTGGACAAACAGATGAGACTGACTGAGCCTTGGTCCTAGCAGATAAGGCATCTGCGGCTGCTATAAAACTGTTATGTGGTATTAGATCTTAACAGGCTTCAATGTGTTGACTAAGTTCTAGGAAGACCAATAAAAATGAAAAGAACGTTCTTTCAATAAACCATCTGCTGATCTTGGAAGAATGCCTCCATACACTGAAGCTCCGCTGGACCTTTCTTCACACCTTTTGAGAAAAACTCAATCTTTCGGTCTTCAGATACTTCCTCCGCCCCTTCTTCCCAGATCCCCTCCTCTTCTCTGTACTTCTCCATACGTCCTGAAGAACAGCTCCATCTCTCTCTGCAGAGTCGTGTTCCGGCGATCTGCGTCTGCTTTGGCTCTCTCCATGTTTCTGATCTTGATCTCTGCGACACTCTGGCTCCTTCTCTGCTGCTCCAGACTAAGCCGCAGAACGGCAACTTGTTGTTCGAGGACGTCATTGCAGCGCTCCAACCTGAAATGCACAAGTATGGAAAGTGTTGCACCTGGTCATCTACAGTGTCTTGGAGTAGGATCCATAATTCGTACACTTTCCCACATGTTCAAATCTTAAAAGACTTCTATTGATTTTTTAAAACACAAATGAAGAAAACCAAATTAGATGGAATTGTTGCACGGTTGTTTTAGTTGTTTACCCAGAATGCCCTGTGCTATAGTACACTTTCTGTTTTTGGAATGTCCCTTGGCCTTTTTGGCATTCATATATGCAGATACCTAGGTATTTAGATCGAACAGAGTTCTTTTGTTTTTTGGTTTGCGTTAGAGTTTGACTGCGCTTCACACCTTTCATGTGAACCGGACTTTGTGAGCAAACATTGGAATTAGATTAAGACGGACTGAACTGGGCTGGGATGAAGGCATCCATAAAAACTACCAACACGTTGAAACAAAAGACTCATTATGCAGCTTTAATGTGAAGCTCATGAATTGCATGTCTCCCCAACACCAGACTTTTCATAACATTAGGCAGGTTTCCACTTCAGGGTAATTTTATGGGGTCTTCATTTGACAGGTTAAATCAGCTGGCTAAGTCCGCTTAGCTGTTCTGTCTCCATAGCAAACTGGTTCTTTAAGGATTAAGCTAAGAAGTCATCACATTGCAGCTGTTTCGCTAGTGATCAGCGCCAACAGTTACCCACAGTGCAGAGCATAACAAGAGATTAACAATAGAAGAAGCGGGATTGGATTTTTTGTGCTATGTTGTGATGCACGTCTTTGCCAACTGGTACAGTTACCCTGAATTATTGACAGTAAATGTAACTGACATGTAAATTTTATTCTGCAATGTGTTTGTAAGCTTTTGTTGTGAGCTGTGTGATTCTAGCCCATGGGACTACGGATGGAAATTAGCCCTTGGCTATAATCCGACATGTTTACATGCATGTTCTACATATTTTGTTAATTAACATGCACTGTCCCAATCAAATTAAGTAAAAAATAAATAAAAAATGCACGACATAAAATGACGCATGTATTTTCTGATGTGTGTCATATGGCTCATTTGCGCAAATCTGAGGTGCAGATGAGGCAGACAAGCGTTTTTGCAACACAAATCTGATGTGATATGGGACTCCCTGAGTCGTGTTAGCGTGCTTCTACATCGACTTTACATGTAAATCTGAAGTCCATGACCCTTTAAACGAGTTCGGTGTGAATGCACCGTAAGAATGTGAAATGAAAGGGGGGTTGAATGCCACGCTGATGTGTTTCCCTGCCTGAGATTTGTAATTGTCTGAATCCTTTAGATATGGACATTCTGGTATTAAGTTTTATAGCTTAGAGGAGGGTTTTTTTTAACCCAAAACCTCAACATGAGTCATGTTCTCAGTGTTTCCCTGCTTTCAGCACCTAGTTTCAGTCAACGACAGAACATGAAAGACAGTTTGCCTTCAGGACCAGGGTTGGGAAACTCCTGCTTTGAGGAGCTCCAACTGTTGTCTCTGTCCTTTTACAAATTACGTCTAGACTCCATCTTGAAGTGTTTCCTACTCTTCTGTTGAACTGCATCTATGTTGCTCAAAATCCTCCATTTGTAGGGTCAGACAACTCAACTAGCCATGTAACCATAATTTCAGAAGAACTATGGTGCCTCTAGATCAAGTTATCAGAGAACGGAGGGGTAAGGGTAAGCGGGAAGACCCAGATGGAAAGACCATGGACCTTAAAAGTGCATGCACAGAAAAAAAAGGATTGTGGTGACATCTCACCTTTCAATCCTACTTCGGTACTCTGCCTTCTGCTGGGCCATTTGCTGCTTCAGGTTGGCTACCAATGAATGAGTGTCCCTCGACTTTAACTGAGACTCTTGAAGCTGGACATCTGGAGGCCCAGAGGGGAGGAAGACCTCTGAACTCCCTGTGCTGAGAGGGCTGATGCTGATGACAGAACAGGAAGCCCAGGAGCTTGGATGGTGCATGTCATCATTGCCTTCACCTTCGTTGTCTTCATGATCATCTGTATTGTGAATTTCCTTCTCTGCCTTCTGAGTCAAAGTCATCATTTTTGATTTCTTTGGTGGGATATCAGGACTAGTTGCCACCAGATCATCATTGTTCTCGTCTAATGGAAGAACTTCACAGGAAGACCATGAGGATGAGGAGTCTCCTGCCTTCCTCACTTCCTCTTGATCTACCTCTGCATCACACATACCAACAGTAGTTCCTGGAGAAACTGAATCAACCCTGTTAGTAGGAACTTTCTCCATCGTGTGAAGCAGAGAGTCTCCGTACAGGTTGTCGTAGGCAGAGGGCGTACTGTCCTCTTGCACCTGACTGCTGCCTCCACTGGCTGCTTCAGGAGGCTCACCCTCTTCCTCTGCTCCATCGCAGCTCCAGTAAGCAGATGTCGTCTTTTCTTGGTGTTGCCATACCTTAGCCCGTCCCATAAGCTTTGAGTTTTCGACCTGTTGCTGGGAGTTGGTTGTTGTGGCTTTAGCATCTCCAGAAGACAGCCCTTGGCCAGCATGGTACTTCCAGTAATCTCCTCTGTGCACGCCATTATGGTGGTTAGTGGAGTCACTGGAGGAAGGCATAGGGTAGAAACAGTTTTCCGGGTGGGAGGAGGTGTAACGATGGCCAAGGTGTCTCTTCTGACCAGAGAACAAGTCTGATTTACCAGCAGCAGAGAAGATGCAACTGCAAGGAAGAAACTTAGACGTTTAATGTACAACATAGAAAAAGTTATTAAAAATAATTTATACAGACTTCAGGCTGAAACTGTGTTGCACTAAGAATTTCCTATGGTGTTGTTTTGGATCGTTAGGCCACCTAATATACAGGTGCATCTCATTGAAGTTGAATATGTATCAAAATGTTAGCTTGTCTCAGTAATACAGTTCAAAAAGTGACCACTTTGTAATATATAGAGTTAGTTATCAAATTAGAACAATCAATAGTACCCAATTTATTTAGACTTTTCAACACAGAATTATTTTGTTTAGGCAATGTTTTAGTCTATACCAGTAGTTCCCAAAGTTGGGGTCATTAATAGGTAAGTGTGGGGTGTTGAGATTCTCTTGAGAAAACAATGTCAATACCAGAATTGGCCTAAATCAAGCATCTAAATCAAATGAAAGATGAAAAACAGGACTTGAATCAATAAAAGCAACATATAGTGGTTGATATATTGGCTGTTGATGTTGATTTTGTTATGATTGTACCACTTTTTAAGTGACCTAAGAAAAAATTATTGTAGGTTTTATAAGGAGTTGGGGTCACAGGCCTCTTAAATTTTCATTTTGTGGGTCAGAGACTGGAAAGTTTGGGAACCACTGGTCTATACAATCATGTGAAAGAACCAACAATATAGATGAAAGTACCAACTTATTAAACTAATGGCTGAATACACTGTACAGCACAAAGATATACTTATAATGATCCAACTTAAAGGCAGGGTGTATGATTTCATTTTAAAACACTTTTTTTAAAACGGCAAAGAATGCTCTTCATATACCAGTGGCAACCTATAAGTTAGGAATTCTTCAAATTGACCAAGTAATTTTCATTCTTTCTACAGCGAGAAACCCTGGGAAACCCTCATCCAATCAACTTCCACGGTCCGTCCAGGAAAAGATGCTTGTAAGCAAAGCTTCTGTGTTTCAGTACCTCCTCCTCTGCGCGTCCCCTTCATGTGCAAGCAATGCTCGTCGTAGCCTGTAAAAAACCCAGGAAGTGAGCTCATGGACCTTACCAACAGATAAATTGATTGCGCCAGCTGCAGTAGCCGACGTGTTTGTTTGGTGAAGCATTTAGTTCGTAGTTAGTGCTGATTAGCTTCCCAAAATGAATGAAAAACGCAAAGCTTTTTGTGGAAATAGCAACGAGAAAGAAGAAAGCAGACGAAGAGCGTGCTAAAAGCCGAATCTGGATGGAGCTGCTGCATTTACATGGTGGCGTCGACTCAAGGATGCTAAGGGCTTGCTAACTGATGCGTTGGTTGCTGATTTTCTCCTGGACAGGTAAGATCACGTTTTATTTTGTGACTTTGGTTGAAATGGCTTGTGTCCTGAAAGTCGTTGCCTGTGGTGGAGACTCAACCAGACTATGCTGGCAGTGTTATTGAGGCGTGGCTTAGGGGGGAGCTTAGGGGAGAGCATGAAGCAAGGGGTGGGAGTTTTTATTTTGCAATAACGCCCTCTTGATGAGCGCTCCCACAATCGTATACCCTGCCTTTAAGAAGTAAAATGTTGGAATATATCTAACTCCACTAAAGTAATGTAGTTGATGGATTTCACATTTTGAACTCATTTACTTTTATAAATAAATCTTTTCAATTGAATCCTATTTTTTCAGATGCACCTATCACTCCTTTTTTTCGTGACTATCCTTCAGTAACTAATAACCGACTGACCGTTCATTGTTAGGGCCGTTGTACTTTACCTGGGCTGGTCTGCATATGCGGCCGATTGTCCCGGTTCACCGGAGTGGTCTGCAATGAGAGGCAGAGATAGCTGACGAGGGCACGGCGATGGCTGGAGATAAGGTTGCTTCAGAGGTGTTTCTTGTGAACTTCCAGAAGGATGAGCGCAGACAGAGGGAGGGAACTTGGCAAACAGCGATTCATGTTCTCTGATCAGCTCTAACATGAGCACCTGGATCAGTTTTGCACCTTGGAGACAGAAAGAGTGAAGTAAATACAGTATCTGCAATATTGTCACACATGGGAATGTGCAGTATTTATTTTTCTGGGTTTTTTGCTGGCAAAGAGGAACATCGGTTTATGGTATGTTACATACTTCTGTGTCAATTATGCGTTTTTTTTCAACACCATTTCTATGTTCATATACAGATTTTTGTGATTCTAGTGATGTCGGCCAATCAAAATCAAGGATTCAATCATAACAGTTTGAACTCTTTTTGTCAAACCACTCAGAGACTCACTGCTCGAAGGTACACATCATTAACAGAACAGAGCCATCTCATCTTTTTTTGACTATAAGGGTCCAAAAAATGTGCTTCCAAAAAATAGCCTGTCTACAACAAGTCTTATGTGCACAATCCAGCATAATCTGCTGCTGAAAAGCTTTACGAAATCCTCGCTTGGTGAATTCTCAAAATATTTTCATCATAACTACCATTACCATGTTCATAATAACCTAGGAATAATACAGCAACCTTCTTCTTTTCTGTGTTTATTAACGGCTGGCAAACAACAAACTGGTGCATTACTACCATCGACTGATATGATGGTTCCAACTTCATTTACATGGGGTTGTAAACATCCTGCCCTTTGGCACTGGGCCTTGGTGTTGTCAGGACAAGTGTACAGTACATTAGATAACATTTTTTGTATATATGCTATGGAAAAGTGGAGAAAGGCATCAATCAGACGAGAAAACATAAACACCGTGGACACAGTTTATTACATTGTAAGTAACAAAAATGCAACACAGAATCTGGTCAGGATCTGACATGCTGATACACTTCTTCTCAATGAGACATCCTTGAGAGGGAAGGTTTGTTATTGATGTAAAGTGAATCCTTCCTTGAAACTAAGAAAACATCAAATGATAACCCCATTAAGAGTAAATCTGCAAAACATCTATTGTCCTTGATTTTTCCAAAACATATTCTGTGAATGCAATGACGCTTTACCTCCCATGATGCTTTGTGGGTTTTCAGCTTTGGCTCGAAGGATATTTGGTCCAAACACAGTCGCCAAGTTCTGGACGTTCATCTTATTACTGCTGGAGCAATTCTGCACCTCATTCAGAAACCTGCGCACACACATCCATTACTCGTGAGCTGCATTAACAAAGACGCTGGTCCCAACTTTGGAAAATCTAGCTTGATTTAATCACCAAAAATGTCAAAACTAATGAAGTCAGACAGATCATACTGGCAGATAAAGTTGAGTAGGTTGAAGTTTGCAACAGGTAACTCGTGAAGCAGATTCCTCAACTCCTCCAGACCCTGAGGAAAGACATGCAGTTGGAGTTAGTGCAAAAAAAAAAGTCATTTGGCATTTTTTGCATCTAAACTCAATGTGTTTTAGCTAAGAGACATGTTTCTTATCAGTCTTTGTGGTGTGGTGCACAGAGCAGATTACCACTGTACGGTCACTTAACAGCTTCTGACCGCAGAGCAGGAAGTCCTGGTAGTGGCTGTAAGGAACCAAAGGTTCCGGTAGCTGCCTGAGGTAGAGCTTTAGCAGTGAGGCCACAGTGTGAACGTCTGTGCTGCTGCAAACAAAGCACACAATAGGCTCGATTCTTTAACTAGCTGTGATCTAAAACGCGTACAGGGAAAAAAGAAGGGGCTGTACCTCTCAAAAGATGGCCTCTCGCCGGAATCAAAAGCTTGTTGGAGCTCTTTCACTAGACTGGTGCGTCCTGGCTGGCGAAACAAGCCCACCTCATGCAGGCCACGTTCACGGATGAACGCCACACACTGCTCCACCACCAGCGGAACCAAGCGCACCCCATATCGACGCTCATATAGCACCGTCTCCTCCAGACGTTGCCCGAAAACCCCTGCAATAGAAACAGAAATCCTTCTAAAATAAATGCTATAATCTAGGGAACAGAAAAAAGAAAAGAAAATTTGATTAATCAATTTCATCGACTAATCAATGGTTTTCTAATCTAAACTGAATTATTTTGTATGTCTGCAAATTAATATTCTTTGAACTCTTAGGCTGGGCAACATGTTTTACATACTGAGGATTTTAGGATTTTTTTGTTTGACTGTTTGTGGCATAAGAACTAAGAAATGGACAGTGTTACGTCTCCAAGTAACCCCAATAAACACATGAACCATTTTTGTGTTTTCATGAGTTCCCACCTGTGAAAGGGATCCAGACTCCTTTGTTAAGGCTCTTCAACCACTCGTCACCCTGACCTGCACTGTTAGATAAGAAAAAATAGGAACCTGGGCTGGCCAGCACATCTCTGTTACCTGAAAATACAAAATCATATTCAATTCAATTCAAAAATACTTTATTGATCCCAGAGGGAAATTAAGTGCTAATAATGAACCAATATGGTTTTAAAATGAATATTAACATTAGATTTATTCTTTTTGCAGTGGGAGTCATCATTGATGAAGTCATACCTGGTATTAACGGTGTTTAGAATAAAATTATTCAAGAATTGCATCATGGTGGCAGCATGTTGGAGCAGCTCTATAATAGTTATGATTTGTTCTTTTTGCAGACTGTTGTTCATATATTCTTGGGCTGAGGCGTGGCTTTTTTGGATACATTTTCCCACTTGTTTTGGATGCTGTACCACTGGAAGGATTTGTACTCTTACTTTTTTTTTATTTCAAACTGTTGTTGATAATAATTTGTAACCACATCACAATGTTTTTTTTTTCCTACACTGCAAAAACTGTCCAGCTAACAAGGTCCAGCAATCTTGTTTGGAGCCAAAACTAATTTTTGATCTTGTTTTGAAACCTATATACTGAGCAAGAGCACGAGATGTTTGATTATTAGTCCTATTTAGAGAAAATATGTCTTACTTTGACAATTCTTACGAAGTGGTATTGTCTTACTGCACTGGCAGATTATTTCACTTAATTTTAGAAGTTTTAGACTATAATCTATTATTTTAATTTGCCAGTGCTATAAACCCCGATTCAAACATCTCTCAGTCCAGCTTTCTAACCACACAACCAAACAGACGAGCGGCAAAAGCAAGTGAGGTGGATTAGTAGTGTTTGCCTACTGATTATGTCTTTATCATGCTACTGGGAAAATATCATCTCTGTTCCTGGATATTTAGCTGATAGTAAAACATGACAATCGTATGCAACATACATCAACAGTCTTCAGTCAGAGGTTTCTTCAGATTCATTAAAAGACATCAAATGGAGATGCTTTTTGCCCATTTCATCACCATGTCACCAAAAATTACTCTTTGAAGAGTTTTATAAGTTTATATAACATTTATTTTAACTTTGGGATAATTAAAGTATTTTTGAGTTGAGTTAAACGTGTTTACCCTGTTAAGCTAATGTGAAATAGAAAAATTATATTTTGAAGTACATGCCAAGTTTCACCCTTGCGCCGTTTTACACTAGGGTCGGTTCATTCTGAAATGGGTAGACTCAGCCCCGATTTGGCGTGTTTCTAATACCTTTTTTCAGGCCGCGCCAACCACTTCTTTTGGACTACCGTACCTCCGGCTTGGTCTGAAGAAAAATTCTAAAGATTTTGCTGTTTTTAGCTGGTGCTGTTTGCAGTCACACTGGCTTTTTGTCAGACGATCCAAAGCTTTGAGCAACAATTTCACCTCTCTGCCTGTGGTGGAAATGTGGCGGTGCACTTCTTCTTGTTGCGGGAGACACTGACAGTACAGTAAAATGTGACAAACATGGAGACATGCAGACTGTGGTTTTAGAATGCTCTGTTGTGTTTGGCAAATAAACCAGATCAATACTGCTGCAGCAACTGTGGATTAACATAGAATGAGGCGGAGGACTATGGAGAATGCCATTTTTTTTACACAAGACGGCTGAGACGGCTTCATATGAGGCAGTGTGCAATAAGTAGGACTGCCCACATACAACTTCCAGCACAGATGGCCTCCTCATACAGACTTTAAGCAAAGTATGTACGAGATCCAGCATTTATCTTTCCAGCATGCATGATTGTTTATATTATTTTTACCCAGGATGCCCTGCACAATTGCCCCCTTCCTGCTTTTGGTGCGGCCCGGGTCCATTTACTATTCACACATACAATCGAACCGCAGCAGAGTTCGTTTCAATCAAACCGAAACCGGCGTTTTTAGGCGGACTAGAGTTTGTTTGTTTGCTCTTAATCAGAGTTCAATTGCCCATTCACACCTCCCCAAACGAAACGTAATTTCTGGGCAAACAAACTAAGTTCAATTCAAGCGGTCTAAACAGGGCTGGTGTAAATGTAAACTAAAGAAATGAAAGTGCGAATAACCTATTGTGAAGGACCACAATGGCCTGAGTGGGGCAGACTCTAAGAACTGAAAAAATTTTACGGAAATGGACGGCACCGTCCAGGCCACACCAACCGAGGTGGAAAAGGGGCACCTGTGAATTTGGAAAATTTCCCATGGGCCTACTGTTCACAGACTCTTCCTCTAGTATGACTGATGAGCTTGATCTTTAATTTATAATGTTGCCATTTCTTATTTAGAATCATCCTCTGAAAATAACAGAATAACATAAGCTCCAGGGGCAAGACCTATTCTTTCTTGCAACAGTGAAGCCCAAAAGTTTATTAGATCATACAAAGTATCCTTCAAATATAATTATTTGGTTTTCATTAACATAAAAAATTGGCAAGTCAAAAATTATTTGCACCTCTCAATAATTAATGGGGCTGCACGGTGGCGCAGTGGTTAGCGCTGTTGCCTTGCAGCAAGAAGGTCGTGGGTTCGTATCCCGGCCCAGGGTCTTTCTGCATGAGTTTGCATGTTCTCCCCGTGTATCGTGGGTTCTCTCCGGGTACTCCGGTTCCTCCACAGTCCAAAAACATGCATGATAGGAATGATCACTCTAAATGTCCTAGGATGAATGTGAGTGTAATGTCTGTCTCTCTGGTGGCCCTGCAACAGACTGGCGTCCTGTTCAGAGTGTACCCTGCCTAACGCCTGATAATTGCTGGGATAGGCTCCAGCTGCCCCGTGACCCTGAATTGGATAAGCGGTTAAGAAGATGGATGGATGAATAATTAATGGAAAAGTATTTTGTGCTACGTTTTAAAACTGAGTTCCAAGTCTCATCGTCATAGGCGGCCTTACTAAATTAGAAGGCTTACTTGCCTTCACCTTAATGTTTAGCCCCCTCCACAGGTGATTAGATTATTTGTAGTTTTATGGGCCATGTCAGTCAAATTATGCTAATCCCACTTGTAGTCTGAGCAGAGCTTTTACTCTGCGCGATACAACGGTCTTAGTCCACTTGCTCATTTTGTTTGTGCAAGTAGCAAGTTCTGTCTAACTGACCGAAATCATAGAGCACAGAGTGAAAGTCCTGCTCAGACAAAACTGGGACGGCACAAGGCAGTGAGGTCATTGAATTTGCTGGTTAGTGTAGTAAGAATAAATGCCTGAACAGCACTCCGGATGACGACAGCAAAACACTTCCAAGATGCTCCAAACTCACAGGGGAACAGTGCTAGTGATTCATAACATAACATTGGTGAAATGAAGAAGTTTTGTGGCAGATAATGTCTTATTTTGAGGCTGAACTTTGGGTGCAACAGTAACTCCGATTATAATGATAGATGCTGATCGCGAATGGATCTAAACATCTCCCGAAGGACTTCAAGTGGCACCAAAATAGTCCGGTCGAGAAAAAAAGTAATGCATGCTATAATTATGGAAAAAAAACACAAAAAAACTGTTGCTTTCATAATTGAAATAATTTGAAAACCACAGTCTGGATTTTCTGAGATTAGCTTCAATTCAATTCAATTTATTTATATAGCGCCAATTCACCACAGATGCCATCTCAAGGCACATTGTTTGATATTAAACAGATTTTTCTAATCTGAAGGAAACAAAAACAGAAGTAATCTGTGTATATAACATTTATAAAATCTCGCTGTCTCCGCATATCTACACACTGCCCTTTTTCCACTTATGTCCCATCATCCTTAGCATGCTGTCCCTGTCAATGTCATTGTAGACACACGTGACAAGACGCATAAGTCTATCCCCTCTGCAAGAGTCCCGGACTTCCTGACTCAGCATTTAACTGCCTTTCCTGTTGGATGAAACACATGCACCTATAGTATGGGAGGGACTGGGAAGCGTTATGCTAAATAGACAGTATATGTGTATCTTACCTTTGTGGCCTGTGCTGTCATATTTCCATGACTTAAAACAGCTGAGTCCCATGCTGTAATCAATGCTGGCCTGGTTGTAGATGCTCAACACAAAATCAGGACGATTTTTTTTTCTTACAGAACTATGAGTCACAAAAGCCTTAATGACGCCTTCTTGATCTCTATGACTTGATAAAAAATGCCAATTTCTGATTATAAAGTGATGCTTTATCAAGAATACTAGGAATTCATGGAAATAAATTCCTTCTGGCATACCAAGGTTTCTATTTACTAAGAAAATATCTGGCAGATACACATATTTCAGAAATTACAAAGGAAAAAGAAGTTCTTTAACTTGGACAGACCACAGAAAATCCCTCATTAATTTCACAAAACGTTTGGATAATCCGGTTGAAGATGCAAAACTCAACGAGAGAGCTGTTATATTCAAGAGAAGATTGACAAATCAGGAATCAAGACTTTTGCCGCATTTCTATCACTGAAAGAAAGACTTTTTTTTTTTATTATGTATACTTCTTTATCAGAACATTGGTCTGGAGATGTTTATCTCAAGAGAAAGGTCTTTGTATAAAGGCTCTACAATGAATAATTCCTGGTGATAATCAGCTCTTTGATGAGTGGTTTCATGTTTAAAAAGCCTGTCAAGAGAAGTTCACGAAGGGTGTAGTGCAAAATCTTGGAAAAATCTTTGGTGAATACAATTTGTCTATAGTTTGTTGCACCACCTTGCCGAGTTTTTATTGGTTTAAAAAAAAAATTCTCGGAAATTCCCAGCCTTCCGCTGCAAAGCCATCCCTTCAAAACTATGAACATTCAAATGGTTTCATAAATATCCCGGTCAGACAATCTTTAGAAATCCTTGGCCAGCTGACTGGAATGCTGAAATCGATTTGCTTCCTATTTGCAGAATGTTTTTGGATTGTCAATTGTTCATAAAGCCGACACAGACTCTCCGTCTTCATCTATCCCTTTGGTCTCCTAGTGGTGGAGAACAAATCTTTGCAGAAACTGCATCCAAAGCCATCTTAGGTCCAGCCTGAGCAGCAGGAGTGGGATTCTTCACTTTGCATCCTGTCGGAGCATCTTCTGAGCGGCACTCTGTCTTTTCTCCTTGATATCCACCTTTAGCCTTTTACATCAGTTAACAGAAGGTAAAAACATCCTGAAGGAACTTTTTACTTCCTCTTCTGGTTCTTCACCGTCTCAGCCCCCTGTTCCTGGACCCATAATACTTTCACCTCCATATTAGTATTCCTTCCTTCCTGCCTCCCGTCTCCTTTCTTGTCTTCCTCTCTATGTCCTCTGCTTTATTACCTCTTTAACAGGACGTCCCGCAACATTTTCAGACGACAGTTTGCTCATCTGGATGCCCATGTCTTCTCCATACCCTCTTCTTTCTCTCTTCCTTCACACCATTCCTTCCCTCGCCGTCTGTCCCTGTCTTTGTCCAGGTCCAACTTCTGTCTCATTCCCACTATCCCCTTCTCTCCTCCTCTCATTTCCCAGCAGTGTGTGCGCCCCTTGTTGCCCCCCTCCCCATATACCTCATCAATAACCCGGCTGTGTGTGTGTGTAAAGGCTGTGCATTAGGGAAATTGGTTCTCTGCGACGCAGAGCTGTTTTACCAAAGTAATCACAGCTGATGGCAAGAGAGGGAGGGAGATGATCTGGCCGAAATTCTGCTGCAGCTGAAGTATGGCCGTCTGCAGCGTGCACACACTCTCACTGTCACCATCATTCAAGTGCACATAAAAGCCAGAGAAGCCGCTCAGCCAGGTCAACTTTTGAACTCAATTATAGTATAAACCTCCAGACAGTCCAATTCAATAAGCCTCCTTGGCACAAAGTACAACACAGGGTACAGTGAATTTCAAAAATCTGGTATCTTAACAATACAATCAATCAAATATTAACAGCTGTCCTATAAAGAGATTTAACTGGTACTTGATGAATTCAGACTTGAACTTAGCAGGAACTCATCATTTTGGGGTTTCTTCATCCTATAAGCTCCACTGTTTGGAGAAAATGTTGCAAGTTAGAGCCATCCATCCATCCATCCATTTTCTGAACCGCTTATTCCTCAAGGGGTCGGGCTGGTGCCTATCTCCAGCTGTCAACGGGCGAGAGGCGGGGTACACCCTGGAAAGGTCGCCAGTCCATCACAGGGCGCAAGTTGGATCATTGTCTTTAAATATTCAGGAATAAATTCCAATATCGAGCTACATAAAATCATATTAAAACCAGTTTCAGAAGCATGAAAAGGCAAGGCAACTTTATTTCTATAGCACACTTTCAAAGACAAAGCTATTTAAGATGATTTGGGAGATTAGGACACAAAATAAAATCAGCAACAAAACAATAGTAAAAGCATAAAACACAACAATAGAGACACATCGTCAGGCCAAATAGGACTTAGAGGTTCTATTTATATGGCCTAGAGTTTAGAGGGCCATATAAATGACTATGATGGGCTGGATTTGGCCGTTGGCCGATTTTGGTCGGTGTTAGAATGTTCTACTTAAAGTTTAGACTTAAATCAAAATGTGCACCAAGATTTAAATGTTAAAGTGAAATCTTTTCCAAGCAATTAGACTAAACTTTTTTGTTTTTTGTTTTGTTTTTACAAAAAAGCAAAAATTATAGCTTTTAAAGGTGCAAACCGTGTGCGGACCAAAACCCAAAAGACCCACAGGGTAATTACTGGAAAAGCTGGTTCAATAAACTGATAACTCCAGCTTGTCACACTTTGGACATTTTTATTTGTAAAAATAAAAAGCTTTTTTTCCCTCTACAATTACAGTTGCTCTACTTTGCTCTACTTTCAGTTCTAATAATGCACACTTTAATTTGTGCTTAACAACTTTTGCAAGGCACACACTAAAAACTCCTGGGTCAAAAATGACCCATAATGGGTTATTTTTGACCCAACTCCTGGGTTAAAAAGGGACCAACTAATTTATGGGTTATTTCAACCCAGACAATTGGGTCATTCTTTTTGACCCAAATTCTGGGTTAAATACCTGACCCAAATGTTGGGTTAAAAAAACCCAACATTGTAGCTAATATAACCCAAATTCTGGTTCAAAAGAACAACTCAATATATGGGTTGAAATAACCCAAAAAATAGTTGGTCCCTTTTTAACCCAGGAGTTGGGTCAAATATATCCCATTATGGGTTACTATGCCAGTAAGCCTTATTTCAGAAAATAAAACTCATTTACTGCAGCTTTCCATCTATCCATTTTCTGAACCGCTTAGTCTTCCAGGGGTCATGGGGGTGCTGGTGCCTATCTCCAGCTGTCAACGGACAAGAGGCAGGGTACACCCTGGACAGTTAGGACAAACAACCATGCCAAACAACCACACCTGAGATTTAAAGTGATCAATTAACCTGACTGTTTGGACTGTGGGAGGAAGCCAGAGTACCCGGAAGGAACCCACACATGCACGGGGAGAACATGCAAACTCCATGCCGGGAAACGAACCCACAATCTTCTTGAGGCAAGGCAACAATGCTAACCACTGCGCCACCGTAATTTCCTGCAGCCAAACACAAACTAAAAACACATATTTTTGGTGTCGTTCTTCCTCTTCTTTTGAATTTCTGGTAGACTCATGTGTATGTCTATATTGTACTTGTACACAACTGATAATGTGATTGTTCATATTATAGAGAATTGTTGACATTATAATATAATAACTCCATAAAATACACCACTCCAACAAAAAAAATACATTAGAGAGAGAGCCAACCCTATAACCCATAACATGGGTTATTCTTTGAGAAATAACCCAGAAACCCAAACAACCCAGGATTTGGGTAAAAATATTAGCCATATAACCCAGAAAATGCTTACTCTCTGAAAAAATAACCCATAATTTTAACCCAACACAAATAACCCAGAAAATGGGTTGAAGAAATAACCCAGGAGTTTTTTGTGTGCACTGTACTTGCTTATAGTCAATAATAAAAACAATTTAGCATAATAATTTGGTGTAAGATACAGCTTCTTTAAACCCTAAACATACTCCTCAAAGATGGAATTAGCTCTGATTTGTGTAAAATTTAAACAACACTCATTGTGCACTGATCTCATGCTACCTAACATAAACCTTTCTATTTATTTATCTTCACTTTAACTTCTAAAATAATTTAAAGATAGCAGACATATATTTATGAAATGGATGCACATAAGTTATTTACTCTACGAGTGGTTAGTATGCTTTAATATTTAATGAGTTGCAGAATGTGATGAAGAAAGACAGTTTTTTTTTTATTAAGCTTAATGGTTGACTTCATGTCTGATTTATGAAACATAGATTCATGTAATATTTTTTATTTCTTATCAAACTATTCTGGAAAGTTTTTTGGCAAGAAACCAAGTTAGTGGAAATGCATATGATCCACATTTAATATTTTAGTGGCATTTGAAAGCTCATTCCAAATTTGGTAGTACATATCAAATTTCTACTGGGGCTGCTTTCTTTAGAATGTGATAAAACCCTTTGGCACTGTACAAATGTCTGCATTGAGAGTTATGTGAAAATCCAACCCTGAAAAATGGTGTAGTTTTAAATAATAAATACAAATGTTTTTAAAGATAGAAATCTGGACAGTTTTCAAAAGAGCAGAAGATTCTTAGCTGTATAGTTCACCCCATGTCAATCTAACAACTGCCATACATATTGACACACTGCTGTCTGCGTGCCAACTGGTTTGCATGATGACTAATTTCTAATTTCAGCTGAAAGCTTTGGCATCCATATGTCAATAAAAATGGAAATTAACAGCCTATTTCTCATAACAATGTGCTGTGTGTGAAGGTGAATATTAAATTTGTCATCCGTTCTCCTTTTCACTTTGTATTGATTCACATGTGGAAATATTTGCTACAAATCAAGTTTAGTATTATTTACTTTTACTGTACATGTGACTAATTTATTAAAAAAATACCACCTTAAAGCGGAAATTAGTCCAGTTCATTCTCATACAAGTCAAATACGAATCATACGAGTCAAATTCTGATCTAATTGCAAACAGTTCATTTCACTTCAGTGAAAGGATGGCACGGTTAAATTCAGTTGATCATAGGATGCAAATTAGCAACATATTGTCTAAAAGCCACACTGATTGCATCAACCTGTCAACGTTACTGTAATCCCATATTGCGGGCAAATATGTAGTAAAAATAGAGAATAATACTCTTTAGCAAGAGTAAACATACAGGAAAGCCATAACCACTCTCAGTATTAGTCAACATTTGGTAAAACTGATGTTTGAGATCAAAGGAACAAGACAAAAAAACAGGATCAAAGAATGAATGAATCAGTGCACCTAAGCACAGAAGCAATGACTTTCTGATATTTTCTATCAACGGAAGGATAAAAATGATCTGCAATGAAATTATACCAAATACTGTAGGTGGTGGCAATGGTTTTGTTAATAACTCCAAGCTGTAAAAAGGGTTGGTGAGGGTTAGTGCAAAACAGAAGCACTGAGCCAAAATTACTTTCTATTGTGGAAAGTAAAAACATAGACAAAGTTACACTGAACAAAAATATAAATGCAAAACTTTTGTTTTTGCTCCCATTTTTTATGAGTTGAACTCAAAGATCCGAAACATTTTCTACATACACAAAAAAATAATTTCTCTAAAATATTGTTCACAAATCTGTCTAAATCTGTGATGGTGAGCACTTCTCCTTTGCTGAGATAATCCATCACACCTCAGGTGTGCCATATCAACATGCTTATTAGACAGCATGATTATTGCACAAGTGTGCCTCACAGGTGTGCGTCAATTTAGGTGTTTCAAATCATTATCATAACAGAAATAAACATTTCAACTAGGTATACGATACCACTTTTTTCAGACCGACACTGATATTTGAATCTTAGTACTTGCCGATACCGAGTACCCTACTTGTGCGGATATTTCTACCACACAAAAAAATGCTATGAATTGGAGTACAGGTTTTACAAACACACACACACAATAAGGTTCTATTGAAAAATAGAAAATCACGTATTACGCTTCACTGACATTATGCGCTGCTCACGCGTCCGAGTTCCAAAATTAGATTAAGGCAATCTTTAAGATTGTCTTAATCTTAGCAAAGAAAAAAAAGCTGTAAAAGAGACGGTTAGAACTTGTCTTCTAAACACTGCCATCTAACTAGATTGGTAAATTATTTCAAAGGTACTGCATGAACCGCGATGCTGTTAGCCAATCAGAGGCACGATGTCTGCATATAATTAATATCAGTAAGCAAGAATGTTCTGCGGCAGGAGGGACTGGTTTACTTCACAAGATAGATGGTTTAAAATTAGTTTAACAAGCATAGCCATCAGAAAGCCCTATTATGAGTCCACTTGTTTTCTTAACAGAGCTGAGAATGTAAATGTGAGCAAACCTGACCCAGTAAAAGCAAGTTCTTTCAAGAGGAATGGACCAAAATTCCAGCAAACATTTGTGACAAGCTTGTGGAAGGAAACACTACGTGTTTGACCCCAGTCATACTGATTCAAACACAACTCTACAAATCACCGTTGAGTTGTACAGTATAGCCAGTGCATCTGTCTGGTTTCAGTTAAGATAGAGTAACTTGAATTTTTTATAATGTTTTTCATTGAGTTGAATGTTATTCACAAAGTACATCTCACAATACACCTGATCATTTTGCATCACAAGTTGCAGATCAGCTTTAGTACACTGTGTTTTCTCCAGCCCCATGAAAGATGAGCCTATGTAGACCCAGGCCAGGGGTCAAGGCAGGAGCAGCTCTCTTTTCACTGCACTTGGCGGAGAAATTTACTGCCCTCGAAGGACACAGGAATGTCCATGGCTTGGTTTTCCCTAGGCAGCCTGATATTTCATTGCACCACCATCAATGCCATGTCTGTGTCTCCTTGTTTGGCAGATCGAGGAGGAGGAGGCAAAACAACATGAAGCAAAACGTTTCAAATAGACAGACCAGGAGAGGACAAGGGACTGGAAAAGATCTTTGGGAGCAAAGTTAGGTATGTGAGAAAGTACATTTTATTTTGAGTCTGTTACAGAACTAAGAGTCTTTTTCAAAAGCTATCACCACTTTGTTGGATCAAAATATCCCTTTATTTAGGTTTTAAACAAAATGTTATTATTATTATTATTGTTATTATTATTATTATTTCACAGGGGAAATGACAGTCAAATTGACCATTTAACAATAACACTACAAAGAAGTAAAGCTTTTTGACTGAATATTATTGATCTCAATGTTTGTAATAACTTCTGCTATATGTTACACACCAGTAATCTGTAGTAATCTGAAATTCACATTTTGAACAAGTAAACTGCTCATTAAATAATGATAACAGCAAAGATACTTGATGTAGTCGTCTAATTCTTTGTGTAATAACAGATTCACTTAGCCTTTGTGGTAATGTAATTAAAATGATCAATAAAAAACTTTGCTGAAGTGGCACATTTTTAAAAAGGAAATATCAAATTGGATCAAATATGTTAGCTTTGCCATTACAGGACTAATCTTGGGAAAATGAAGTCTGATAATGTAATCCACCCATTAAAGGGAACCAAAAAATAGCTATGTGTTTTTGATTTTTCTGTTTGTTTGAGTGTGCACTTTCTCTAGAAACTTTGGTTGGTGAAATTGCAAAAACAATTTTCTTTCTAATTTTCCCAAACCAGTAATGTAACTGAGGCTTTTTAAAAAGAGTTTCCTTCTTTTCTTCCAGAGGTCTCTGTAATACTAATATCAAAAATTGTTTTACTATGGGACTTCAGTACAATTCAGTTTATTTATATAGCGCCAATTCCCAACATATGTCATCTCGATGTACTTTACAAGAAAATTCATTTCAATACAATCATAGAAACATTCATGTCAGTTCAAAGTTTTTTGTCTAAAGGAAACCCCTCAGACCACAAAGTTGTATTTTTTTTTTACTTGGCAGAGCAGCTTCTATGTGTTATGCACTGCTTCCTTTAATTACCTCGTCTTTTGATCCTGTCATGATAAATATTACCGTTTATATATAAATATATATATATATATATAAAATTCCCTCCAAATTTATTGCCACCCCTGGTAAAGATCTGTAAAAATTATTCTGAGGCATAAAGGATTTTTTTTCTCCTCGAAAATTAGCTTAACAGAAGTATCTTGTTAAATGATTCTGGAATTTGTTGAGTTTATCAGAGTCCAGGAGCTTTTCGTTTATTACTAGTGAATCCATGTTTCCCATGTTTTCTATAGGAGGTGTTTGGACTGATTTGGCCATAAAAGAAAGTACTTTTTTCATTTTGGAAAACACTTTTTTGTTGATTCATGTTACCCACCAAATCTGTGTAAAATTTGAAATAGTAATTTAAAAAAAAAAAATTCTTTTTTTAACAGGTCTGACTATCCCTTTAATTAAACAGGTCACAATATTGATATGATACATTTTAACTCGGACTTTAAAACACGCCCATATCATTACATAACCCCCACCATGCTTAACAATAGGCATGAGGGACTTTTTGGACGTATTCCAATTTAATTTTGTTTGTGATGGGAATATAATTTGTCTAATGTGACCAAATGCAATATTTAAGTTAACATAGAAGCTTTGAAGCAATCCTTTGGACTGTGGTTTTGAGTTGGGTGTCTTATATTGTTTTTGCGTCTTTTGTGGTTTTTCTGTGTTTCGTTTCACCTGTTGTCTTCTGTTGTTTCCATCTGTTTCCTTTGGCCCCCATATATATATATATATATCCCAGGATCCAATAAGTAGGGAAATAACCTGTAACTTTACTAGAGAGAGCGATGGCATGATAAATTCGAGGTGCATTTATATATCAAATGAAGGTCTGATCCTATGTAATCATCTGTGAGAAATAAGAAACTGTGACTTAAATCCTTCTCGACTTTTCAAAGACAGCCACTAATTGTAGAAAAATTTAATGCCGACAGCTTCGGGGATCTTTGCCGGCATAATTGTTGGAGCTTTGAAGGCCGAGCTGTCAGAGCTCATACTCTTGTTCAGTCCGACTCAAGTGTACAGCTGTTGGGTATCGAGGGAAGACTTGTATTAGGTGCGTCACAGCAGTGTTGGTATGATTACTGAAAAGTCAAAGGCCCTAATTTTAGCCATATCAGATGACCTGTTAAACAATAACAGGAATAACAAGACTGATATAGAAAGGAGTTAAGGAGTTTTTCTGGCCTCGACTAAAGACATGAAACTATGAAACTACTGCTTTATTTTGCTTTTTATTTTCCAAACAAATTGTTGTGACTAACCTTATTTTTCAATCGATGTTTAGAACAGAGCACGTTTCTCCCTCTCTTCCCCTGTTGAAAATTTGCTTCAGTTTCAGTGAAAATTTTGGAATTTCACAAATGCAGAAAGGAATATGTACCAGTATAAACAGATGTGTGTTTCAAAGTAAAAATAAAAAGGACCCGGACTAATGGTTTTTCAAAAACAAAATGTTTATTAAACGGAATGTGATAGGAAACATTTAAAATCCACCTATATACTGGAATAATGTCCATGAATAAGCAGGTAATCCAGTGTGATTCTTTGTAGAAACCTATTTTGTTGCAAGTTTCAACTCTTTTAACTAGATTTGCACACCTAAAGAGTGAAACGGTGTCCATTCTTCTTTGAGGTTCGAAAAGGACAATCTCTGTCAGATTAGATGGCGTGCATTTGTCAATAAAAATGTCCTAGTCTTGCTGCAGATTAATCGGATTTCTGTCTAGACTTTGATTGGGCCAACTTGAGCTAAAACATTGCATTGTTGTATTTCTACTTAGGACTACTGTCCTGCAAGGAAATTGGTTGGGATTTCCTCCTGGATTTCTCTATATTTTGCTCTCTGCATCTACTTGTCAACTCTGACTAACTCAAGAACTGCAACCTCACATTATGATGCTACCACCACTGTTTCATTGTGGGAAGGATATTTTCTGGGTTTTATGCATCGTTAGGCTTTGACCAGAGCACATTTTTTAATGTATGTCCCGTTCATACAGAATTGGTCATGTAGCAGACTAACAATTTTATATCTTTTCTTTAAAAAATTCCTTATTAATATCCATAGTATCTAAATTTGTGGAGCACACCAGTAATTCTTCTGTCAACAAAGTCTTCCACCTGAACGTTAGCTCTCTGCAGCTCCTCCAGAGCAATAATAGGCCTGTCAGCTCTTCACTGAGTAATGCTCTCCTTGCCTGACCTATTATTTATATAGAGAAAGCCATCTCTTTATAGGTTTGCAGTTGTGACACTTCCATTTAAAAATGATGTGTTGAAAAGAGCTCTGTGAGATATTCAAAGCTTGAGATTTCTTATTATTGGATGCTGTTTGTAAAGTTAAAGCCAAAAATTTACAGCTGGTTTATTTAGTTAGTTTTGGTTATTTAGTCTGTCATAAGACAAAAACGGAAAGTTCAGCTCCAAAGTTTAACTATTTAGAATATTTAGTTAAAAATCTAAACGTTTAGTTAAAGGTCTCCGGTGAAAATCATGAGTTTAAATTCTGAGTTCTATAATCTTGCTTCATGCGAACATTTTCTGTAAACTCAATTCCCTGCATTAGTTAGAGGAACAAAATACACCACAAAACGCCCGAGTCTAAAAAAGCGTTCATTCTTACGTCATTTCAAATGGGACCACCCACAAGAGGGTAGGATTGTTTTGCCTGGTGGCTGTAGCTTCGAGAAGCTAACTGTTAGCAACTTGTCACTTCAGAATTCCCCACCGGTGTTCGATTGGGTTCAGATCAAGAGACATACTTGGCCATTCAATCACCTTCAACCTGTTCTTCTTCGGAAATGCAACACTAGCTTTAGATGTGTGTTTTGGATCATTGTTGTGTTGGACAATGGGTTAAAATCAGCTGTACACTCACTTTTTGAGTGTTAAATTGAGAAATATACTGAAAACTTTCCCGACCTCACTCAAAAAGTCAAAGGTGTTTTTTACTTATATGAAGCTTAGTTTGTTATAAAGAGCAGAACTATTTATCTTCCTCAACCGGGGAAAAAAGAACAAATGTGAGTGTGTCTATATTGTAAAGTGGCTGGTTATAGTGTTGACAGTATGGCTTTTAACTACAGTTTTGGTCGGCTCATCAAGCTGTAAACAGAGTGAGACTGAGGTCCTGTCACTAGGTGGTGTCTCGTGAGTGTTGGAGGATCTAACATGAGTGACAAAAATCCTAGGCGTTGTCAGGAGGTCTGAGTCTTCATCGCTGCTGATTTACAGTCCATCAGCGGCGGCTGCACCGGCTGTGGTGTGGAGATACTGATCCATTTTCAGGAGAGGGAGCAGGAGAAACCTTTCCAGGGAATGTCCAACACTCCCTCACATTATCATCTATAAAAAGCAAAGCCTTTCTGTACGTCATGGGCTATTCAACAAAATCTTGAAAATGCTTTATTATGTGTCAAAGCACTGAAAAACTATTACAAGTAAAACTATTAGGATGCCACTAGGCCACGTAAAAGTACTGCTGAGGTCAAGAGGGAGGTGACGAAAAGCAGAAGAGAAACAACATGGTGAAAGAAACCTCTGCTCTGAATGGCATGTATACTATTTGTGGAAGAGGGACGGAGGAAGGTTTTAATTGCATGAAGATACATTAGAAGCACTGACAGGTGGAACACCAATAGACCATGGAGTGCTATGAATCATCATTTGCTCCGTTTGGCAAGATAGCCAAGTGACATTAAATAAAATAGATTAGATTGGATGCAATTAAAGAAACTTCAACTAAATACAATTATTTAGACGTGTTGAATAAGAAAAAGAAAGTTTAAATATACACAGAAAGAATAAATGGAAAAATAAATGATAGATAAGAGTAAATATGGAAATTGTACAGCAATTAAAACAGGAATATGTCCCCTAAGGAAAGTGTGTGTGTGCGTGTGTGTGTGTGTGTGTGTGTGTGTGTGTGTGTGTGTCAAGAAGTACCTAAGAAATTCTTACACAAAATGTGAGGAATTAAAGATATATAAATAATTTAGCACAGAACATCAAAGTTCTCAGAAGTGGTCCCAGAGGCTTTTTTTTTTTTGTTTACCATTCCCAGAAACATGAAATATGAAATCTCTTGAAACATTGGGAGCATTCAACACTATCTTAAAATTTAGGGACAGAAGTTCAGGGACAAGAGTGTAGATATCAGGTGGTTCCAAATGTGGAGACATTTATTGCTTTCAGAAGCCCACACATAAACGAGCCCTCAATTATGGCCAACTACTTTAACACAGCTGCTAAAGTAAACCTATCCATTTTGGATAGAAGTCAGTTTGAAAAAATAATATTTAACTCCAGTCTGATGAAACTAGGCTGTGAGGAAAGCTGCAGAGAACATTCATGACTGAATAGTTTCCAACTGGAGGAAGATCTTAATTTAATTATGATATTGGTGGTAATAAAAAAAAAAAAAAAAAAATAAGATATTGGTGCTCTTGTCTGATCCTAGATATCATGATTCATTATATCTGCTCTAGGAAGTCAACATTTCTGAGTTTACAGAAATACAACGAGCTTGTCCCATAAACAGGTAGCCACTCCACACCTAACACTGTGAAATAGATTTTTATGAATTGTCTGGATTCTGAATACATAAAATTTTCAGAAATATATTCTTAAACTATAAGGTTTTTGATTGTTAGTACCAAAACAAATCCAATTGTTCCAAAAATTGTTCCCACTTGTAAGTAGAACTTGCTGAATCTGAATGCAAATAAACATGAACTTGAATGCAGGAACAGTTATTTTTCTGTTTTCCAGATATTATTGCACCTGTTAGTGCTGAAGAAAACAAACAAACAAACAAACTGGATGTGAACAGCAGAGCAGTGGGGAAAAATGATGACTGTGATTCATGGAGAGGTAAAGATTTTCTTACCTGAAACTTCTCAAGCAGGTTGTGTTATAAATCTGTTCCTACTCCTCATGGCTAGTATTAACCTTTAAGTCTGAATCTTCTCACCTGGCATTACAATTTAACCTCAACAAGATTTAGATGTGGTTGACAACACCATCATAAAGTCTACATTTGGTCACAATCACACAAAAAATGTTGGTGTGCATTATTTAAAGAAAGATATCAGATAGTTATGGTTAACTCTTGAATATATGCAGAGATCCACAGCCCAAGTGGAATATCTGTTAGCTGGAGATGTGTGGTGTACTTTATCAAAGAGGGGCAAAGACCAAGCCCTTGTGACAGAAAATCTAAACTGTAGCTGGGTATGTATACCTTGCAAAATAGACAAACAAACACAACAAAAATGTGGAAGATAATGCTTTAAATTTTTGGCCAAAAGTTTTGCATATTACCCTGAACACACAATCCTAAATCTAAGTCAGGGCCAGTTCTCAATTCCCACCCATGCTAAGAATCAACGGATTCAAAGTAGTGTTCAGGTATTTATGCTACAAAACTCTAGTTGAGCTTTACCGTATCCCCAGAAAGTACAGAGAGCACATTCTATATCTGACAGTATTTTTAAGTAACTGTTTTTTATGTATCTGCCTAATTCAAATGGACTTTTATGTCTTTGTGTAGTTAAGTTGAACTCTGACACAAAGTTCGGAAGCTTCAAGCGGAAAACACAGCATCCCACCCTGGATATTCATAAATTGGTAAAATATTTTTTTTTACACTGAATTCTGAGTCGGGTATGTAGTTAGGCTGAGAGGTGGGGTCTTTTATAGTTTTTCATGTATTTACTTTGTCAGTCGTTCTGACTATTACAGCTTTAGGTGCCTGTTTATTAACAAATACATGATCTGCAATGTCTAATTTTCTTAGGGAACTGAAAGGAAATAGTTTTACTAATTTTCAGAAGGAAGTAAATAAATTCTTTCAGACAACACAAAAAAATTTACTTCTCAGGCAATATACAGTTTTCATAATTTTCAGTAAAAAAAATGGATTTGTACATTTTAAACTGAAGTTACTTTTTCAATTTTCATAAAATAAATACTTTAACAATGACTTCCTGAATCTACCTAGAAATAAATTAACAGAGGTTAAAAATGGTTCAGATGGTTTTGCTTTTCCAATTGAGAAAATGTGAGTGAAAGAAATACTTCACTAAATATTTTATGATGTTTTTCACACCTCATTGGACTTTTGTATTAGATAGCTGTTAATGTGATTATAAAGCACCTGATTGGGGATTAAATTCAATTTTCCAATGAGAAAACTGGCCTTTTAACGTAATTCCTATCTGCTTCATTTGTCCAACAGTCTGAAGACATCTCAAGCCATCTTGAATCAGCCTTGGTCGATGACAGCAGTCCCATTGCTGCTGACAATGGACCAAAGGAAACCCAGCAAAGGGAGATCATACATAACAATGACGACGGAAACCTGGACTATCACATCGGTCTCATGTTGGAAGACAGATGTACTCACCTCTCATTTTTTTATGCAAAGCACTTCTTTTTGTCTACAACTCGAGTTTGTAAAATAGCAACACAAAGGCATACTTGCATAAGAAGATTTTAATCAATCATCCTGTCGATGAACATTGTCATGTTTTAGGGATTTCAATGATTAATTTGGAAGGACTAAACAACATTAAAATCTGCTTTTATAGAAAAAACAGTACGTTTCAAAATTATCCATACAGCCTCAAACCTTTATAAACATTTATCTACACATTTTCTAATGATCGGTGCTGAAGATTTTAAAATCTCCTTTCATCAGTCAAAACACAGGCCTGTTAGCTTCTGGTTAATACTTATTAAAGGCTGCAGCTGGTTGTAGAACTATATTGGTTGATTCTCTATGTTATTGAATGCACTGAGGGATAAGAATTGTATGAAGGTCTGGAAGAAGCAACTGTGCCCCTCCGTTGAGAGACAACCTAGGAACACAGATGTTACCCACCACAGTTTAAGACTGAAATGTAATAAGAGAGTATTAGCCATACATGTGAACGAGCTCAATCCCGTCTGAAAAAGGTTAGAAGAATTTCTCTTTATGGCTAAAAGCGGTAAACCCAGGAAGGATTAAAGGTGAGGTTTGAAAACCAACAACTGCCAAACATAGTGGTGGCAGCATCATGCTGTGGGCTTGTTTCGCTGCCGATGCATCTGATGCACAAAGTCTAAACAGAAGGAGGAGGATTACCAACTAATTATTCAAATGGACCTCAAACCATGGGCTAGTTGACTCCTGGATAAGATTTATATGGACCAAAAATGCCTCCAAACAGGTTTCGGAATAGATTAAAAAAACATCATTAATCTTGTGGAATAGATGTTTCTAAGACGCTGACCTCAACTCTTCTGAAAATCCTCTGGCCTAAGTTTAAAATTCAGGTTTATACCAAAACATCAGTTAGTTTTAAGGATCACTAACCAGAAGTATCAAAGATTTAGCTAAAATTATGCCTGAAGTTTAAGGTGTATGGCTGAGGTAAAATCATCTGGAGAACTTTGAAACAAAAAGTAGGGACTGTGTAATGTGTGCATTATAAATAATTCTTAAAAAAAAAAATTATTAAAGCCACAAATGAATAATATTGATGGCAATGATTAAATGTCAACAAATAGGGATGCAATGATACCACTATTTTCAAAACAATACAGATACTTGAATCTATGTACTTACCGATACCGAGTACCAATGTTGGTACTTTTATCGCACAGAAATGCAATGAATTGGAAGACAGGTTTTATTTTCTTATCTGTTTCTTACAACATATACAATAAATTAAATTGTTTTAATTAATAACAATTACCACAAAACTAAGATTTCTAGTGAAAAAGAAAACAATTCTGTGAAATTATTGCAGAGTTTCTATGTTTTAATTATTGGTTCATGGTGTTAACTTACCAATACTGATATGAGTACATTAGAACATGATCGGCCCCGATACCAGTATCGGTGATGGTGCATCCCTATCAGCAAAACTATCTTCAGACTGGAACAACACACCACAAGGTTTTCAGATGGATAAAAGAAAACTTGTATTAAAAAGCAGTAACATACACTTCAGCAAAAATAAAAATAAAAGGGTGTACATGTATACAGTTTGTATGGGAGAAGCATAAAATACATAAAAGCTGTTCAGGTGAAACAAATTGGCAGAAATCAAGTACAAGAAAATCTCCAAAGATAAGCATTTAAAATAAAAACTTTAAGAAAAGAAACTGAAAATCTGCTGTCATTCTTTGACTGTCCTTAACAGATGAGATTTCTTCCACGTTGGGAGAAGGAGCCTTTGGAAAAGTAGTGGAGTGCATCGACAGACACAGGTGAGCATGTATGCTGATCTGAAACTCTCGTTAACAACATTACAGATCATACAAATGTAATGTTAGTAGTTTAATCCTTGCTCAAACCACTGCAGGACGAATTAACGTTTACACAATTATGTGACGTTGTCTTTGTTGTCTTTGTGACAATTTTATTTATAGAGGTCAACGTGTGGCTGTAAAGATTGTGAAGAAGTTTGAGAGTTTCTGTAAAGTTGCAAGATCAGAGATTGCTGTACTTGAGGAAATCAACGACCTAGACGACGACAACAGATTGTGAGAAACTAACTTTGAAACATGAGATAATTTTTTGTGCTTAAGATCATTAACTTTATTCCAGTATTACAGGTTGGTAACTTAACTCTCAAGCTTCCTCCATTATTTAGGGTTCTTACTGTTTGCTTTTTCTTAACTGATATCACATTTGCGATATAATGCATTACATTGTAGAGTTCAACCCTAAAACAGAAAAAGTTGGAACAGTATGGAAACAAAAATAAAAAAAGATAGTAATGATTTCTAAATGTATTTTCATTCATACCTCATTGCTATATGAACACAAAATATTTTGTGTTTTGTCTGATGAACTTCAATTCACTTGTAAATATACATCCTTTCCTGTCAATCAGACCTGCAACACATTCCATAAAAGGTTGCGATAGGAACAATTTAGGGCTAGTAATCAGGTACATTCGTTAAATAATGATGTGACGTGAAACAGGTGATGTCAACAGGTGAGTATAATAATGATTTTGTACAAAAGCATTATCCAAGAAAGGTCTCGTTTCTTAGGTGTAAGGATGGGGAAGGATTGTCAGTTTGCCAACAAAGACGCAAGAAAATTATCGAAACGTTTAAAAACAGTATTCCTCAAAGTAAGATAGGAGGAAATTTAATCTCCAACAGTGCATAACATTATTAGAAGATTCAAGGAATCTGGAAGAGTTTCAGTGCATAAAGGACTGAACAACTGTGATCTCTAATCCCTTAGGCGACACTGCATCAAGAATCATCATTCATCTCGAGGCGCTATCATGGGCTCAGGACTACTTTGGCAAACCATGTTAGATACCACAATGCGTAGTTAAGTCTACAAATGCCAGTTAAAACTGTACTCTGCCAAAAGGGAGCCCTATGTTAACAGTGTCCAGAAGAGCCAGCAGGGCCGTCCCAAAGTCTTATGGGGCCTTAAGCAGATTTTGACTCAGGGGGGGGTCCTTTCTGATAAGACCACTACTAGCATTAAACAGTGTTTCTATCACAATTCTGTCTAATCTGAGAAAGTAGGCAGAGTTTATTTGGCTGATCCTAAAAAAATCAATCAGAGATAATTGTTAATATTAGCTAGGACAATTTGAAGCTCAAATAAAAATAGACAAGTTAAACTAAAGCACCTGCTTGTAATAGTGGTAACACAGCAATCATACAATGAATAATAAAAAGTTATTCTAAATTTTATTTTAATTTAATTAAAAATTTTAAATATAAGTAAAAAAAATTCTAAATTAAAATGTAGAGTAGGTCTATATACATTTTTATTCCTCGGAATGTATTTCATCTAAATATTTTTGCAACATTTAAAAAAATGTAAGATACAAATAAAATTTTAATTTAAAATGTTAAATTAAATTAAATTAAATTAGCAACTATTCCTCTCTCCTGGTAGTGCCTGTGTGAGGATGTTGGACTGGTTCAAGCACAAAGCCCACATCTGCATTGTGCTGGAGCTTCTCGGTCCCAGCACCTTCGACTTCCTGCGACAGAACAACTTTGCCCCTTTCAGTGTGGAGCAGATCCGACACATAGCCTTCCAGATCTTCAGAGCCGTCAGTTGTAAGTGAAGATTGTGACACATGTAACCTCCATCCCTGAATATTGCCAGAGTTGATTGTTAGTGACTTTTGAACAGTTGTTGTTGAATTTATGCACATCCAGCCATACAACTAAACATGCAGTAATATATCTTCCTGCAGAATAAATCTAAATTCAAACAATTGCTAAAATGTAACCTGTTATTCAGTGCTTGTGGATGAAAACATATAAACTGAATCACATCAAATGTTTATGTTTATTTATGAAGTTTAATACAGTTGTTTGAAAAAAGAAGGCTTTGGGTTTGAATCCCAGCTAAGGCTTTGCGGTTTTTGTATTTTCTCTCTGGGTAGTCTGCAATTGTGAGTCTGTGCAGTACTGGTCATCTCTTCTCTTTTTTTCTTGTTTATTTTATGGAAGGCAATGATTGGTGTAAAGGATAGATATCATGTAAACTTAAATGAAGCAAAGAAACTACATTGGATTGCCTCATCTTTGCTGTTCAGTGCTTATAGGTTTACCTACGGATATTTATATGGGACACAGTCTCAACTTTTTTGGGGGAAATTTTCCTGCTCACATTTTTTTTCTAAAACATTAGAAACAAAATGCAGCTTCAACTACCTTTCTGCATCCTACTTTGAAGCAGTTTTGGCTGGAGTTTGCAAAGTTAACTTATGAGAGACCACAATTCCTTTTCCTTGGCACTAATTGGCTGTTTCCCCAAGTGCAGAGATAAGGAACAGTGTGTACATTAGCTCCTGCAGTAGTGCCAATATGCATATTATTGCTTACTTAGACAAAGTTGATGTCTGAGCTATTTAAAAAAAAAAGGTAGTCATAAGTGTTTAAGAGCGGGTTCTTGTTCACTAAGAAACTGCGTGATTACTTTTTCTTTTTGAAATATTATTGCTGACTATGAGTTGTATATGCATGCTTCACGTAAAAAAAGTTTTCCAACTCCATTTCCTGCATTACGACAGAAAAGAAAAATACGTCAGGAAGGAGAAAGTAGGTAAAAGCCAGTCTCTTCTGTGTCACAGAGAACATTAGGATTCATGGGCTTGCCTAGCTTGGCTTGTGACCGCTAATGGGAAGGCTTTATTGATTTCAGGAGAGCGCAGAGCATATCTCTGCAATTGCCAATAGCAACCCCACAATACAGCAAAACAGGCAATTATTATTTGGGGAGATAACACATCATCGTCTGCACTTTTTACCCAACAATGAAGACCTAAGAACAAAAAGCAGCTGGAATTTGTTTTTGTAATACCAAAAACAAAGAACACCACTAAGTTAGTTGTTTGTTCAGTGGCAGCCAATAAAAGGCGATACATTTGCATCTTGAATAGTAGTGAGTCAGATTTCCGTAATCCTGTCATTTCCCCCAACCCACTCCTCAGAAAAACTTAATCTTCCTAAAACAGGAGCAGTAAAGTTTTTTGTTTTTTTTCACAGAAAAGGACTCACAAGGCATTCATTCATACTTTTTAAAATAGAAAAAAAAAAGTGAGTAAAGGAGACCTTAAGCCTTACCTGCTTAACAATAAATTAAACTGGTAATATTTTAATGAAACACAGAAAGTAGGACTTTTTGTAGAAAGTTTATTTTTAGAGGACTGTAGATTCAAAACACATGGCTTTTAAGGTTTTCCTTAAAAAAAAAAAAATTCAAATACCTTTCGAGTATTTCAGAGGGGCCAAAAAAAATTTTTTTCTTAGCAGAAAGAACAGGGTTTTGGTCACTCTTTCTTTGAAAACATGTTATCTTTAGCTATGTTTGGTTATCTCTACATCTTTTTTTGTTATTTCCGCGATGAAATTAAAAAGAAAGCAAAAAGATATGATTATTAAAAGCTCAATAATTTGTTTTCCATCTGAATCAATCATTTGTGTTGTGGTGCCAATTGCAGAAAGTACAAATCTTAAATGGTGGTCATGGGCCAGGCAAAATAAGTCCAAGGGCTGTAAATGGCCGCACTTTGGATACCTTAAGGCTAAGGTATTTGTAGATGTTAACTATTCACAGGGCTTTGGTTCCTAACTTTGCAAATAGTAGGTCCACTGTCTGTCAGTTCTTCGGTAAAATGCACTTTTTTTATGGAAGACCTCCTTGTAGTAGTTTAGCTCATTAGCAAAACTGCAAAATTGAATATAGGATATAGGCACAGTATAACTTTTTTCTGCTTCACAGTTCTGCATCGTAACAAGCTGACCCACACGGACCTAAAGCCTGAGAACATTCTGTTTGTCAGCTGTAACTGCAACACGGATTACAACCAGCACACGGTAAAGAGTTCAATAAAAGCATCACAGCAGTAAGTTCTCCATGTAAAGGTTGGCAAAGCTGTCATTTATATGTGTGTGTATGTATGTGTTTCAGAACTGTAAGCTCAAAAAGCCAAGATGTCTAGAGATAAAGGTTGTGGATTTCGGTACCGCGACATTCGACCACCAGCACCATGAGGCCCTGGTGTCAACACGGCACTACAGAGCACCGGAGGTCATACTGGGTATGCTCACAACTCAAACTCTTAATTACAAAACTAGATTATTTTAGCTATTAGTATATTCTTTTATTCTTTTCTTTAATATGAGAATTTGTGTTTGTGTTCAGATCTGGGCTGGAACCAGTCCTGTGATGTATGGAGCCTGGGCTGCATTCTAATCGAGTATTACCTTGGACTAACACTGTTCCCTGTAAATAAGCAGTTACTCAGATATACTCCAGAACAATAGAATGTTTTATTGAAACCGTTAGTTTTATCGTTTCAGAGTCATGACTGCAGAGAACATCTGGCCATGATGGAGAGAGTTTTGGGACCAATTCCACCCCATCTTCTGAAACAGACTAGGTATAGTGAACATCCCCTTTAATGCGGGCATTTTGCAAAACAAAGTAGTTTTTGCTGTTTGCTTGAGCATCTCATCCACGGGCAGAATTTTTTTTACATTTTTAAATCAGGCTAAAGATGTTTGAAAAATATTTTAGGATATCAATCCAATGATTTTGGGAAGTTGTAGATCCCCAATTTCCAACAATGTCCCTAATTTGATAGAAGCTTTTTTATGCATCCAATAAACACTCTTTAATGCACAAATTCCAACCAGATAATATTTCTGATATAGTAAAAAAAAATACAGTTGCTAAGACCAGCAATCAGGTCAGACTCTTACATTATTCTGTTAATGACAGCTAAGTGAAATGTACTGGCAGGGCATTAATTAACTGATGCTTTGCATTTATTGTTGCTGTATTACTACAAGCGATGTCTGTGTGCTGTGCAGGATGAAGCACTTTGTAAAGAATGAGCATCTGAACTGGGATGAGACCAGTTCCTCTGACTGTGATATTCAGAAACACTGCCAACCTCTGACGGTAAAACATCAATCTGTTTCCTTCCTTCATCTAATGCATTTCCTTTTGTCACTCAGAATCAGTAAGATTGTTTACATGCAGTAAAAGAAAACCAAATCATAGCTTTAGTAAAGTGGTTCTCAATAACTTTCTTAGGGAACATCAAAATGCTCTTGCCCCACCTCCCCTGAATTTAAATGCTATTTAGAAGCTGATAAGATTTAATTATCTATCCGTACAAACATCTGGCACCAGCATTTTACATACTCTGCTGATTATCGAAATAGATTAATAAAATGGGCTGAACATTTTCAATTTTAAGCTGTTGCAGCACATGTTGTTCTTTCAAGTCTTAAAATAATTTCAAAGTCCAGTTTATTAACTCAATGTCTATCATTTAAAAAAGACTGCTCAGTCTGCGATTCTCTGAAGAGAAAACATACAAATGATTCATTGAGATGTCCATTTTTATACTAAAGGTTCGATTCAAAAGTTTTGAGGCGCATGGTGGGGCTCTTAACTGAGTAAATGACTCTTAAGTATATGCAGATTTTAACAGTTCACAGGGGTCTACTGTATTTTCAAAACTGTTTTCCTGTGAGTGGGGAACAATATCAAAAGAAATGTTCACAGTGACATAGTGTAGTATCATGGCTCTGCAGCTAGGGGAAATCCTGGCCTTTCTTGGCAGGACTCAGAACCAACTCTTAAGCTAACACTGTAACTGCTTTGTTTAATGAGATGTCTGTATGTCAACCAGTGGCATGCAGCTTTAATCTACAAGAAGAATTCTTTTTCTTTTCTTGTTTTAGCAGTACATGAGAACAAACAGCGATGAAGAGAAGCAGCTGTTCGACCTGCTCAGCTGCATGCTAGAATACGACGTCAGCAGGCGGATCACGCTGGAAGAGGCACTGTGGCATCCATTCTTTTGCCCAGTGAGAGCACAGCAACCAGAGCGCAGCTAACACAAACACGGTACTAGCTTACATCGTCCTTTTACTCAACTAAGCAATTTTTTTAACATATAGTTTTGTTGTGTTTTTATTGAGCATTTCTGTTCATAGTGCCTTGTAAAAGTATTTCTTCACATTTGTTTCATCACTCTCACCTTTTCCTTCTCCAGTAATCACCTCAAGCACGCGACCTGACGTGGGATTCGAAGTCATATCACAGACTGTCTTGTTGCCATACCAATTTTTCTGATCACATTTTATATTCCATCCATGTATTGAGCAATTCAATAATTTTTTTCTTCTTGTTATTTCTGATTAAAATTCATTTTCAATGCAAACCTGCCTGCATCCTGCTTGCCTTGTAAGTTCTAAGCAACAACAAATATATGTCAAGAAAATTAGATAGATAGATAGATAGATAGATAGATAGATAGATAGATAGATAGATAGATAGATAGATAGATAGATAGATAGATAGATAGATAGATAGATAGTGAAGAGTCAATTGCACAAAACTGGAGAGTCAATTGCACAAAAGCATGTCAGTAGCTCAAAATGGGTAGTTCATGTTTCAAAAGCAGGTGCCTTAATCAAAATTAACAGGATGTTTCTTATTTTAGCAATGTTCTGGAGGTGAAAGAAAGAAATCTTAGAAATCTGTTTAATATGGGATTCAAATGTCATTTCTTGGTCAAAATTACACTGAGGTTCTTTACATTATTACGAGAGGCTAGTTTAATGCCATCCAGATGAAGTGATTGATTTAGCAGTTTTCTATTAAAAGCTTCTGGTCCAAAGACATCAACTTCTGTCTTGTATGAATTTAAAAGTAGAACATTCAGAGTCACCCAGGTTTTTATGTCTTCGAGACATCCCTGTAATCTACCTAACTGATTGGTTTCATCAGGTTTTATGGATAAATATATATGGTATCATCAGCATAACTGTGGAAATCCATACCATGTTGTCTAATTATTTTACCAATTGGAAGCATATATATATAGTAAAGAGAATCACAGCACAGAACCCTGTGGTACACCTCAAGTAACCCTTGAGTGTGAAAAAGATTTATCTCTAAAATGAACAAACTGGAATCTGTCAGACAGATGATTTAAACCAGCCTAGTGCTTTCCCCTTGATCCCTTCGATATGTTCAAGCCTTTCTAAGAGAATATTATGATTGGCTGTGTCAAAAGCAGCACTGAGATCTAACAAGACCAAAACAGTTACAATTCCATTATCTGAGGCCATCACAATATCATTAGTAACTCTGTTTCAGTGCTATGATGAGCTCTAAAACCCGACTGAAATTCTTCAAACAGGTTGTTGCTGTTCAAATGCTCACACACTTGATAAGCAAATATTTTTCTCAAGAAATTTTGATAAGAAAGGAAGGTTAGATATACATCTCTAATTAGCCAGGTCATTTTGATCCAGGGAGGGTTTCTTAAGCAAAGGTTTAATTACAGCAACCTTAAATTCCTGTGGCACATATCCATTTATTAAAGATACATTCATCATGTCTAGAAAAGGGACAGTAACCAGAGGGAACACTTCCTTAAATAATTTGGTTGGTATTGGGTCTAACATACAACTTGAGGGTTTAGATGAAGCTAAAAAAAATTATTATAGAATGCTCTGGGTTCTGCATGTTGGATTGGCTCTGTTAGCTACATATTGAGTTTTGTTTTTTTGCACATTGCTTCCCCCTTTTTCTTAGGGAAGAATTGCATTTTTTGGACCTGTGTGCCTTGTGGTTTTTTTTAATGTGAAGTTGGAGGGATTTTTGCTCTTGATTTTTCCTTTTATGCTAATTTGTTATGATGCGTAACCATGGGAACAAGGTGGTTTACAGCCAGGAGCATCTGTTTAATATTGCAAAAGCTGAAATAATACCTCAACTGAAGCCAAAAATCCCTGATGAGTTGAGAAGGAGGAGGCGTGGATGCAGAGCAGGAGCGCAAAGGAGACAGAGAAAGAGGAAATTCAAACCATCTCTTCCATCAGTTATAATGGGAACTGTGAGATCACTAGCTAACAAGATGGATGAACTCCAAACCCTGACAAGAACTCAGCCTGAGTATCGGGAATGCAGTGCAATGTGCTTCACTGAGACGTGGCTACAGGATTACATCACTGACTCCAACGTCTCTCTGCCAGGCTTTCTGACTGTACGAGCAGACAGAGATCTGAAGAGGAGCGGGAAAAGAAAAGGTGGAGTAGTAGCAGTGCTTGTTAACAACAGATGGTGTCATTCAGCACATGTTACTGTGAAGTGTCGTCTCTGCAGCCCAGATATTGAACTCTTGGCTGTAAGCTTACGTCCATATTGTTCACCAAGAGAGTTCAACAATGTTATTTTGGCAGTTTTTTACATTCCACCTTCAGCCGTTGCCAACAATGCATGTGATGTCATCAGTTCTGTTGATGGTAAGCTACAGACCCAGCACCCCAATGCATTTGTGGCAATATCTGGTGCTTTTAATCATGCCTCACTTTCTTCTACACTTCCAACATTGCAACAGTTTGTCAGGTGCTCCACAAGAGAAAACAAGACCTTGGATTTGTTTTATGCAAATGTAAAGGATGCTTATATGTCCAAACCAAGACCTCTTCTGGGACAATCAGATCATAATCTTGTCTTTCTCTGCTCTGAATATAAACCACTTGTTCAGAGGCAACCTCCAACAAAGAGAACTGTTAGAAAATGGTCACATGAAGCTGAAGAAGTCCTGCAGGGTTGTTATGAGTCAACTAACTGGACGACTCTTTGCTAGCCACATGGAGAGGACATCAATGCCATGACTAAGTGTGTGACAGACGACATAAACTTCTGTATGGACAACATCATCCCCTCCAGTACAGGGAGATGTTTCCCTAATAAACGCTGGATCACCAGTGAGCGGAAGGAACTGCTGAATAAAAAAAGAGCCTTCGAGGAGGGAGATAAGGAGTTATTGAGGAATATACAGAAGCAACTAAAAGTCAAGATCAGAGACAGCAAAGATGCTTACAGGAAGAAGCTGGAGAACAAACTACAGAGGAACAATTTAAGAGATGTCTAGTCTGGAATGACAAACAGACCACAGTTTGTGAGACTGAAGGATTGTGTGTCAAACCAGCTGGTCAGCAGCACAGGGGCACCACAGGGTGCTGTACTCTCACCATTCCTTTTCACTCTGTACACCTCAGACTTCCTGTATAAGATGGAGATCTGTCATCTACAGAAATACTCAGACGACTCTGCAATCTTCGGGTGTATCAGAGATGGAGAAGAAGCTGAAACGGAGAGCTGGTGGACTGCTTTGTGTCATGGTGTGGAAACAATCATCTTACCTTGAATGCTATCAAAACAAAGGAGATGGTTGTAGACCTCAGAAGAAACAGGGATAAGTCAAATACTGTCTCTATCCTGGGAGCAGAAGTGAAGGTGGTCGAGGAGTACAGATACCTCAGAGTTCACCTGGACAACAGACTGGACTGGAGAATCAACAGTGAAGCTGTCTACAAAAAGGGACAGAGCAGACTGTACTTTTTGAGGAAGCTGAGGTTCTTCAAGGGTTGCAGCAAGATGCTGCAAATCTTCTACAAGTCTGTGGTGGAGAGTGCCATCTCTTCGTCCATCATCTGTTGGGGTAGCAGCATCAGAGCCAGGGACTTAAACGGCTCAATAACCTGATAAAGAAGACTGGTTCTGTTCTGGGGACACCTGTGGAACAACTGGAGATAATGATGCAAAGAAGGATTATTCATAAAATGAAAAAGATTATGGACAACCCTGAGCATCCTCTTCATGAGACTATCCAACAACAACAGAGTATCTTCATTTGGAGACTTCTTCAGTTTCGCTGCAACACAGAGCGCTACAGGAAATCCTTTCTCCCCACAGCCATCATGGGCTACAACAATTCCTTGAAAAATGAATTAGTAATGAGCTACAACAACACTTAATTTCCCTCTGGGATCAATACAGTATTTTGTTTTTTTAATATTTGTGAGAGTTCTGAAAGATCAACAGAATCAAAGTGGTACAGACATAGACATGGTTCTACAGTTCTCTCTGATAATGCCTAATTTCGTGAAAGAGAGTTAATCATGTTTGGGAGAAAGCCAATGATTTTATTTTTAATATAATTTATTTTACCCATGAAGAATGCCATAAAGTCATCACTACTGAGAGAAGGGGGACTATTTGGCTTAACAGAGCTATGACTCTTTGGAATTTTAGCAAAAAAGAAACCTAAGAGTGTTTTTATTTACCTCTATTAATGACGAGAAATATGCTATTCTAGCTTGTTGAAGGGCATTTTTATAAAGTGGTATACTATTTTTCCAGGTTAGATGGGAATGTGTAGAGTAAAAACTAGAATAAAATACAAATCAAGACACTTAATCTGAACTTTACTTTATATTGTATATTTGCAACTGCTGACAGCAGTGTGCAACTGGAAACCGAAAACACTGTATTTATGAAAATACTGAAAAACAGACATCCTCAACTCTCTTCCACGAGGCTGACCTTCCATGTATTCCAATTTTGTAGATACAGTATGCACCTCATGCCAATCCTGCCTCTTGTTTTATATATATTTGTAAAGTGGGGTTTATGTGATTCAACACTGAGTGACTGTGAAGAAGAGGCTTATCAATAGTTGCAACTAATAGTTCACACACCATAAGGTTCACCTGAGAATAGTTATTGATGGACGTTTTAAGGGAAGCACAATCAAAATATTTTTCTAAATGGATGTGCAAAATGGGGCTGCATGGTGGCGCAGTGTTTAGCACTGTTGCCTTGCAGCAAGAAGGTTGTGGGTTCGTATCCCAGCAAAGGGCCTTTCTACATGGAGTTTGCATGTTCTCCCCGTGCATGTACTCCGGCTTCCTTCCATAGTCCAAAAACATTACTGTCGGGTTAATTAATCACTCTAAATTGTCCTTAGGTGTGGGTGTGTGCGTGCATGGTTGTTTGTCCTGTCTGTCTCTATGTGTGGACCTGTGATGGACTGGCGACCTGTCCAGGGTGTACCCTGCCTCTCGCCCGTTGACAGCTGGAGATAGGCGGCGACCCCTGGAGGACTGAGCGGTTCAGAAAATGGAACAATGGATGTGCAAAATTTTCAACAATGTTGTGTTCAATGACACAAGCAATGAAGATTATTAGTTCTATGAACAATGACTATTCAGCTTGCACAAGTATAGTTAATTTTGACAGACATGATAAAAGCAAGTTATTTGTGATCAAAAGCAAGTGAAAAGTTATCATTTTGCAGACATTTTTACTTTCTCAGTTGCTTCATGTCCAAAAGCATATGCCTTAGAATGAAATGAACATGAAAATGGCACTAGGTTGTGTCCATACGACTATATAGTATGGAGGTTGCTCTAACTGTTGTGCAAAGTTTAATTCTGTTGTGAGAAATGCACCAAAGCAATTGAGAAAAAAACTTATTTACAGTAATATAACGAGAGAAACAGTAAGAAGTGAGGGGTCTATGGGGAGAGCAAACTGTGGCGCCATCTGGTGGAAAAACAATGATAAATCTTTGAATTCATAATTCCAACTATAAAACACTATATCCTAGTTATAGAGTACTTTCGTCTACTTTCAACAGCCACCAAAAAAAACTCTTAAATTAAATTTAACTTTTTTTGTAAAAGTCTTCTGCAAGTTCAAAGGTTGGCTTCTTTTGAATATAATTTATAATCTAACATAATATTGAGTGAAACTAATTCCAATGAGCAAACAGCGCTCATCCAGTTTAAGCTGCTGGATTGAAGAGTAAAAGTCCAGAGAAAAGAAAGTTAATCTGTTGGCAAGTAAATTATTATCCTTCAAGCTTTTGTTCACACTGCTTCTTCAGAGCTAAAGAGGAAGGTCTCTAACAGAAAGCCTAAAGTAGAAGAATTTACTTTTGCAGGTTGAAGTGTGCAGATTTCTTTTCTCTTCTATTAATGGAAAAAAAATGAAAACGCTGAAGCAAAACTGGAAACCAGACTATGGTCAGTTTAATAATTCTCCAACAAGGGACCACTGCACTGTGTTAGTAGCAGATTTTTGTCTGCTGTCTGAAATTAGGTCAGACCAAACGTCTTTTGTTTTAAGCCAGTTAGAATTACTGAAATAATTTATATTTCCTTATTTACACAATAATGAGAAAAATAATATATGAGAGAGTGATTCCTCAAGGTCTTCAGAATAAGAAGTTTATGTACACATTCTTTGGATACTTAAAAAAAACTTTTGAAAGGAAAACTGATGCCTTTGAGTTAATTATGTATTTCAGGGCCACACCTCAGACTGCTTCCTTGTTTGACAGGATGGGAAAGTCAATAGAAGTCAGTCAAGGTATCAAGAAGAGAATAGTGGAGTATCATTATGGTTTATCCTTGAGGGAAAAAATTCATATGCTTAAAGGTGCTGTGTTCATCTGTTCACACATTTTTAAGTGTATGCAAGTGTAGGGATGTTTCGAATGTCCAACCATCATACCATCAAGGAAGAAGACGGGATCTGTATTCAAGAAATGAATGGGTTTTGGTCAAAAATGTGCAAATCAAACCCAGAACCCAAAGCTAAAGATGGTATTATTATAAAAAGTGAAGCATGTCCTGTACTGATATGGGCTGAAAGGCACTCAGTGAGGAAGAAGCCAATGCCCAAAAAGAAGCACAATAAAGCTAGAATGCAGTTTGCAAATGCAGACAGGGATGAATATCTTCATGTGCTGTAGTCAGATGAGTTTGAAATGGAGCTGTTTTTGGCATAATGACCATTGTTACCATAGGAGGGAAAACAGAGTATGCTTGTAAGAATGGAAACTCCATCCCAAGTGTGAAGTACGGGGGTGGCAGTATCATAGCGTGGGGCTGTTTTTACTTTGAGAGAAAGTGGTACACTTCATAAAATAGATAGTAAAATAAGGAGAGAACATTATGAAAATACTGAGCAACATCTACAGACGTCAGCTAGGAAGTCAAAGGTTGTGCAACAGCAACCCACAGCATCCAGCCAAAGTAGTTTAATGAAAATAAAGTCAATATTTTGGCATGGCTATCACAAAGTCTTGATATCAATGCTACTGAAAATACTTTTAAAGGGGAAGTTAGATTTCTTCAACTTGGACCCTGTTTTTAGCTAATATTACGTTCATTTACTCACCCAGACATGTTTGGAATCACTTGGAGTCCTTCAGGAGAAGTTTATATCTAGTCACGATCAGTGTGCAGTACAGACCAAAAGTTTGGACACATCTTCTCATTCGGTGCGTTTGTTCTATTTATATGACTATTTACATTGTAGATTTTCATTGAAGGCATCAAAACTATGAATGAACACATATGGAATTATGTAGTACTTTTCCAAAAAGTGTGAAATAACCTGGCCTCCAAAGTCACTGGACTTGAACCCAATTAATATGATTTGGGGTGAGCTGAACTGCAGAGTGAAGGCAAACGGGCCAACAAGTACTAAGCATCTCTGGGAACTCCTTCAAGACTGCTGGAAAACCATTTTGGGTGACTACCACTTGAAGCTCAAGAGAATGCAAAGCAGTAATCAGAGCAAAGGATGGCTACTTCAAGGAATCTAAAATATAACATGTATACAGTTATTTCACCCTTTTTGTTTAGGTACATACAGTAATTCAATACATTATGTTCATTCATAGTTTTGATGCCTTTAATTGAGAATCTACAATGTAGTCATGAAAACAAAGAAGACACATTGAATGAGAAGGTGTGCCAAACCTCTGGTCTGTACCTCATATCCAAATAATGGGAATTGTGGGGAAATGAGCTGCCTCTAAATAAAGCCTTATCTGCCCCAAAACTCATTCATTTAACCAATATTTTGTTATGAATAGTCATCATTACTCACCTCGGAGTTCAGAACGTCTCTGAAGTGCTTCTTTTGTCTCTTCCAGGTAGTTTTAGAGGCTTATAATCCTTTTTTTTTTTTTTTTCTTCTTTTTTTTAACGTGTCCTGTTCAGCAGTATGCTACTCAGAATTGGTGTCTGAGTACCAAGTACAAGCCCAACAGTTTTACTTTCCCAAGCAGAGTATTACAGCTTTGCTGTAGTACGCCACTTGATTTATATGTATGAAAAATCTTTATTAGTGATTACTGTGGGTTCAATTTCCTGACGTCATGGACATTAAACTGAGACAAGAAGGAAGAAAGGAAGAAGGTGAAGAAAAGAAACCGGACCAGCAGAGGTGCGAACCGACGACACAAGACAGGGAGGTAAACAAAGAACACAAGAAAACATCCCAGTCCTCCACCTCTGCCGGACGGCTGAGAAACAGTAATACAAAAAAAAAACGACAAACTGTACAGAACCAAACCAATAGTTCGGATCTACACAAGCCATAGATTATAAACAAATACAAATTTTTCTGGTATAAGCTCCAGTAACAACTACAACTGATGATGAACCCAGCTTAAGATATGTCCCCTCCTCCACCAAAGTCCCACAACCATGTTTGCGCGAAGCATGCAGTCGAATTAAGGTTATCCCCACGCATGTGATTATAGCTGGTGTAAGTAACCGTCAATCCGTCACAGGTAATTCTGGAACAGATAAAGAGAGGCAAGAGATGTATGCATCCAGGGTCCCATAGAGTACAGAGGCCACAGGCGGATCAGCGCAAGGTCGATCACCCGTCAAGAGGGGAACAGATGGAAGCCCCAGGGGAACACCCACCAGCCGCTGGGGCCCGAGAGATCGCAGTGACGAGCCCACGGGCTCCGCCGGTAACCGGCTACGCCAGGGCGGGCCCGGATCAGGAACCGGAGGTCACGGGGACCAGGGGCACCCCGCCCCCCAGCGGGGCCCCAACCAGGGACCAGCCAACAAGGGCCCCCCGCCGCCGCCGCAGGCAAGGAGGACCCGCAGCCAACCAACGGACAACACACGCCGCCGCCACCCCGGACCAATACCCACCGCCAACAACCCGGCCCGCTGACCTCACAGAACCCACATGACTCCGCCCTGTCTACAGGGAGCCACAGCAAGACCCCACAGGCTGGGTACGAAACGGCCCTCTCCCCAGGCCGCGCCCAGCCGGCACCTGGACATCCAGATCTTCCAGCTCCCGGGTCCAGATCCCGCCCCACGTAGGGCTCCAAGATAAGGGGCCCAGCCAATGCCGGACAGCCCCACCAGGCGAACAGACCAGCCAGCAGAAGTCCTGGAACCGGCAGGAGGACTGGACGCCAGGCACGGTCCCCACCGATCCACCGGACGGCACCAACCTGTTCTACAACCTCGGCACCCCCAGAAGAGGTGCCCCAGTCAATCCAAGGAGGACGTCGGCCCGAAACAGCGGCCGCCCGACACACCGGACCACCCAGGACCCGCCCAACATGCACCAGGACCGAGCTGGGCCGCAACCGGGACCCCCGGCCCCAGGCATCAAGAGCCATCATCAACCAGCGGGCAGGAGCAACCATCACCGACGGGGAGTGACGGGGAGGGAAGAAGATGCATCAGGCCAGAGAGCAGCCAAACACCCAACCTGACAGGTAGACAAAGACAGACAGAGACACTCATACGTACCCTCCCTCTCATGCGTACACATTCTTACAAATACAGTACATACGAAAAAAGGACGCTATACACTCATTCATACCCCCCATACGTACACTATACTCCATACTCCCAGGCCCAGGGACAGACGCCCCATTAGAGAACCCTGCCCCTGCACCCAGGAGACAGACCCCTTTGCCCACCAGGACGGGGACAAGCAGACCGCCAAGGCCCCCACATCGGCAAGAGCAGCCCACCAGCCCAGGACCCCTACAAGACGGCCTGATGTTCAGTCTGAGGCTCCGACCCTGATGGTCCACCGAAGCATCTAGGGGTGTGGAAAACCCCCCAGCCTCTAATCCCCCAGCTCAATGTGTGTAGTTTGCGTGTTGTTCTAGATGTTCACTTAAAAACAGAGTGGGGGGACATGGGAATACTGCCGGTACACCCATCCTTCCCCCGCGGGTGCCCTCTCAGTGTCTAGATGCGTTTAAACAGTGGGTGCCGGCACCACAGGCGAGGCCCCCCACAACGGGCCCCTATAAGGGTCCCCCATGATGGGTCCCGCCCCCAGCGCCAATGCGCCCCACCGCCAGGTCCCTACATGTGCGTTCCATGTAAATGTTGCAAGTGTAAGTGTCTAAGTTGCTCAATAAAATCGGGACCCAGGCCGCCACCGGGTAGCGAAGACGGAAGCTCCATCCCGCACCCCAGTGACGTGCCCACATCCCAAGGCCTTGTATGGTAGAATGAAGGAGCAGGTGGACAGAGGCATGGGGATGGGGAGAAAATAACTGGGGTGACCATTGCCAACCCCAGGGAGCCAGCTCCCCTGCTGACTCCAATAGGCACCCCCGTTCGGCCGATCCACCAGGGGTGGGAGGCCCCAGCACGTCAAGTCGGGGCCCACGGCAGCGGCACCCCCGAGCCCCATGGGGCCCCGGCAATCCACCAGCCCCCATGCCAGGGGCATACCTAAATCCTTCCCAACATTCACACTGCTAACAAAACACATGTCACTAGACACCCAGGTTGAGTTTAGCCCCCCCTCCCCCTCAACGCCCTCCCCCCTCCCGTCCCAAGCGCACCCCGTTAAAAAGAGCGCCTGTGCTAGATGGTAAAAAGCCTCCCCGCCAATAAGAGACGCCCCAGGCACCGCCAGCGTCCGAGGGCCCCCGCGCCGAGGCCGGAACCCGGCGCACCACCGACTCGGGTACCCCGGCCATGCCGCGCCAGGCCCGTGAGCAGACCGAAGTCCCGGGCGGCCAATCCCCAGGCCAACATCCTCCAGCCTTGCTACTACCGCCCAATGGCCGGGTGGCAACAGAACCCAGCACCTCCACCCACCAGCCCACACCCCACCAACCGGTCAGTCACCGTGGAGGCCGACCAACACCGGCCAGAGGCCCCCACCTCAGCACCCCCGCGAGGGCTAAGACCAAGACCCAGGAGCCATGTCCAATGTCAATATAGCCGATCGGGCCCGGAGACGCTGGCAACACGCCGCGCACTCTCGCCGACGCCCAGACACGGCAAGCGGCCACCGGGGAGCAAGCGACAAGAACCAGCCCGGGGAGATGGAAAGGGCGGCAGCGCCCGCCAACCATCGGCCAACCACAACCCCCACCCAGCCGGCACCGACAGCAGCGCCCCCCCCCGGCCAAGCCCCAGCCAGGGCCCCAGCCGGGGGGCACGCCGCCCCAGAACCCCGAGCCCCAGGCCCAGCCCAGACCCCCCCAGAGCAGCACAGCACCAGGCCAGTAACCCGTGTCCGCCAGCACGACCCCTCTAAGGCGCCGCATGCAGCCACTAGGAGTCACCACACAAAGCCCCCAAAGTCCCACCCCAGGCGAGGGTCATGGCACCTACCGCCGAACCGCAAGCGGACCCACCCCCAAGGACCTCCCCGCAGTCGCCACCAACCCTTAAGCTCCACATCGGCGACCGTGTCCCACAGAACGGAATCAAGGGCCCGACCCCACCAGGTGATGGAACTGATCAAGGGTGACCAGAAAGATTGATCAGATGTGGAGGCAGATGCCGTTTCTAGACCAATGTAATCCAGAAGGAGATCTCTATATTGATTAATATTCAGAGTATTTTTATTTTTCCAGTTCAAGAGGATATTTTTCTTAGCGATGCATAAGGCGATGTAGAATAATTGCATAGACTTTGTATCCATGGTAACTTCATCTACATTTCCCAGCAAGCAAACTGTGGGAGCAGGTGTGATATTACATTTCAGACACTTTGATAGATCTTCACATATCTGGTACCAATATTTCTTAACAGGTGGGCAGAACCAGAGAGCATGAATATAATTGTCTGGTAGATAGCTTGTACATTGTAAACAGGTATCAGACGGCGTATAACCCATCTTGAACATCCGTTGCCCTGTATAATGCACTCTATGAAGGATTTTATATTGTATTAATCGTAGATTAGGATTTTTAAGAAATTTAAAGGTTCTTAATGAAATTTGAGACCAGAGGTTTTGGTCAATTGAGATGGACAAGTCAATCTCCCATTTTGAAATAGGAAGGGCTATTGATTCATCTATTCTATTTAATGTTTTGTATATTTTAGATAGCAGTTTGGGAGGGTTAAGATTAAGGAAGTCTAAAACCTGGAATTTGTAAATCAACTGTATTGAGCCTAAATTTATTTTTTATAATTGATTTAATTTGTTGGTATTCTAAGAATTTATTCTTGTTAATTCCGAATTGTGTAACCAATGTATTAAATTGGATAAAGTCTGTTCCATCAAATATATGCTCCAGGTATTCAATTCCTTTACAACTCCAGCCTGGAAAGTTGATCATGCTTTTTTTTGTAAGATATCCGGGTTATTCCAGATGGGTGTACGCCTGCATGGGACTAGTGAGGTCTTTGTCATTTTAAGAAATTCCCACCAAGCTGTCAGAGAGGAGCTGATATTAATACTTTTAAAACATTCATTTTGTTTTATATTTGAGCTAACAAAAGGTAGATCTGAAAGTTTTATCTAATTGCATAGTGTCTGTTCAACATCTACCCAGCACTCATCGATATAACTGTGTTTTACCCATCTTGATGTGTATTGGAGCCTGTTAGCTAAGAAATAATGACGAAAGTTTTGTAGGTCTAGACCTCCTTTATCTTTGGACTTCTGTAGTGTTTTTAAGCTGATACGTGGGGGTTTATCTTTCCAAAGAAATTTAGAAACAGAAGAGTCCAGAGATCTAAACCAATCAGGTGATGGTTTGCTTGGGATCATTGACAATAAATAATTGATTCTAGGCAAAACCATCATTTTTATTGTAGCTACCCTTCCAATAAGTGATATTGGAAGGGATTTCCATCTTGCCAGATCATCTTCCACTTTTTTTAAAAGTGGGACGTAATTTAGCTTAGATAAGTCTGACAGTCTTGGTGAGATATGGATACCTAGATATGTAATATTTCCCGACCGGAGCTGTAAAGCAACAGGACTCTGGTAAGAACAGTTGATTGGAAGGACTGTCGATTTTAACCAATTTATGGAATAGTCTGAAACTCTTGAGTAAAATTTTATTAACTCAATTACCTGATACAAGGAAGTTTGTGAATGCTGTAGAAATAGTAGTACATCATCTGCGTATAATCTGATTTTATGTTCTATTTTGTTGCATTGTATACCTTTAACATTATTATTTTGCCTGATTGCTGCTGCTAATGGTTCAATAAAAATAGCAAAGAGGGAGGGAGAAAGTGGACATCCCTGCCTGGTACCTCTCTGAAGAAAGAACCTTGATGATGTTTGATTATTGATCCTAATACATGCTGTTGGTGAGCTGTATAATATTTTTAACCAGTTAACGAAAGAATTACTGAATCCGAATTTATTTAAGGCTGCAAATAAAAATTTCCAGTTAACTCTATCAAATGCTTTTTCTGCATCTAAAGATAATATATTGGTTTGGACGTTTTTACAGTAGGAATAATCTATTAAATCTATTAATCTACGTGAATTTGTGGAAGAGAGCCTACCTTTTATAAAACCTTTTTGATCAGGGTGGATTATTAGAGGTGTTATTTTCTCTATCCTTCTTGCAAGAGCTTTGCAAATTATTTTCAGATCCACATTGATAAGAGAAATGGGACGATAACTGGTAGGAGACATAGGGTCTTTTCCTGGTTTTAATAGAAGATTGATGTAGGCAGAATTCATGTTTGGTGGTATTCAACCATTTTCCTTTGTTTCCTGCAACATTTTGTAAAATGTTGGTGCCAGAATATTCCAGAATTCTTTATAGAACTCTACTGGAAATCCATCTGGACCTGGAGCTTTATTATTAGGCATAGATTGGAGGGCCTCCTGGAGTTCAGACAATGTTAGCGGTGAATCCAGGGCCTTTTTCTTGACTGTCTGAAAGTTTAGGAAGAGTTATTTTATCCAGAAATTGTACAATATCATTATTTGAAGGGTTTATCTCTGGTGTGTATAAAGTCTCATAAAATTCTTTGAAAGTGTTGTTTATTTTTTCAGGGTCATATATTATATTCCCAATTTTGTCTTTGATTGCAGATATAGTTGTTTTTTCTTTATTTATTTTTAATTGATTAGCTAAGAAGCTACCTGATTTATTACTATGTTCAAAGTTTTCTATCCTAAGTCTTTGGATTAAAAACTGCGTCCTGCGTCCTTTTATTAATAATTTCATTTAATTCTAATTTTGCTTTCCTTATTTTACTTAAGCTCTCTTTATCCAGGGAAGGTTCTAATGATTTAATAGTTTCTTCTAATTCCTGAACATGTTTATTTTCTGTTCTCTTTTTATTTGATGAGAATGAAATTATTTTACCTCTAATCACAGCTTTCCCTGCTTCCCAGAGAGTGGATGGCGACATACCAGGGAGATCATTAAATTCCATGTATGAAGCCCATTCTTTTTCAATATATTTAATAAATTCTTTATCCTTAAGTAATGATGCATTAAATTTCCAATTTTTATTTTGAAGGGTTGCAATTTTATTTGCTAAATTTAAAGAAACAGGAGCGTGATCGCTGATCACTATAGGATGTATCTCAGTGTCTGAAATGTCATTCAACAGTGAGCTGCTGACTAACAAATAGTCCAATCTAGAATAAGAATGATGTACGTTTGAGTAAATAGTGTATTTTCTGTCGTTGGGATGAAGCGATCGCCATGCATCGCAGAGTCCATAATCGCTCATGTACTGTTTAACTATATCTATGGATTGCCATCTGCGCTGAGTCCCTGCTGTACTGAGCCTGTCTATTTCTTCATTTAGTCCAAAGTTGAAATCTCCCCCAAGAACAAGTGAGCAATCCATGTGATTAGGCAAAACCGAGCAGAAAGTATGAAAGAATGAGGGGTCGTCAACATTTGGACCATATATACTAACTATACATAACTTTTGGTTATTTATAAATAGTTTTAATATTATAAATCTACCTTCTGGATCTGTAGCTGTGTCTATTACTTTAAAATTTGTATTTCTATTTATTAATATTGCTACTCCTCGTTGTCTAGATTTATAGCATGAAGAAAATATATTAGGATACTCTGGTGTTTTTAAATCATTAGCTGTTGAACTTGATTTATGAGTCTCCTGTAGTAAGACGACATCTGCCTTCAATCTTGTAAGATGGTTGAAAATCTTAATGGTTTTATCTCTGGAGCTAGCGCCGCGAATATTCCATGTTATTAATTTTACAGGATTCATAGAGCTAAGATAAACCTTAGACATGTACTATCGCCAAGGATGAATATAGGTGTAATTTTGGTTTGTCCATGGGGTTGCCAGATTGAAAAAAACCAGAAGCAGAGATAAAGCGAGGCAAATAATGCACCATACAAGTGTGTACAGAATGAAAGTATGATGGAAAAAAAAAAAACATGAATATGCCATGATAAAAGTCTGTGTGTGTGTGAGAGAGAAAAAGGAAAAAAGGTGATAAAGAGATTTGGTGGTACAAATGTGAGAAAGAAAATAGAGAAAAAGAAAAAAGAAGAAAAAAAAGAAAAAGCAATCTAGTGCACAGCCCTGCCCCTACCCACATTAACAAACAAAAACAGCCTGCTGAGCTGTGCTTTTTTTTTTAACTATAGTTGTCTGATAAAGCTAATTCTGTCTTGGTTCTGTTAAATATGACTAATAAAGCCAAGGAGTAACCTGAGGGTCCCTAAACAGCTGACCGTTAACATACAGTTTATCCACACTAACCGTAGCCCTACTGCCCTCACTAATATGTTTTTTTCTAATTGGAAATAACACGCGTCTTCTGTCCAGGATTTCTTTCGGAAACTGATCATTAACGCTGTAATTCGTCCCCCATAGCTCTCTCCCGCGTCCTTTGACATGTTCTTTTTGTTTAAAATGTTCAAATTTTGCAACAATTGGTCGCGGGCGGGTGTTGTTGGGCTTCTTACCTCCGAGTCGGTGAACCCGATGGAAGGTTATGTTTTTAACCGTGTCGCCTGGCAGTTTCAGCTGGTGTTGAATGAACTTTCGCACGGCTACTTCAGCATCTTCCTCAGCCTGCTCTGGTATCCCCGAAAAAACAAGATTGTCCCTCATTGATCGGGCCTGGATGTCTAGGATAGACTCCTTGAAGCTTTTGTTTTCTCCCGACAGCTGCTTCATCCCCTCGGTGAGTTTCTTAACATCTTCTTTTAGTGTTTGATTTTCTGTAAGTAGTGAAGCTACCTGTTGTTGGCTGAACTCCAGCGATTCCCTCAGAGCCTGAAATTCTTTATACAGAACCTCCACTAGCGCGAGACGGGCGTCCAGGCTGGTTAGCTTCTTGTCTATTGAGTCCAGGATGTCGCCGTAGCTTCTATCTGGCGAGTCGGTGGATGTGCTAGCCTCGGAACGAGTGCGCTTCTGCGACGGTGTGCACGTTGTTGTATCCGAAGCAGGTTTTCGTGACTTACCCATAACGATGTTATCAAAGCACTCGTCTAGGTAGCACTCCAGCGAATCCAATGTTTCCTCGTCCAGGTTGTTTAGAGGGAAAAAAAAAGTAACTTGATGGTTAGTTTAGAAGCTGCGTTTGGTTCAAAATGATTTTCTTCTTTTACCTGACTGATTGTATATTTTACCACATAACTGCCATGTTCACCTATGCACAGCTCTCGCGAGAACTCAGCAGCTCATCCTGCACCCCTCTGTCTCCCCCGAAGTGGCTTATAATCCAACAACACTAACGTGATTTCAATGACGTCACAGACTTTCGCTCTGTGCTCTATGACGGTCGGTTAGATGTAGGTTGCTACTGCAAACATGGTTTGTGTTTGCGTGGTTACACATTACACTAACTGAATGACCAATAAGACTGAGTTCAGCTTCCACTGGTTCACTTTTCTCAACCTACGCAAACTACAGCTGCAATGGTGGGCGGCTGTGATGTCATTAAAATCGCTGGTTAGTGTAAATTGGAATTGGTTGTATTAAAAGCCTGTAAAAAAAACCAAAAGCTTATACCTTAGCACCTCAGAGACGTTCTGAACTCACAGGGGAATGTTGCTAACTATTCATAACAAAACATTGGTTACATGAAGGAGTTTGTGGGCAGATAATGCCTTACTAAATGCAACACTTCCTCTGCCCTCACGATTCCCATTATTTGGATATATGCTGATCGCGAATGGATAAAAACTTCTTCTGAAGGACTCCAAATGGCTCCAAATTTGTAAATGAACATCGTAAATACAAAAATAAGGTTCAGGTTGAAAAAACCCAAACAGAATTCGCCCTTAAATTTGTATTTTTAATGTGTCTTACTACTAGAGGGTATTTAAATATGTATCAGCAAATCCAAAATACTATGTTTAGTCCTGCAGAGCTGATAAGGCTCACAGCATATCAGTTGTGGGTAAATATCGGCCAGCCTGTTGTAGAAATCCATGACATCAACTAGTTAAAGTGCTTTGTTGATCCAGACTGCTGGCAGGCGAAATGTGGCATAATTATCATGCTTCAAGCAGCTGAGGAAGTTTCCATGAGCGAACAGTTATCCAGGTGGAAAATATTCCACGCTCGACTGCAGCCTGCCAGATAAACTGCCAGCTTGTTTTCTCTCTGACAGCTATCAGTTTAGATTGCATGTACGTTATAAAGAGGGATGAGACAAAGTGGGTTCCATGCTGATGGTTGGGATCTGTTCTGCTTCATTCACTCAGCCCATCACACACTAAGAGACATAAGCTATATATTTTGGAGAAAAATCGGAACATACATCTTTTTGTTTGTTTTAAATGATCAGTCTGTGATATTTAACAACATTTGCACCTCAAGGTAGTTGTGCATTTTTGTCATCACAGAGTAACTTAGTTTTTTTACTACTACAAGTATTTACCAAGTAGACCTCTCGTTGCATGCAAGCATCTAATCTAAAGAACAATATTTTTCATTCACTGATTTTTAGATATACACTACAGTTCAAAAGTTTGGGGTCACCCAAACAATTTTGTGTTTTCCATGAAAAGTCACACTTATTCACCACCATACGTTGTGAAATGAATAAAAAATAGAGTCAAGACATTGACAAGGTTAGAAATAATGATTTTTATTTGAAATAAGATTGTTTTTACATCAAACTTTGCTTTCATCAAAGAATCCTCCATTTGCAGCAATTACAGCATTGCAGACCTTTGGCATTCTAGCTGTTAATTTGTTGAGGTAATCTGGAGAAATTGCACCCCACGCTTCTAGAAGCAGCTCCCACAATTTGGATTGGTTGGATGGGCACTTCTTGCGTACCATACGGTCAAGCTGCTCCCACAACAGCTCAACGGGGTTCAAATCTGGTGACTGCGCTGGCCACTCCATTACCGATAGAATACCAGCTGCCTGCTTCTTCTCTAAATAGTTCTTGCACAATTTCGAGGTGTGTTTTGGGTCATTGTCCTGTTGTAGGATGAAATTGGCTCCAATCAAGCGCTGTCCACTGGGTATGGCATGGCGTTGCAAAATGGAGTGATAGCCTTCCTTATTCAGAATCCCTTTTACCCTGTACAAATCTCCCACCTTACCAGCACCAAAGCAACCCCAGACCATCACATTACCTCCACCATGCTTAACAGATGGCGTCAGGCATTCTTCCAGCATCTTTTCAGTTGTTCTGCGTCTCACAAACGTTCTTCTTTGTGATCCAAACACCTCAAACTTGGATTCATCCGTCCACAGCACTTTTTTCCAGTCTTCCTCTGTCCAATGTCTGTGTTCTTTTGCCCATCTTAATCTTTTTCTTTTATTGGCCAGTCTCAGATATGGCTTTTTCTTTGCCACTCTGCCCTGAAGCCCAGAATCCCGCAGCCGCCTCTTCACTGTAGATGTTGACACTGGTGTTTTGCGGGTACTATTTAATGAAGATGCCAGTTGGGGACCTGTGAGGCGTCTGTTTCTCAAACTAGAGACTCTAATGTACTTATCTTCTTGCTCAGTTGTGCAACGCGGCCTCCCACTTCTTTTTCTACTCTGGTTAGAGCCTGTTTGTGCTGTCCTCTGAAGGGAGTTGTACACACCGTTGTAGGAAATCTTCAATTTCTTAGCAATTTCTCGCATGGAATAGCCTTCATTTCTAAGAACAAGAATAGACTGTCGAGTTTCAGATGAAAGTTCTCTTTTTCTGGCCATTTTGAGCGTTTAATTGACCCCACAAATGTGATGCTCCAGAAACTCAATCTGCTCAAAGGAAGGTCAGTTTTGTAGCTTCTGTACCGAGCTAAACTGTTTTCAGATGTGTGAACATGATTGCACAAGGGTTTTCTAATCATCAATTAGCCTTCTGAGCCAATGAGCAAACACATTGTACCATTAGAACACTGGAGTGATAGTTGCTGGAAATGGGCCTCTATACACCTATGTAGATATTGCACCAAAAACCAGACATTTGCAGCTAGAATAGTCATTTACCACATTAGCAATGTATAGCGTGTGTTTCTTTAAAGTTAAGACTAGTTTAAAGTTATCTTCATTGAAAAGTACAGTGCTTTTCCTTCAAAAATAAGGACATTTCAATGTGACCCCAAACTTTTGAACGGTAGTGTAATCTGGTATACATGAACACAAGCAGGACAAAGTGGTTGATTTGTTAATATATATATACTTTTGTGGTTCTTTACAACAATATTATACCTCTTTAAACCTTTTCTACATTTATCAAAATGTATTTTATTGGGATTTGTCTCATAATTGATCACTGTGAAACGGAAGAAAAATGTTGCATTATCTTTTAAAATCTGATAAATGGATTGTGAATATGTATCCTGTCCCCTTTACTCTGACACCCCTAAATGAAATCAACCATAGCCTACTCATCACCTAATTCGTAGAGAGTCTAGCGATTATGATGCTTGATCACTGTTTTTTTTCTCTAATGTTTTTTATGCATTTCATTTATTATTCTTAATTACTGTGTACTTTTACTTTCCGTACCGTATATTTTATTTGTTTTTCTTAATTGCTGTTTTTACTTTCCATGCTTCAATGCACATCATGTTGTTATATCTGTCAATTTTATAAAGTTACTGGCACTGTCAGGAGTTGAAAATAATTGCTAGCGATTCTGAAACTATAGCAAATTTTACCCTGAGACTGTTCCTTACTAGCTGTTTTTACTTTTACCTGCTTTTACATAATATGTTTTGCTTGTTTCTTTACCACCAAATCATGTAAAGCACCTTGAATTATCTTGTTGCTGAAAGTATGCAATACAAATTAAATTCCCTTGCTTTGCCTTGCCTAACTGTGGAAATTGCTGTGAGCATAACTCGAACTGTTCCATGAAGGCCTTAGAGGTTTGTTATGCCTTGTTTCTGCTGAACCGTGAGGCATGGGTCAGTGCAGTTTGGTACCTTATTTCTGGTCCGGTGTATTCAAGAGAGCCTATCCGCCATCAGTTGGACTCTCAGTGGACAGATGGGGCTGAACCCAAACACCAATCTAGCATCATACCATTGTGACAACAGACATAATACACTAGTTTATCTTCTGCTTGTCATAAGCAGTTACATTTTGCCACTTTTAGCCTAAATTGAACCTGAAAATAACTTATGACCCAGACCTGTGCTGTATCGTTCAGTGGAAATGAGACAATGTAAAACCGTAGTGAAGAAGCAGCATCATAAAGACCAATGAACAAAGAAGATAAGACAGAGATAAGGTTGTTGAGAAGTTTAAAGCAGGGTTAGGGTTTAAAACAGTTTCCCATACCTTGAACGTTTCACAAACCCCTTGTCAATCCATCCTCTGAAGATGAAAAGATGGTGGGACGAAGCAAACCTGGTGGCAAACCTACTGTAGGAACGTGGGTCCTCAATAGTAAGTTTAAAAAGGAGCTTGGATTATCTTTTTAAAACCTTCTGGGGAGAGAGAACCAGTGTTTTCATTCTGCTAAATACAGAAAAGTTGCAATGAACTGGCCCTGTTCCGTATAGAAATTTACAGGATTACAAGTACTATCACAGCTATTGGACAAATAGTGTAACAATTCAACTTCCTACCTCTACCCAGGAATATTCACAGAGACGTAGCCAGAACTTGATTTTTGGGTGAATCTAACATCAAATGGGTGGGCCTTGTCAATATTATTAAAATCAAATTTATTTGTACGTTTCGGTGTTGTATCTGTACACAGCGGAAACAGACCGAAATAGTTTTGAACAGAAACAGCTAAAAACGAATGAAAACAAATTAAAGCTGTGGCCTAACACAAGCGCCTCATGTCAGCTCACTGACACAGACAATAGTTATCTTTAGCTGGTATCTTACCCGTATTGGGATTCACTCACCTTTAAGACAATGTACTGGTTTCCCATCACATCTGTGGGAGTAGTTTAGTAAGTTTTCCCAGTCAGATAATCTGAATGGGAAACTCTACAGAGTGTAAACATAACGTTATGGCCACATTCAGATGTCAGATGGTTAAAAAATGTATTTAATTCCACGAAGGGCTAATATTAAGGCAGCTTACCCTTTAGACAGTGATGTAGAAGCTATGAATCATATCACAGCTAGCCTAATTATTCACATCCAATGACAGCAAGTCTTGAAAAAATTGAAATGTCATCTTCAACTTTATTCTGTATTCTATACAAATAACCTCAAATGACACCCCTCGAAAATAAAACATAATGATTTATGATTTTTTTCATTTATTTTTAGGAAGTCATTTATTTGGGTGATCCCAGGTCCCAGTGGTGTCCACCAAGGCCCACTTGTAGCCACACCCCTGCACAGCCATGTAGTCTGAGAAGCAGCTAGGAGATCCTGCAAAGAGCCACAGTTCATGTTTTGCTCTGGTACCCTCAAAAAATTCTACATGGGTGAAAGACTTAACACTGTATATTTTCCTGAACACTCTCCAGCCACGGGGAGATATGCTGATGGGGCATCATGCTGTGAGAGGATTTTATTTGGCATGATAAGAAGATGAATGGAGCTAACAGCAGGACAATAACTAAAAGTACATGTTAGATGGTTTTACAAAGAATGCATGTCACACTTTTCATATCTTTAATTCTTAAATTTGTTAACTTTATATTCATTTACCTAAACATTCTAATGATAAGCTAATTTGCGTTGGTCCATTATATAAAATATATGTCTGGCAGTGTATAGTGTTGTTTAGAAAAAATGTTTGGTTGCTGTTATAGCTAACTATTTTTTGGGGGGTTTTTTGCCTGATACATGGGGAAACCATAAAATATCAAAAATATTCATTATTTTCGCAAGAAAAAGGAAAAAAAAGAAAACGAGGGGCACAATCACTTAGTTCAGCGTTTGGTGATTTTGTTTTCCGATAAAGATGTGTTTCATACTTTTCAACATGAATTTATCCAAGGATAGTTGATGTTTGGACTTGATGGACAGTGAAAAAACAGACTTTAATCTAAGGAGGATGTTGCTTTCATTATTAAACTTGTTTAATCTTCACTACACCACAGCTCAGGGATGTATACACCCATATATACAGACATGCTTCTTCTCAGAAACCAATTTCTCCCACTGTGTAGTTTCACCTATATGATTTTTTTTTCCATAACCAAATTTTTACCATTATCAAATTAACAAAAAGACAAGACAAAGAAGACACACAAGCAACATTTAACTGGACTCTTCAGAAGATATATAATCTAAATCTTGTTCAAGGTTTTTATTCTTTCATCATCTGTATTTAATACCAAACTGGCTTGCCTGCTGTTTTGTGGAATTTGCTTCAGCTTAACATGGGAAGAGTCTATGGTTCGAGGCCAGGAGTTAGTGTGCACAAAGGGCATACGAAGTTCAGGAGTTCTTCACTGAGGCCTCTGTGGAATTACGCCTGTCAAAGACTTTAAAGATACATCATTATACTTCCTGCCTCCTACTACCACTGACCTCTGACCACTCTTGTTCCAAGAAGAGTGGCTTTTATTAGGCTTTTTCCTAATATGAATAGAGTCAAAATCGAATTGTACTGATAGTCCAAAAGAATTGTGATTTTAGCTTTAAAGTTATGACAAACAAAATCTAATTTTCCAAGTCGAAATTAATTAAAATTTTTCTTACAAATACATGGTTAATGACCTAAAATTTGCATTTAAGTCTTGGCATCTTTAAAGTTCCAATCTCGTGTCTGATTTTCTTAGATGGTATTTTGCTTTCATAAATCTGACACTACACATGCTATAAAATTTAACAGAAATACTGTAATTATCCTACCTTGCTGTCACACAGCTCCTTATGTTGCCATATGCGCTGGAATTCTGAAAAACATGCTTAATATGTGCCCAGACATGAGGATATGAAGGAGCTTCAATGATGGTGAGTTCTAATCGTTGTCCACTGTAATTATGACCACCTTCTTTTAAAAATTCCTCATATAAATGGGTTTACAAACCGTCTGGGCCTTAAAGCTCAACTCACCCCCAAATCAACTTTTTTTTGCCAATAAACTTTAAAAATGAGTGTATGATATTTTGGTCTACATGTCTCTTCAAAATTTTTGTTTTTCAAATATATTTTCATAAAAATATTCATTCTCTACCCAAAAAAAAAAAAAAAACACAATGTGGAATGCTCTTTTGAGGTTAAAATTTTACACTGCATTTAAAATCTAAATCAGGCATTGCTACTGGCTCAAGCCTTATTTCAGACATCAGCCTTTATGTCTGACCACAGCAGCCCTACAGTATGGAATACAAATCCAGAGCTGAATAATAATAGTTGAATCAGCCAGCCAGAAAAAATGACTGACAGAAAAAAATGAAAATGACAGAAAAAGATATCTTGTGTTTCACTTTCTCTTTCAAGTATCTAGCAACTGAGGGGAGTAAACTCTCTGGATAGGATATTGTATCCGATTAAGTAATGTTAATATTGGATCACTGACATTACATCAGAGCTGTAAATTGGATTATGTGCAGTATAACAATAGTGTAAACGCTTGGGCACTTATTTAAAAATTCTGTAGTCGGCAAGCTTATTACAACATTGTATTGCTTAAAATATCAAATGTTGAGAGATTTATTTCTCTAGTTGTTAGAAATGTCTCTTTGAGACCAAGCACAGCAGACTTTTAATGCTGCTCTGCTTGCACAATAATCAAAAATTAATGAGGACAGTTTTAATTTATTTAAAAGCAGCTGCAACTGTTCCAATGCAAAACTACTACATTTTAACATATTGTCCACAGATACACTACCAGTGCTGAAGCAGTTGTAGTGTAGACCTCTAAGAACACCCAGCCAAGGTGATCAGGTCAGAGTTTTCTCGTTCAGTCCAAAAATAGATCCTTATCTGCTGAAAATGCTTCCAGTTGCCCTGATTGTTTTATTTTTTGCTTTGAAAAACCTGCTTGCTGACCTGACCTTCATTCGAAGTGTAATATCTGTTTGAGAAAATATAATGAGAACTGTATGTAGCTCTACAGGTTACACACAAAACCTCATCGAGTCTGTTTTTTTGCTTGCTGGTTGAAAAGCTCCTTTGGAACATCAACCAAGTTCCTCACTTTGTTAGGGCATTTTGTATCCATGTTTCCCAAAGTTTTCCTCTTCCCTTCACAAGCTGGTTGTGTCAGAAAGGTGAACAGCGTTAGCGTCCAAGCTGCTGATTGGTAGCATAATTGAAGGGCTGGGGGTATCTCCTTCTGAAACACATGCACGAGTCTGCACAGGCTGTGACGAGTGGTCTCTTTCAATTGCGCTTGGTGGTGTAGCAGACAGCACCCTGTTGGTGATGCAGGAAAACATGTCCGACAGCTGCAGACGCACCTCTCTTTGCCAGCAGGCATAAACCAGAGGGTTTATCAAAGAGTTGAGGAGCCCCAGCAGCCACAGGTAATTCTCCAGTATCCCCTTAAGAGCACACTGCCTGCAGAGAAGGTGCACGATGCACACCACGAAGAAAGGACTCCAGAGCACCAGGAAGCAGCCGACAAGCACCCCCACTGTCCTTAAAGCTTTCACATGACTCCAGCTCCTCAGCAGGTGATGCTGTGGTTGAGGTTGGTACTGGGATGCTCTGGGATTGTCGTCATCAGCTCTTGAGCTGGTTTGTCTAATTTGGGAGATTTGCTTGTGATGGATGCAAGCGATCTTCAGGATGTCCAGGTACATGTAGATGAACATGGAGAGCACGGGAAAGAACAGCAGGCAGTGGAGAACGATGATGGCAATGTCGTGGTTGACGGTGAAGAAAGTACAGAAGCCGTTGTAGGGTCCCGCCGCTTGCAGCTGGGGCACCATCACTGATGAGCATAGATATGAGTTAATTTACATATTTAAGCTTCATTTATGTGATGCTAAAAATCACCGTAGAACCAAAGCCTTTGTTTCTTTCTTTGGCATATAAAAAAAAGTTAGGAACAATGGTACCAGCACCACATCTGTGCCTTCTGAAAATATTCATACCCCTGGAATCTTCTCCCATTTCGCCATCTTTCACCTACAAACCTCAAAATATTTCTTTTGAATTATTTAAAGGGGTTCTAGAATTCAAAACTCTATTTTCCTTGTTGTTGAATATAAGCAGCTTAAGGTGTCAAATGTACCATACAAAAAGTCTGTGCCGTCCCGAGGATGCTTTCCTATGCTAATTTGTAATTTTGAAATGACTGCAGAGAAATGGTTTAGTCCACCTAGACACGCCCCCTTAAACTTTCATGTCTCGACCCATTTCAGTATATAATGTTGCGGTAATGCACCAAATAGTTGTGTATTAGCCACAGAACCAAATCACCACAAGGTAACGTTAATGTTCTTGTTGGTCGAGAGGAAAACAACAAAGAAGAATTTTGGAGCACAAATGTTATGTTCAAGGAGAGTTTCTAGCTTCTAGAGCCATCAGTGCAAACCAGCCATTTTTAACGCCAACAAAGTTTCATTGACATATCGAGGTTTGAATCCCAGCCTGGGGTCTTTCTGTATAAAGTTTGCATGTTCTCCTTGTGCATGGGTGGGTTCCCCTCTGGGTACCCTAGCTTCCTCTCACAGAGCAAAAACATTACTGTTAAGTTCATATGTCTCTCAAATTTGTCTTTTGGTGTGAGTGTTTGTCCCAAACTGTTTACATAATGTTACTGTGTGTTTATGGGAAAATGTTTATAGTCGACCCTTTCAATTCCAGTACTACTTACCAACTGGAATCATTCAAACAGTGACTTACCCCAACAAAAAATACTCTAGCTTTTACTAATTTAAGTGTAATATTTTCTATTGGGGACTTTTGATTATTTTCTTTCCTATCTTAATCAGTTTCAGACTTTATCTGTAAACAAATTTTTTTCTCCACGTAGAATTAAACATCACTTTTTTAAATGATATTATAGTGGTACTTGTAGTTTATTCACTGCATCAAGATGCAAGCATCTATCTCTATATTTATAGTACTGAACAGAATGTTTATCTGTAAAATTGATCAGTTTTATTTATGGCAAGCAGCGCATTAATTATTTTTTGTCATGTGAAGAGATTGCTCCTTATAACTCAACTAAATTAAACATGAACTACACTGGTATCCTCTAGATTACTAAAATAATGCATAAAAAAAGTAGATTCTTCATGATCAGTCACACAGTTCGGTTTATTTGGCATGCAGGATTCATTTATTTAGCAACAAATAAAACTATTGCTATGCCTTGATTGTTGTGCCTTGTGGAGGGAAACTACTTTGAGCAAGTCCATTAGTTGTTTTTTTGTTTGTTTGTTTTTGGGACAGACTGCCAGGAAAAATACGTTTCTGTCCTACTGTCACAAAAATGTTGTTTACTAACACATTTACTGGATCTGCACTGCTATCTGAGGAGGCAAGTTTTTTCTTGCTGCAAACTCTGCTGGTAGACTTGGTTTGAAATGAATAGAAACTACTTGGGGCTTGGGACGCTTAGTGCATGGCCTCATGAACTGATAAGGATACCTGGAAGCTTTTTGCAAAACTCTATTGGACTCTGCCAGAACACTGAAAATTGGTCATCACTGATGATGAGGAAGACAATTATCCAATGGCCAAATCAACATCAGACACATATTTCTTCAAGGGCCATCTTAGTCCCCTAATGTGATTCCTATACAAAAAAGTGTGGGCAGATACAGAGAAGATGACACAAGACTCTGACTGCAAAAATAAATTGTCAAACATCCTTCTATCTGTGTACTTCAGTGTATAAAGTAATGTTTGCCAAGACTCACCTGGTAAAAATCCCATAGTGAAGGAGCTGATCCACACTACCAGTAAAGATGCCGCTGTCTTCCCTTTCCCAGACATCAGAGAGTAACGCAGGGGCATCTTGATGGCTACGTAACGGTCCAATGAGATCAGGAACATTGAGAGGATGGATGCAATGCAGGGGGACGTCATAAAGGCCATTCGCAGCAAACACCGAGTCTTGCCCTGTGGAACAGGGGGCGTTGCATTCGTGGGAGGATAAACTATAAAATGACCATTTCTGTGCTGAAGTACATTTTTGAAGTCCTCTGTAGCTAGTCCAGTGACGGCTACGCCCACCAGAGTGTCTGCAAGAGCCAGGTTCAGGACAAAACACCAGCTCTGACATCCTCGCTTCAGGAGCAGCTTCAGCAAAGCAGCAGCCACCAATAGATTGATGGAGATGATGAAGAGAGCAGAGATGCTCAGGATGAAGCCCATCACCGGAGACTTCATGTCACTTTGCAAGGCTGGATGGTCAGAGTCCATGGAGTCAAAAGTGACACTGATAGAAGGATCTGTGCGGGTTTCTCCAGTAAAATACGATGTTCCGATTCAAAATGAAGAAAGAAAATAAAAACTTGCTGACATGGTTTCAGACTGAGGATTTTCAAACACATCAAGCTTTAAATGACAGATTTTTGCTTACGGATCAAAGCATTGCTTTACTTTGTAACCAAAGATTTTGAGAGATTGATTTAAAAAAAAAAAGTAAATCCAGTGTTGTAGTCTGCAGGCTGATACCAAAATATCCAGGTCAACTCTTTCCTAAAACATTGTTATGATCTCAAGGATGATTAGAACATCTGGGTTCTTTAGGTTCCTTCAACAAATTCCAGAAGGACAGAGACGGTCCTAGCGCCATCAGCAGGTCTGTGTTATGCCCTCCTCTCTCAAACGCACAGAGCCCCACAGGCAAATGAAAACACACCCCTCTGCTCTGCTGATGCTGCCTCTCTGAGACTCCAACTCGACCGCCTGCTTGCTGGCTCTCTGCCTCAAGTGGGGGTAACTGTTTTACTTGCAAGCTTTTTGTGTGTTCATAACCGTTAAACTGGATGATTCCAGTTTTACTGTTTTTACCTGGGCTGGTTAAAATTTACACCTTGTGTAAACAAATTAAATCAGTGCAAACCGCTCTTATAATAGCTCTGTCATGTTTGGAGTCATCAAACCATGGATTTAGTTGTTGCTTATTGAGACAGTCGATTGTCCTCTAGAGGTCTTCTGGGTTGAACATATAAGAAAAAAGGAATACATTCAAACAAGCAGCTGCCTTTGTGGACTGCATTTGAAATGTGTCTTTTTGGGGGTGATAGTGGCTCAGGAGGAAGGAGTTTGTCCTGTAACTGGTTCAAACCCCCTCTCCAGCCAATTCTGTCCTGTTCTTGAGCAGGACACTTCTCTTGCCTTGCCTGCTGCTAGTGATCAGAGGGCCCAGTAGAGCTGATTTTACGGCAGTCGTTCTTCTGTCAGTCTGCTCCAGGGGAGCTGTTGCTGCAACGTAGCTCCAGAGTGTAAATGAATAGGGTGTTTGACTGTAGTAGAAATGCTTTCTAAGTTCTTTGGACTAGATTTAGTAAAAAGAAATGAACAGGGTAATTTAATCATTTAACCATATGTTGTACTGTGTTGTTTATATGCTGTTGTTTCCATTCGTTGGCCGTGTCATGATCCATTAATGTTTCTGGTTGTCTTTAATTTAATTCTGACAGATTCCCTGCTTATTATTGTCTAAAATTTCTTGCCATACAATTGTTTATGATCGTCATTAGGATTTTTCAATATAATTTTATTCCTTTGGTTTGAGTTTCTTCGTTATTTCTGTGCTCTGTTCCCAGAGCATTTTGTTTTACGTATAAAAAGTCACAGCACTGTTTTGTTTGCTAAATATAGAAAATTATTTATTTAATTCATAACCAGCTGACGCAATTTAGAAAAATCACTCATTGAGAGTGAAAAAAAGGACCACTTAATATCTATATTACTTATTAAATCCAGTCCTAAAAATAATTTATGGCTAAAGATCACTGTTCTGTAAAGTCCTCTGATTCTAATTATATTATGAAAAGGAAAGCAAATACAGTGTAAAGGAAGGATGAATAATAGTGGGAACAAAAAGGTATGAATCTCACACTGATCCAATATACTTTAGGCGTTTTACCCTGTATTTTGCTGTGGCTGGATTGCATAGTGTCCTCAAGTGTAGTCACATAAGCAGCTGCAGATAAATTAAAGTTCAGGTAAGAAGCTCCAATAAGTATTGAAACATGTTCTGATTACAGTAATCTTCTTCTTAATTTAAACACATTGGGTCAAATAATCTCGAACAGTTTTTACTGAAAACAGTAGGATCCTCATTGTACTCCATCCAAGAGAGAATCTTTTGGCCTTGATAAAGCTGGAAATTTACATCATGAATGTACAGCAAGCAAATATGTCAACATGGACCAAAATCTGTGTTGGTGAATGTAAGCGACAAGGAACTGAATTATTTCCGAAGGCAAAAGGGGTCCAACCCAACATCACTTCAAGTGTACTTCTGTCTTATCGTTTAACAGAAACAGTACTAGAGTCAGTAACTGGCTTTGAGCTGGACAGCACTCATGCCAATTTTTTCATGACCAACAACACGTGTGGTTGACCTAATTTACTGATCAAGAGGACGAAAAAGAAATTTAAAGCTTCACTGTTCTGTCTGAAGATAAGCCCCCTCGCAACATGATACTAGCAGCACCATGTTACACTGCATTATTATGGGTCGACAGTAATATCCAGTGATGACAACCCTGCTTCTTACAACTGTCTTCTTTCCAATCTTCCATACAGGACAGACTTGTGGAATGCAGGATTAACAGTTGACTTTTGGATCGATTAAGCTTGTCCAGGATCACAGCTGGCCTTTTGACTCTTTCTTTGATTAACTCTCTCCTTACTTGGGCTGTCAGTTTAGGCGGACAGCCAGGTCATGAGTTGCAGTAGGCCTGACAATTTATTACAAATGTGCAGATGTTATTGCAGTATGCATTTCACCAAGCACTGCTAGGATTACAATGAGTGTTAGCTAAATGTTTAAGTTAGTTAAATGTTTATGTATTATGCATTCAGACTCTTGATACCACTACTATACAGTTGTATGGAGTTTAACTAATAGAGAAACTACAATTAACTGCTTCACTGCCAAAACAACAGACAATTACCAGCAGCCTCTTTTTATTCATTATTTGTTGTTGTAATGGAAATAATGAATTTTATATAATTTAAATACATTAACATGGTTTGATTATTCGTAAATTTCGTTAAACAAGTCATAAATTGATTTGCAATAATAAGGCAAATTGCCATTTACCAATATTGCATACTGGATTCTCTCCTACTATTGAGCGTTGATTGCATGACTTCATTTAGACGTTTCAAAGTAAAAAGGGATGAGTATGGAAGAACACCAGTCTTTTCAGAAGAACTGTTTTTTGAACAGAACTATAATTTTCTTTGCATCTTATTGAGCAAATCACTTAACATCCCCAAAACCCTTTAAAGGTGAAATAATAACCTCACAACTTGTGAAAATGTTTTATAAGGGTTTTGAATGAAGAATTATGCCCACTGATGCAGACACCTGCATTAGGTTAAATCAGAGCTGCTGCCATAGTGACCAGGGGGGCTGGAGTCGTCAATTAACAGAAGACTCTGCTCTCAGCAAGAGTCAGCAGCTAAGGCCCCATTTCTTCTTTTGGTTTTCCACCAAAACTATAATTTAAGAGAATGAATAAAGTGTACTGATAAAAAATAAATTCAGAGATGACTGTAAAACCTGAAACGGATAATTTGTGCTGAATAAAACTAGGATAATCATTAAAAATAAGCCAACAGAAACATTAACTATATATGAGTGTACAAATATTCCAGACTGCTGAGTATAACCAATCAACATAATTAATCAAACTGTAATAAAATATTTTCATTATGCAGCTGGAAAGCACACCTGGGAAAAGTGTGCCATGCAGCACTGAATAAGTTAACATGTAACTGCTGGTTGGCATCTCTTTTCTTTGGCCGCGGGGCCCTCAGTACGGATGTCTGAGATAATGGGACAATTTTCCACTAGGATTCACACACAAATAGAGCCAGCTAATGATGCTTTCGCTCAGTACACATTCATTACATTATCTGACATCAATCATGCTCCTCAATTTACAGCAGAGAGCCGCCATGGTGGGTGACAAATAAAATGCCGTAATCAGTGAAATTCTTATCAAGGCCAAGTTGCTATATTGCCGATGTGCAGATTCTAAGAAACATTGGTCACGTTTCTGTTTATGCAGTTATTCAGCATCGTTCTGTGTAAACTGGATGATGAGAGTTGAAGAGAGTGAGTTTCAATGGGGTTTTTTGTGTGCTTGTGATTACACCTTCATAAAAAGAATCCTTTTTACAACACTAAGTCATTGATCATGTCTTTAAATGTTGCCCCTAAAGAAACAAGCATTCCCGCTAACCTTTAACGGCATCTTTATCAGTAGCTCTACAGGCTTGCTGAAAGTGTTGGACTTATGAATGATCAATAACTAAAAACATCCCTAAGCTAAAGGGATGAGCCAGCAGTGTCTCTATGTATGAAACTTTTTTTTTTAACCTTAACTTTAAAATGTTAGAGAAATAGGTCTCAGTTACATCTTAACAATGGATTACTAAATTGTAATCCGTTATTATTCCTCCTATAATTCTTTTAAATGAAAGCTAAAAAACGATCCATTTAGAGCTGACTTTGATTAAGTGATTGATAATAGCTGGAATGTCATAACTGCAGTATGCTTGATGGTTCCTGTTGTCTTCCATGTTGTGTTTTATATTTTTACTGTTGTTTTATTGCTGCTTTCCCCTAATCACCCAAAATATCTTGAATTTTGCACAAAGTGTGCCATGCGGAGAGAACGTAGAGAACACTCATGTTTATTAAAGAACGCTCAAGACTCATATTTTTAGCATAGCATTTAGCTGGTTGTTAGTTATTGCCCGTTTGTTACTTGCTTTTTTATCTATCTATCTATCTATCTATCTATCTATCTATCTATCTATCTATCTATCTATCTATCGATCTATCGATCTATCTATCTATCTATCTATCTATCTATCTATCTATCTATCTATCTATCTATGTTATATTATTTTACACAAATAAATAGACTCAACTTTCCTCCTGTTTCCTCTATGGGAGCCCTCTGCCTCGGGAGCGATGGTCAGCTTTGGCTGCCTGGGTGCTCTCCAGGTAGTGCTTGGGTAGAGTTGGGGGTCTCTTGGGACCCTGGGTCAGTGCAGATGGCTCCCTTGATGGTGTTTTCTTAGCTAACCTGGTTAATCTGTATTCGGCCCAATGTCCATTTTTATTGTCCATGTTATTACCCATTTTAATGTGCTCTTAATGTTGCTCTTGAGTGTATCTGCACATAGGGATAGGAGTGGGGGGGGGGTATACATGTGTTCAACTATAGGGGGGTGATACTGTTGGGTAATTTTTTTTCCGTAAAGCACCGTAACAAGCCTTTTTTGTATGAAAAGCCCTTTATAAATAAGGTATAAATAAAGTTTGATTGATTGATTGATTGATTGATTGGTTGGTTGGTTGGTTGATTGATTGATTGGTTGATTGATTGATTGATTGATTGATTGATTGATTGATTGATTGATTGATTGATTGATTGATTGATACAAATAAAATAATTTTATCTAATTACCTAATTTGATTTAGGGATATCAGAGGAAAGGAGGCCATCTATAAATCCACATCCACATGTTTTGGAGTAGTTTTGCAAATTACTATACTTTTGCTTTGAAATTTGTAGCACAACCCAAGAGTGAGTGAGGTCAACTCACTCAACTCTGGTCTCCAAACATGGAGAAGCAGCTTTCAGTTTCTATGCCCCACAAATCTGGAATAAACTTCTGAACGACTGCAAAGCTACTGAAAATCAAAGATTAAAACTACTGTTAAGAGCTGCCTTTGAGTCCTAAAATGCTGTTTTAATCAAATGCTAAATAATTTCTTTTATTGATTCTCATGTTTTATGTTTTTAATTTATACTACAGCTGTTTTTACTTTTTTATGTTTTTATCATATGTTTGATTTCTTTACCACCGAATCATGTAAAGCACCTTAAATTACCTTATGTTGTAGGTGTGCTACTCAAATAAAATTGCCTTGCCTTGCCTTGCCTTATACTATAAAGACTCCCATGCTGCTGTAAGTAGCTACACTTAATATTTCACAGAGTTTTTATAATGAGTAGAATTTAATATGATTATCCTCCTCTGACAGAGAATTCTGTCAGTAACTGTAACTTCTACATCAACAGGCTTTTCAAGAAATGGACACACCATGTCTAACACTGCTTTCAGGCAGGAGAAACTCACAGTTATTTGAAACAAACCTGCCAGCGAGCAGGTTAGGTTCACGGACTGTGTTGCCCGGGTAACTGAGTCAGAGTTATGCTGAACCGGCTTTGTGAAGCCGAAAATAAGAGTTTCCCTAATTGCAGGTTAAACTTAGGTTTTTCATTAATCCTCTTTTTTGTGAAATGGCCCCCTGTGGAGTACTGGCCAATTCCCATCCATTTGTTCTGTAAATCATTTCAGTGTCTTCACTAAATGAAAATTATCTTATCATAACCATGCTAGTTAGGTTGCTGCCGGAAACTTGTTTTACTTGACATTAGTGTCCATATATGTGGGTCCTACTAGACAGGGCTGGTGGTCTATGTGATTATTCAGATTACTACGTAGGCCAGATGGTCAGATGTGTTTTTATGTAACTTGACCCATCAGAAAGCCAAAGCAACAAAACAGGAAATCGCTTTGTTTTGTCACCCCTCACCATCACACCAACAAGCCAAAATAGCTCCAACAGACACACAATGTGTGAGTTTTATTCACCCTCTGCTAGACCTTTCAGGAGGTTTCCGAACAAAAGCGTGTGTCAGCATTATTTGTGCCTGGTCCCCAGCAGCAACCCAGGACGCTCTGGGCTCTTTATCCACCTCTGTCTGTACCAATATACAGCCACTGTGAGGGCTTCTAGTGATTTCACCTGGTTCTGGGGATTTGGTTTCTAGAGTTCTGTTGAAGCAAGCTGAGGAGCCCCACCATTTGGAAGATCAGTTTGTGAAGAATTTGTTACTGGACAGGACTGGTGAGGTGATGATGATCTAATGTTATAGAGTCCAGTTGTTTGTGCACATTAACACAAAGTTAGAGTCTGTTACATGGTGTGTCTTACATTTGATCTTGTGGATTATACAATTGTTCCTTCTTCAGTTTCTCTTTGGGGTTTTTAAGACACACAATGACTGGCAAAACCATATCCCTTAAACATTTTACAATTTGTTGCATTATATTAAGTCTTTTTTTTGAAAGCTTCTATGTGACAAACCAAAACAGAGAGATGCAAAACGGTGAATTGGATTGGAAGATTATTTTATCTTTTAAATAATTCTCTTAAATAAATCTTTTGCAGGAAAAATTTACTTCAGAATTCACCTAATTCTGAGGTAATTTAGATAGAAAAGTCTGTAGTCAAGTCACCGTCTCTTAAGTCAAACTTGATTCCTTAATGTTCGAGCCCCAGTGCAAGTCCAGGTCACATAGGATTAGTCCAAGCTGAGTCAAAGTCAAGTTGCTAGGTCCTACAGATCAAATCCAAAGCCAAGTCCCAAATGGAATCTTCCAGTGCAAATTACATTGTTGACCCCGTAGAGCAAGTCAAAAATAAGAGAACAGGGTACAGAGCTGGACTAGAATAATGGAAGCCATGCATGAATTACTTTATTTAGAAAAAGTTGTAGTTAGTGCCCCTATGCTAACAGACATAGTAATTCCAATCTAAATCTGTGCATAAACCAAGTAGGACACATAGCAAACATGTAGAAGAAGTAAGGATTTAAGAAAATATTGAAACACCAATGTTCTAATACTATGTCACGATACACTATAGTAATTCAAAAGAAATGTACAGATTTTTTTATGTTTTACTTTTTTAGAATTTGAACCATTAATCATGATAGCAAATTTTGTGGTAAAATCAAAAGTGGGACTGATAAACATACAAACACAACAGAGACCAGGGATCAGGAAGCAATAATAACAAACTGCCAAAGGACTGGGGAGACACTGGGGTTAAAAAGGGTTGAGGTAACAATGGGAAGGTAAGAAGGGAGACAAGGAAGAGCTGGAGACAATACATTTACAAATGGCAGGGGAAAACAAGGAGTGTATGGCAGGAGGAAACAGAAAGTACTAAACAGGAGAAGAAAACAGAAAAAAAACACATCCAGAATTAGAAACTAACTAAAGATAGGATTATCTAAAGAGACTAATAAAGGCCGGTAAACTAATGAAACATAAAAGGGAAAACACCAAACATAGAAACAAAAGGTGAAAACACCTAAGGAAAGGAAGGGGAAAATGTGGAGATCAGGAAATGCCAAAATAATGGAATGCCAAAAAATAAACTAAAATGATAATTTAAACTAAATAAAGAAAAGAAATAACTAGAACTTCAAACACGTATTTCTAACATCTTAACAGTCGATGGCTGTTTTCATCTTCTTCATTCCAGTGGATCAACTATGAGCTATGTTTGAAACAGATTGGAGTATTTAGAACTCTGTGACAATTTTTTCTACAGATAAATTCTGTTTTAAAAATCTTAATATGAAGTCTTACTCATAGCAACGCAATGCACCACATTATCACCTTGTCCCCTCTGTATAGTGAAACATATTGTATGACCAGATTGGTGATGGTAAATTACATTGACATCTGTGGCTGTTACGTAACAAAATCTAAAAACAGTTTAGATATATGAATATGTTTACAATCTATAGTGTCTGACAACTGTGAGATTAGTTTATTTATCTGTAAGCAATTGGATTTATGGATGAGACTGGCTGCAGAACAACATATTGCATATATGCTTCTGCCAGGTGAGAAGATGTCTTTAAAGCGCCGACTGGTCTCCATGTTCTTGTGCTGTGTTTACTGCGTGGCCTCGCTCTTCTGCCTGCATCCAAACCGCAGCAGCATCGTCTCTGTGGGAGCGCGGTGAGTTTGACAAATCCTTGGCAGACGCCTTCGGTTGAATTCAACCAGACTGAAGTGGTGGTGGATATTTATAAATGAAACAATGAGGTTCATAAGGGTTGATAGGGAAGATTAATGTACAGATAAATTGAGTAGAAATTATGGTAACACTTTCCAATAAGTTAAACACACATTTGCAATTGACTTATGAAACAGCTTGGTCATAAATCCGTCGTAAATCTGTGTTTGTATATATATATATATATATATATATATTATGACGTGCTTATATGTTGAATGTTTGTAGATAGAAACTTTGCTGCTTTTTATCTCTTTTACAACTATTTTAGTACAAAACAGTTTCCAGATGGATGGATGGATGGATTGATTTGATTCTCTTGTATAATCAGTCTCTGTTTTTGAATATGCCAGGAAATTATTCACAATTTTATGAGTGCAGTGTGAGAATATCTGCATTTAGAAAGAGCTTTGCTTCCTTAGAGCTTCAAACCAGCCAGAAAGAGTTGAACAGCATTCTGTTGGACACACTGATATTTTCACTGAGGGGGAGACCCTTAATAAATGAAAGCACTTTCAATGAGACTGTGTTTGTAATTCAATGAAAAATATTAAATATATGTGAGACATATTAAATTTAAAAGACTGGCATACAGAGAAGCTAAGTTTCATTGGATGAAATTAAAATGTGTAGAAGTAGCCAAGTAACTGAATTTTAAAGATCTGTGTCTGAAGACTTTTTCTCCTTTTCTCTAAGAAGTCTGTCATCCGTCTTCCAACAACTTTACCAGCGTGTCATTCGCATGCTGAGAACCACACTGTGACTTCACTCCACGTCCTGTGTTCGAAAGAGCTAACCCTGGACCTACTTTGTCACAGTGACCGTGACCGAGCATGACTCCCAGCAGAGGAAGAACAAATGAATAAAGGAAGTGAAACAGAGCAACAATATCGAGTGTGAGCCTGCATCGATGCAGATTTAGCTTGACAGCGTTCCAACTGGCAAAAAAAAAGAGAATGAAAACTGATATTTTTTTCCTACATATTAAGGTGACAATATTGATTTTTGCTCTATAAGATGTTAGTTGGAGGCTTATTTGTTAGGTGGACTGGACTGTGAGTAAAAATTGTTGGAAAAATATTTATGTTAAAATGCAAAACAAAATCTTGAACCAGTTTTATTTTTTAGGAATAACTAGTCGTGTGAGAATGAATGTGTTTCAGAAGAGAAACGATCAGTTGTCTTGACGACTTAAAGGTTACTCGGGGTAGATGTAAGTCAAAACAAGCAGATGTAATGGATAAGAATAACAAAAGAATATAAAACAATTTCCCTCAAAAGGTGTTACAGCAACTTGTAAAAAAAAGCCTTTTCTTAAAAAACAAAACAAACAACAACTGTATTTCTGTCTACAATATTTTTTCCCTGTTTTCTCATGAATTTAGATTAGATCAGTCAATCCGACTGCTTTCCCTGAAGAGTCTTACAGCAGGGTTAGATTATACAACAAGTGTCAATCTATTAAAGAGGACTGTTCAGTCCATTCTCTAATAATGTAAAGAGTATGGCACAGCTGCAAACCTGTCAAGAAATGAGCATTCAAAAGGCCAAGAAAGGAGAGCCTTAATCAGAGAGGCAGCCAAGAGAACAGTATGAACTCTGGAGGAGCTCCAAAGGCCCATCGGCTATATTTGACATCATAACTATTGACTGCACACTTCACAAATCTGATCTGATTGTAGCAAGAAGAAAGGTCATAGGAAATCCGGTTTATGTTTGACACGGCACATACAGGATTCATGTGGAACAAAGAGCTCCTGTCTAATGTGTAATCATTTTTTGCGTGGTAGAAAACTCTATTTGCACATTCAGCGGTGAAACATAATGGGTGCGGCATCATGCTGTGGTGATGCTGTCAGTATAATTACTTTCGCGGGGACAGGGAAGTTGATCAGTACTGATGAGGAGAAAAAAAAAGAAAATGAAATGAAAAAAGAAAAAAGTCCCCCATCTCTATAAAAATCTTGGAAGGGTGTATTGTGCAGTGTCCTAACTGTCACATGTAACATTTAATATGTCACATAAATCCTAATCAGAATTTACTATTTCATTTTTTGATATACCAAAAAATGTGTGTTACAGTGAGTTTGTTACAATTGTGGCGAGAGGAAAAGTTAATTTTGAAACAAGTTGTATGGTTGAGAACTAAGCCTCTCCTCTGACCTCCATCTGTATCTTTTTTTCAATTTAATCACATTGTAATACACATTGTACTAACAACAGAGGACATTGTTTATGTAGGTGTGTGGTCGCGAAACTATATGATGTGAAAGAAATTATGTGTATAGTCAGAAAGACAAGTTGCAAGATAGCGAAAACGACTTTTTTTAGGATAATAAGCAGGATAATATGCAAGTTAGAAAAGAAAAGGTAAGGAAGGTCAGATGGAAGGAATCTAAACAGATCTAATGTGAAGAAGGCTAAATGGCCTAAAACTGGATGGTTGAGACATGGATGTAACATGTTGACACTCAAATGGTTTTTCCTCTTTTTTTACATCTCATAGGAGCTAACGGGTGAGCAACTACAATAGGTCTCTGAAACATCTTTTCATTCTGTGCAAGAAAACCTAAAAAGCCATCAATGGAGGTATTTGAGTTTTATTGGGACATGAAACTGTCAAAATCTGTTAAAGGGTGCAGTATTAACAGGCACATTACCTATAATGTGTGTTTGTTGCTAACACATCAGACTAGACTTTTTTTTAAATTCCTTATCAACAATTTAATCACAGTAACTAGAAACATATAAACACGCCAATTAAAAGAAAAAAGCTGATTTTTTTTTCTTTCTGCTTGGTCTTCTTTGTCATTTTGCTAAGAAGTCAAAAAGATGGCATTTCAAACTGTTGTCTGAATGACAGTTTGGGAAAGAAAATCAGATTTTTATTGTTTTGTGGTGGATATTTTGAATGCACTTATATGAAATGGGTGAATGGAGAAATGTCCAAAGGAATGTCAATCTATCAAATAAAAAACTTGGTTTTCTGTTACAAATGAGTTGATTGCTTTGACTTACAAATGCTGTTTGTGTTTCAATGTATATTGTACAGTGTTTAAAAAAACAAAAGATAAATAAAAAGTTATTTCATTGTTGTTAGTTTTTTTATGAGGTTTCAGTAACGTTATTCCAGTGTACGAGTTGCCATGAATGCACCATGGACTAGGCTCAGTTAAATAATTTTGTTTTGAAAGTTTAAACGGAAGTTAAGCTTCGGTCATTTTGTCGTACCTTGACACGAGCTGAAATGGGAAGCTAACGGAAAACGATAAGTTTCTTGCTCACAGTTTGTCAAAGTAACTTCAAGGAAATGCACTGAGCCATGGCAAACAAGGAGAAATAGTACAGTGGTTTGGGTTTCCCCCCCCGACGCAACAGGTAGGGGCCATTTTGGTTCAAAGTGCTGACTAACTGACAGCCGGTAACCTCGAAGTGTTAGCGGAATGGCCGTTAGCCTAATAACATTAACAGCCATCTGCTCAAGCTTGGGCGTTCCGGATAACCTTTAATGTAACAAATAATGGCCGGAAATGCTGCTTTATTCTATATGACTTGTATTCGAATACCAAAAGCTATACATACAACTTCAGTTATATATATTGCCGTTAATATTGAATAACTTCGCTCGCGATACTGTTATCGTCACTCAACCGTTTCTTAAATAGTGTACTCAAACAACCAATAGAATCACTGGCCCACTTGACTGATTTAAGTCTAAGCCAATAGAAACGCGACCAAAAGATAAGGTCCTCCCCCTGACTGTTTTCGCACTCTATCCGGCGCAGTATAGTTGGGATGCTGATGCTGAGGAGCCTTTTTCTCATCTGTAGCTTCATCAGAGCTCAATGTCTATCAACATGCTGTGCTGCCAGAGGCTGCAGCATTGCGTTGACCTCTGTCTCGGGCTTTTCTTGTTTCTAGAGGGGCTGCAGCAGGTGGAAGCGGCCGCCGCCGATACAGAGATGGTCAACTTAAACTGGAAGCCGTTCATCTACGGAGGGATGGCCTCGATGGTCGCAGAATTCGGTACGTGATGCACCATTACACACACACATACACACACGGACGCTCGCTTCCATCTGTTTGACTGGGAACGTAACGCACCGTGTTTAATCATCAGTACAGGATTTATGCACACAGGGTTAGAAGGTCCTGAAATGTGCAGAAAAATTCTGCTGCGGCAACCTGCAGAGTGGTGATGACTCTGGTTTCCTAGAGTAGCTGATGTCACTGAATAGATTTAAGGGCCACTCGGAATACCTTGTGAATGAGTTGGCAGAAGATGATGTGGGTGTGCACAGTTCAAAAGATAAAGCAGTGTGTCAGTTAGCCTCAATTTGCATCTCTAATGTCATATCAGATTTTAGTCAACGCTAGGCTTTAGCCAACCCAAGAAGTAATTCTAATGTGGATACATGTGTATAAAAACTAGCCACCTTTTATTTGGGATATAATGGAAAGAGTAAGAATTAAGCCTTTGGTTCAACTGATTACCGTAATTTTTGGACTATTAGGTGCGCATAAATATAAGCCGGAGTAGCTAAAGTTGGAAAAAAAGTAAAAATTGTACTTTTGTATGCCACACCTGAAAATCAGCCTCACGTTTTTATGTTGTAACATGAGATACAGTATACTGGAGTTTTTTTTTTAAGTTTTAGTTACCTCTTTCAGGAGGTAATTTTTCGTGCCCATCTGTTTGTCTGTTGGCAACATAACTCCAAATATTATCCATAAATTTCAATGAAATTTTCAGGTAATGTGATAAAATCTTGTGGTTGATCCAAGTGCGCATCGACGCCCCGACCAGCTGTGCTAACCTCCAATCCTCTCATATGTCAGAGAGCTCACACAGCCGTGCGTCTTATTAAGAGACACTTTATGGAAAAGTACCATTATTTAGAACTAAAAAACATGGGGTTGGGGGATATTGAGTGGCTGCTGTGATGGTCTGCGCTCTCTGATTGCTTTTCTAGTTTAAGACATGGTTTTTTACAAACTCTGCCTGAAAATCGTCAAAACAGCACCAACACGACATTAACATGCCTGGTTAGAAAATAAAATATTAAAGGTTGGTCACTATCTTCCTCTTCATTTTGCTCACTAAAGCCAGTATCGATTCTCTGTATCGATTCATTTATGCCAAGCTTACTTGCAGTAGCTCTATTTCCTTCTTAGACGGCCAGCACCATTGCTGTTAACTTTGAAGCTGCGTCATATGCATTTATTAGTGTATCTTCATGATGAGGTTTTGTCCAGGACGTGCAAAATAACTGTTAAATATCAAAACTAGTGTCTTCCTTGCAACCTAGTCTATTCCCACATGTCTTACATTTTTGTGTTTTCTGCTATGGTGCCCGTCAGAGGCCTTTGACCATTAAAAATCTACCGATTAGCCGTGTCATTGTGTAGGCCACAAGGTTCAAAATGTGTTGAAAAGGTAGCGGCTTATAGCCTGAAAATTATAGTATTGTACCCAAGTGCTAAAAAGTACATTTACTCCTGCAGTTGTATTCCGCTCTTATTTCCATAGTCTGATATCAATAAATAAGGTCCAATACAACCAATTACCTTCATAAGTCACCTAATGAAATAATCAAATTTCACCGTGAAGACTTCAGAGCTTCGATAGGGAATATTAATGAACTAAAAGTGTCCTGAAGACCAGTGAACACATATGACATCTCAGGTATAAAGTTATTGAGACGTTTAAAGCAGGGTGAGGTTATAAAACAATATCCCAGGCTTTGACAATCTCACAGAGCTCTTTTTAATCATTTTAAAATAAGATAAATATGTGTCAACTAAGAAATGACCGTCCACCGACACTGACATGCCGTGTAAGCAGAGCATTAATAATTGTAAAAAAGTAGTCAAAACGGCACCTGTTAACTTTGGTGGAGCTGTAAAAATCCACAGCTAAAGTGGGGGATATCTTAACAGAACAACTATTACTCTACAAATCAGTAATTAATGGAAGATTGGAAAGAAGAAAACAATTGCTTGAACTAAGACAAAAGTCTAATTTGAAAGGATTTTTTAAAGCTGTGTAGGCGATAGGCCTGGGCGGTATACCGGTTCATACCGAAAACCGGTGTTCATTTTCGTATTACGTTTAATGAGGGGAAGTGTTTCAGTCAGGACCGATTTTACTGCTACGTGCTCTTCACCACAGTGTAGAAAAGAAAGTTTTTAAGAAAGTGCAGCTGCTGGCAGGAGCGAAGCACACAATTCTGATTCCAAAAAAAGAGGAGCCTCGTCTATAGTTTAAAAAGTTGATCAGCTATAAAATGTCAGACGAGAACCGAACGACATACCTTTTACAAACCCTATTGAGAGTAACCAGCAGGGGGAAGTGTTGAGCGCTATTTGACCGTTTGTAGGTAAATGCGGTCAACGATGGCAAAACCAGTAAGAAAGAAATAAAAAATAGCGGTAAATAAGTTTTACATACCATCTACGATACTTCTGTTGTCTTTTTTTCTGTTATCTGAATATTAACCAGCTAATAATCCCCTACGGTCGACATTCTTTGGCAAAATCCGATCTGAGTCTATACTCTGCTCCCTAGTGGGATTCTTCAGTACTACATGCAAAGCAATTGGAAAATGCAATTTGTTGCTTGCGCCAACGTGAGGTTTTAAAAAAAATTATACATTCAGCCTTCGAACATCAAGAATGCCTACTAGAAACATAATTATTTTAATTTTTTTTTAAATCATTCACCTGTGTCTGGAAAAAAAACAATATGATGCAGTCCATATGGCAGTAAAATGGGCTATTTAAAGCACATTTTTAAATGCTTCATTCTTATAAGATAATATGGATATGAACGGTCTTGTATGGCAAAAAAATACCGTTATGTTTTAAAAAAATACCGTGATATGAAAATCTTGCCATACCACCCACCTCTAGTAGGGGACACAGCAGAACATGTGGAAGTAAGTGCTCTGGTCATATGAATAAGATATTAATCCTTGTGGCAGAAAACTAACCCTGTTTTTCACCCTGAATGTACAATCCCAGTAGTGAAATATGCTGGTGGCAGCATCATGTGGTCTGGATTTTTTTTTCTTTTCAGCAGGGAAAGAAAAGCTGATCAGAGTAGATGGAAAGACAGACTAACCTGAAAAAAAAAACATACCTGATAAAATAGTTTAGAATGGAACAGCCAAAGTTTGACCTAAATCCAATTAGCCGTTCATCACGAGACTGATGTTCTCATTAACTCCCGATGTAACCTGAATGAGTTTGAGCTATTTAGCTGAGAAGATGGGACATAATCTCAGTCTCTTGCTGTGTAAAGCTGATAGACACATAGCCCTAAAGAGTTTTAGCTGGAACATAGCAACACTCGTTCTACGATAGTATCTACCCAGGGGCACTTATGATAAATGAATGCCTATGTTTTCTGATTTTCACTTGTAAAAAAATGTTAAAAGCAATGCTAGATTTTATTGGGCTATTACGTAAAATCGTAATAAGTCCAGTCAGGGTTGACATTCCTTTCAAAATTCAGCTTCATTTTAATCTGTGTTATTTTCCATCCTTAGGGACGTTTCCCATCGACCTGACGAAGACCCGTTTACAGGTCCAGGGTCAGTCCCAGTACACAGAGGTGCGCTACAGGGGCATGTTCCACGCTCTCTTCAGGATCGGCAAGGAGGAGGGTGTCCGGGCGCTCTACTCTGGGTATGCTGTAGGTTTTGTTTCTTGCTCGCATTCTGCTCTCAAATTTCAGCCGCTTCTTCTTTGTTTTTCTGGTTAAAATCAGTCTTCAAGTAAGCAGATATTTCACACTTTTTTGAGGAGTTTGTTAGATTCAATTATCTTGCAAGGAGAAGCCCGTAATGTTTCTTTTGAATTTAGCTAAATTAAAGTGAAAGTTCTTGTTCTTTTTTTTTTTCTAACCTGGCCCATATTTTTAGCAAATCCATATAATGAGAGTCAAGTAATGAGAGACAGAAGAATTGCTGCCTGTAATAAGGCATTATCTGCCCCAAAACTCCTTCATTTAACCATGTTTTATTATGTATATTAAGCACTACTTCCCTGTAAGTTCAAAACATCTCTAACACAGGATTACAATGACGTCTCTGCCGTGCTCCATGGGGAGCCTAAGTCTCCTTCCCTTCCGGTCGGCCCGTTGGTCCCCTAGCCGGAAAAATAATGCATGGAAGTCAATGGAGCGTTAAAAGGAATTTTCTGGTCCGCTTTGTCTTACGTCCTGAATCACACATGTTGTACTTCGGTTTAAATGATAACTAATCGTGTACATTTTGACTGTGTTTGTCAAGTGTTTTGGGAATTATTGGTTTGTTAAAATTTGCAGTTAAAATGCCTAAAAATCAGAAGTCAGAAGTCGCATGTATGACGCCATGCGGTTATTCCGAGCTAGTTCTAGCTATAGCACGTAAAACCCTCACCTAGAGCTTGTAGAGCTTCTCCTCCATGCTGGCTCTCACTCCACCGACTGCTTTACCCCCGACATAGCTGCTACTTTCCACATGGTCACATTTATAGTGGTTTTCTTCGTGTTTAATGCTCCTTTCTTTGTCCTGGAGGCTACGACCCTCGCTCTCCTTCTTCTTCTGCAGTTGTAGTTCACTGAACCTTTTTTACAGAAACCCTAAAGTAACTTTTGCCTCCAGTCGAAATTCAGTGTTTTCTCTGCATCAAAACTAGTCTTTAAAATTCACGGACATCATATGATCGATCCACGGCGCATTTCAAACTGGATCAGAAAATAACTTTTATTGACTCATTCATTTTTTTTTTGCAGTAGGGGACCCATGGACCAGAAGTAGAAGGGCATGGCTTAGGCTCCCCATCCCAGCTGTAGTCTGAGCAGTACTTTCACTCTGTGCTCTATGGTGGTCGGTTAGACAGAACTTACCACTGCAGACATCAACATGGTTTGCGTTTGCGTGTTTCCAAATTACACTAGCTGAAAGACCAATTGGAATAACTTCAGCTTCCAAAGGCTCTCTTTCCATAACCTACGTAGACCACAGCTTTAATGGAGGACGGCTGCGCCGTCATTGAAATCCCAGGTTACTTTAAATTGGAATCGGTTAAAGTAAAAACCTCAGAAGCTAATACCTTAGCACCTCCAAGACATTCTAAGCTCACAGGGAAATATCGCTAACTATTCATAACAATGTAATGAGCATAATATTTGCTAAAAATAAGGTTCAGGTAAAAAAACAAAACTAAATTTCCCTTTAAGGTAACTGAGGCTTTATATGTTGAATAATATTTTCTCAGTTGTTCATTGCTAGAATACAACACCTTACTCCATAACCATTGTATTAAATGAAGATTTGATAATCACCGGTGGCTTATGATCGCTTGAAAAACTTATATTTATTTTAGTATTCTACTGTTGAGTGATTTTGAGACTCTGGGATATGGTTGGAGATTTTTCTTTTAAGAAACAGTAAAACAGTTTATTTCAAAACATCTCAGATATTTAAATTTCCAAGTTTCAGTTCTGAAAGATTTTATAAAACAATTTTAATGGAGAACTTTTTTTTTTCTTGTATCTTGAGTATTAGTGTTGAATAACTGACATCTGCTGAACTAAAATTAGACTCTGACTTTTACTTGAATAGGTCAAGGGTCTGGAACTTGAAGCTAGCAAGATGTATTTTTCAGAGTAGTTTTTCCTTACATCAGTTTAAAAAGTATTTGCTTAATTTTATTCATTTTTAGCATAATTTTCCAAAAATATCAACCTCTCATAGAAGACAATGTATCCACACCAATTTTTCTAAAGTATTCTCTCGTTTTTTTCCCCCTAAAGGTAATTTATCGTTTGTATTTCTAAATGAGTTTATGTAGCAGGACGGAGAGCAAAAACGTCTCTTTGGATTGTAAAGGTTGCAAGGTCTAAGGTCAAGAACACATTGCAGAGAAAACTGTTGGATGTTCTTTAATAGAAGTAAAATTTTTAATCCAACAAAAACTGAAGGACTTAAAAGATTTTCCCCAATTAAACTATATTTCACTAATATTTGAGCTTTTTACTAAACCGAAAAAAAAGAGAAACTACTAATCTAGGCTACGGATACATTTATACACTGAAAATGATCAGTGTTCTTAGCTTTGATCCATTCATCAGGGCGGCCCCTGTGACGACACTTCTGTGGCTGTTGGGTTGTTTCCAGTGTGGATGGATTCCCATAGTAGTATCATTCTAGATGTTTATTTTTAGTTTATGTTCACTTCAAGAGATTGGAACAGATTGTTTTGGCGGTGAAGACGTGGGGGATGTAGTGTGTATGTGTTTTGTTTGTGCTGAGAGTTGAACTAGTTGTGTGTGACTGATTTTGCTTTAAATTAAACTTTGGTTTGTTTAGTTTTCGATCTGTTCATATTTTGGTTTTTATCATTTAAAGCACTTTATGCTGATTTTATCATGCACATTTCTCTGCAGATAACATTGATTGATTTGATCAAAATGGTCATGTCCCAAAATTATCCACTAGCATTATAAACAATAATGAGCTATTACATTGTACCATTCCAACGTAGTCGTTTCGGTTAGTAAACAGATATCATGGACCGATACTTAAAATGTGGAAACTGCAATAATTTCACAGAAAATGTTTGTTTTTCACTTGAAATTTTAGTTTTGCAGTCTTTTTTTGTTAACATTTTATTTTTGATTTACTTCACCATTATTTGTTGCAGGCTAATAAGCAGAGAAGAAAATAAAACCTGTCTTCCAATTCATTGCATTTTTTTTGTGTGGTAGAAGTATCGTCGACCGGTACTTGGTATCAGCAAGTACTCAGATCCAAGTATCTATATCGTATGGGTTTGAAAAAAGTTATTTCTTTGCATCCCTAGTTTGTGTCTTGATTTTAATTCACTTACGATATTGGGTGTTAGAAGATGACTTCATCTTTTGAGAAAAGATTTTGTTGCCACAGAAAGTGTTTGCAGAGTGTTGTGAATGCAAAGATGTATTTGAATATATTGTTTAATGTTTCAGTTGCAATTCATTAAGGTATGTAAACAATATATTTGACAAGCTGGATAATTTTATCCTCTCCTTAATGGCCAGACATCGTGTAGATTTTAATGACAGAGATACTAAAGCTTGTAAAGAGTAATGGGAACATCGTGATGATGTGAGGGGACATGAAGGCTGATCTCAGCTGATATCTTGTTTCTATAATGTTCAGCCTTATTTTGAGTTTTCTGTAATCAGTTTTCAGTTAGCCTGACGTATTTCGCTTGCTTGGGTTTAGAAATAAACAAAGTATTGACTTTACTTCATCTGGCTACTTTCACCGCTCTGCACAGGATATCCCCGGCCCTTCTGAGACAAGCTTCATACGGCACAATCAAAATAGGAACATACAACTCTCTGAAGAGGCTCTTCGTCAGTCGCCCTGAAGGTAATTGTCCCCGTTTCTGCCTTTCATGTTAAACTGATATAAAATTAGATTAATATGAGAATTATTTCTGCTTTGGCCTGAACCAAATCTTTTTTAGCATTTTTCTCTCATCTATAACCTTCCGCCTGGCAGGCAATTTGTTTAGAGCAAATTTTTAAATATTCTCTTCTAAACTGAATTTTTAGACTCAATGTGTATGACACATTTTTACAACAGACAACACAAATGATGTTAACTTTCTCTGATCTTTTGGTTGAGATGGACCAGTCAATGTGTCTAAATGTTTAAACTGTTACTGTATTTGTAAAAACAAAACAAAAATACTTTCCTGTTTTTCACATTAGGATCGTGTTCTGCTTAATACTGATTAATTAAAAACAGTCAAATCTGATATTCTAAAACTGTCATTAAAAATATTAATTTTCTTTTACTGCATTTGCAGAAAACTTCATAGTTTGTTTTATTAAAATGTTGTGTTCATTGTAGGATTACACACCTGCTTAATAGATTTATTCTCTCAACAACGATGCAGTAAATTTAATTTAACAAAGGTGGGTGATTTTGTGGACCTTTTTTTATTTTACTGGGAGCAGTGTCTGTATCTCAACCCGCCTCCAGCAATTTGCAAGCTAAATAAGAGGGAAACAAGTTACAGGAAAACTTTTTTGTAGGGAAATTGATTACAAGAAAGTAGGTCTAGTAATATTCAGAGGTCAGGATTTCACTACATACAGTAATGGGATGGGCTTTTTAAAAACTTTTAAAATCTTAAATGTCCTAGCTTTCATAACAGACTGCATAATTTTTTCCACATATGGGCATTATGACTGGGAGCATTAGAATTATGTTTTATAACTGATATACAAAAAAAACATAAATATTTTGCACCTTTGATAGGTAGATTGTGGTTCTTCAGTGATTTCTTTATCTCTGTTATGTACCTAGTACGTTTCCTGTCCAAATTACTTTTTAGCTTCACTTATCCATAAATAAGCGGCGCCACAATGTTTTTCAGACTCTCACCGTGTTTATGGCGGCTCTTTGGGATTTTCCTCTCTCTGCATGCCTCATTATATGGCTTTTTCCTACCGAATGGTTCCTTCTTTATCTGTCACTACTACCTGCCAGTGCCAACAACATTCTCCTCTGCCAAGTGTCTCATATATTATCTGGACCTACAGTGGAGTTACAGAGTAAGGTTCCCGGCAACGCTGCAGTGCTACAACAGTAATGCAGTATTTCAGCTCCAAGCAGTATGTTTTTTTTAAATCTCCATTAATTTTATTTTATTTACATACTTTTCCTCAATTTAAAGCAAGGGGGGAGGTCGAGTACAGTTATTCAGCCTTGTTGGCTTCCATTTGTTTATCTTTTTGTATCCTTAATTAATACCATAAACGACTCCCTCTAACACTTAATGAGTTTTAATATTTCTGTATTACTGTAATGCACATTGCTGAGGATCTGGTGAACTGAAGCAACTAAGGAAGAACCTGACGAAAAAATTGTTTTGTTTTTGTTTCTCTTGACTGTTTCATAGAAGTAAGATGCACTAAATTACTAGAGCAGAAGGAGACACTATTTTTTTTCAGCATGGACATAATTTTTAGCAAATTGTATGCTTTTTTTTTTACTGGAGCCAGTCTGAGCCGTTCAGCAGTATTTATATTCACTTCCTCCATCAGCGAACATCTGTAGAACAGGAATGGTAGGGCAGAGACAAATTCCGCTTGTACTAAAAAAAACACAGAGTTGTCCTTTAACAGTCCTGCTGGAGCGTAAATGTCTCTTACGTCGAATTGGTCGTGAAGAGAATCAAACACTTCAGAGGCATTCAAGTCATAGGGGAATATAAACATGGTAAAATAACTGCTTTTTTTGGGAAGATTAAACCCCATTACTATCGGAATTTGTCCTTTCCCTACCTCACCTGTTCTACGGATGTCCACTGGTGGGGGAAGTGTATATAATTACTGCTGAACGGCTCAGACTGGCTCCAAACTTCTCAGGGTGAGTAAGAAAACGTAAATTTAGCTGAAAATAAGGTATATGTTGAAAAAATAAACAGAATTCCCCTTTTAATACAAATAAGTACTAACCTAGTCTGAGGAGAATTTTTTTTTCCCACACACCAGACAAACTGTGTTCAAAATAGGCATAAAAATCTAATTTGTTCAGGTTAAACTTCTAATTTATTTTATTATCCATCCCAACAGCAGCATGATTGATCGCATTTCAAAAAGAACAAGCATTAAACGGTTTCTCAGTAAAAAAGATCTTAAACATTTAACTGTAAACACTCATTACTTTGTCCTATTTAAAGCCAAACATACGTTTCATTGAAAATATATATATATTTTTTTAGGTGATAAGATCAATGTATGAAGATAAAACGTCTTTTTACGTTGACCTGGTTATGTTGTGTGAATAAAACCTTTTTTCCCCAAGACAAACAAAATCTGAATCACCTGGTCAGAGCTTGAAACCATGAATATTTCCATTAAGACGTGCTGAAATGTTTAACCATCTGAACAACAGCGATGACATCTCTTGCATGTTTTGGTTCCCAGATGAGACGATGATCATCAACGTCTTCTGTGGGGTCGTATCTGGAGTGATGTCCTCCATGATGGCCAACCCCACTGACGTCCTCAAGGTGATTGTTAATGCTAACATTAGTCTGAGGTGTCTGTTTGCTGACGCATAAAAGCAGTGCTTTGTTGGGAAGTTGGCATGGATACATGTCAGCGTTGCACTCAGCCAGATAATGTCAGTGGTGTCAGCTAATAAGGAAAAACAAAACATTTCTCATTAAGTGCGCTGGTCCCATTACAGCTGCTGGCTGAGGCCTTTCAGGTAATTCTGCTATGCAGTGACTTTAGCAGTGGCCATGTCTTCTTAAGCATACATTTATAAGAGTCTCTGAAGAAAATACAAAATTTTGGGAATTGTTTTTATTCCAGATAAGAATGCAAGCACAGGGAAGCCTGTTACAAGGCAGCATGATGGCCAACTTCATCAACATCTACCAGACTGAGGGCACCAGAGGACTGTGGAGGGTGAGTTCTTGATTCTAGTGTACCCATTATGTTTGGATTAATGCTGCACATTAGAATAGAACTTTATTGTCCACCGAGGTGGGAATTTGGCTTCGGCTCACCAAAACAAAAAACAATACTAAAATACCAAGGATGACAAATACATACAAACCGCATTTCATTGACATAATAATAAATACAATATGATAGCGGATGGCAGTTCATTAGTGACATTACCGACTGGGCATGTCACTACAGGAGCGTGGCACAGGATGGCGTACACTCAAGTAGGGCTGCCACAATTCGTCGATTCTCACAGCAACATCGACGAGTAAAATTGTAGACAAAAAATTATTAATCGGGTAATTATCTTTTCTTTTTTTTTGTTCTAAAACGGCCACTGTCCCTTTATCTGCTGTCTGCCTTTCTGTCCCTCATACACATGCGCAGTTGTGGCAATCTGGGTCAGCCGAGCGTCACCAGAAGCAGTATCAGCTGTGAGCCGACAATGTAGCTCTAAAACACTGGAGAGATTAATTGAATAATAAGAGGAGCATGTTTAATGCAAAATTCACCAAGTAGAAGCTGCTTTCCCCGGCAGTACAGCAGTTTTGTATGGGCTTCTTAAAGGAAAGCCCGCTGTGGCTGACGACAACCACGGACAGTAGCCACTCTGAGCTAGTTAGCTTGTTAGCTGCTTAGAGCGATTTTCTCTTTTCTACCCAACTTTCAGCCTTTTACCTTCTCTCCTAGGTATCCAGGGGTATTCATAGATTGATGAAAATGTCCAGATTCTCTAATATGACGTTCTCTACGGCCCGAGCTGCTGCTTCTTAAAGGACATCAAGGTGTAGATGTCGCAACAAAAAACTGCTGCTTATTATTTTTAATGCATTAAAATATTTCACCAATCACTTAACTTGTTTGAAAAGCAAGCAGAGTTACAGACATTGTCACATAAACCTTAGCAAAATAAAATTACTTTAAAAGTCCTTTTAACAGTTGAAAACTCTAAAATGTGACCAGCTCAGATTGGGTCCCCATTAGAAGAACAAGAACTCTTGTTTTATTTTAGTGCTACAGTCCCGTACCCACCCTGGGCCCCTTTTAACCCCTTTTTTTAACCAGCTGGATACGCCCATGCTCAGCAGCACTGAACGTTTAGGAATAATCCCTTATTAATCATTCTAAAATCTGACCTGAGTTTTTAGAATAATGAGTTGTTTTTTTAGAAACTGCAGCTTCTTTCAGTCACATTAAGACTGCTGATAAATAGAGGCTCACTGCTGTGGCGTTTATCACTAATTACAGCTCATAATTGTTCTCATTGGACATATACGAGTTGCCTCTTCTAGCGGATGAAAAGACTGGAACTTAATCAATAATTATCTTAATATTAAAATATTGATCATAATTAATGGTGATTATCTTAAACTAGACACTGATCTTACACTGTGTTCCACAACAATACCATAACAGATTTTAAAATTCTAATCTCAGGCCTAAGAAGGCAGCTGGATTGAGATTTGTTCTGTGACAAAGCCACTGTTGTTTTTCCTCTTCCTCAGGGTGTTATCCCCACTGCACAGCGGGCGGCCATTGTGGTCGGAGTGGAACTTCCTGTCTATGACATTACAAAGAAGCACCTGCTTCGCTCTGGGCTCATGGGAGACACCATTTTGGCACATTTCATGTCAGTCTCTTCTTTGAAGCCATTTTGTGTCTGTTTTTATGTGTATTAATTCCTTTCAACACGTATTACCCAGTTCCAGTTTTACCTGCGGGCTGGCTGGAGCGCTTGCCTCCAATCCTGTGGATGTGGTCCGAACTCGCATGATGAACCAGCGGGTTTTGTCTGGAAGCCCGATGTACAAAGGAACGCTGGATGGATTGATGCAGACATGGAAGAAAGAGGGCTTCTTTGCTCTATATAAGGGCTTTTGGCCAAACTGGCTGCGACTGGGGCCTTGGAACATCATTGTATCCTTTAAAAACAAAAGGAAAAACATATTGCTCTCAAGAAATCAAGCCTTTTATCAATACTTACTTTTTAGAAACTTGTCTGGAGTATGTTTGCAATAGTCCATCTAACATTTTTAACTAAACTATTGTATTTTTTTTACGCCATTTGTTTTTTTTGTTTTTACTATTATCAAAGGATTGAAGTGAATGCATTTAAGCACAATAACTTACACCAAACATAAAAATCCGTCCAACTTGATGAGATCTGAGGTTCTGGCTTACACATTATGCAGGTTGGCTTTCCGCTGAGACACATATTGTAGATCTGCTGAGGATTGGAATAAATTCGTATGAATAATGTAGAAAAATTTAACCTTTATTTTCAAGACAATTCAGCACAGAAAGTACCCCCCTTCAAAAAATATTTATACGTTTGTAAAAGCACTTGTGCCTCAGTTTCCCCCTCCCTAGAAAATGGATATTTGACTACTGCCCACACGCTTTACAGATCATTCAGACTTTTTTAGAGCCACTTTTGCTAATAATTAGATTAAAATGTGAAACAAAATTGCTATTTATTGTTAATGCAATAAAAAACACAAATGTGCTCAGTTAATAATTTGTAACATTAAAAAACTGCAAATTTAAAATAAAAATGTTCGGCTACATACAAATATTTCCCATGAAAACCTGTAAATTTCGTAACAGTTTTCATCTTTTTAGATTTAACTATTTCAGATAGTCAAAAGAAACATATAAAACAGTCATAATTTGAATATTACAAGATCAATCAATGTCGAACAATAAATGGGATTTTAAAATCCATGAAATACGGCGAAGTTGAGAGTGGTGCTCAAGTTGACCTAGTTTCTAGTGAAGGACAACAGCAGGGGGATTTTTCTGGCATTTCAAAGACTTCTTAATATTGTCCGTTATAAAAAGGTCCCATTAGCCTGTGGATACCAAATGGGCCCACAGCATCACAGATGCATCATCATACTCACTCCCACTCAGTCCAGGTTATGAAAGTGAACATTGTATTAGTAAAAATGAAATGCTCAGAAATGTCTGTCTGATTGACTGTCTAATTCCTAGCAAACTTCTCCTTCATGCAAACTATGGAGCTTTCCTTTAACAAGCGATCCAGTTCTTCATCACGTTTGAGCAGCTGAAGAAGCTCCCGTTTTAACACGGATGCCTGTGGGACTGCACTGCTCTGCTGGACTTGATGAGAGATAAGTGGAATTTGAACCCAGCAGCAAGCAGAGTTTATGTGCACCAGCAAGCTCCTGTTCTCTGTAGATCAGAAGGAACCTTACGATCTGCCTACACTCACATGAACATTTGTTTTTATTCTCACCGTTTCTGTTTTCACACCATTTAAATTCAACTTCATCACGTTGGGACACTCCTCAGGCAGCTAAGTTGTTTAGAGAGCTGGTGAAGAATGGAGATGCAAACAAATGGGTTCACTGGGGTCATGAATAGCTAAAGAATTTTTGAAACACAAAGTGATAATGATGCTCATCATTCACACAGGATTGCTACAGCTTTATGTGTTTAACTGTTGAACTGAATGTTCTTTTGTCGAAATTCATAAGACGTTTACGAATACTGAAATGGCAGATGGGACTGCACATGGCTGCACGAGGAAAATAATATTCTAGAGCCAAAATGCTTCATGTTATGCAGAAAATAACTGATTAAAGGAACAAATGATGAGCTGACTGTTACAGGGCTGGAGGTAAAGCAGAAGTAGTGACACACATGAAAACATCCTAGTTTTTCTTTAAATAAAACTCTTACAGGTCAGATGTAAGGAAGATATTTATTCCTGAGCCATTTTAGGGAACTTTTAGAAAATAAAATATGCTGATGAAAGCCTAACTCAGAACCAAAGTCTCTGAAGAGGAAAAAAAAATTACGTGTTTGCTTTCTTTGCATAACTAAACTTTATTTCTTTATTTTAATGAGTTATTTAAATTTATTATTTTGCCTCTGAATAACGTCTTTCTTCGACTTTATTCATCTCCTTTCTAAGACAGTAAATGTCTGTAAAGACTCATTCACCCACTACAGGTGGCTGTTTTTCATGTAAATCAGCTGTATATTCGAAGCTTGTTTACCTGTAGCTTTTTGCTTTGTGCCAAACTGGGATTGTTTTCGGCCCACCTGCTCCGTTACGAGAATTAAGTGAGACTGAATTTAATTAATTATTCAGATTCTGCTTAACCAAAAATGTCAGATATTGTGTTTCTTTTAAAGGAGGAAGATGTGCATTTTACTTGAATATGAAGTTTAATTAAAGCTGGATGTTTATTAGGTTTTGTATTTTAGTCTTGGTCTGAATATTATTTTATTTAGAAATGATCTTAGTTCTGTGGATGTTTTATCTTATTTGCTTCCTAGTTTTGTCCTCTTGCTGGCATATAAGATTTAAAACCTCTTTCAATCATTTCCATCCAGGCGGGGGCCGGTAAATCACGGTTATAATGGGAGGAAATGGCTAAGTGACTAAAGTTTCCTCCACATTTATGGTATATACAGTTACAAAATGCTCCCAATCCTTGTTGCTGTACAGCTGTGCCAGACAGCTGGCTAAAAGAAGGCTTCTTTACACCTCAAAGTTGGTCGTTTAGAGCAGTTTTTGGCTGTAAAAAAAACATGGGCAATCTAATAGAGACTTATTATCTTAGCAGCTGATGACAGACTGCCTGTACGAATAGCTCAGCTAATAACTTTCTATGCTTGTGTTGCCACAAAAGAGAGTATAATGATGTAGATACTAGTTATCTGTCAAAATGAGAAGCTGATCAATGCCTATTTGTATTCTTTTACTTCATCAGATTCATGTTTCATGTTTTTGATGAAAAATCTACCAAAAGTCCTTAAAAGAAATCTTTTTTATGTTAAAACTTACGTCTATTCCATCTGGGAAGTAGTACAGTCCCTCTAGGATAGTGCAGCACTTTTTTGTGATAGTTGTGGCCTAAAATGCCTGATGTTGCGGCAGCTTTTGCGAAAAGTTCCAACAAAAGTTGCATGTTTTTATTTGTGATTTTCTTTTATTTTTACTCACTTTGAAATTGTTTGAAAAGCTTTGTTTAAGAATATATATGTATAATATTATGTTACTTTGTAACATTATTAGCAGAGTTACATTCTCACATACTTTAGCCAAATAAAATGACTTTAAATGTAATTTTCACAGATGAAAACTCTAAAATGTGACTAGCTCAGATTGAGTCCCCAATAAAAGATCCTATCTGCTTTTATTTTGGTGCTACAGTCCAAGACCTAAACTGGCCCCTATAAGCCCCTCTTTATTAACCTTCTGGTTAAGCGCCTGCTCAGAAGCTCTCAATGTTTAGAAATAGCCACTCATTAATCATTCTAAAAATAGATGAAAAAAAGAGTTGATTTTGTGGCCGTAACTTTGCTTTGTTGTTGGACCAAAAGCACAACCGGCTGCACTCCTGGGTCTCAAAGAACTGAAAAAATATCATTGATCTGCTGCTAAACTTACCATTGCACAGCCGAATTAAAAGGAAACCAGATTTGAGGTCAGTCGGAGTAGATTTCCGACTGACCTCAAATCTGGTTTCAAAATAGGTCACCAAGTAGGTGACCTATTTTGGATAAAAAATTGTGAATTTTGCCAAAAGTTGATGAGTTTTCATGTCCAGATTGGGACATTGTACCCTATAGCATCTTACTGGAATAATGCAAATATAACATTATTCTATTCTCAGTCCCTCTCACATAAGAAACAGGGAGTTTAAATTATATGTGAAGCCATGAGATGTAAGATAGGAGAGTCAAAATTGATCAATTATGCCAAACTTTATTTGGGAACATTATTTGTTCCTCATAAAGCTACAGTAAAAAAAGAAAGACTGACCGAACCAGGACTTTGTCAGCGAATGCATCTTTCAATAGCAGTAAGGTCCATAACACGCTCTGCACTGAACTAAATAACTGACCTGAAATGATGTCAAGCTGAATGGAAACATCACTGATATTACAGGGAAAAAAGCTGACATTACCGCGGCTATCATTAGCATCCAATCAGCCCAAAGTCCTTATTTTGGAATCCCATTGATCAGAAGCGATTTTCCCCAACAGCTGCCCATGCTGTGTTCAAGTACAGCATGGAAACAAGGCTGACGAAACTCCAAATTGATTTAAGCGTGTTTTATTTTCAAATATATTATTAAAATATTAAAAATGACTGTTTTCAAAATATTATATTGTTTTCTATGTTTGCTTGTACTATTTCATACATACCGTACATACATATATATATCACATCAAATGTTTAGTCAGTTCTATAATTTCACCTTTTTTTAGGTCATAGAACAGTAAAATCAAATAATTTCAGGAATTGAAAGGAAAGAATTCAGGAGGAAAAAAAAGTTATTTGTTTAATGTTGATCAGTTAAGAAAAGTAATTTGCACATTTGTATTTTTTTCTCTAACTACAGTGTAGCGAAAAGCGTAAGTGTACTGTTCTGTGACTTTAAAACTCCAAATATGTACAGAAGCGTGGTTCTGATGTACCGTTAACACCCCTATTCTAAAATAACTTTACTTGAAGAATCCAAAAGCACCTGATTCAGTTTGTTAAACGTCTACATTTGGAAAGATTGATCTTTGAAGTTGTAGACTATTATTGATTTTAAAGTAAGGTTTCAAGGATTGGCTGCCTGTGATTATCCTGGGAAGAAAAGGATACGCGCTGGAAAAATGGCTTAATATTTACTGCTGCGAGAACGCAGAGATGATGGAGGGACGTTATGCTTGGTTTTTCAATAAGTTAAAAATGAAGAATATGTAAAGGAAGTCCCTGTTTTATGCAGACAAATCTCTTTTATAGAGGACTGACCAGATAATTTGGTATATTTTGTACATTCCTCAGCTGATGGGAAATTTTGGCTAAATTATTAACATTTTGTTTGATTTACACAAATACAAAGACGCATTTTAAACGCACTTTGTTCTATGATTACAGTTAGCAACATAAGTCAGGTGTTGTGAAGGTCCTTAATAAAAAAGAGAACTCAGGAGAAAGATTGTCCTAATGGTTTTCTTAATTTTGAATGATGCTGACTCCAAATATTTATGTAACCTTTACAGGGTTCCTACAGGATTTCAAAAATCCTTAAAAGCATTGAATTTATGAATTTGGAAATAATACCTTTAAAATCCTTGCCTTTTTGTGCTGTATTTAACTTCTTCGTATTACATAAGTAATTTTTGCATAAGTAGTATAAATAGTGGCAGAACCAAAAATTGATAATGCAATGAAGCTCAATTCGAAATGCTAAGAACATGTGACATCTTTTTTAAATTAAGATTAACTTAAAAAAAACAAAAAAATACATTTTCAGACCATTTTCAAATGGTCTTATAAAGGTTTTTGAAAGCCTTGAATTTAATTTGAAACCTGTAGGAATCATGATTTAAGGTTTTAGCATTTATTCAAATTTTGTATATCTATTGAAATATTGAGTTTTGCTGCTTTGAGTTGAGCTATATTTTTAAAAGCTGATGATTATATAGTCTTAATGTTCAGTCTGTGGCATGGTTTTTGCTCAGAGTTCAGCAACTGGTCTGGATTTGCTTGGTACCACCAAACGCTGGATGTTTCAGCTTCTCAACAAAAATTGTGCAATAAAAACTTTTAGCACACACTGGATGTATTTGATGTAAAGCATGGACAATTCTTGTTCTTCTGTATCTGCTGCACTGGAAAGAAAACATGTTGACGTCATTATTTTGGTAATGAAACTTTTCTCTGGTTGAACAAACCTGAACTATTCAGAAAATTGTCTCTGTGAAGTTTGAATCCCATCGGATAGGCTTCGTCACACATCTCATTGTAATTTTTCCATCCCATTTATTTTTCCTCATTGACTTAGATATTCCTTCTTTAAATATTTGGCAACTGTGAGGACGTGATGGACATAGTTGCATTTAAAAACTTGACCACTAGAGGTCATAAATGTTTTTCTGACTTTAAAAGTTTATCCTTTTGCAAAGTTTTAAATGTTACCTTTGAATTTATATGATTTGTGGGAAATTGCAGCTTTTCAGTTTAAATGTTTCTATTTCATATTTTCTCTCTGTAAATACTTTAGATCTACTGTCTGCTGTGTGAAGCCTGTTGTGTTGGGAAAGTTATGTAATAAAACGCACATACTTTTTTAAAATTCATAATAAACTAGTTATGCAGCTGTGAATTTACTTTTTTTATGGAAATGTATGAAATATGTTTCATCTTTTATTCTCTGCACATGTTTATTAAAGTTTAATTTTGGATGAATTTGGCTTAAACTTTAAAATATAAACATCCACTTTCTCTTCTGACATGACTTATTTCATGTATGATTTGTTTTATTTCAATACTATCATACTGATCTATTTTCTAATATGCTACCTTATTGTCTGATTTAAGAGCATTTCTTGTCTGTGATGACTAAAAAGCTGCCCACTAAACCATCTAAGGAGCTTTGTGTTTTTTCTGTCGATCTACTGGGGAGATGAAGAATGATAAATTAATTAATCTGCCTGACTGGATAAAAGAAAACACAAAATAGTTCACTGCCAATTATTTGCCATGCTTTTATCATCAATATCTTTATTTTTCTCACTTTCCACCTGACTGTTTATGTGAAGCTTTTTTGGCATTTTGGTTTATTGTTATTTAGATTTACTGTTCACTTAAATAAATGACATGCTCTGGTTGTCTAAGCATGCTTTATTCCAAAAGCAAACGTGTATTTTTTTATTTTGCAAAATGAGACAAACAAAACAGCAGTACTTAAACTGTTTTCAGAAAACATGAGATGGTAAGAATATATATATATATATATTTTGTCCTTAGAACTGGATATTTACTTTTTTGGTTTTACACTGTTTTTAGAAAGTAAAAGCCCTCTCAAATCAATTGTAATGTCATAAAAAAATGCTAAATTTAAAAAAAAACATTCAAGCATAAAAAGTACAATGCTACAAAAAAAAAAGTGATCACTTAAATGACATAATTAAACTCTAAGTCATTTACACGTCTTTGAAATCAAACCGTCCACTGTTGTGTAAATGGAATAGAATGGGCTTTCACTCTAATGGTAGCATGAGATGTTATGTACAACCAACACATGTTGCTCCGGTAGTGCAGCTCATCCAGGATAGAACATCAGTGACTACGTTTACAAGTTGTCAATATTCGGGTTGCGGTTGGGTTAACCTTATTCTGGTTTCTGAAACATTCGGAATAACCCGTTTACATACATTAGCAGAGAAGGTTACTCCTGTATACGTGGAATTTGTTATCCCGTAATATCCTGATGTAAACGGCGACGCACGGTTGGCATCACGACGTACAAAAAAAACCCTCTACTCAAAAGCTTCCCACATTCCTTACGAATAGATCATGGGCAAAACAAAAATCTATGTTTTGATGGGGAAATGCCGAAACACGTTTACATGACCAAATATTCAGGTTCGAAAGGGGGTAATTCAGGGATCATATTTGGGGTTTTAAAAACCAAAATTTGAACATATTGGGGTTTTTGCTGTTGTTTACGTGGCCTTGCGTGACCGGGTTATCACTAATATTCTGGTTTTGAACGGGCTATTGGTTGCACGTAAAAGTAGTCGTGTGAACTGTGGTTTGTAGTGTCTATCGACGTCGTGCCCAGAGCAAGGAGGCGCTACGGGGAGACAGGTAAGTACATCAGGAGACGTGGAGGAGGCCACAGGAGGACCTCTTTCTTCACATTTGTGCAAGGAGGAGCCCTCCCAGAGCCCTGCAAAACGACCTCCAGCAGGCCACACATCTGCATGTGTCGACTGACGTGGTTGGAAACGGACTCCAAGAGGTTGGTATGGCGGCCCAATGTCCACAAGTTGGGGTTGTGCTCACAGACAAACAGTGCAGAGCGTTTGGCATTTGCAAGAGAACACCAAGATTGGCCACTGGCACCCTGTGCTCTTCACGGAGGAAAGCAGGTTATGGTAAATGGACTGAACTTATACAACGCTTTTCTAGTCATACTGACCACTCAAAGCGCTTTACATCAAAGCCGCATTCACCCATTCACATTCATACACAGATAGCCAACATGGCTTGGTGTGAACAAGGTTCACACTAAGCACATGGGAAAGACACTGTAGACGCTGTGGAGAACGTTCTGCTGCCTGTAACAGTTTGCCAGTGGGTCAGTAATGGTGTGGGGTAGTGTTTCTTCGGAGGGCCATACAGTCCTCAATGTGCTTGCCAGAGGTAGCCTGTCTCTGCCATTAGATACCCAGATGAGATCCTCAGACCTCTTTAAGAACATATGCTGGTGCCGTTGGCCATGGGTTCCTCCAAATGCAGGACCTCATGTTTCTACTGTGTCTGCAGTTCCTGCGAGACGAAGGCGTTGATGCTATGGGGTGGCCCGCCCGTTCCCCAGACCTGAATCCAATTGAGCACATCTGGGACATCATGTCTCGCTCCATTATGCAACAAAGATGGCAGATTCTTTAGTCTGGGAGGAGATTGCTCAGGAGACCATCCACCACCTCATCAGGAGCATGCTCAGGTGTTGTAGGGAGGTCATACAGGCATGTAGAGTCCCAACACACTACTGAGCCTCATTTTGACTTGTTTTAAGGACATAACTTTAAGAGTTTGATCAGCCTGTGATTTTTCCACCCTAATCTTGAGGTAAATCCATGGAGGTCTGATTTATCAATTCAGAGCTCCATGGGTTGATAAATGTGATTTCCATTGATAATTTTAGTGTGGTTTTGTTTTCAGCACATTGAGCTATATAAAGAACAAAGTATTTAATAGAACTGTTTCATTAATTCAGATCTAGGATGTATTTTAGTGTTAACCAGTTGGTAAATCAGTTCCCTGGTTGTTAAATGAATTGTGCCTGAACATAAGTGTTTTTTCTGTTCAGTGTTTCTGTGCAGGATGTACTGACGAAAACTACTGCAGGAGTGCTGTAGGGTCTCATTCAGGAGGGGATGAATTTAGTGATGAGGATAATCTCTCCTGTGTATTTGGATAATGATTGTTATAGCAATTCAAGGTGCATAACTTTGTTAGGGGAATATAAATGTAGCAATACAACAATAAAAACGTTAAAAACATGAAACAATAAAACACTACTGTTATGACATCCCAGCATTTAACCATTAATTAAATGTAGCTCTAAAGAAATTAGTTTAAATTATTTATTATTATACATTATTTTCCACCTACTCAGGCTGTTGTTCTATTTGGAGCCCAAGCGCTGGTACCTTACCCTGGTCTAATATACATTTCCTACTTTTGGTTTCATTTGTTTTACTTTGAAAAAAATTATTTCGAACATTTCTTCCTGTAATTTTTTTTATTTTACTGTCATATTAGCTAATTATTTAAATATTTAGGATTTCCACACAACTTTACATTTTTGTCCAATTTAACAGTTTTTTAGATATTAAATCATGTGCAATGATCTCAGGACAAATACCCAACTATTTTATAAAATATACATGTTTTTAAATTATTACTTTGTACTTGAGTAAGTATATGCTGAAGTAGAGCTACTTTTACTCGAGTGAGTACATTTTTTGGCTAGTCTACCCACCTCAGGTCATCAACGCAAGCAGATTCAGGTGTGCCAGTTTATCACACAGGTGAGCTGTGTTCTCACTGAAAAGCTTGAAGGGAGAAGCTGTTTTTAGAGTTTAGGCTGAAATCCTGCTGCTATTTTTTTTTTCTTGTGCTGTATTGAGTTTGTAAAGTCTCATGATATGTTAGATGTAATCCAACCAGAGAACTTGATGAAATTTCAGCAGCAAATTTCTTTACTTTAGTTGTCTTGTTTTGTTAATTTTATTTTTCTATTTCTTTAGAAGTAGGATCATCCCATATTTTTTCCCCCTTTTTTATCATTTGTTTTATTTAACTGAACAGTTTCTGTGTTTTGATCTGGAAGGTAAAGCGTGTTAACCATGAAAGAGGAAATTGCTGCAGCTGTGTTCTTTACTACTCGACTGGTAAAAAGATATGGCTTTCTGGATGGTGACAGCAGGGAGCGTTTCGCTGCTGCCCTCACCTCGGTTCTCTTTGAGAACTACAAGAACCATTGGCATCCAAGCGCCCCCACTAAAGGACAGGCCTACAGGTGAGGAACCTGGGATTACATGTTGATGCACTATTGGGCTTGGGGTAAAAAAATATGTGCAACAAGTTACGTAATTTATTGCTGTATTTAACTAGTCAGCTGGAAAATAAATTGAAATTAGCTTAAATTTTGAGCAGGAGTAATTTCTTAACAGTTTTATGAAGTTTGATTGGGATATGTTAGGATTAGCGTTTAGGTCACTTCAGAGCCCATGATTATGGTGGGTTTTAATGTCATTAACAATACTGGGAAAAACTAAATTGCACTAAAACGTGTGTGTGTGTATATATACACAGAAAATAGTCTTGTAAAATGGCACGGTCTCTACAATATGACATGTTATGGAAAAATGTTAAACGTAGGAAACCTATTGGAAAGTTATTGATAACTTAAGGAAATGACTAGAATAAATGTTGGAATGAAAGATTGTAGGACAAAAAGGGAATTTTATTTAAAATAAATGGGGACACAATTTTTAATTTCTACCTTCAGGTATAGCATTGCTGTTAAAACCTCAGGTATTTCCAAAATGTTTAAGAGCATAAATTTAGACTAGTCTTAATCTGCAGTTGATTAAAACTGTGTTTCATGATTTCTAAATTCTGTTAGACAAACACTTTTCGTGGCAGCAGGCTTTTCCACCTGCTTTGGAGAGGCCAAATGATGAAAAATTAAAGCGTGGACATTACTTTTGGTGTAGAATTACATGAATATCACAGTAATTCAGTTGTCATTGCTTTAGCTGTAATGGGTTTCAAAATATGACAATACTGAATCACTTCCTTTTTTCACATCTTAAATTAGGCAGCATTATTGACAAAGAACTTAATTCCCAAGGTTCTGCTCACAGGGGGGTCCAAGCCTGCTGGTACCGGGGGTACCCTGGAACATGGTCCCTCATGTTTTTTTGTTCCCCCACCTCCTCCTTTAGATTTGTTGGTAGACCAACTTTGTGCATGACTGATTTATGTCGAACCACAAATTCGGAGAGCTTATTTTATCCAGTTCTATTAATGAAAAGTAGATGAACTGGACCAACGAGCGTCCTGAGAGGTTTGTTGCTGTATGACAGGTCGGTCTCCTCCATCTGCTTCCAGGTGTCTTCGTATGAACCGTGTTCAGCTGCAGGACCCGGTGTTGCAGCAGGCCTGTGTGCGGAGCGCGGTGCGGTACGAGGAGCTGGGTCTGCCCCAGGAGATCACGGTGTGGGTTGACCCAGGGGAGGTTTCATGCAGGTTGGTTTTGCTGAGAGCCAAAGGTCATGCTGGCTATTAGAGATGGACAGTTTTTGACTGATGTTCACAAATTAAATTTGACTCAGGTTCTGATATGGACTGCAGATTAACAGGCTTTTGCTGAGGGAGAAATCTAAAACATGCAGACAAGGATGACATGAGGGCCGAGGGAGACACACTGCAAGAGAATGTTTTAACTTATGAAAGGAAGAAATGTGTGTTTTGTTGTAGTAATTGGCCTAGTCATAGCACAATGAAAGCCCACAGAAGCTCATCTGAAATGGCCTTGCTTGAATTGGCCTAACCATTCATTCCAGGCTTATTTGTTTCCACCAATGAAGCTCAGGTGAATTCAGTCCGTACTGGTTCAAGCGAGGCTTAACAAGCCAGGCTCATGTGTGTGAAAGCAACATTAAAGGCAGCCCCTGTCAATCAATGCTAGAGAAATGAGGATGGAAGGAAAAAGCTGCATTCTTTTCCCCGTCTGAGAAACTTATTAATGCAGCCTATGAGCATTATAATTCCATCATGACCAATAAGGGGAACACCAGCCACATAAAAGCTTGTCAGGCTGCATTGTGTTTTATACCATGGCTGGGGTGAATACTCGATTCTGATTGGCCGGAGGGTGTACATTAAAAAGTGATAATGTACACCTAGGATGACGGCTCTAAATTATTGCGCTGGCTCAAATGGCAACGGAGTCTCAACGCTATTTGCATCATCCTCTGGACACACACAAGTAGTAAGTACAGTACTGGCCTTCTGAAATAATATTTTGTATCACGTAACGTAAGGTAAAGCCATCATCTCCCTTCCCCTCACTGATAAATCGCTGCGGTCGGCTCGCTCTGGCCACGTTGCTTGGCAACACCTGTATACGGGATATATTAAATAGTGCGCTCGACTTGTATAAAAAACCTCGCGATTTTAACTCGCATTAAAGTATTACTAATTGATTAAATATGTCTTTCTTTCGTAAGTGACCATGGTATAAGCGGGATAATGCCCTTCGAGGTGTCCATTATCAGAAAATAATGGACTTCGCGGAAGCAACCGTCCTCCACGGCGCCTCCGCATCGTCCATTAGTTTCTAATAATGTACACCTCGTCGGGCATTATCACTTACATAATATATATTAGGTGATGTTCCTTCTGGATGGTTTAGAGTGACACAGGAGCGCTGAGAAGCGCTTGTAGATGTAAACTACGTCAGGGGAAAATCTGGAGTCTGAATTATTAAAATCAGAACATGACACATGACAGAGAATAGTTGACAGGCATTTTAACACAGGGATGTGTTAGAATATGATTTAAGACATGATTTAAAATATTTATCAGCTAAACAATTTAATGTCTTTAAAATGTAAAGTTACAGCAATACAGTATTTAAATGTACTTTTTTTTTACTGATTTATACTATACTATAACTATAGGACTATCTTTACATATATTTAGACAGGACGGTAAAATTTGTATGGCTCCATCTTAATTAATTACTACTAATAAAAGCTTGGTGTCTGTGCAACATTGAACAAAGTTACTGGTAGCAAGTAAATATTAAACGCTAATGTTCTTCAAAATGGTAAAAGTAACATTAAATTAAATCATTAGAACTACATTTTAAAGATGTCACCTACATTCCTTTGCATACTTTATCCACCAAAAGGAAAACTGCAACTGCTATAAACTATTCAATAACTACATATTGGAGGGTGGGTGTGGTGACAGAACAGCAGCAGAATACCAGGCCCCGCAATGTGACATCATCCGGATGGTCCAATTATTTGGTCAAGCTAAAATAAGCCTCACAGTTGGCCTGGCACGGAGCAGGCTTGTCCAAGGGCATATGTTGCCATAGTGACTGAGCGGGGCTTCGGGTTAGCCTCTTTCTTGGAACCGACTGTGGAAATTGAGCCAGGATTGTCAAAGTAAGCCTGGCTTTAGGAGTTGGCTCGATTCATGGAATACCCCCCGGGTTTTCAGACTCTGTACTATAACGTGTCAATTTGTAAAGAAGCAAAGGATGATTTCTCAGGCTTTTGTTTAGAGTTGAGGTGTGGACAGAAAGTGGGGTTTAGCATGGCTTTACTTCTAGCATTTCTTTTTATAATTTAAAGATTACTATGAAAGTGGCTGTAGCTGCAGCTAAATAACTGTTTTCAATCTGCTTTTGTTTTCCTTCGGAAGGTACGGTGAGCATAGCACTCCATTCTGCGTCTCTGTGTTGAACAGCTCTCGGCGCGATGGGGAATTCTCCCGACGCATTCATGAGGCCGTGGAGCGAGCAAGCCTCGACATCCAGTCAGGAAGTTCTTCCGAGGAGGAAGACTGGGACATGGACAAGAGTACGAGCAGCAGCAGTGGCCGCAGTCTATCAGGGCCCTGCCCTCCAACCAGCCTCGAACCCAAAACCATCCCAACTGTCAGCAATCCGAACAGCGTTTATCGGGTGTGTCGATTCAGTTGGCTACAGTATTGTGCAAAAGTCTTTAAGTTTTCTTTAACTTGCCCTCAACATTACAATGTTTTTTTTATGATTGTTTTAAATAAGTCTAAAAAGTTCTGGGCTCTAGTAACTGTTGTACCCCTCTTGTCCACAGTTCAGTGAGTTCTCTCCAGGAGCTCCACAGACCTGGGTGAGGGAGAAGAGGAAGGGTTTTCCTGGAGATTCTTTCTCTTCCTCTACTGGATGTCCACCGTCTCAGTTCCCCAACCAGAAAGGATTTAAATCCTATCGGGCCACGTTTACTTTTGCGGGGCCCCGTGTTGACAAGTACCACTGGGTCTCCAAATCTCGCTCTTGAAGTAGGCTGTGCCTTTCCACTTTGTATTAAAGTGGAGTCTTCAAAGCTGAATCAAAGACTAGACTTTGTTTCGGGACATTTGTTAAAACTTCAAATGAGTTTATTTGAATTGGTTTAAATTGATTTAAAATATTGCTGTTTAAGCAGGTTTTTATGAAAGGTATTGTAGTTTTATTTGTGTTTTTTAACTGAGCTTAAATCAAGTGTGAATAAAGTGAGAATGAACTGTCGTTGAAAAGAAATAAATTTATTCCTGCCTCTTTTGCTAGTTTGTTTCCTTCAATCCATCCATCTATCTACCCAACATACCAGTTTAGAAGCATGGCATGAGCTGTATTGGTATTTTTGTTAAACCAACCTGCTGGCACTGCTCAAGCAAGAATCCAGTTGAATTACTCTTGAAAATATTCTTGGATGCCATAACCCTGATTCTGGTCAATTTTAACATGTTACCTTACCTTACTCTTGGTGTCTGAGCTTCAGGTGGAGGGCAGTGTCATATTTATCGGAATGCCACCATTGATCCAGATTAGTGAAAAAAGTTACGGTGAGGGTTTCTTAACTTTCCTGACTTTAAATGTTGTTTTGGTTTATTCTGATCTTTGGATAGTGAAAGTGGTATGAGTGGCTGGTAAAAGAAATGAATTTAAATTAGATCAAAATTTAATTGATATTTTTTTTCTTCTAAAAGTCTTTCCTCCAAAGGCACAACTGTACCATATAAAAAAATCAAAGCTTACAGCAACTGCATGTTTAATGTTTTTTTTAAACTTAAATAATTTTCTAATGAAAAACTCGCTGTAACTGGGCCTTTTTGACTCACTAACTGTAGCTTTATTTCATTTTAGTACTTGTGATCTTTGTCATTCCCAGTGATGGGAACAAGAGTTTTCTAAACACTTAATGTTACCGACATACATTGAGGTGGACTTAATTAAATCACATTTGTTGTACATGATTGAACTTTACAATTAGTTTTCTTGTCAACCATTTAACGGGCTGAACTGAGTTGTATTTGAATAACTTAAATTACACACTTTTATTACAAAACATTAATAAGCAAACTAACATGGATCAGTGAGTGGAATATTTAAGAATTAAATCTTTAAGAATCCATACTTTTTGGCTGGCAATACTCTGCTTGGCTTTTCATGTTTTTTTTTTCACTGACCTGAACTGAAAGTCTAAAACTGTAAAAGTGAACTGCCAAAGTCGACTGAAAAATGAACTATTGCTGCAAACCTTATCAGTGTGCTGCTTATACTTAATGTGGCTTTTGTTGCCACACAGTGGCGGAAAACCTACTTGTACTCTTAACAAAGGTTACAGCTTCAGTTCCAAACTACTGAATGTTCTAGTAAGCACCGCTCTAGCCATAATTTCGAAGTGGAGAGAACACAATTTTACATTGAAGCAGCCACGGACAGGTGTCCTAACATTTGTCAGAAGAGTCTCTAGGAATACTTAAAATAGGGTAAGGATCTCCTAGTCTGTTAGACTTCAAATAAAGGAAAAATGAATGTGAAGATGCCTGTAGATTTTCAAGTAAGACGGGTGTTTCAAATAAACAGGCTAGAAAAACTTTTATCTGTGTTTTATAGAGGGGCTCATTCAGCCCCCTGACTTGTATCCAGTTAAATATGAGGTTCCAAACGTACCAAAAAATGTTTGTTCATACTCTCACTGCACATGTTCATTTAACAAGTAGGTTAGCATTTGGGAGCATCTATGTAACTGGGAGCAGCTGCTCTTTGGTTACAAAATTGCATTCGACTACTACATTGCCCATGTAAATCACTAAACTGACCAAACATTTAGCCTTTTCAGTTTTTGTACTTCTGCGCTTTAATCTTATGTTACTATGAGGTTCCCAATGTCTCAATTTTTGTCTACGTTCATACGCTCGCTGCACATAACCACTTAACATGTAAGTTAGCATTTGGGAGCATCTATGGCAGCAGTTCTGTGTATTTTCTCAACATTCTGTGACATGGGAAGACGACAGGTTATAACAACCGAGCAACATAATACATATAGCACCAATGCACAACAGACGTCATCTCAAGGCACTTTACATGTCAAGTGGACACGTGCAGTGAGCGTATAAACAAACTTTTTTGGCACATTTGGAACCTCAAAGTTTAATTATGGAAATAACTAGGGATGCACCGATACTGATACTGGGGCCGATACTGTTTATATGTACTGCATTGTATCGGTTAAACTTAACGAATACCATAAACTGATACTTTAAATGTAGAAATTGCAATTATTTCACAGAGAAATTTTTGTAACAAACAGAAGAAAATTGAACCTGTCGTCTTATTCATTGCATTTTTCTGTGGTGGAAGTATCTGTATTGGTTCTCGGTATCCACAAGTACTCAGATCAAAGTATCGGTATCGTATCGGTTCTAAAAAATTTTCGCTGCATCCATAGAAATAACTGAATATTAGAGGACATTGGGGTAGTACTGAGCCCCGCAGGGGACATGGTGGAGAAAATATTTTAAGGTGAGAAAAAAAATAAAATAAATGGATTTTGCGAGATCTTCTGATTCTTTTGCGTTATCTTTAGAAAGTTTTGTGTTATCTTGAGAAATGTTTGCGTTATCTTGAGAAACTTTTGCGATATCTAGAGAACGTTTCGAAAAGCCGTTCCTGCATTTACAGTGTTACCGACTCAGTTTGCTTCAGCCTTGTGCACTGCTATGATGGAAGACACTCACAGACGAGAGAGCTTAATAGAGTTTTATTTTGAGATTGGCCTCAAATATCAGGACATAAAGTCAGTGCTTAGCTCTAGACATGGCTTTCATATAAGTGAAAGACATTGCCCACAGGATTTTGCACACAAAAGGACTGTTGCGTCGTAAACAGCTTCTGAACTAGTGGATCTGATTGAGTTCATTAGCCACCAGTTGCAATACTCTGGACAATTACATAGCTATCGTTGGATGTGTGCAAAATGCAGAGAAAATGGACAATGTGTGAGAAAAGAGGACGTATGGCTGGTGTTGAAGGAGTCGGATTTTCTCAAGATAACGCAAAACTTTCTCGAGATAACGCAAAAGTTTCTCAAGATCTCGCAAAATTAATTTATTTTATTTTTTTCTCACCTTAAAATATTTTCTCCACCATGTCCCCTACAGGGCTCAGTAGGGTACAGAACGTTTGAGATATGAAGAGTTTTTGTGGAAAAAATTAGTCAGTCACCTGGTTGTTGCTTGCATCTGTTGTAACTTGCACTCGGCCTGATGGCCACATTTAATCTGAGAAAACCTTTGATGCATTCAGTATTTGTTTACATGTGTATCTATTTTGCTATGTAATATATCAAACGTAAACAAGGAGGTCTATAATTGTCTGGTAATTATATTTTACAATACAGATGGATATTAAAATGTTATCATTTTATCTGAGTCTAAATCAAATGGCTTTAGTATTATTTCGGAGTTAAATTAAGGTAGTTTACTGCAAGTCGATGATACGATGCAATCTGCTGGGAGTCTCTAATTTAAAAAAACTTTTTAACTGATTGGAAGGTGTGATTTAATTTTAAATGACTATCTGTAAAGTGCTTTGAGATATTTGTTGCGAAACGGTGCTATATAAATAAACTGAATTGAATAGCATAAGATCTTATTTTGTTTTGAAGATGTTTATTTTTCCATCAACCGTTATTACTCTTATAAGTACCTGTGAGTTCACTAGGACAGGAGTCATATCACAATGCTCTTTATGAGAAGGGTCAGAGCAGACCAGCTGAGGAGACTGAGGCCGTTTGGCGTGCCGAAGATGAGCCTCTTGACCCAGTGTGGGTGGTGGAGGATGAAATGCATAAAACAACTGTTGGACAATGTCTCTCAGCCCATGCACTGCGGATCTCCAAAGTGACAGATTGCTGCATCATCTGCGTAAGGAGCGTTACTGTAGGTGATCCCAGCTCTTAAGACCTACCCATTGCTGCTCCCAATAGACTCAAACTGTGTTTACATACTTGCGGTTATTTGTAAAGGTTTTCCAAATTTCTAAAGCATCCCTGCTGTGTAGCTAAATAGTGTTTCTTTTTTTATGCACAAACACACATGCTCGTTATACATTTTATCTATCTTACTCAATTGCACAGTTAGTTGAACTGGAGTATGCTATTCCTGCGTAAACCAACAAGCTTCGAATTGCCTGTCACCTCTCTGCTGATACACCGACATTTGCCCACACACATTTCGTAAGATGAATTAAAAAAGGCTGAACGTTAGATTGCTTCTTTTGTTCAGAACCCCCTCCAGTTTCCATGACCTTGCCCCTCACAATATGGCGAAGGTGCCCATGTATCGTGGGCAAAGAAGCCGATGCGGTGGATACTCGTTTATGCATGTTTGTGAAATATCTGTTAAAGAAACTAGCGTGAAAAGCTACAGTAGCACAGGAAGAGGATTTGTCTGGTGAGGTATGCCTTTTGTCCCAGCCTTCACCCTTTCAACCAATGGAGTAAGAGCTTACATTTTGAAACGTGACCTCTTAACCAATCACAGACGTCCTCTTTGCGAGCTTCCCCCACTGCTTGCTCACATCCGGTCGTATATATTTTGCCACGAGTTAGCGGCGAATTTGGAGTGTCCATTTTGAGTTGCGCGTCGGCGACCCCCGGTTTATTCACGCAAAGTAAGCAGTCTATTTTACTGAGATTAGCTCACTTAAAGCTTCGTGTGGTGGTTCAGTTTTATATAGAGTTTATTATGTGCAGGTCTGTTTTCCATGGGGTGATTTCATTTGCGGCGTGTCTTGATGTTAGCATTAAGTTAGCTGAGGAAGCTAATGGTCATGAACGCAGTTCTTTGAAGCTGTGAATGAAATGCTCCCTTCCGTTTTCCCTACGCTTACTAAACAGTACATGCGTATATTTTAGCTGTGGATTATTGTGATACACTCACTGATTACTGATTGTTAGGAATTTAATGTCATTTTTAATTTTCTTCTGCAAGTGAGGCCTAGTTCTCTGTCCCGAGCGGGTACGAGGCAAAGCGCGGTCCGCTCAAATGCTCAACAACATGGAGCCTCACGGCTTTCTTCATCTTTTTGTCAATTTACTGTCGTTTTACGGAGAGGCGCATAAACTCGTCTTTTACACCCATATGGTCGGTATATTATTATTTTTTACAACTGTTAGGAGCAATTAATGGATATTTGCAGGTAAAACAAAAATAGTCAGAAACGTGTAGTGTTGCTGCGATGCCACGGGCCTTTCTTAATCGAGGATCACATAAGAGATTTAGTACGTGCGGTGATCGATGCTCTTATTTTTAAAATCATTGATTTTTGCACATGAAATGCCGGTCATTAAGCAGAAAGGACATCCATTCATTTGAGTTCGGATACTTTAGTTTTTTTTTTTGGACGTACAAAGCACGTTAATTTCGTAGTGGAGGTTTGTTGCATTGCGGAACCCTGAGGCCAAATCTAGAAAATTTAAGTACTGTGGTTATAACATTTTTAAATAAAGTGCATAAACGCGCTTTTTTTCCCCCGGATGCAATTCCTAAACGGTTATGGTATGGGATAGTTCTAGCTTTAATCAATAATATTTTTTCCCCCATGTATTCGTCGTTTATGATTAAATGTAATGTTTTCATTCTAGCAGAATCCAGGAGTTTTAAATTCCCAAATGGGCCAAAGGTTAAAAATAGTATAATGCATATCACTGTACTGCACTTTAACCACACTGTTTGATACCATTTATGCACAGGGTGTTTTAATTGTCCTAGACAGGGAATTAATGATTACGTAATGCCTATGTTAATTGATTTTATTTACATTTATACAGAAGTGCAGCTTGAACAAATTTTTATTTTTTACCTTTGTCCTTATATTTACCCAGCCTCTTAAACAGAAACCAATTTCAGAATGGCCGACGCCGAGAATCTGCTCATGGAGACTTCGGAACAGAACGGAGACGAAGAACAGAACGGAGCCGAGCAGGAGCTGATGGCGGGCGACGAAAGCCAGGACAGCGCCACAGACGGCGGGAAGATCGACGCCAGCAAAGGAGAGGAGGATGCTGGGTAAGTGGGGCTTCTTTTATTGTTGCCACTTACTGGAATCGAATGAAATGGTTCATCTTTGGAGACTCTGGGATTGAGGGCTTCTTGTGTCTCGGGTTTGCAGGAAAATGTTTGTTGGTGGCCTCAGCTGGGACACAAGTAAAAAAGACCTGAAGGATTACTTCAGCAAGTTTGGTGAGGTCTCGGACTGCACCATCAAAATGGACTCCAACACTGGCCGATCCCGAGGCTTCGGCTTCGTGCTCTTTAAAGACTCTTCCAGTGTGGACAAAGTGAGCCCCGTTTGTTTTTACGTTGAGCTCCTTCTGTGTTGAGTTGTGTTTGTACCCATGATGCATTAGTTGGCTATTTAGACGCTGCACATCACTGATCAAACATTTGTTTTGTGCAGGTGCTGGAACAGAAAGAACACAGACTTGACGGGCGTCAGATTGACCCCAAGAGGGCGATGGCCATGAAGAAGGAGCCTGCTAAGAAGATCTTTGTCGGGGGATTGAATCCTGAAGCAACCGAGGAAACCATTAGAGAATATTTTGGCGCCTTTGGAGAGGTAGGGGGGAAATCAACCAGAGGGAATTACAGTTGGTTGGTTTTGTATAGTTTATATGGTGTTTTATCAAGGCACATTGGATGACGCTTCCTTTTGTAGCCATTTAATTGCATTTCCGTGTCTGTAAACTGAATTTGTGTAATTTATATCGCCCCTCTAGATCGAGACCATCGAGTTGCCCATCGACCCGAAATCCAAGAAAAGGAGGGGCTTCATTTTCATCACGTATAAAGACGAAGCCAGCGTCAAGAAATGTCTGGAGAAGAAATACCACACCATCGAGGGCGGCAGGGTGCGTAGGCTCATTAATCTCTCCCTGCGCTTTCTCTTAGCTGCCTGGTTAAAGCTAAATCGTGGGTTTTTTTCTGTCCACAGTGTGAGCTGAAGATCGCCCAGCCAAAGGAAGTGTACCAGCAGCAGCAGTATGGGACAGGACGCGGAGGAGGAGGGGGAGGATATGGAGGCCGCGGAGGAAGGGGCAGAGGAGGTAAGCAACATGGCTCAATTATGCCGAACGGGACTTGGTTATCTGGATACTCCGTTTGCTCATGTTATCCAATTATTGTGAGCTCTAGTGAAGTTGTATTTGGAGAGCTTTGGGCCAGGGAGACCCTGGTTCTGTTCTGTCTGAACCACATCATCTGTTGTCTCAGGTCAGACCCAGAATTGGAACCAGGGCTACGGAAACTACTGGAACCAGGGATACGGCGGGCAAGGCTACGGTGGATATGGTGGGTATGGCGGCTACGGCAACTACGACTACGCCTCTGGTTACTATGGATACGGCGCCGGATATGACTACAGTAGGTGGAAACAGTCAATCAGATTGACTGTTGTTAAATCAAAGCTGTGCCATCTCTAAATATGTTAAATGTCCGAGGCAGCTGAGCTTTTTAAATCAAATTCCTTGATGGTCCCATTAGCTGGTAGCTTCTTTTTTTGCCCGTTTTGATTTCTCCACCACCAGATGGTTCCAGTTTTGTTTGCAGGGATAAAACTGTGACCATTTAGAGATTCTGTTGGCCCTGTCCCCGTAGACGTTTTATTTCAGAAATCTGTTGAGGACACTCCATGCCAAAGTGTCTGACTTGCCTGTTTTGTCTCCATGACAGACCAGGGGAACGCCAGCTACGGTAAAACCCCGAGGCGGGGGGCACACCAGACCAGCTACAAGCCGTACTGATGATCACTTGGTGGCAGAAGGTACGGTCTGACGAATCGTTTAAGATGTTCTGTACTTTAAAGAACCTGTCTTATTTATTTGGTCTTAAAACCTAGTTTTTTTTTTTAATTCCCTTAAACGTTTTGTGTTGCATAGGACTCCAGTGATCCAGGAACACCGGCGGCAGGACGGACACACTGGGCTCACTAAGACCTCTTTTATGACAGAAGACCATTTGTACAGAAAACATCTGAAATGTAACTTTTCCATGTTTTTTTTTTTTTCTTAGCCTTTTTTTATTTGAAGTTTTGCTTTTCCCTTTGGTGTGTTTTTTATTTTATTTTCCCCCCTCCACATTTCCACTGGAAGTGTAATTTTTACTGTACTTTTTGGTACCTGTTTTGATTCTAATGTATTGTAAGGGTTGTATTTTACATGTGCTGGCTTTACAGGATGAAAATCGTTGCGCTGTAAAGGAGCTTTTTGACAAATAAACCAGTTTTCAGTAATTTTTTTTTCTTTTTGTTCTGATGCTTGCAGGTTTGATGAATCAAAATGGGGTTTAAGTAAAAGTGTCTTTTGTTTTTCTTTTATTTTGAGGGCCCGTGAAGTCTGTGTCCAAATAAGTGAAAACCATTATGAGTGAGGCTGATGTCCGAAGGCCTACAGCTGTGTAGGATGTAATGTGGGTGTTTCTGTTTAGAGTATTTAAGTACCGCTGATTTTAGATTGTCCCCCTGTTTTTTGCTTTTTCTTTTTTGGACAGATTTAATCTTGCCAGTGTAGTCTTCTCAGCCAGTGTCTCTGGCCTTTATTAGTAATAAACATTCACATTTGGTAAAATCTCTGCTCCATTTTGTTTAATGTTACTGTTAAAAATATAACTGGCTTTGTTTAGAATTTTTAGAGGAACTTGTTTTATAAAGCTAAATTCTGTGAAGTTTCATCCTGAGATGCTTAAACGGTTTAAGCGGTCAATAAGATCAAGATCAATCTGTGGCTTTGTTTTACCTTTGATTATAGCTTTCCACTATTGAAAACCCAACATTCAGTTTTCCTGGAACCTAAATTATCACAAGACTTGTTGGATTTTAGATGTAGAAATATTAGTCGTACAGGACACCGACTTGACGGTTGAGCTGGTCAACAATCCATAAGGTAAGCCACAAAAGGCCATTAAGAAGCTGACTGGATCCAGTGCTGTATCCGTATACTGATGTAAAGTTATGGGAAAAGTCTGATTGGCGATGAGGTCCACAACTTTAACTCAAATCGGAGACATTGTCTCGTTTTATCACACACCTAAAACAAAGACCGGAGTCCTAACGGGACATTTTCAGTTGGTTTTATCAGATTAAAGGAAATTTAGTCTTTTAGGGTGGAAACCAGAGCTGGATGTTGAAAACCAAAATTTAACAGCCGTGTACATATTTTCTGTTCAACCCCTTCCCAGGATATCGCTACTTTTCTGAGATATGACACATTACGCATGCCCCTTCATCGTACAACATACACAAATGAATTAAATGAGCGCCTTGGCACATATCCACATCTGTTTCAGTCCTCAACTACATACTATTGCTAAAGACACCTTCATTCTTCTGAGTGACTTAACGTATCAGTCCTAGGCTACTTACAGTGAAGAAACTGCCCAAACGTGTTTTTATTCTGAATATGGTTCAATAAGGACAATGATTCTGATTGGAGAGATCATATTACATGTGATTTAAACTAAATTACCCCACTTGATGAGGGCTTTAAATTTAAGCAAAAACAAATGGTATTCAAAGCTTCAAATACATGTATTTGAAAATTGAAAGCAAGAGGTGAAGAGTAAAGCTTAAAGACTTGCTGCATGCAGAATCAAACTTTAAATGATTATCATTTAAACCAACCAGTCGGACGATTTATTTCCACCATCCTAAATTAGGTTTATTTTAACACATGCCAACGTTGTCCAAAAACAAAAGCCTATATTTTCAGTTTTTCTTCATGTCTGGACTCTCAAATTGTGTTCTGTCTTTTCTGCTGCGAATTTCTCCATGTGGGAGAAAAAAATAATTATTTTATCAATCTCTCTGGACTCTGCATGATCGCTTAAACAGAAATGCACACCACACTTTTCAGTTTATTTAATGATGTAAAAAAATATTTTCGTTACCCGTACAGGAAATCGCTGCTATCCATACATTAGACGTGACGTGAATCACACAGAAATGAACCATAGCTGTAGATTCCCCTTACAACCACTAGATGTCACCGTTTTACTTAGGTATGAATTGATATTTAATCGAATTTGTTTTTGAGGGGATTATAACCTTCAAAGATTACAACATGTAGCCATGGTGACTTTCTTAGGACACAGCCATGTAGATATCATCCACTAACATTAGGTAATGTTTGATTTATTATAAGGATGATTTATTTTCTTCTATATTCAAATCTTTAGTCAATTGCTTTATCTCAAACGTTAAACCCTTTATCTTTAAAATGCTAAATCATATAGCATACTGTAACATAAACATAGACCTTATTTTAGACAGGTCTGATGGTGTTGGTGCTGATGTCAGCGTTCATCTGTATTTCAAGCCTTGACTCGCAACTTTACCAGCAGATCTGAAAGCCTGATCGGTTTTATTTGTCCCCTAAATCTCAGCTATAACAGGTAATATTGCAACTTTAAACCTTACAGGTTGTATGCATGTGAAGCGACACACGGGGGCTTTGAAACACATCTCTCCCCTCTGTTTCTCTGCTTGGTGTTTGGCTGAGGAGCCACCTCCAGGGTTATGTTTCTCTTGCTCAGTGTCTGTCTTCCTGCTGGAGATGACGGTGTACCGTCTGATCCTGACGTCTCTCAAGAAAACCTCAGCGCCGTTGTTTTGTGAGCTAGATGGAGACGTCCTAAGAGCTGGAAACTGTCGTCCTGTCCTCCCGTTCTCCAGCAGTCCTTCACGGGCCAGCCGGGCTGCAGTCAGGAAAGAGTCTGCCTTGCTTTGCTCCCAAGGCGGATGCCTCGCTTGGGCTGTTGTTAGGCCCTCCATCTGTCCTGCTGTTTGGGGGCAAGTCATCTGCTGCTGAGAGAGAGCCTGTGTGTGGTACATGTGGTGAAGAACACGTTTAAAGCTACTTAGGAATGCTATGGACACATGGTACACAGAAAGTTTCTATCCAGTTTGGGATGGTCAGTTTCAGCTTGCAGGAGTAAGTTAGCAAGATAAGAACAGATTTATTTAGATTTGCCACCTGTTAAGTCAAACAGTCGTTTTTCTACCAATGTATGCAGGTATTAACACTGTAACTCATAACGTTTAATAATTTGATTTCAAGTCTTAGTTGGTTATACAGTATATATATATGATTATTTTATAAGGCTGCATATCCTGCTCATTCATAGAACTTTTAAAAAAACTGATTAATTTTCCATAAAGGGTTTTGTAATGTCTGGTTGGTTTGTTTCGGCACTGACTTATGTAAAGCTATTATCTCACATTTGGGAACACGATTAGTTGAATTTTTATATGCAGTATTCCCTCTTCCTCCATGTTAATGCCACGTTTGATCCTCTTCTGTCTTTTAACATTGCACATGGAAATTCAGCCAGGTTTACATTACGTTAACTTTATAAGTGATACAATTTTCCTCAAAACCCTCCCCCCCCCCCCCCTCTTTTATAACTACAATCTTTTGGTAACATTTCTGCGGTTACATCCACTTTAAATAGTCTTTTTTCCATGTTGCTGATGCATCTTCTCTATGATGTCCTGTATTAGAAAAATGCATTAGTCTTTCATTGTTCTATCTTTCTGTTTAAATGTTACTTCTGTGAAAGTAAAATTTGTGCAGCCCAATAATCTGCGGTTAGTTTGTCAATTAATTCGAGTTGCACTGTTATATTATGATTTGCATTGTATTTTATTTGTCTTTATTCAGGATGTTTTCCCCTCTTGTTTTGTTGAATTCTGTTTTTGCAACATCCTCAATTTATGTAAACCCCAATTATTCACGAACAAGCTTGTGTGTTGACTTTTTCTCCACTAGGGGGAGACAAATCCCCTGGTCTGCTACCTTGATGGAGGCTAAATCTAGTCGCTAAAGTTCTTCCAGATGTGGAGGGAGGTTTAATCTTACACTCTCAGCAGCTGCGGACTCAGTTTTGTCCCCATTGGAAGACAGAACCCCTCAGCTGCAGGCTTCACAGACCGAGCAAACACATGCTCACCGGCTCCCACATCATAATACATCGACATTACTCATAACTCTGAAGTGGCTCTTTCAGCTCTCTTAGATGTATGAGGAACCCAACCGTTTTCTGTGTGTCTGGTCTACATGTGTTTTTGTGGATCAGACACAACTCACACGTGTCCTTTGAATGATTTTTTTGGGGTGTTGTGTGGACATATTCAGCTCCAGAGAAGCTCTGGCCTTACTGTCAGAAGGTGAAGCTTTTTTCCTGTATGTGATGAGCTGCAACATGGCTTTCTTTTGTTACAGATCCTAGTGGTCATGGACAGGATCTCAAGACATAGTTATGGAGAAGAGGGTGACTAGCTTGGGAACCTCTGACCCTCATTGTTGCTTTGTGAAGATGTTTGATTTGTAGCGTGATACGTGAGTGGGCCAGCCCATTTAAATCTAAGTCCAAGGACTGTCATGAAAAGAAAAGGGTCCAGGTTCAGTCTCTGTGTCGTGAGGCATTTAAGTGTTTTGTTCTTGAGTGACAGATGGATTGTGCTGGAGGCAGATTGATTGGGTGTGTAGTAGGGTGGCCGTCCTGCTCCAATCTGTCATGGCGGAGAAAAAGGTTCAGCCCTCACCTACTGTATATTAAAGGTCCAAGTATTCTCCATGTGTTGGCTGGTTTCAGTCTTCAAGGCGCACCCTACTCTGGAGTTTAGCCCATCAAAATGGCTCGGTTAAGGTGGTTTGGGTATCTCTTCAGGACGCCTTCTGGATGATTGAAGATTGAGATCTAGAGCTCATTGTTTTGCCACTGTCCCATCACTACCTCTCAAATAATGGTCTATGTCACAGGACAAGGGCTAAAAAGGGCAGAGAGCAAATCCTATAAGGGGTTCTCAAGTGCCTTGTCCAAACATTTTTAGGTGTATCGCTGCTTCAACACACCTTAGTCAAATATGGAGGACTCTGCAGAACTTTACTGCATACTGAAGAGGTAATTCACATGTTTGAATAAGATGTGTTGGACCAGGGATTCATGTAACAGCTGCAGGATACCAGGACTGCTGTTGCAAGGAACCAGGAAAGTAGCTAAAAATAGAGAACAACAACGTCAAGCAAGCTTAGGGGAACAAAGAGAGCATAACCTCTGTCTTGCTCCAAAACAAAGAAGCAAATATTTTAAACAAAAACATAATCCAGCATCATTTGTATGTCTGCATATTTTCAGTGGACTGTAAAGCCTGAGCAATCTGCTGCTGCTGGAAAGACCACATTTCATGAATTGATGTCCATGTTCCGCTTCATCTACTCAAAGCTTCCTGCCTGCTCTGGTTTTAAATTCTTTCAATCGCCTGCTGTCTCCTTGTTTCAACTTTTTGGAAGAAATATCAGCGCTGCTCTGAGTTTTTACTTACTGTTGAAGCTGCAGCTAAGGAAAATGACAGGGACTGAATGGGTGATACTAAGCTTACAGTCCGCGTCAGTTCTCATTTGAACAGCGGCTTTATTGCAAATCACATGATGTAAAATAAGGTCTGCTCCTCATCACCAAATATAGCTTCATTTTTATGAACCTGAGTAGAAAACAGCAAAGCTGCAAATTAAAGGTTTAGCTCCAGCGTGCATCAGTTGGTTGAAACTTACCTGATTTCCGCTGATATTCAATCAGTTTCCAGTTGCTCTCATTGCATGGGCTGTGACTCCAGCTCGGCTTCACCTCTTCTCTCTCTGTGCTCCCACCAGGCGTTAGCTGCCTGGTCTTTCCCTGCAGAGTTTATCGGGTTCGTCTGTGGTGGATGCAAAGGGCCGGCTGCTGAACATGTGGCCTAGTTGTGTGTGTGTGTGTGTGTGTGCCTGTGTGTGTATTTAGTGACGACAATCCCCAAAAATTAGTTCTTGGAACTTTAGGACACTGTGTAATGCACATACACGGCATAATGTCTTTCAGACACCCAAAACTTTCCCCAGTTTCCCTCATCATTCGCATGTTGGGTCGATCACACTCATCTTGATTAAGTTTTCTGGTGTAGCCTGCAGACCCTTCATCAGACTCCTCTTGCTGTGTTGCCATCTGTTTTTCATTTTACATTCCCTATGGCTGCTTAGAGGAGCCTATAGCTGCTGAGTCAAAGCATAGTAAAATAATTTTAGCTTGTCAGCAACTGAGAGCTGAACATTCTTTACCTAATTTTAAGGTTCTGACAAGAAAGTTGTACAGAATGGTTTAAAATGTTTATAAATATAATTGCCAGAATTTACTCATTCAATGATGACAGTTTGTATTTTTTGTTGTTGTTGTTTTTCTTCTGGAAATTACCATATTTATTCATCTCAAAGGCTCTTCCATTATTTATTTTTTTGCAGTTTGTTATTTTTGTTTAGCAAAAAACACAAGTATTAGGTAAATTAACCACACTCGGTCACCCACTCGTTCACGTAGGGCAAAATTAGGGAATCAAAAAGTTATTTTAGCCCTTTGTTCTCCATACAAGCTGCCTGAATAAAATAATTTAGTGATGTTTGTTTGTTGGGTAAGAACTTGGTTAAAAATGGTTAACTTTGTTTAATTAACTTGTCTCTTTCTGAGAGGGCAGATGCAAGACAATTCATAGGTCCATATAAAACACCAACAAGTGTATTTTACATGTCTGTTGAAAAATTCTGGCCCTTTCTTGTTTAAAGGAATTGTTTTAAATAAGCCCCACTTAAAGCTTTTTTCATGTATAAACTGTGGGTTTTAGGTCAGACAGCATTTCAGACGAAATTATGTCTGGACTTTGACTAGGCCACTTCAAAAGTGTATTTCTTTTAGCCATACAGAGGTAAACTTGCCAATGTACTTTTGTTCTTTTTTCTCACATGCACTCTGTGCACTCAAGCTTGGTGGTAACTTCACTACTGTTTATATAGGGTCAGGTTGGTTTGGGTAAAAATTTATTTTATTCATTAAAACAGGAATTAAATGTATATTATTATATTATGGATTGGAACCAGTTTTTTTTCTGAGTAGCCTAGCTTAGATGCAACTGCTTCTTCATCTCCGTTAAAGGAGTAATCAGTTTCTTCATATTCTAGGTTTTCAGGTTAGTACTGAGAAGTACTGAGAAGCCTAAATTTAAATACTGCCTCAAGTCATTTACTTCTTGTCCAACGAACACAGAGTTAAGAGGTCACTGTTAGATAACCTGTTGTGTTTAACTTAATCACAAATATTATACCAGAAACCATGCAGGGCTTCATTTAGCAGGGGTTTTAAACATCTTTTCCTAACAGGGAGCCAGTGCATCCACTTAGAGACTGTGTAGTCAGGACAGCAACTGAATTCTATTTTACGGTGACCAATAAAAACACAGTTCCCATGTGCTAAAACTAAAAAGATTTCTAGTCGTAAGGATCATTGACAAAAAAGCTATTTAATATTCTGTTGAGGAACAACCCATGTAGTTGAACTTTGTTGACTTAAATTTTTCCAAGCCTGGAAATACGGCAGGAAATGTTAATTTGCCAATCTAACTGGTCACAGGTTAATATACATTTAGCTGCAACCCTCAGAATGTATTTCCTAACAAGCAAGTGCTTAGAAATCAAATCCCCATTGGCTCTAGTTCCGATACCCTTTTTTTTTCTGGTGAATTCTAAACTTCTCGAGTTTGTCAAACAGAGTGAAAAATCTTCAGTCATAACCACATGTTTAATTTCAAACCACAGTATGGATCTGGTTTGACCCATTGCTTTTCTTCAACATACGAGAAGCAGGTCTGGGTTGAAGTCTGCCACGTTGCATGCACTGCACTGTTTGCAGGGGTTGCACATGCAATATTTAAAGAGGTAACCAAATCAATTCATCGTTGACCTCAAAAGACTTGGTTCTCACATGTTCAGCTGCAACTCTTTTCTCTCTGGAGTAAAGTTCATAGAATGGAAGTCAGAACAGGATGATACTCTCTCTCAGCTGATATCAGAGCAAGTGGGAAAGCTTTTTTAAAAAAAGAACCTGTTATCAACAGAAGCCACAGATAGTGAACTCAGCAAAGGACAGTAGCGACAGATCTGCTGCTGACGCAAATAAAAGAAAATAAAGCTGCACTTTATTTAGTTGTACTGAATCATTTCTGAGTAACTGTGTTAGTTTTCTGTCCAATACATTTTATTGAAGTAGCAACAATGCAACAATCTGAAAATAAGAGCTGAATGGCTCAAATCCAGTAACATGTAAAGCCTAGTTTATACTTCTCCGTCAGTAAGATTGCATCCGGATGCAGATGTTTTTCGGTTATAGTTCTCAGTTGGTTTTTCAGTGTTGCAAAATAATTCCTCACCAGGACAGCAGGTGGTGCTGACTATTAAAGCCGGGTCTGCCTACCATTGTAGTTTCATTTCTGGTTTAAGGGAAAGTTCTTTTTTTTTTTTTTAGCAAATATTACATTCATTTACTGACCCAGACAAGTTTGGAGCTACTTGAAGCTGTTCAGGGAGACTTTATATGGAGTCAAAATCAGCGTATATCCTTATAAAAGGAATCAATTAGGGCAGGAGTTTGCAGCCTGTTATAAGGCATTATCCGCTGGAAAAAACTCCTTCATTTAACAGTGTTTTGTTATTAAACCTTAGCAGGACTCCACTCGGAGATCAGAACATCTTGGAATGTTTTTTTGTTTTTTGTTCTGTTCAGGGATGATTTAGAGGCAAAAATACCACTACACTATCGCACAATTACAATGATGACACCGCCGTGCGCCATCCTGGTTGTAGTCTCAGTAGGACTTTGACTCTGTGCTCTACGGCAGTCGGCTAGATAGAACTTGCTTCTGACATCATTATGGTTTATGTTTTTTTGCGTGTTTCCATATTGCCCTGACCGAATGACCAATTAGACTAATTTCACCCTCTACAGGTGGTCAACTGGTCCACTCTTGGCTCCTTTTCCAAGCTACACTCCGGATCACCACCCCGGAGGGTGAGGAATTCCACTTCAAATCCACGGCGAAAGCCAAAGAGTTTATTTCTACAAGGCTCACACAGAGACAATGAGTCAGGACCTTCTCGATTCACTGATTCGCTACCGTTCTTTGCCGGATAATAAGCAACTAAAACTGACAACAAATCTTTGGAGGTTTACAGATGTGTTGCCATTGCTGTTAGCTGACATGTTAGTCTGGTTCAGTTTTGGTTTTGATCGGAGGGTCCCGGCATGGAGCTGGTGGAGAGGTAAGCTACACTTAAGTATATTTTTACACTTTATTGCTGGAGTTAATTGGAAGTTCACAAAGCTCTTTTATCTTTCCTCGTATTTTAATGTGACTGATTGATTTTGGCATGTTTATGTCATTTTTTGTTCAACTAGCATTAAGGAATAGGAAGGTTATATTTTGTTAATCTAATAAAATATTAAACTATCAAATGTTGAAATGGCTTTGGTCTGAGATTTGTGGCCAATGCCAATCAGCACTGCAATCTACAAAGCTGTCTACACAACATCACTTACACTGACAATTTAGTTTGTTTTGATTTTCACATTAAGAGGTCTCTGGAGGGAATTTCTTTAATAATGGGATAGCTTAGATACATTTTTGCAATGCTACATGAATTGCTATTGGCTGCTGTTTGCAAAGCAGCCAATTGAGGAGTGCCATTCATTTTCATTGACGCTGACTGGGTGTACCTCCAGGATGAGGAACACCCATGGATGTTAGCCTCTGGGATAGGGCTAGGGTTTTTTCAGTGTGATTAATGAAGCATATCAAGGAACATTTTGTCTGAAATATTGAAATAGGCAGTTATAAGCATTTTTCAAGATTATCTTGAATATTCTGGAATGTTCATTATGGGGAAAACTGGGAGGAATATGGCTCACCATCTGGGGTGCCATTCTGTTCAGGGTGCCAGGAACACTTTTTCTACGTTTTCTACTGCTTGTATGCATGTCCAATCAACACGGAGAGAGCCCTGGTCTGTGTAAACCTTAACACGATGAGGGAATCCGTCTCTGCAACTGGGTGATTCATAATGTAAAAGTTTCATATTCCCTGACTTGATTAAGGTTCAGTTTTATAATTTTGAAAAAATCTACAATAATGTTGATCACCACTAGCTATCATATCTATCTTTTTTTTTTAAGCACAGGGCTTCTTGCAGAATTCGATTGTCGTCGGAGGAGTGACGATGTGGGTGGCACAGAAGAAATGGTCCTTTTCATGAAAGATCTGCCTACTGGGTGTGGACAGCTGCTATATGGGTCAAATTCTTTTGTCTAAGATAAAGGTTTTCTTGTGTGAATTTTTGTAATCAACTTTTTTTCTGTTTCTCAAATTAAAAAAAAAACTTAAACTGATTTGTTATTATTATTTTACCATCAGTTTTGGTGACATAACTTATGATATGACCCAATGTTGTGCTTTTGGCTTTGTTTGAAAATTCTGAGTGAAAGTGAAATTAACATGTCGTCATTTTAGGTGTCATTATTATTTTATTTTGTTTCACCTTTATTCAACCAGGAAAGACTGTCTGAGATTGTTTCTCTAACAAGAGGGTGCTGTCTGCCAAGTCAGACATTTCAAAGAAAACAATTTTTCTGTCTGATATTACAAGGTGTCAGGAGAAGGACAAAAATAAAGATCTGGTTCAATTAAATTATAAGATGAAAATATTTTTTTTTTTGGTATGTTAAAAAAAAAGAGTCTAATCAGAGTTAGCAACAGAGTTAGACTGTAACAACGCCCAACCTCCACTTTTTCTTTCTTTCTTAGAAGGTAAAATACATTTTTTTTTTTCTGGGATGGAGAAATGAAGCCCTGTAAGAACCAGTGGGTCTGGTTTGTTTACTCCAGTGGCATCCTGGCACTTATTTCTGATCTGACTTGAGGTAAAACTATTCAGAGCATAGATCATCTACTACAAGGCACCCAACACAGAGCTCAGGCACAAAAGGTGAGATATCAAACTTTCTTGTTGTGATTAAAGAAAAACCAAACATGGTTCTTGTTTAAAAGTGTCCCAAAAAAGAATAATTTTCACATGCAACTATATTTATATTATGGAAAGGATCATTTGACTGATGCAAAGAGAAATGCCGTTTAAATTAAGCATTGATAATTTAAATAATATATATTTTTTATTCTACTTGTAGGTAATGTGACATTTTGAAATATCATTGTGACGATAATTCTAATATTATATTTGATTGTTGTGGTGGTTAGAACCAGATCAGAACAACGTGGTAAAGTTCATACACTTAAAAGTTTGAAATGATTCGACACAAATTTTTAACTGTCTGAATAAGACTGTCAATTCTTCAAAAGTCTCTCTTATAGGAACGGAAAACATAGAGCATTTCTTTAGGTAGTTATATAGAAGATGTTTAATTTTCCCCCTCCAATCTTTTAGACATCATCATGGCAGGCGAAACAGTGGTTGATCAACCTAAGCAAACAGTGACGGTCCAAAACGACCAGGAGTGGAGTACAGGCATGTTTGAATGTCTCCAGGATGTTCCATCATGTAAGTTATGCTGGCTTGAAACTGAGGCATTAAAGCCTGTCTTTCTCTTTCTTGTAGCAACAGTTGATGTATCCGTTCATGGGCTACTTATATATTTTTCTTCTGTGTTTTCTTCACCCCGGAAGGCTGTTTTGCATACTGGTGCTGCCCCTGCTTTGCATGTATGACCTCCAGAGACTTTGGCGAGCATCTGTGTCTCCCCCTGCTGGATATGTTTGGTGGCTGTGTCCCACCAATCACATTGGCCATGAGAGTCTCCGTGCGACATCGCTATGGCATCGTGGTAAGTTGTCCGTTTAAAATAAAAACGTTTTTTTTCTTCTCCAGTTTATCGTTACTGTATTTAATGAAATGAAAACCACTCTGACCGGCAGGGCACCATTCCTATGGACTGTGTGTGGTCCAGCTTTTGCACCATCTGCACCTGGTGTCAGATGGCGAGGGAGATAAGGATAAGGGAAGGCAAACCCATCAAGTTCTCATTCTCCACATGAACTCACAGTCAACATCTGGGCTGGTACATGTTCTGGTACCTGGGATGCTGCAGAGAACATTATCGTTTTCTAAACCAGCATGGAGAACATTATCCAGATACAAACTAGCCCATAGTCTACATTTAAACTTTGTTGATTGTGGCCTATCAATTTGGAGAAAATTATACAATTAACATTGTGGTTAGCTACATGATAACTTACCTGATAATTGTACCAGTTTTTCTTGGGATATAGCTTTTTCAAAGCATAAATGAATCAGATAAGGAACTTTTTGTGTAAGAACTTTAACTCTTATTTTCTGCGAAATTATTTACTCTCTTAGGTCGCAATGAGTCTTTGCTAAAACACTAAAAAAGGGAATGAAAAATAGGAAAAATATAAAGCTTCAATTTTTGATATAGATCTCTTCTTTGTTTGCATTCTTGTGTGTTTTTAATAATGTATTGCTGTTTTCAGTCATCCGATATCTTTAGTTCTCTCCACGCCTTCTTCTCAGCCAGTTTCCTCAGTAGCCTACTCATCCTCTTTGGGTTTCTTTTCGTAACCAACAACACACGTATTTAAAACTTGAACAAAGAATAATAATGGGATAGTTCATCTCAAGTTTTCACTACATGTCTGGCTGTTTTTATAAAGATTTTCTCTTTTTAGTATCTTTACAAATTATCATAAAGGTGTTTAAAAATCTCAAACTGCTTCTGTTCACTGTAGGTTTAGAACATCCATCCATCCATCCTCTTAACCGCTTATCCAATTCAGGGTCACGGGGCAGCTGGAGCCTATCCCAGCAATTATCAGGCGTTAGGCAGGGTACACTCTGAACAGGACGCCAGTCTGTTGCAGGGCCAACACAGAGAGACAGACAACCATTCACATCACATTATTCCTAGGACAATTAGAGTGATCAATTCACCATCATGCATGTTTTTGGACTGTGGAGGAAGCGAGTACCCGAGAGAACCCACGCAACACGGGAGAACATGCAAACTCCATGCAGAAAGACCCTGGGCTGGGATACGAACCCACGACCTTCTTGCTGCAAGGCAACAGCGCTAACCACTGCGCCACCGTGCAGCCAGGTTTAGAACAGAATCAGCTTAATTTTTCCGTGTCTGTTCTACAAGAAAGGAATTCAATGTTTGTTCCAATTTACTCTCAATAAAGACATCTGTATAAATATAGTATGAATATAAAAAATGAGAAAAAATGTTTTCATTTCTGATAAATATGCATACAGTGTTTTGCCATTTTGTATGACCACATCTGAGTCATGAAGGTACTACATTAGAAAATGATGCAATTAATGTTGAATTTTAACGTGTGGCTGCAAAATAAGTCAGAATCATAACTCCTCCATCGCCATGCTTGAAAGTTCCTTTTTTTTTTTTTACCTGAAAAACAGCTAAGACAAAGAGTTGATGTAATGAAGGTTTTCTTTAATAATATTATAATATTGTAGTGGCAGCTACATTCCAATTCAAATAGTTTGGAAATAGTCAAATAAACCTTAAAGAGGAAATGTTTTTTGCAAGTTGGACCTTATTTCTTCACCACCTAGACACGTTTGTAGCCACTTGGAGGCCTTCAGGATAGGTTTTTTTCAAATTCACATAAGTGTATATCAATATGATGGGAGTTACTGGGGCAGCCAGCGTGCAGACTCTGTCATGCCATCCAACTCACTCACTATACATATCAGAATTTCACCTGTGTGTCAAATAATTTTCTGCAGCTGTCTTCTATCTGCCTCACCTGATTCCATTCCCTCCTATTGTTATTTATACTCCTTTTTTCTTATCATTTACTACTGTCATCCATACCAGCTGGCCGCATTCCATTTAGCCCAAACCCAGTTTCTCCTCCAATTAGTTTACGTTCTTCAATTAATCTATCCTTCAGTTTGTTCAGTTTTTCCTTCAGTTAGCTCAGTTTTATTTTCAGTTAGTTAAGTTTCTGCCCCAGTCTGTCCTTATCCCTTACCTGTTAGTCAAGCCTTAATCAGTCCCGTCTTCCTCAGTCCTGCTCCAGTCTTAGCCATTCTGGCTCCTGTTCGTGAGCCAGTCAGTTCAGAGCCAGAGGCCATCATTGCTGTGGTCCTCCCGGCGATCGCAGCAGCAGCTCTCCAGCATCCACCGTCTTTCTGGAGGTCGCCAGTACATCCAGATTCAGGCCCGCCGGCCACCGAGTACCCAGCTTTCCGCTGGATCATCCAGGGCCTCAGGAGAGAACCACTGCTCCTGCCAGAAGACGTCGCCTGGGCCGTCCGCCCGACTCCCGTCCTGCCAGAAGGCGCCATACGGGCCTCCACTCGACTCCCATCCTGCCAGAGGGCGTCAAGCTGGCTGTCCGCCCAACTCCTGTCCTGCCAGAGGGCGCCATCCGGGCTGTCTGTCTGACTGCCGTCCAGCAAAACGACGCCACTCTGGCTGTCCGCCGGAACTTTGAGTCCTTAGGGGCCGCCCTTCTGGCCGTCCAACCGACCCCCAGTGATATCAACACAGAGACCTTCCTACTCCTACCTTTTACTGTAAGGCAGACAACATGTGCTCTGAACTACCTTCAGACTTGGCTGAATCTCAAAAATATCCATGCCAACTTTCAGCAAGTTAAGAAGGCCGAGCTGAAAACAGTGTTAAGCGTTGTTTTATGGATTGATATGGACAACTAAAGGGGAGCTCTATACCATCAGCAGCTACCTTTGACATTGAGCTGGATTAAACCTTTATTTCAACTGAGCCCTTCATGGATTTTAATGCTGGACCATAGGCACCTCAGTGGATGCACACACGTAAAATACAGAGCCATCCCATGAAGAGTTCCACCCATGGGGAGTTCCACCGACGGTATCGGTATCCCGCTGGGGATGAATGGTTAGGTCTGACCAAGCATGAATGTCGGTTGCCATAGCCAATCAGCTCTTCAGTCTGCAACACTAAGTTCAGCTAGAAGGCTTTATATTGAAGTAAACATGTACGCGTCCTGTGATTGGATATCTGATCTAAACCCATGGATTTATTAGCTACTGACAGCTAGCTTTGTATTTTTTTATTCATAACGGCAGGAGAAGCTATAGGTCTGGTTGCATTTACCGACCATAAAAAAACTGGATCATGTGAGAAGAGGTGGTCCGGCCCCTATGCTAGCTGGCCTGTCCCAGAAGAGGTAGTTGTCTTTTACTACCAGCATCTGTGAACTTTACCAATGGCTAACAGCTTCAGAGAAATGCTGCATAACTATACTGCAGGGAACTGCCTGTTTCTTGCATCTAATCGATTTGGTGTTTGGAGCTACAATACACGGGTTTGTCAAATTAACTTGATTCACCAAGGAAGCAACGAGACACCGAAGCGCAGCTGGGCAATTACAAGCTACAGTGCTTTTAAAAATATTTGGGGACAACAGTCAAGCCAAAAGGCACACAGGGAAACGGAGCTCTGCAACAAAACGGTGAAGAAAAAATAGGGAGATAGGCCTATTGAAAAGAATGTTCTGTTCTCTGATAGCCTTTCATTTTGGCCCTTTGAGGGAAAAGGTTTGGGCACCCCGGCTCCAGAAAACTCTGCATTTCTAAGGACTTACCCCCAAAACAACCCAAAGTAAGACATGAGACTCCTCAGCTGACTCACTTTCAACCTGAATGACACAGCTCCTTACATTGTCTTTAAAGCTGAGCTCAGCCTTCATGCAGAGAAAGATTAATTTAATTGCTTGTGGAATTCTGGTATTTTGGCCATTATCTTTATATCATTTCATTTCATCTGTAGCAGAGCTCAGGTAATAGGAAATTGAAACATTTTCTTTTAAATTTCATGAAGCCAAATCTCAATCATTGGAATATCATAAGATTGCTTAATGTCCACTTCTTTTCAATCTTTGACCAAAATGGTGTTGTTGCCTAGTATTTGATATCACCAACAAATAAGCACAGATAGATGTTGTTGAATTAAATAATTATAAAAATTAATTCAATGCATGTTCAAGCAGAGACAAAATGGAGCCAATTTCCAGTTCTTAACATTTATGTTGAACAGATTAACAAATTGCAGTTTTACAGAGAAAGTTGCCCCCCTAGTTCCTCTGGTCCATATTTAAAGAAATCTGACAATTGAATGATCTTCATTTCACAACTTTATAGAAACCGGGCCTCTAGGCGTTTTTACTCCCTCCAATCAGAACATTTCCATACAGTGTCTTAGCCATTATTGGCTGTCAGAGAATTATGCAGTCATAAGGTGAGACGTGTCTTTTCTCTTGGTCAAAAGCTCATTCTGAGTTTTATGGTTTTATGGCAACACACTAAATCTACAGACATCCTGTTTTTACAGCTTGCAATAAAACTTACCCAAGAGTTTTATGACTTAAAAGCTTACCCCCATAAACAATACTGACAGACATATTTTTACCATCATGCAAGCTATATAAACAGACTTTAACCTTCTGAATAATAAAAGTTTAAAACATATATAGAATAACACCACAATTCCCTCTTTTCAATCTTTTTTTGAAAATAGATTGATATCTTCTCTGTACTCTCCTTCAAGGTAAGTGTTTAGAACTTAAGATCAAAACCTGTAAAGCATTTTGAGAATGCAAAAAATCAAATCCAAGAAATTTCATCAGTTTAAAACATGAAGTCTTTCATATGATACCACAACAAGACTTCCAGATTAAAATTCAAAACACAAACTGTTAAAGTACCTTTAACCTTAACTCCCATTAAAAAATGTAAATATGTTAATTATAAATTCACCCTCTTTTGGCATTATACAAAAAAATTATTTTAACAATTCCCAAAAACTAATTCAAAAACCCAAAAATGTATAAGAATGTCTTACATGTGAAGAGATAATTAAATCTGACTTGAAACATGTTAATACTCGTGGAAGAAGCTTAGAAAATCCATGAACAAATACATTCTTACTATGTTATATTCTGAAATAAATCAAACTTAAAGTGTTAAGAAACCTGTGAAATAGAAGGTATTAAGAACCCTTTACAAATGTAATCCTCAAGTCTATTTAGTCTTTCCTCTAGTAGACCCTTTTGTTTTATTAATGCAAACCTTAATACAACCTTAAAGACAACTGGAAATTAAGAAATAAAATTAACTGATTAAAATTCTTTAAGAAACCCTCTTAGGCAATATTAACAATTCTGCACTTGTGAATAAAATAGTTAAACAAATAGTTAAACAACCTGTAAAATGCAAAAAATTATTAATAAATGTTCAGTCTTTATATTTGTATTCTGTTCTTCTTTCTTCACTCTCATTGTAGCCCCCTCAATGGCACCTGGCAGCTGGAGAGCGATGTACAGAGCTGATCAGTGTGGAGGGCTCCTATTTTTTAATGTTCCAGTTTTACTCCCATATATGCAGATAACCACTCTCTGAAATGCCAATTACTTCATTAATTGAGCATTTCCCCCAATATACACAAATCCACAGACAGGCCCCGCTTCCCATAGCTTACCCCACCGATGTGGGGTGGTCAAAACCTGCTGTGAAACTGATTGGTGAGTTGTGATCTTCTTCTGTAGATCCCTCTTTGAGATGGCAATTTCAAGTTGCCCATCTCATTCATTGGCACATAGATCACACTGGATGATTAATATCACCACCCAAACAACCTTCTGGGTGAGCTATGCCCCGCCGCCTGTGGCTTCAGCTTCCGATTCAGCTTGGTCAAAACCTTCTTGACCCTCTTTAGGTAGATTCCTGCTGATCCTCTACCAGGCTCGTCGTTGGCGTGGAGCTGCACTTTGTGTGTGTTCCCAGCTGTCATCTGGAACTGGTTGAAACACTTGACTCCTCACGCCTTCGACCTGGAGCTGTACCTTGGACCCCTTCAGCAGCTGTAGTCAGCTGTGACCAGAGGAGACTGTGTGCTCCTCACGTGCTGCTGAATCCTGGGGGCATAAGCTTGTAAACATCTAAAAAATGACAGTTTTTGATCCGGTCTTGTGATCACTCCTTTTCAATCTAATCCAACTGTATTGTGCCGAGAAATTATTTCACCCATCTAATTAAAAAGTAATCCCTGGGGAAAGAGCAAATCCATATTATTTTGGTACATCACCGTTGTTATTCCTGTAAACTAAACCAAAACACCTCCCTCATTAATGGATTTAAAAGCAAGAGCAGGCTCAAGAGTTTACTTTTTGTCTACAGTTCAACTGATTACTATCCATTTGCTTGTTCACCCAAATTGATTCTTACATTTACTTATTTTATTTATCCAGTTTAAGACAGTTATGTCTGTTCGATTACAATATATCCTTTCCTAAATTCAGTACATCCCTGTGGATGAAAACGTAAAAATAAGAAAAAAAATTTTTTTTTTCTCTCTCACCAGCCAGCAACCCCCTGCTATCGGCCCAATTTTTCCTTCCAAATTTTGTTCCCGGTAAATGGTGGTATTTTACCTGGAGATAATCCTGGGGAAGACATGGGGTTATCAAAGTTCGAGGAACCTCGGCCACCTTCGATCAGACAAACAGAAACTCTTGTGGTTAATTCAGCAACATTGACATTGAATCAACAGTCTTTGATCATCACTTCTTCAGCAGAAACTGTCCATCTCACGCCAGCCAAGTGGATTCACACATATTGTCCTTGAAAGTTCAGTTCAGCATGAGGAAACGTGCTCCTTTGAGGGTGTCCTCCAGTTCACCCCTGAAAATATACAGTCACTGGTGCCCCCCTTGTTTTGGGAGCAGAGCACAAGAGAGACGAACCTCTGCGCTGGTGTATAGATGTTTCTTTCTTTGGCAGTTATGGCGGGCGTCTGGCACTATCCGTCATCAGCCCACGCACCCCCACCCATCTTATCTCCCCAGGAACATAAATTACATCTCAAGAATGTTATCTGAGGGGTCTCTGTTGCGGGATGGGAAAAAGAGAAAAAAATATATATAATTAGAGGAAGAAAAAGACAGACAGAGAGTCGATCCTCTCAGCCTATTCAAATCAAGTTTTATTTAAACTTTTTATTTTCATATTCATTAGTCTCCTTCCTCGAATGCTGAATTTAAATATCTTTCACACTCAGACTGCCTATGTGGGCTCTATTTTAATTTTACTTCAATCAGTTATACTAGTAATAATTTCTTCAGTATTAATTCTGGTAAAAATATACTAATTAATAGGTTTGCTCTCTCCACCAGGAATGATAATTAATCCTTACATGTCTAATTAAACTGTTGTTCTAATTCTTCCCCTGCTTATTTTAATTAATGATTCCTTCATTTTTCATCCAATTTATATTCTATACTTTATCAATGCAATGCCTTTCTCTATTTTGTCAATTTGATAAATGTCTCTTCCATCTCATGTGTAAATTAAACATTTATAAAGATTGACCATCGCAATATTTTATCAACACACTTAGTTCTTAGAAAAATTAAATTAAATTAAAAAAGAAACAAACAAAAAGGCTGGATTTTTATGTTAGATATTGCTAAAGCACCACTAAAACATTGCAATAACAAAAATAAAGTCAATAACCATCTGCAAAGATCCAGTCTCCAACTCCCCATCACTTAAGTGTACTGGATCTCTATCAAGCTGGCTCAGACAAAAAATATCAAAATTAAAAACATCAAATGTTTAAAACAAAATCAGAGAACAGTACTGACTGATAAACACAACATAGTTTACAAAAACAGTCTTCAGTCTGCTATACCTCAAATTCTATCCATATTTCTAAAGAAAAATCCAAGATTTAAATCACTGACAAAACAGCTTCCCTATAAATATTGCCAAAAGTACTTTTTTTTTTTTTTAACACAATCCAATATAAATTCAAAGTACTTTTGCTTATATGATTCCTCTTTAAACAAACCCAAATGTGCTCACTTGCCCAAATATTCTGATTGTAAATAATGAAAACATTTCATACTTCAAAAACATCTGTCCGATTCTGTGAAGTGAATCGAACATAGTCAAACTGATTTTTGCAACTAAAACTCCTCTTAAATTTTTGTAGGATACATAGTAGTCTAATTCCCCTTAGCAGTAAAACAAAACAAAAAAAATTCAATAAAGGAGGTTCAAGAGATGAGATTTCTCTAAACAAAAACTAGTCGCATTAAAATAAAAAAATAAAAAATAAAAACCAGCATTTTTTCAGTATCCCTCTTTTCCTCTCAGGCTTCTTTTTTTTTCTTTTCTCCAATGATAAACACCAAATTAAATTGAAGCTTCTAGAGATGTCAAATACATTACCACTGAATCATGTTTTCTTTAATCCAGCTTCCCAAATTAACATTTTTCCAAAGTTCTAATTAATAAGCAGACCGCAGTTCAGAAATCTGGGTCAGAATCCAAGTCGAACCAAATATATAAATTTCAAGAGAGAAAGAGGAAAAAAAATAAAAATAAGAAAAAATAAAGAAAATAAAATCAAAAAATCTAAATAAATTGTCAGTTACAGAGTCCCCACTAATCAAATGGTATATTATGCCATTATTCTAGGATCAGAACTGTTCCAAAATGTTTTAGGACCTGTAAATTTACTCTCAGCATCAAGTAAACTAGCTAACAATCAATAAATAACATCTGAAAGATTAATCTTAAACTTTAAAACTAAAACTGATTCTTATTTGTCAAAACAAAATGTGTATTCAAATATATGGTAAAAATTATTTCAATGTAGCTGGTCCAATCACATTCTGCCTCTACACGATCAGAATAAATGAATTTAGAATTTACTTCTTACTTCCAAATTAAACCATCATTTCGATCACCGCGATATTCATTACTTTCAATCCTTAGACCAATTCAAATTTATCCCCAGCCTGTTTAAAAACAAACTGATTACTTAAAGATGACTGTGTTTTAATGTTTTTTTTTTTCTTCAAACTCAAACATTCAAATCCCACTAGTTTAGAAAATATCACTATGATAAGTGTTGTTTTGCATGTTAAAAACATTCAATTTGTAACGGAATTGAAGTATGCTGGGTTACTTCTTGAGCCCCAGTTGAAATTTGATAACTCCAATAAGCCTTGAGTGTCCACAAAATCCTTAAGAATGTTCAATTGTTTAAATAATTTAACATCAGTCTCCTTTAGATCATTTATTCAGAGACCAAGCTATATTTCTAAAGTCTATAGAGCCATCAGAAATAAGCCAAACATAATTTTAGCATAAATGATACTTATTTAAATCACAGAAAGAATTCATTCTCTGTATCATTCAACACGGTGCTTAAAAAAAAAATTTAAACCAGTTTGTTGCTTTCCAATTAACACCGTTTGCTTTTCGTTAAATTCTTATAATTACTACTTATAGCTTTATCTTTATTTAGGCCAACTTAATCAACTCCTGCTTAGATCAATCAAAAAGCAAAAAATCCACCTACTTAAAGATTCAAAAAATGCAAATTTTATTTTGACTATACACTCCCCTCTTTTTAATTTTAACGATGAAATCAAAAATTAAAACTTCACCAAGTCAGAATCGACTCATGAGTAACTGTTCTTAGCCATTTGCGTTTAATTATAACATGCATAATTGCTCTCCTCATGTAATCAATTGAGCCTTCTCAGGCAAAAGCAGTTAACCAAATTCAGCATGTACTTCTTAATCTTTAATCTCCGTACCGTAACAGTTCAGTTAAACATGAAACACCTTAAATTGCCCTTCGTAGAAAATGTGCTAAAACATTGCCTACGGGAGTAGCAAACAAAAGTTATCTGAACTTATCTTGAGGCCGTTTTACCTCCTAATTAACCAGAAAAAGTTAACAAAAATCCAAATTCGTTTAAGTCTTAACAAGGCAATCGTCTGCAGGAGTCTGTAATCACTTTCTATCCAAAATCAACTTTCAGCTCACTACACATAGAACATGCAGTTAGTTTCAACCACAAAACACATTGACACACAAAAACAACCACCGCTAGCTTAGCAGCAGCCACAGCCATGTGCTACCGTTAGCTTCCTTTGTGAAACAAAACCTAAAACAGTACAAAACGTACGGCGAAAACACTCCAGAAAATCGCAACACACACTTTAGAAGATTACATACCGCAATACCAGGACTTAATCCGCACAATTTATACCACTTCACCAAACTTTAATTCGGCACGAACAAACATTCTCCTGTTCGTCCATGCGGACTGAAACATATGTCTCCAATTTCAGCCGTCCCGCACAGCAAACACCGAACTCTACAACGTCCGTTACAGCCAAAAACCATTAACAAAAAACACAACATTATAAGCGGTGACTTTTAGACCTTATTAATTATTTTCTCGCGGAGGTTTACACCAATCTGTTATAAGTTCCGTAGTCCGCTTTGAGAAATTTCCTGCCGCCGGCCTCCAGAAAACCACTCAAAAGACTCGAACAGATGGCAGAAAACCGCCTACTACCACTAATTTATTTATCAAAACATATAGTCAAAGCTGTCGTATGTTAGCCGTGCTATCAAGCAAAAACTCACACAGAATTAGCTCACCATAGCACCTAGCTTGGGGCGGCCACCCTGATGGCCTGTCGTAAATGTTCACAACTAATTCTTATAGATTTTTAATTTCAGTTATCCATCATATTCAGTTATATATTCATTTATCTATTTTAATTTATTTATTATACTCGAGTTCATTATTTATACTATAACATTTTAACACAAAACGCAACATCACCAGCACGTCTCGCAAAGCGCCTGCGTAAAAAACATCTCACACACACATACAGTTATTTTACAATATTTATCAAACACTGACCTCAAACCGGACCGACCAAAAGCTGGACCATTTACACAATTCCAATTTGTCGGTGCTCAGCCGCGCGTTTGGAAGAAACGCAGCCCTCTCCCAGGTAATCCGTTTAGATTTAACAGAGGGCGACCCAGGCTCTTCTGTAATCTTTTTTCGTTTGCCAGTCTGGGAGCTCCCAGATAGCATCCTGTCTGGGCAGAGTGGCCAACCCGTCGAGTTCCGATCCGCACCTTGGTTCCGATTTTGAGTCATTGAAGAGATCGCTCCATCTGCTCCACTGTCCACGGGAGCGCCGCTTGGTGGCTGCATGCCCAACAGTGACCTGGATCGGACAGGTTGTACTGTATCTGTAAATTCCTTGTATGCATCATACTTGTATGTGTCATACTTGGCGATTAAAGCTGATTCTGATTCTGATTCTCTCCGGAGAAAAACCAGCCCCCCCTGGGCGCGCAGAGTAAGAAACTCCATCTCCCAGCAGGCACCGGTGTTTCTCTACGGAGCGTAAAGAAGGTCGGAATCCTGCTCAGAACAGAGAGACAGACAGATGAGCAGGTTCAACACTACGGGCTTGCAACAGTCAATCTGCTCAAAACAAAAAAACATATTTAACTTGCATGACAACATTACCCAATGTTAGATTAACCAATCAATAGAATTAAAAAACTACGCAACTCTGCGCAAATTGTCAATAGAGCAAATACATGTCCGTTAATTAACTTAAAAAAATATAACTGGAGCCTGGTCCAAAACTCTGCACACAGTCGAGGTCACCATTTGTTGAATTAAATAATTATCATAATTAATTCAATGCATGTTCAAGCAGAGAAAAAATGGAGCCAATTTCCAGTTCTTAACATTTATTTTGAACAGATTAACAAATTGCAGTTTTACAGAGAAAGTTGCCCCCCTAGTTCCTCTGGTCCAGATTTAAAGAAATCTGACAATTGAATGATCTCCATTTCACAAGTTTTATAGACACCGGGCCTCGCCAGGACACTAGGCGTTTCTTCTCCCTCCAATCAGATCATTTCCAAACAGTGTCTTAGCCATTATTGGCTGTCAGAGAATTATGCAGTCATAAGGTGAGACGTGTCTTTTCTCTTGGTCAAAAGCTCATTCTGAGTTTTATGGTTTTATGGCAACACACTAAATCTACAGACATCCTGTTTTTACAGCTTGCGATAAAACTTACCCAAGAGTTTTTATGACTTAAAAGCTTATCCCAGTAACAAATACTGACAGACCATATAGGTTTATATAAAAATGTATGGACTTTTTTATAGTTTATTTGGTATATTCTAAGTACAGTACAGTACTTTCATTGAAGGCCATGAGGGACATGAGAAAATAGGTGGTGTCAACAAAAAAACAATACAATTTCTCATAGAAAGCTAAAATTGTATTATTTTTTTACACTGTATTAAAGGAGACATTTCAATGTATATGTAAAGTTATTAAAATTTTTGTGACCCAGTAGATAAAACATACCTAAAGAGGAGAGAGGGACTCAAAACGCACTATTTTCCTGGAATGACTCATTTCCTTTAGGTTTGAATTTGTAAATGGTTGCTAATGTCAGTTAGATTTTTATAAAGTATATTGAAAAGTAGAAGAAATAAGAGCAGTGGAAAGTTTTTCCAGATTCCTCATTACATTACTTGGTGTCAAACAGAAATGCATGCAGGTATTTCCTATTTCTGCAAAGATGCACATCTCACTTTTTTGTTTGTTGCTCTTTATTTGTATGTGTAAGTGTCATCTGATAATTTCTCCATTCCGATGACAGCTGGTCACTTTTCCTTCCCTATTCTATTAGCAGTTTTTGGTTTTATCTGTTGCTGGTGCTGTTTCACATGAAGAGGTCTCTGGATGAAAACTGTTTAATGGTGGGAGAGCTTGAATACATTTTTACAATGCTACTTTTGAAATGGTGTCTGATGCTGATTAGCTGTAACTCATGGATGAGGAAGATCCGTGGATGTTAGCCTCTGGGGAAGGGCTAGGGTTTTTCCGGTGTGCGCATTAAAGCATATTAAGGAACATTTGATGTCTGAACTATTAAAATAGGTAATTATAAAGATTTTTAAGAGGGTCTAAAATATTCTGGAATTTTATTTATGGGGAAACTGCTCCAAACTAATAGATTGAGGTCTGTAAATTCATGATGGAGAAGTTTGTATCAGCTTCCCAGACTTGATTAAGGTTCAGTTTTATCATTTTAAAATTATCTAAAATAATGTTGATCACCACTAGCTATCATATCTTTTTATTTAAAGGAGAGATGGCACGTTCTTCTCAGGCATACAGGCCAATTCAGTACAACTATAATATTACCCTAAATGGATCTGTAAGTTCAATAAATAATACATACTACCTATTTGAAATATAGCACTCATAACATGTCCTAACTGAATGCCTTGAAATTAGCTGCATGTCCCTTTAAGAGCCTCAGACGTTCCAGTCACACCTACAATAGGCTACTGTTGTATCTTCAGTGTGCATGACTTTTTCTTTTCCTAAGAATCCATTGCACAATTGGGAGAAATAATTAGGAATATACTGATTTCCACAGGTGATGGCTGATTGCTCTTGACCATGTTCTGTTTTTGTGTTTGGCTTTGGAGAGACGGGACGGTAATCAAAATGTAGGGGCGTTGCTATCATTCAAAGATTTTAGCTTGACTTTATATACTGTAGTCGAGGAAGTTTATATACACACAAAAGTACCTATTTTTTGCCTACTGTTGTAACATGAGGTGTTAAATCTGAACAAACTAGAGATAATTTAGAATTATTAAAATTATTTCTAAATTCCATATGATGACAGACCAAATATATGGCCTGCCTGCATTTGTATAGCGCTTTTACAGTCAGGGGACCACAAAGCACTTTACACTACATTCAGTCATTCAACCATCCACACACATATTCAAACACTAGTGATGTCAAGCTACTTTGTGGCCACAGCTGCCCTGGGGCGTTGACAGAGACGAGGTTGCCGGACACAGGCGCCACCGGGCCCTCTGACCAGCACCAGTAGGCGCAGTGTTATGAACAGATTAGTGTTTTGATGGATTAACGATTAACAAATTTCAGCTTCTTGCAGAATTGGATCGTTGGATGAGTGATATCTGGATGCATCAAAAAAATGTATTTTTTCATGGAAGATCTGCCTATTGGGTGTGGGCAGAGCTATATAGGTTAAATTATTTTGTCTAAGAAAAAAAGTTTCCATGTGCGATTTTTTGTGATAATTTTTTTTTCTGTTTCTCAAAAAAAAACCCAAAAAAACAACAACCTGTTAATGTAATATATGATTGCACTGATTGCCGATCACGCTTCAACTGAGTCACCCTCAGTCAGACGGTGGCAGATGGCATAAACAGGATGAACAGCACTGATATGGATGTGTGAGTTAATGATAATATATTTAAATTTACGTAAATGGAATATGTGTGAAACGAATAGGCTATGTGTATCACTATATATAGCACTAAACTGCTTATACAATACTGTCGATTTGCGGCTTGTTACACAATCTGCAGAATAAATAAATGGACACTAGATGGCAGCCGAGGACCATAAATGAATTTTCTGCCCATATCTGCAAACGGGACCTCTACAGATTACAAGTACTCTGGCACAACCACTGTTAGGGACCAAGCAGTAAAGCATAAAGGACACAGATGTTTAATTCAAAAACTGTGTTTTTATTTACCCCCAAATATGAAAATTTAACTAATTCAAAACTTGGCCAGTCAATGTGATAAGAGGTAAAAAAAAAAAAAAACGAGACCAAAAATCATAAGTAACACAAAACCTTGTAAGACAAAACCTGGACAAAACGGACCTACTGGGGAACTTAAAAAAAATGAATAAGCGTCAATGGAGCGATAAGAGTTATTTTTTGATCCCTTTCGAAATGTGTCATGCGTCGATCATATGATGTCCACAAATTTCAAACCAAATGGGGAGCCTAAGTCCCCTCCCCTTCCAGTCGGTCCATGGGTCCCCTGCCCGAAAAAATAATGAATTGAAATCCACGGAGCGATAAATGTTATTTTCTGGTCCACTTTGTCTTACGTCCTGAATCACACAATTTAAATAACTAATAATGTATGTTTCGACTGTGTTTGTCAATTGATTTAGGATTTATTTGATTGTAAAAATGTGCAATTTTAAATGCCTAAAAATCAGAAGTTGCATCTACGACCTTACGCAGCTAGCGCAAGCTACCACTAGCTTCAGCACGTAAAACACCCACCAAGACCTTGTAGAGCCGTGTTTAAAGCTCCTTTCTTCATTTTGGAGGCTACAAACCTCTGTTTCCTTCTTCTTCTTTCTTCTTTTGTGTTATTATGACAGTGTGGAGGTCCTGTCACTGTGGCTCCGATTGATGATGTGCCCTGTATGGTTAGCACACATGACTCTCACCTGGGAGTCGTGGGATCGAATCCCGCCCAGGCCCTTGTTGTGTACCTTGCCACTGGTTAGCGTGCATGACTCTCACCCGGGAGTCGTAGGATCAAATCCCACCCGGGCCCTCATTGTGTACCTTGTCATATTATCACCAAAAACCTAAAGTAACTTTTGCCTCCAGTCGAAAATCTGTGTTTCTCCGCTTCAAAACGGGTCTTTAAAAGTCGTGGAGATCATATGTTCGATCCATGACGCATTTCAAACGGGATCAAAAAATAATAACTTTTATCGCTCCATTGACTCTCATTCATTATTGTTTGGGCAGTATGGGATCCATGGACCGGAAGTAGAAGGGCTTGACTTATGGTGCATTCAGACCGCATGCTTCGTCAGCGTTGAGCAACGCTCACAAGCGACTAGTTCGACGCATACATCAGATACATTTTTAAGCTGAAGCTTCTTTCTCTGCCGGATGTTTTAAACACTAGCGGATCGTGGTTGGCT